>CM053580.1:353225606-353289591 GCA_028627135.1 Pseudochirops cupreus | reverse complement strand
TCTCCTTCCATCCTGAGACTTGTAGAGTTGTCTTATAGCTGTGCGTTGCTGAAAAGAGTCCAGTTTATCAAGGTTGGTTGTCACACATATGATGTGTCTGTGATTGTGTACAAGTTTTTCCTGGTTCTGCTCTTCTCACTTAGCATCAGTTTGTATAAGCCTCCCCAGGTAAATATGAAGTCCATCTCCTCCCCATTTCTTATAGCACAATAGTATTCCATTACATTCATATACCACAACTTGTTTAGCCATGCCCCGATTGATGGGCATCCTCTTAATTTCCAGTTTTTTGCCACCACAAAGAGAGCTGCAATAAATATTTTTGTACTTATAGATCTTCCTCCCACTTCTATGATCTCTTTGGGATACACCCAGAAGTGGTATTACTGGGTCAAAGGGTATGCAATTATTTATAGGCCTTTTTTTTTTAAGCACATAGCCACTCTTGGCAAGGCACTATGAGAGTGTTAAGCTATTTCAGTGACAAGCTGTTCCCTCAAACCATAGAACTGCCCTAGTTAACTCTCTGGGCAAGCTCCCCAGATCTCTCTGGAGCTCTGAGGGGTTTTTTCCTCTCAAACAGTCACCACACTATACAACCTTTCTCTAGGCAGCTCTTCAAATAGACAGGATTCTATTTTGTCTGATCCTCTCTTAGTAAAGCTATTTTGCTTCTACAACTGGCACGGCAGATGCAAAGCCTTTCTTTCACCTTCTGTTTCTCCCTCTCAAACAATTGAGAATAGTAAAGGACCTTACAAGCAAACTGAGAGGTTTCCCCTCTCTCAAGCTAAAAGTAGCACTAGTGGGCAATTCTCTAGCCAATCAGCTCTCAGCAAAGCAATACTTTTCTTCCAATCATTATGACTCCCAGAAAAACATGTGCAAACCATACCTTTCGGGTGAGCAACTCTTAGCTTCTCTCTTGTTTAAGACCCTTCTCTTATTACCTCTATTTTCTTCTGTCCCCAGATCCTTCTACCTTCTCCTATTTATCTGGTCATCTCTTAACCTCTCTCAGCGTATAATGCCTCAGACAAGTGTCTATCAGCAGTAGCTCATCTCTATGATGTGAAACTCAAAAAATCCACCTTTCTGCCAGGGCTGATCCCAACAATCCTTATATGATTTTCCACAGTCCCCAAACAGTTGATTTATGCTTTATCAGCTGCAGCCTTCAAAACTCTGAACACAGAACTATGTAAATGAGCTGTTGGACCACAGTGCACTCCAGTCATTTTAGACTCTGTGCTCTGCCTTCAAACAGATCTTTTCAATACAGTTATCTGTAGGGCAATATTCTTTTAGTTTCAAAATGTTGCATTTCTACCTCAGCATTTCTGGTCAAGGGACCATGTTTATTTTCAAGGTGATTTTATGAAAAAAATATTTTTTGGAACAGCTAGGTGGCATAATGGATAGTATCCTGGACTTGGAGGCAGAAAGATCTGAGTTCAAATCCTGCCACTGACATTTACCAGCTGTGTGACCCTGGGTAAGTTACTTAGCATCTTTCATTCCCAGTTTTCTCGTCTGTAAAATGAGAAAATAATAACACCTACCTGATAGGGTTATTGTGAGGATCAAATGAGACAATGCATGGAAAGTGTTTTTTAAAGTGCTGTATAAATGCTAGCTCTTATCCCTCTTCATCCCATTTCAGCAAACAAAATGTCTATCTAACAAAGGAACAGGACATATTGAACTGCAGGCACCTCAAATTCAACCTATTCAAAACAGAACTCATCTTTCCCTCCAAAGCCTCTCCTCTTCCTCTCCTAATATTACTGAGAGCATCACCATCTTCACCTAGGCTTAGATTTGCAAATCTGATTGTCAAGTCTTGGCATTTTTTTTTTGCCTTTACAACTTCTCTCCTATATCGCTCTTCTCCACTCAACATAGCCACCACCCTTGTCCATAGCTTTCTAACTGGTCTCCCTCCCTTATTCAAGCCTTTCTTTACTCCAATCCATCCTCTCCTCAGCTGATAAAGTGATTATAAGTTAGTTACTCTCCCACTCAATAAATTCCCCAAACAAATATGAAATCCTTTGTTGGTATTTAAATACCTTCATCACTTGGCTCCTTTCTACCTTCCATTCTTCTTATGATTTACTCTCCTCCACAAGCTTTACGATCCAGCTGCACTGGCCTGGTTGCTATTCTTTGCACAAGACATTCTCTGTACATTTGCACTGACTTTCCCTTCCCCTGCTACCCACCGTCCCAAACCTGGAATGCTCTCCCATCTCAATTTTGGCTCCCAGCTTCCTTGGCTTTCTTTAAGACTTGGCTCAAACCTGACCTTCTGCAAAAGGCCTTTCCAGTTGCCCTGTCGCATCACCCCATTCTTCTAAGATTACCTTCCATTTATACTCCACGTACAGAATTATTTGCCTGTTGTCTTCCCCTGTTAGAATGTAAGCTCTTTGAGGGCAGGGACTGAGGTTTTGCCCTTTTTTGAGTCCCCAGAGTTAGCACAGGGTCTGTCATGTAGTAGGCATTTAATAAACGATTATTGATTGACACAGTCACAAAAGACATTTTTTAAAAGAAGCAACATTCATTTAGAAATTAAATTAGTCAGCAGCGATTATTTTTAAATTGAATATTATTTATTTATCCTGACTATCACATTACCCCTTTAATATACGTGTGTGTATATTATGTATGTTCTCTTATACAGTAAAAGAAAGGTCTATGAATATGTATTTGTCACCCGTTGTTCCAGGTATATTGCTTTCCATTTCACTTTTAGTTCCCTAAGGGCAAAGATTGTGTTGTTGTTTTACCTAGTTTTATTTATTGAATATTTTCTTCTAAGGATGTTAATGTATGTATAACTGTATATTGCATAAGAATAAGTTGCAAATACATCTTTTTTTAGTTTTCAACATTCACTTTCATTAGATTTTGAGTTCTGATTTTTTTTTCCTCCATGGCAGATAATAAGATGGCAGTAGCTCTTACAGAATGCCCAGAAAGACCTTCTGGGGAAAGCCACGTTTGTTAAGACCCTGACATTTGATGCCAGGTAAAGCTATAGTTTTTACTAAAGAGAACTGAGCACGGGTTAGAATGGCATTTTCGTTGTGGCTCTTCATTAGAAATACCACAGCTTACTCCTGGCACATTTTCAACATTACCCTCTTCTATTTAAAAAAAAAAAAGAGGGACTTAAGACTTCTGCTTGGAAAGCCCCAGAGGTGAGGGCAAGAGATTTGGAAGTACTTTTGGCCTGAGGTGGTACTTCCAAATTAACTGATAAAAATCATGTTTAAAAAAATTACTCACTTGCATAGACTACTATGTATTAAAACCAAATTACTTAGAAAATGATATAATGCAAATAATATCCTTCTATTGCTTTTCATTTATAGCCCTTACATCAAGGATTAAAAACCCCTTATAAAGATTAAAAGGTAAACTATAATCACCACCAATATGCATCTGAAATAGTACCTCCTACTACTAAATATAGTATTTGCCAAAGGAACAAATGGTTGAGATATAAATATTATAGAATAAATGAATTCTTTGGTTTCATTTATTATTCTTCTCTACTCACTTAATAACACAGATTTGACTGTCACAGACAGCAGCCTCACCTAGTGGATAGAAAGTTGACTTTGATGATAGGAAGATCTGGGTTCAAGTGTTGCATCTGTCATATACAGACCATGTTACCCTACCCAAGTCTTCTAAACTTTCAGTACTCTAGCTATAGCAGAGAGGAAATGGCCTGCATTGGTAGAGGGAACTTCTCAGGAGTTCCCTGTAACAGGAAAATCATAGGGCCAGACTCTATCCCTATTTGGCACAAATGTGGTCTTCACATGCATTCAGTAACAAATGATTTTAAAGGTATACTTTTGTAAATGCGTCGGAATTTGGAAATTCTAGATGTAGGAGAGTTGGGAGATAAAGTAGTTAGGTGGTGTAGTGGATAGAGCAGAGGACTGGCATCAGCAAAATCTGAGTTCAAAATCATCCATGGACATGTACTGGCTGTGCAACTGGAGCAAGTCACTTTGCCTCAGTTTCCTCATCTGTTAAATCATAATAACACCCACCTCCCAAGATTGTTGGGAAAATCAAATAGATAATAATTGTAAAGAACTTAGAATAGTGCCTGGCACACAGTAAGAGATATATAAATGTTAGCTACTATATTTTTGTCTGGGTTCAAATCTTGGCTACCTTGCTTTATTAGAAATCTGGTTAGTTTAGGTCAAGGCTCTTAATCATTCTGAGCAATTACAAAAGACTCATGATGAAAAATGCCATCCACCTCCAGGGAAAGAACTGATAGAGTCTGAATGAAGATCGAAGTGTATTATTTTTCACTTTCTTTATTTTTCTTAGTTTTTGGGAGGGGTGGAGTCTGTGTTTTCTTTCACAACATGACTGATATGGAAATATGTTTTGCATGACTGCATATGTATAACCTATATCAAGTTACTTGCCTTCTCAGGGAGTGTGGAGGGCATTGAGAGAGGGAGAGAATTTGAAACTAATTTTAAAAAAAGAATGCTAAAAATTATACATGTAATTGAAAAAATAAGAAATATTTTTAAAAAGAAAAAATGCATTTATTACAGAGTATCAAAGTCATTTTTTGCATTTCTGGAGGCCAAGACTATAAATGGAGAGGAGAGACAAGAGCTAGAAGATCATTATAGAGTCCACATAGTAGGTGATATGTGATTTATTCCTTAATTTCTTTTTTTGTTATTCTTAACTGGACAAACATGAACTTTTCCATAAACAAAGAAAAGAAAAAAGCATTGTATATGAAAAGGCAAATCTAATTGCCTGAATCTTGTTTTTTTTTTAAAATAGATTCTAAATTCAGCAGGTTAGTTCCAAAAGTTGTCCTGTTTGACCAAGTTTACTTCTGAAACTCCTTCTGTTCTCTTCTGAGCATTAAAAAAAATCCTTTAGTGTCTTTCTTTTCTTTCTTTCTTTCCTTTCTCTTTCTCTCTTTACTTCTCTTTCTCCTCCCTCCCTTTCTCTCTCTCTTTCTTTTTCCCTTCTTCCCTCCCTTCCTTCCTCCATCCCTCTCTCCCTTCCTTCCTTCCTTTCTTTTTTCCTTCCTTCCTTCCTTCCTTCCTTCCTTCCTTCCTTCCTTCCTTCCTTCCTTTCTTCCTTCTTTCCCTCCTTCATTCACCTTTTCCCCCTTCCCTCTCCCCCTCCTACCCTCCCTCTCTCCCTCCTCCTTCTTTTCCTTCTCCATTTCCGCCTCCTCTTCGTTTTCCTCCTTCTCTGTCTGTCTGTCTGAATGTCTGTCTGTCTGTCTGTCTCTCTCTCTCTCTCTGTCTTCTCCCTTTCCTCCCTTCCTCCTGCCTTCCCTCCTGTCCTATATTCTTCTCTAGTCCAGTTACATTGCACAGTAGATAACGCATTGGACCTGGAATCAAGAAGACCTAAATTTAAATCTCACTTCAGACACTTACTGGAAGTGTGACCCTGGGCAAATTACTCCGTCTTTCTGGGTCTCAGTTTCTTTATTTTTAAAATGACATGATTGTACTTGATGGCTTCTAGGGTCCTTTCAGTCCTAAATCTATGATCTTGTGATCCTTTCTTGGTCAATGTCTTCCTTTATCCATAGCTGTGAAAGACATCCCCTTCAATTCTTCTCTAATTTGTTTGTGATGTGACCTTTCTTTAATTTGGAGCTTACTGTAACATGATGTGTGCAATAGTAACTATGTTGGCTTTATCTGGACAGCAAGTGGGGTACTGGGGGCTGTTACTGGGAAGGAGAGTAGACTGGACTCCTATAAGGGGAGGAATATTTTTCTGAGTTCCCTACCTGGTGATTATGATGGGGAGGGGAGTAGCATTTATATCTTTTTAACTTTTAAGTCCATTCTCTTAATACCTTAATAAGTAAAGTGGTTTTTATTGCATTTTATAATCCACTAGGTCTTACTGCATTTGAATCCTTGAGCCTGAATCATTGGACTGGACTAATTTAGGTCTAGCCCAGCACAATGTGAGATGTTGCTCTAAGCCTAATTTCTGCCAGTCTGCTTTCCAATTTTCCCAGTAGTTTTTTTTAATGAATAATGAATCTTTAACCCAGTAATTGAAGTCTTTGGGCTTATAACACTATGCTACTATGTTTATTTGCTTCTGGATGTAGTATTCTTTAATCATATTAATTCTTACCAGATAGATATGGCTTCCACACACATCAAGGATATTTGTTTCTAATAAAATCTGTAATGGTTAATTCATAGTATATTTTTGATTTCTACCAAAAAAATCCCCCAAACCCCAAACTCACCACAAGACCAACTTGTTGTATGTAAGCACATACAGGAATCACAAGCCTTAAATGAAATCTCTTCTCCAGGGATGATGTTCATCCTGGAAATCCCCGCTTTCCTCACTTCTGCATCAGTACTTTTAGCTTTCAGAATTTAAAAGATAAAAAAGTCTTCATGAACAATCTGTTACCTACAATGTCTTATGTTACTGGAGTTCTTTATGTATGTCCTTTACTACATGAATCACATCTTTAAAAGTCCCTATTTAAGTATCAGAGCAATAGGTACAGTCATATTAATGAGATTTGTGTACCTTCCACAGAGGATCCTTTGCTATGCTGAGACAGTAAACTCCTTGAAGTCTGGGATCCTGCCTTAACCAAACTTTGAGTGTTTCTTCCCCTCCCCAAGCTGAGCACCAAGTACCGTGTTCCCGATGGAGAAAGTGCTTAATGAACATTAAAAAAGGAAAGGACCAGATGAAAAATATAAAAAACTGTCAATCAAACTTTAATCTACATTGTCTTTCTTGACATGAAGCCTAACTGATAAGCATAAATATATTCATTACTCACTCTGTTAAGTCAATGCCTAAGAATTTATCATTCAAATATGAAATCGACCTTTTATTCCCCAAAGCGGAAGGAAGATGTAGACAGAGAGACTGAGTCAGGAAAATTTGCTTCTGACATTTAGAGTTGGAGAACAGTTGCTGATCTTCACTGATAGAATGAGCTCGTGGTCAAAATCAAATTCAATACTTCTTAAGCACAAGGCACTATGTTAGGTTTGGGGGAGACAAAAATGAAAAAAAGTGACAGTCTTTCTCCTCAAGGAGCTTAAATTCCATTTGTGACTTACTGATATGTACATTAAAGAGGTAAAATCAAGGTAGAATATAATGGGACAAGAAAGTTTTGGAGAAAATTTTAGATGAAAATTTGAAGATGGAGAGAAAAGTTATACACAACTCTCTGTCTCTACTTCTCTTTCTGTCTCTGTCTGTCTCTGTCTGTCTTTCCCTCTCTGTCTTTGTCTCTGTCTCCCTCTCTCTCTGTCTCTCTCTCTTTCTGTGTGTGTGTCTGTCTGTCTGTCTGTCTGTGTATGAAGAAGAATCAAAGAATGCTTCCTGAAAGATGATCACAAAATCATGGGTTTAGAGTTGTCTAATGCTCTCATTGTATAGATTAGGAAACTAATACCCAGAGAGATGAAGATTAAACAAATAATAAGATGCAGAGTTATGATGTGAACAGTGTCTTCCGCCCATTAGGAAGAGAAGGACAGAAGACAGAAAGGATGGCAGAGTGCATTTCAAGCATGAAGGAGAGCCTGTGCGAATGCAGAGGTGGGCAAGAATAATCTACAGTAGGCTTAGAGAGCAGCCCGTCATCTAGTCTGTCTGGAATACAGTGTTCAAAAGAGAAATAAGTACAGACTTCATGAGACCACATGAAAGAGATAAAAAGCTGTGAGCTAAACTTCAAGTCATATGAATTTGTCTCTTACTATGAAATCTAACTGATAAACATAAAAAGATTCATTACTCACCCTTGCTAAAGTTTCCCCTTCTGTATTTCATCCCCTTATATAAAAGTTTTCAAACAAAAGTAGGACACTAGATATAATCAAAAAACACAATTACTCAAGGCTTATTCCGCAGAGAGACATCAAATTATGACAGCTTGTTATGAAGACTTGAGATATACAAGGACATTACCATCGTGGTTACTTTGGTAGATAAAAGTATCTCTCCATTTTTGTTTTATTATATTTTTCATTCTGACGTTAAACATCCAAAAATAGAGAATTTCCACATATATACATCAGAACACAAAAGAGTATTGTACATGAAACCATTAATCTTTGTTTCATACTGCTTGCCTTTTGGGAAAAAAATGTATGTAGTAAATTTTATATTTCTTTCAAGACTCTGATGCTTGTCCATGCTTCCTTGTGAACTGTCCTCTTGTTTTTTCGTCCATCCATTTGAAAAAGTGTTTCAAAGTCCCTCTTTTTTTGACATTACTATTGCTGACTATTCTCTCCCCTCAAAAGTCTCCCACCCTTCCATAAAAGATTGAGAGAATGAACAAAATTAAAAAAAAATTTATAACAAATAAACATAGGTAAGCAAAACAAGTTTACATAGTGACCATGCTCCCAAAAAGGTGTCTCTTTCTGCATCTAGAGTCCGTCACCTTTCTGCCTCTCTGTCCAACAGTGTAGAACATCCTTCATCATCAGTCCTTTGGAGATATGGTTGGTCAATGTCATTGATTAGAGTTCTTAAGTCTTTCAAAGTTGTTTTTCTTCCCTCTTTTTTTTTCATAAATGATTCTGGTTCTCATTTCATTTTGCATCAGTTCACAATACCTAGGATTCTCTGAAATTGCCCTTTTGGCCATTTCTTGTGTTAAATAAAATTCCGTTACATTCATATCAATAAATCAATCACTTAACATTTGTTAAGTGCCTACTGTGTGCCAAGCATCATGTTAAGTACTGGGGATACAAAAGGAGGCAAAAGACAGTCCTTGCCATCAAGGAGCTTACAATCTCCTACAGTCAAAGAACATATAAACAAATATGTACAAACAAGCTATGCATCAGATAAATAAGATACAATTAACAGAGGGAAGGCACTGAAATTAAGAGAGATTGAGGAAGGCTTCCTATGGAGGTAAGATTTTAATTGAGACAAAAGAAGTCAGAGAAGTCAGTAGGAGGAACTGAGGAGGAAAAGTATTGAAGGCAGTGAACAGACAGAGAAAATGCCCAAAGCACAGAGATAGAGCGTCTTCTGCCTGGAACAGCCAGGATTCCAGTGTCACTGGATGGAAAAATATGTGTGTGGGAGTAAAGTATAAGAAGATTGGAAAGGTAGGAGAGGACTAGATTATGAATGGGGAGGGGGAATGCTGTATTTGCTTCTGGATGCAAAGGGAGCCACTGGAGTTTATTGGGGTTATGGTGGTGGAAGGTGACATGGTTGGACCTGTGCTTTAGGAAAAGTACATTTATATACCACATTACCATACACTACACATACATTCATATACTGCAATTTTTGTTTAGCCATTCCTCAATTAATGAGCAAATTGAGTTTCTAGTTTATTGTTTCCCACCCCAACCCCCAAACTTTTAATCCTCCTTTGAAGGATCAGAAAGTTTGTTTTGCTCAAAGCTATTTCTTTCTAAATATTATCCTTCCTGTTAACTCTTCTTCCCATATCTGTGTTTCCCAATTGTATTGAATGTATTTCTACATCAAATTTTATGTGCGTTTGTATTCAACCCTCATTTGTACATTTCAGATAAGGGAGAGGTTCATCTTATGCCTACTCCTCCCCTTCTCCCTTGTTCCTTCATGTTTGCATATTCTTCTTTTCACTAGACTCAGTTATGAGTGTAACTTGTAGCTCGAGCCTGGTATATTTGCATAAAATTTTTATCATTGGTAGAGAAAATGATTATTCAATGTTCCATGTCTGATAGAGGAGGAATTGGCGAGAGTTTGAGAGAAGAGAGATCTTCCTTTTGCTTCTAATTTTGAGAGAAGACACACTCAATTCCAGACTTTCTTCGAGGAAAGTCCCTCAGAGAGAGACAATGACTTTGGGAAGAAGCAAATATGTAAAGGAATTTGTACTTCATCATGTCCATAATTTCCAGTTTGTCACAATAGAGACTGTGGAATTTTGACCTGAGTGAGTTTGAAGCCTCTTTCTTGGTTGAACTGACATATCTTGCTCCCATGGTGATAATTAATTTAAACTATCTATCTAGCATATTCCACTATCTAGTATATTCCAATCTGTTTATTTTTTTTTTATGATTTATTATGATTTCTGTTTGGTATCAGGTTGGAAAAACAGGTTAATTCACTGTCCACTATTTGTGATGGTCTTTGTGTAACTAGCATTTGGTGGGAAGGGAGCCAAACCTTGTGATATAACTGGGGGGGGCGTTCCTTCTTCATTAAGGGATAGTGATCAAAAAAGTGGCTTGAACCTAAAAATCTTTTCTTCTAGACTAGCACTATTAAGGAGGAAGATATCCAACTGCCTTCTTCTTCCTTTCTACATTAATGCATTCCTTTTATTCTCCCCTTACTTTCTCTTCTTTATAACCTTGGAACAGAACCAATCCACCCCAAGATCTCTGTTTTTCTTATTTAACTGCCTCAATACTCTTTGAAGCTATAACGATTTCTCAAGGGAAACTTGTTCCTTCTTCCCCTATTAGGATGTTTATCCTACATTATCATGCAGCCTTTCCCCAATGCTCAAATTTACCTTCTCAGTATTTTTAAGTCCTCCTCCTTTTTCTTGCATTTAAAATTTTCTAATCAGAGCTGGTTAGAATGCTTGAAAGTTCTCTGTTTCATTAAAGGTTCATCCTGTTTCCTGTAGGACTTAGTTCTAGTTTCAACACACACAAACACAGACACAGACACAGACACAGACACAGACACAGACACAGACACAGACACAGACACACACACACACACAGGCACAGACACACAGACACACACAGAGCACTTTGGGGATTCATTTAAGCTTATTCAATTTCCTTTTCTTATATTGGGTTATTTAAATAATCTGTTTCTTATTCTATTAATCTGTATATCTTTGCAATTTTGTAAATATTTATCCATTTCAACTAGGTTATTATTTTTGTTGGTATATTATTGGGCAAAATAGTTTCTGATAGTTTCCTTTATCTTCAGAAGTTGTGAATTATTTTTTATTTTTGATAGAGAAATTTAGTTTTACTCTTTCTTTTAAAAATAATTGGGGCAGCTATGTGGTGCAGTGGATAGAGTACTGGCCCTGGAGTCAGGGGGACCTGAGTTCAAATTCTGCCTCAGACACTTGACACACCAGCTGTGTGACCTTGGTCAAGTCACTTAACCCCAATTGCTTTGCCTTCCTCCCTCCAAAAAAAGATAGCAGTTGTTTAATTGTTGGCAATTCACTGAGTTTTTCTTTCAATTTTATTTTTTCTTCTGCAACATTTATTTTTCTTCTAAGAAATTGATATATTTCATTTTTGTATCACTTCCATTTTTTTCAAATATAACCTCTTTCCTACTAATAACAAAGAAGAAAAAAGAAGAAAAAAGCAATTTTGTAAAACTAATCAATACATTAACACACAACCAACACATTGAACCCTATAGGTGATGTTCCACATCCACAATCTTCAACCTCTCCAATAAAGGAGAAAGAAGCAATTTCTTCTTTTTTGTTTTTCTTAGCTTGATCATTATAATTATTTTTAATTACTATTATTTTCCAATTAATAAGCATTTATTTTTTCTCTCTCTTCTGCTTCTTCACCAATCCTTCCTAATTAAACAATAAAAGAAAAAGAAAAATTGTATAGTAAATCATTCCTAGACTGGCAATTCCCAAAATTTTATGTCTTATTCTGTATGTTTTCTATCATCTTACTCCCAAAAACATGGTTAATTTTTGTAAAGGTGTTATAAAATGCCAAGAATATGTGAACTCCTTTCTGTACCCATTCAGCAATTGCCAAAAAACTATTATTTCTAACTTGTCAAAAGTTATACCTTTCAAAAGTTCTATTCGGGTCCTTTAATTCTTTCTTATCATTTTGTTTCAGATGCTAAAGTCAAAAAGACATATATTTAGGTTACCTAACCACTATTGTTTTAATTTCTATTTCTCCCTGCAATTCTATTAACTTTTTCTCTATGCATCTAGATCAGTGGTTCTCAACCTTCCTAATGCTGTGACCCTTTAATACTCATATGTGGGCGTATCCGCATGTGGATGGACCCGCCTGGAGATGAATAGAGGAGCGGTGTCTCGGTTCCTAAGACCATCAGAAATATGTGGTTTTTGATGATCTTAGGTGACCTCTTTTGACCCCCAAAGGGGTCACAACCCACAGGTTGAGAATTGCTGATCTAGATAGTATTGTCCTACAAGATTACATATTAAGTACTGATATTGGGTTTATTATCTGTTGGGGCATTTAAGCACAATTAAGTTTCCCTGCTTGTCTCTATTGTTCTATTTTTACTCTTACGTTGTATAAAATGATTGCTACCCCTACAATATCATCTCTGGTTTGGGTATCTATGTGAAGCAAGACTCTATGTTCCTGACCTCGTTTTTTTGTGGAAGCACTATTTACTACTGAAGCAATAGTACCAATCAAAGGCAGACAATTAGGGAAAAGCCTGCTGCTTCTGGTAAGTAGCATCTGTTACTTTTGATAGAGGAATGAAATGACTCCAAACAGCAATTGGGACTTACGGTGCTTTCAAATGAACTTTTATCTGTTGGGCATTCCCAGAAGTAGCTGCATCATAGAGACCCTAGATTTCCTGACAGGAGAGGCTGTTACCATCAGGTCAGGCCATAAAAGATGAGTAGGGAAGAGGCAATGGTTCTAGTTCTTTCCTAGTTTCTGCTGACTAAGGAGCAAACTATTTTGAGCTAAATGATGGAGGAAATCCAATCGGCCAACCAAATCCAACCAGCTGAGACTTAAGTAAGTCTCTTTTCTTTTCTCAATTTTACTTAAAGTAGAATGGTTGAGGAAGGAATAGGTCTCTCCTAGTTGTCCTACCAATGGGATTCTTCTAATCCTGCTGCTGTAGTGAGATAGATTCTTGCAAATAGAAAGGGATCAGAGGTGAGATACTGGGCTTACAGCTTTCAATCTCAATTGGTTTTTATAATTTTTTTTTAAATTTTCTGCAAAATGCACAGACCCAAATATCTTCTGCTGTATCTCCGCTTCATGAAAGGAAAGAGACTTTATGTTAATGAATGCATTTCGGTTTTTCTTTCAAATTTTATTCTAGTGAGGAATTTAGGGGTTTTCTCATTTTTTGTGTTTACTAATTTGTAATGATTTGCAAATGTGCTTTTTTAAACTTCCTCTTTCACTTTTCAGAAAGGTAAGTTTTTTTTCTGTGCTTTAATATATTTGTTGAAATACAAAAAATTGCACATGTATGTGTACATACATGCACACAAATCCTTTTCTATTTTATGGAAAAGTTTGTGCCATTCATGCTCAATGAAGGCTAATTGTGTGTTTCCCTCTATTCCTGTGTATTTCCCTGTTCTCTTGTACTTCTTTCTCTCTTTGTCCCCATCCTCCTTTACATATAAGAAGGTATTGAAGGAGTTTGTTTAATACTAATCTATAGTTGAAGCAAAGTTGCCACTTTTCTCTTTCCCTTTGCCTTGCTCTTAATCAAAAGTTTTCTTTTTCCTTCCTTCCTTCTTTCTTTTCTTTTACCTTCCTTCCTGATCTCTTCAGTTCAACCACTAGACTCATCTTCTTGCACTCTCTGAGACCTGGTTACCTCACAGCTTTCTTGGCCAAACTTCCCAGCTTTAGCTGTACTTTTATCCATACCCCTGACTCATTAGTCATGATAGAGGAGTTGGAATACTCCATGCTCCCCATTGCCACTTCCTGATTTTCTCTCTACCACCATCACTCAGTAATTTCTCTTCCTTAGAGGCTCATACAATCCATATTTGTTGTTCAAAAATGATTCTGGTGATTGTTGTCTATCAACCACCATGACACTCTTCTTTATTCTTCAATGAGTTCAGTGCCAGGCTCACATTCTTTTTCTCCTTACCAATTCCTTTCCTCATACTAGGGGACTTCAATATACATACTGATAGTCCATCAAATGCCCTAACTTCACAGTTTCTGAACTTACTCATTTCCCATGACCTACTCTCCACTTCAGGCACACACAAAAATAATCAAGTCATATTCTTGATCTTGCCATTACCAGCAAATGAACAATTACACCTAGGTCTTCTTCCAAGACATTGGAGTTCTGAAAAGACATCTTTCTTTTTTGCTGTTATGATTTTTTGAATTATGGCTTTCAGGCTGTTTTGTTATTACTTTCAAGCAATGCAATGATTTTTAGATTTCTTTCTCTCCTTGACCTATTTTCCAAGTTGGCAGTTTTTTTTGATAGCAGATAATTTATGGTTTCTTCTAGTTTCCAATCTTCTGAATTGATTTTAATTTTATTTATTTATTTTATTTATTTTTGCTGACTCATGGGTTCATTCCTTTCTGTTTGATCCATTCTTTTCGAGGCATTAAGATCAGCTCTAAGTTACTCATTCTTCCTGTCATTGTTCCTCCCTAGCTGTCATTACCTTAATCATTGTTTTGTATCTCATGTTTCTTTTCTTCAGGGTACTACTGTAATCCTTGTGACCAGAATATTCTGTTCTCTGAGTCTCTAGTTAGAAATGTAGAATTGTTGATTTCTTCTGGGTTTAATTAGCTTTTGGTTTCTCTCATTCTGAGCTATTTCTTTATTGTGATCACCATTTCCCTCTTTTTATTCATCTCTCTAACTTTAGTTTCTGGATTGGGGCTTTGTATTTGGCTCAGACTCTGCTCCATTCTATACCTTTGAGGGTTTGGGCAGTCCCTGTTTGGTCCTGGACACAACTGTTGATTATGCAGAACAGGCGGCCTGTAAGATCTCAGGTGCTTTACCTCCCAGGCTTTGTACTGGTCCTTTCCTCCACTGTGGCTCAGGTTGGGCTACTACTTGGGCTCTGAGTTGAGCACAGGTTGACTGGTTGCTGGGTTGGATGTTCTGGGTTCTGGTTAAGCCATGGGTTACCTAACTCCTAACTACCGTTCTTTCCCTGTCTGCTGCTGTAGGAGCTGGCTGTTCATATACTTTGTCTTCCACCTACTCTAGCTTATTCCTGTTGGGAGCCTCTGTGGGATTCTAACTCTCCTTTTGTACAATCGAGAACTGAATGGAATAACTTATAGTTGTTTCTCTCTTATTTATTACTGTCCTTTCTGCTGCATTTAAAAAATATTCTGGAGTGTTGGTGGGGGATCTGATCTCTTCAGTTCAAGGACCAGAATCATCTTCTTGCACTCTTTGGGACCTGGCGTAATGATAATTAATTTAGCAGGTACTTGGTCCTTAGTAACTAAGGGCTAAGTACTTCTGTGAAAGAGACAGAGGGTGTGAGCTCCATTTCCTGTGTGAAAGCAACAGAAGGTGTGAACTCTAGCTCCTGTATGAAAGAGACAGAGGGCGTGAACTCTATCTCCTGTTGCTGACAGGGCAGGAGGGAGTTGGATGAGACAGGAAGCCTCTGTATGTGTGTGTGTGTGTGTGTGTGTGTGTGTGTGTGTGTGTGTGTGTGTGTGTGTATAAGAAGCGTTCCAGGGACAGAGAATCAGAATCAAGAATGATTACACCTGGTGGAAGAAGCTGTTCTTCTGAGAGATCTAGTGAAGGACGGAGTTGCCTGGAAAGCTGAAGTGGCTGCTGCCTGGAAAGCTGAGATTTCTTCTGGGTCCTGGGGCCAGCTGAACTGCCAGAGGACTGAAGAAGCATGACTGGGATAAGACTTTGTTTGTGGCTTGGTTGATCCTTGAGTTCCTGGCCACAGAAGTTGTGAAGGTTTTGAGATGTGCTGGACCCTGTGAACTTCAGCGTGTAACAAGAACTGCCTGAAGGACTGGATGAGAATCTGGGAGCTGTCTGCCTCTGAATCCAGGTGACTGTTTGTTGGATTCAGGTAGGAGCTGGGACCATGGAAGGGGATCCAGGGAATCTGAGAGACCACCCTGAGTCAAGATGAAGAAAAGACCTCTCCTTGGATATTGAATGAGTAATGAAATTGAAGTTTACCAGACACCGAGGGGTGGAGGGTATAATTTTCTAATGATTGTATTTAGTAATTAATGACACTTAGTAATTGTGAATCTGGATAAGTGACTGATTAAGTTAACTTATGATTGCCCCATGAGTGAAAGATTGATTACTGTATTGTGAGGTAACTGAATAATTAAGTAAGGAGGGTTTTCCCCTTAGGGAAACCAGATGATTATTCTTTTTTTCTTTGTTTTCTATGCTGTGGCCACTTTAGTGAAAACTATGTGGCCATTCTAATGTTAAGCTGTTCTGAAAACTATATTGTGATTTTCTGTGACAAGATGGAATGTTGTGAATATTGTATTGTGATTTGTTGTGAATGATTGCCTCGATTTGTAATGGAATAAATGGAGTGTTCACTATACTGTGTAATCAGAACCTTAAAAGCTGTTCACAGTAGCATTCTTTTAGAAAGCTGCTCATGCATGGCATTACACCTGGCTACCTCATGGCTTTCCTGTCAAACTTCCTGGCACTGGCTGTACTTTCATTCATGATAGGGGAGTTGGAATACTCCATGCTTCCCATTGGCGCATCCTGGTTTTTTCTCCACCACTATCACTCAGTAATCTCTCTTCCTTTAAGGCTCATAAAATCCATATTTATTGTTCAAAAATGACTCTGGTGATTGTTGTCTACCAACTACCAGGACACTCTTCTTTATTCTTCAATGAGTTCAGTTCCAGGCTCACATTCTTTTTCTCCTTACCAATTCCTTTCCTCATACTAGGAGACTTCAATATACACACTGATAGTCCATCAAATGCCCTAACCTCACATTTCCTGAATTAAAAATAGTCAAGTCATATTCTTGATCTTGCCATTACCTACAAATGAACTCTGATATTCCTTTATCTGATCACAATCTATTGTCATTCCACTTCTTCCTTTGCCTTGCAACTCTAAAATTAATCTTTGTTTTCATTATGAACTCCAATCCCTTTACCTCTCAGTTCATTCCCAAGTCATTCCCCTCCTGCACCCCCCCACACATACTAGCTACACTCTCTCCCCTTCTCCAGTGATTTCTTGGTGAAACCAGTTCAACTCAATATTGTCTTCTTCTCTCAAGTCCCTTGCCCCCTTATCATAGCAAAGATCTGACCCTGCTAAACTTCAGTTTAGCCTGTCTTCATTTCTATAGATAAGCTGCTGAATGAAGCTGGAGAAAATCATGAATCCATGCTGACGGAGTCCACTACAAATTTATGTTACACAATCTCAATGTGGAAAGGCAATGCCTTTTACACTTCCCTAAATTAACTCATTTTCTTACTCAGCATAGTTGCCCTTTCAAACCTTTTCATCCCTCCTCGAGCTTCCCCGGCCCCCTTTTGCCTCATATTTATTGGGAAAAAAATGAAGTCATTTTCTCTCTTCCTCCTAATCTCACATCACCTAGATGTTGTCTGCCACCGTCTTCCCCTTTACTTTGTCTCTCATAATTAGTTGGCCCTTCTGCCTTGCCAAGGCTCCTACATGGACAAGTGATCCCATTCCATTTCATCTTCTTCAGTAGATTGTTGCTTCTCTGAATGCCCTTCTCTCACTTATTTTTACAGTTTTTCCTGTTCTACTGGCAGACTTCCTACTGCCTACAAACATGCTCATGTCTCTTCAATCCTCAAACTCCTCCCTCCCCCCGCCTTGATTCATCCATTTCTGCTAGCTATTGTCCTACATCTCTTTTCCCTTTTGTGGCTAAATTCCTTGAGAAGTCCATCTACAACCAATTCTTCCACTTCCTTTCTTCTCACTCCCTTTTTTAACTCTTTGCAGTTTGGCTTCCAACTTTATTACTCATCTGAAACTGCTTTCTCCAAAGTTGTAAATGATTTCCTAATAGCCAAATCTCAGCCTTTTCTCAGTCCTCAGTCTTCTTGAACTGTCTATATACTTTGAAACTGTCAATCACCATATTCTTCTTAATACTGTCTTCTCTCTGGGTTTTCATAATATTGCTGATTTATACAATAACTACAACAAAGTAAAAAGAAAGAACAACCATAAGAAATCAGAGTGAAAAAGTCACAGTGTGGGCACCATGAACTGAACTGGAGGGGAAAAGCTTTTCCCCCTGCTCCATCTTTTATCCTGTGGCTCCAAAAATTGCCTGGGGTGCTTGTATTTTTTTAAAGTAATGTTTTATTTTTTCCCCAATTGCATGTAAAAAAACCAATTTTTAACATTGAAAAATTTGAGTTTCCCACCGCTTTCCCTGAGATGGCAAGCAATTTGTCATAGGTTATACATATGCCATCATGCAAAATATATTTCCATATTACTCATGTTATGAAAGAAAACACAGACCAGAAAGAAAAACACATGAAAAATTAAAGAAAAAGAAAGATAGTATGCTTTGATTTGCATTCAGACTCCATCAGTTGTTTCTCTGGTGGTGGATAGTTTTTTTCATCATGAATCCTTTGGGATTGTCTTGCTGAGAATAGCCAAGCCATTCACAGTTGCTCATCACACAATATTGCTGTTACTGTATACATGTTCTCCTGGTTTTACTTACTTCACTTTGCATCAGTCCATGCAAGTCTTTCCAACTTTTCCTGAAAGAATCCTTCTCGTCATTTTTTTTTTTTTTGGAGGAGGGAAGGCAAAGCAAGGCAATTGGAGTTGAGTGACTTGCCCAAGGTCACACAGTTACTAAGTGTCAAGTGTCAGAGGCTGGATTTGAATGCAGGTCTTCCTGACTTCAGTGCTCTATTCACTGAGCCACTTAACTGCCCCTTCTTGCCATTTCTTATAGCACATTAATATTCCATCACAATCATATACCACAACTTGTTCAGTCATCCTGGAATTGAGAGGCATCCCCTCAATTTCCAATTCTCTGCCACCACAAAAAATAACTGCTACATATCTTTGTACAAATAGATCCTTTTTTTTTTTTTTTAGTATTTTTGTGGTACATACCTATAGTAGGGCTATTGCTGAGTCAAAGAATACGCAGAGTTTATAGTTCTTTGGGCATAGTTCAAAATTGCTCCCCAGAATAGTTGGATCAGTTTACAACTTCACCAACAGTTAGTTTATTGGTGTCCCAATTTTTCCTCATCCCTCCAATATTTATCATTTTTCTTTTCTGTCATATTAGCCAATCTGATAAGTATAAGGTGGTTTCTCAGAGCTGTTTTAATTTGCATTTCTCTAATCAATAGTGATTTAGAGAATTTTTTCATATGACTATAGATAATTTTGATTTCTTCATTTGAAAACTGCCCATTCACATCCTTTGGCTATTTATCAATTAGAGAATGACTTACATTCTTATAAATTTGACTCAGTTCTTTGTATGGGGTATTTGTCTTCTTTTTTTTTTTTACCTCAGTTTTAGGTGCTGCCCTGATCCCCACTGGACTCCTGTTTGATCCAAGGTGACCTTGGAGACAGGATTGCAGGAGGGATGGTGCAGACAGTTGCCCAGCATGGTCACATAGAGAAGCCAGGATTTCTGGGACTCTGGTTCTGGGTGGTGGTGAGACTTAAAACTGGCATTGTGTTGAATAGGAATTGAGCTAAGCTATGAATCTAATCTCCTTCCCCTTCCCAGAAACCGAGGTGATGCAAGGGAATAGGTGGGATTATGCCTCCTGTGTGTTGTAGGCTAAATTTGTATAGTTGTGATTATAACTTTTGAAATAAATAATCCTTTGTAAGAGTGAAAAACATAAATGTTGCAAAATTATAAAGAACAAGTATGGCTTGAAAAAAAAGATATGAGAAAATATCCTCACCCTATTGCTTGGTAGAGGAGGTAGGGGGTTCACAGGTACTATACACTGCAAGTCATTAATTGCATGTCTCAGTGTGACTTGAGACATTGTCGATAAGTGGGCTTACTTTGGAGTGTGGAGCAATCTTGTGGGCAGTATAGGAGTTTTAAAATTGTTAAAAGTACAGCAGTTAAGTCAACAAAAATTAGTTATTGCTCACAACTAATTTATTTATGAATCCTTTGACAATTAAAGCCACAAAGGATGACCACCCTAAATACCAAGTAGCTTCCTTTGCTCATGAATGCAATTCCTTGACAATAGAACAACAAAAACTTACCATAGTAAAAAGGGGATGTTTTGCTTACAGTTAGCATGCCAAAAACTGCTCCCAAAACCTTAAAGCACTGTATTACTGTGTTATATTAATAAAAAGTAATGTGGAGAAATAAAATGGGTGGGAAAATGCCTACAGAAGGAGGTATAGCCAGAGCCTATAAGGAAAAGGCAGGATGATTGATTGAATGAATGAAAGAAAAAGCAAAAGATAAAGAAAGGAGACAAAAAGAACTGGTGCCATCATTTTCAAACTGTTGCATGGAATCTTCACATCATGGAGCAAAATTTTACTCAATCATAAAACAGGAAAAAAAAAATTACACAACTGATCTGACTGCGGCTCTTGTCAGCTGCCAGTCCAAACTGGAAACTGAAAGTTGGAAGAAGAGATGGACGTATATTGAAGTTGAATCATGTAAGAAAGAAATGAGCCTCTGGCTCTTCTCTGCTTCACTACAAACAGCTACAGGATTGTCTTTGGTAGAGCTGAACTACATGTCCTTTTAAGGGGGCTGGAGAGATTTTGGGATATTGTTAAGCATTCAATAAGTTAACATTTAGCAGAATAAGTTTCTTTGTAGTTTCCTTTTTCTTTTTTTATGGTATAGGTGTTGAATATGTGTGTTCTGCTTATGTAGGTATATCCACATTGGGGGTGGCTAGGTGGCACAGTGAATAGAGAGCACTGGCCCTGGAGTCAGAAGGACCTGAGTTCACATCCAGTCTCAGACACTTAACACAAAAACTAGCAGTGTGACCTTGGGCAAGTCACTTAACCCCAATTGCCCTATCTTTCCCCCTCCAAAAAAAAAGCATAAAATAATATAAAAAATTTAGATGTCTTTGTAATCTTGCCCACCCCTCTCCAAGGGAGATTTGATTCCTTTTTGGAGGGGTTTAGGAGAGGACCCACAAAGTTTGTTGCTATTTTCTCTTCAGATTAGAATTGTATCTTTCTAGGGGGAAGCTAGGTGGCGCAGTGAATAGAGCAACGGCTCTGGAGTCAGGAGGACCTGAGTTCAAATTCGACCTCAGACACTTAACACTAGCCATCTGACCTTGGGCAAGCCACTTAACCCTAACTGCCCTGCCCTCCTCCCTCCAAAAACAAGAATTATATCTTTCTTCCCCCTAAATATTGATAGTCTAGAGATGGCATGAATTTTTGAGTTTCAAAAGCAGTAAAGACACTAACTTTCATGGGTAATCCCAAGCTTATAGTCAGTGATGTGATGTTTAACAACTGGCTCTCCAAAGATGTAATAAAAAGTCACTTTTAAGTTTAATCTGCATTATTCAGATTTTCCCATACACTTTCTTAAATCTAGACAATTGACGAAACACTAAATCAAGTCATGATTTATAGCATTTATCAATATCCAAGGCATAAATGCTCACACTGAAACTTTACCAATCAGCTCTTGGGAGCAAAGTATAAACTGACTCCAGCACACCCCCATGTATACTCATAGTCTTTACTCTTTCCCATCAAATACTAGCTAAACAAAACACCTTTACACACAGTGAATGGCAAAGAAACCAACTCATCCAAGCAGATATCAACAAAAATTGGAGAAATTCTAGAACTTAAAATACACCAGAAAATACATAGTGAATGAGTTCTTTAGATGAGTGAGATAACTCAGCTCAAACAAGAGAGAGGCCCTGATGTCATCTGAAGGAGAAATTCCCAAATTCTGGGGTGGGGTGGGGGCAGGAGAGGCAGGAAGTGGGGTGATGAGTCAGGGTTCACTTGAAGTCAGGGACATGTTGAGATGCTGGCACCTGCCTGCCACTTACCAATGTCTTTTTCTTCCTCTCGGCTTCTCTCTGATGAGATTCTAGGACCATGTTTATCTCTCTCTTGAAGGAGTGAAGAATGTCTCTCCTCTCCAAGGGCCATTCCCATGGGCATGCAGCATTAAGTCGCTTGAATCATCATTCTTTCTACTAAATTAGGAGTCACACTTAACCTGCTACCCACAAAATGCCCCAGGCTTGAAACCTGGATTACACAGGGAAAAGACCATTGAACTGAGAGTCACAAGTCCTAAATATAAGTCCTAACATGACCACTTATTAGTTATGCAACTTGGAGTAACATAACTAACCTTTCTCAGTCTTAGTTTTATCTTCTGTAAAATGGGGATAATTCTGATATTATAAGATTGTTGTAAGGACCAGATGAGGTAGTGTTAGAGTACTTTATAATCAGAAGATACTCAATAAATGTGTTGCCATTATTACTTAAATAATGTTGTTTTTCTTGGGGAGAAAAAAGCTTTTATATTCTTAACAATATGGTATTCAATGAACCTAAGATTCTACATAACTTATTTCCATGATCATATTTTTAAGAGTGGATCACAAAATCATAGGTCTACTATAGAACTGGGAAGGACCTCAGAGGTCATTTAGTCCAAACCTCTCATCTTAAAGATGAAAAAAATGGAGGCTTAGGGAAGTCAGGTGACTTGCCCAAGGTCATTTAGGTGACCATCAGAGGGAGAGTTGAACCCAAGTTCTCTGACACCAGAACCAGATCATGTAGCACATTTTTTTTCTACTTCAAACATCAGAGGCAGCCTGACATAGTGAAAAGAGTAATGAGTTAGAAAGAGATCTGAGATGTTTGGCCCTGTCAAAAAGAAGAGAAGGAAGGGAGGGAGGGAGGGAAGAAGAGAAGGGAGAAAGAAAGGAGGGAAAGAAGAAGGGAGGGAGGGTGAGAGGAGGGAAGGAAACAAGGAAGTAAAGAAGGAAGGATTTATTATACATCTACTTTGTGCTAGGTACTGAGCTAAGTGTTTTATAAGTATTATCTCATTTGATCATCATGTGTGAGATGAAAGAGTTCAGAGTCTGAATCTAAGGTCAGAAAAGGTCTTTGTTCTTTCTCATGAGAAAGGACTCTCCCCCTGTCGCCCACATGGCGACAGGGAGAGAGCAAGAGGTAGAAGACAGCCCATGGTTATATAATCTTCTAAGGCAAAAACTCAATCCCCTCAAATGGCCTTCACTCTCATTGGTAGGGGGGCTGACCCACAACCTAAGCACAGGAATCTCTCTGAGACAAAGGACCCGGAAACATGTGGGTGTCCAATGAAAGCAGTCTTAACCTTGTTTGGCATATCTTCTGCTGAGTTGGCTCTGGGGGAGGGTCTCCATTGCTCTAAGCACCAGATTGCTGGAAGGTCAGGTGACTTCTAAACAGGCCTAGAGAATACTGAAGCCATTCTAGATTTGATTTTTCAGAATAAGGAAACTAAATTATCCCTCAAAATCACAACAGCCCTAGGGGATAAATGCTATAATTACCCCAATTTTGCATTTGAGGAAACTGAGGCAGAGGTTAAATGACTTGTCCAAAGTCACACAGCTAGTACATGTCTGAGGCCAGATTTGGACTTAGATCTTCCTGAATCCAAGTGCCACCTCACTATGTCTATCCCTTATTAGCTGTATGATCGGGTAAGTCACTTAACTCCTTTGGTCTCTAGTTTTCTCAGTCCTAAAATGAGAAAGGAAGCACTATGAGTTTTTATTTGTCTACTTTTTATTAACTCTTTTCTCCCTGTGTTCCACAACATAACAATTTCAAACTTCTGAAATATTGCCCCTAGAGATCAGACGCTCCTCTCCTGGGAAAGCATTTTATCTTTATTCCTTATCCTTTCTGACTTAGTCACAGCTAGTTGGGAAAATGAAGGTAGGAGGATATGATACATATAATTTCTTGTAGAAAATTAGTAACTATCTGATAAGACTTTTAGAGCTAGAATACTTCACAACACAGCAGAAATTTCTAGGTTTCAATCACAAATATTTTACTCTACAGTTTTTATTGTCATTCAGTTGTTTCAGTCGTGTCCAGCTCTTTGTGACCCCCATTTGGCATAGACACTGGCGTGGTTTGCCATTTCCTTCTCCAGATCATTTTACAGATGAGGAAACTGAGGCAACTGGGGTTAAGTGACCTGCCCAGGGTCACACAGCTAAGTAAGTGTCTGAAGGTGGATTTGAACTCACATCTTCCTGACTCCAGGCCTGGTGTCTGTTGAGAGCAGCACCATTCTTCCTGTTACCCAGGTTCACAACGTCCATGCCAGTCTCAACTCACTCTTTACTCTCTTCACAAATCCAGTCCATTACTATATTTTGTCATTTCTATCTTTACAGCATATCTTGCATATGTTCCTTTCTTTCCACTTACAGACCCATTATTCTTGGTCAGGTCCTCATCACCTTTCTCCCACATTACTGCAATAGCCTCCTATCTGGGGTCTTGTTACCTCCACTCTCCCACATCAATGCATCCTCCACACAGACACCAAAGCAGTTTTTGTAAAGCCCAAGTCTGACCATGTATCCCCGCCTTGCCAATCAGCAAACTCCTGTGGCTTCCTATTCCTTCCAGGATCATGTATACACTTTCTGTTGGCATCTAAAGCTATTCTCTGCTACATACTTTTTAATATGTATCTGCCTTGGTCTACTTGCCCTTCTGCCCACATGATGCTCTATCTCCCATCCCCTGACTTTGCACAGGTTATCCCCTCTCCCTGGAATGTTCTCTAACTCTTAGAATCTTTAATTTCCTTTATATGATAATGATTAACATTGACATAGTGATTTCACATTTGGAAAATACTTTACAAACATCTCACTTTATCCTCACAACAACCCTGGAGGGTAGGTGCTATTATAATCCCCATTTTACAGATGAAGAAACTGAGGCATGCAGAGGCTTGATTTGAACTCAGTTCTTGCTCAGAGGGGAAACACTGGGTCACTGAGCTGCATCATCAAGTCAGGACACTTTTTGAAGGAAGGCTTCCCTAGTCCAACTAGAGGCTAGCGTCTTTCCGTCCAAGGTTACTTTGTGAATGCTTTCATTAAGGACTTCTATGTGTAACTGCTGTCTCCTCCTCCCCCTCTTAGTTTATGATCTCCTGGAGGGCAATGATTGTTTCGATTTTTTTCTTTGTCTTCTGGGTGTTTAGTATAACGCCTAGTACACAGCAAGCACTTAATAATTGCTTGTTGATTGACCTGCTTTTCATTAAGATAATCTTCCAAGTACTCATATGAACTATAATAACTTGGAAGGAAAAAAAATCATAAAGAAATTAGCCTGAAATATTCTTAGGAAGAACTGTCTAAACTTTTGGAATGGAAAATTCACATGCAATGAATTAGGGATCATAATCTCTCAGGAGTAGGACAATTTGCTCAAATTTAGAGAAATCAAGTTATAGGCAAAAAACACATTCATAATGAATAAACTTATACACCAGGCTTTCTGTTAATCCTTACATTTCTAAAATAAGTTATTCTAGGACGTGAATTAGGACTTTGGGCTAGAGAAAATCTTTGCTGAGCCTGCTTTTGGTTTCTTGAGGCAGTTGGTGGCACAGTACATAGAGAACTGGGTTTGGAGTCAAGAAGACCTGAATTCAAATCTGACTTCAGAAACTTCAGTGGTGAACTTGAGCAAGTGATGTAATGTTTGCCTCAGTTTCCTGGACTGTAAAACGGGGGTAATAACATACCTACCTTACTGTGAGGATCAAATGGGATATTGTACTTCTGAGACAGTGCTTAGCATAGTACATACTAAGAGTTACATAATTCCTTTTCCTTTCGTTCCTAAAGAAAGTTGAACCCCATTTACAGTAGACCTTGTGTAGTTGCTCAGTCCTGTCTGACTTTTCACGACCCCATTTTGGGATTTTCTTAGTAAAGATACTGGAGTGGTTTGCCATTTCCTTCTCCAGATCATTTGACAGACGAGGAAATTGAGGCAGACAGGATAAGTGACTTGCCCAGGGTCACATAACTTGTAAGTGTCTGGGGCCAGATTTGAACTTGGGAAGATGAGTCTTCTTGACTTCAGGCCTGGCACTCTTATCTACTGCACCACCTAGCTGCGAGATCTTGATTAAAGGATTGTAAAATGAGACAGATACAGGGATAAAACCTCTAGTGTCAATGAAAAACTTCATAGGGTTGTTAGGATCAAATTAGACAATGGCCACGCTTTGCAAACTTTAAAGCACCTCATTAAGATGAGTTATTAATAAGCACAAGTGCAATGCATGCAATTTGCTGATTTCTCTTGCAAGAATTTAGGTCTTCAGTTGTAGCATGTGGAATATCATCCAAAAAACTTGACTGGTTAAATCCCTTTAAAACAAAGAACAATTATTCATTTTGGAAAGAGTAGCAACAATCATTTGTGGGCACAGAGGACAAGAGTCTTGCTCAGCTAAGTGGAGAGCAGGTAAAAGGAGTAGGGTATAAAGTTTTAAACACAGAATAGCATAACACAGTGGAGAGTTTTGACAGTCAGATGCAACCAGGAAGCCTGGAATTCTAAACAGAGGAGAGGCTAGACCACATTTGTGCACAAGGGAGGAAAGCCCATGAGCAATGGGAATGTTGCATGTGAGGAGCAGCAAGCAAGGACAGAAAGACCTACAAGGGAGTTAACACTGTAATGGAGGGAGGTAGCACTGAAGGCTTGCACCAGGTGCTGGCACTGGAAAGACAGAGGAGAGATGTTAGAGATAATGGAAGAAGTAAGACTGACAGCGGACACATCAGCACTGGCTCCTGGAAACAGGTGCATTAGGAAATAGGTTCCTAATCAAAGATAAATGAGAGTATAGGAATGTTACAAACTCAATCTGACCTATCCACAGGAGTTTGGAAAAGACTGCATTCATAAAGCAGAAACAAACAAAAAAATACTCAAATATTCAAAACAATGCATTTAGGATGGATTGTTTGTTTTTTCTAGAAAGAGGAACTTTTTAACTCATTAAAGTTTACTGAAATTGAATAAAGTTACACATGTAAATGAAGAGATTCTGAATGCTACCACTATTTGTGACACCTGGCAAATCATTTAATATAGGTCTCAGTTTCCTTGCAATTGAAATAGGCATAAGAATAGCACCTTACCTGCCCTGGTTGTTTTGGGGACCAAATGGGACAACATTTGTAAAGCATTTTGCTCAAAGCACTATATAAAAATGACAGACATTATATAAACACTCATTCTTTAAATTTCCGAAAGTCTTCAATTTTGAGATAGTCACAAGAGGACTGTTTTGTTCAAGGGGGATAGTAATCTTAAATGAATGTTGAAGCTATCAAGGCTCAGATTGGCATTATCTGGATGTCCTCATTTTTACTGATTTGGAATTTTTATTTACTCCAAGGAAGAAGATCATGAAAACTCAAGAGTTATTTTGAGAAAACCAAATATCTATCCAGATAGCACTAGGAGTAGACTGATCTCTTCATTCTTAGCCTTTGACTTGATTAGGGTAAAATGCACCTTTCCCTCTGTTTATTTCTGCCTTCCTTTCTTTTATGACCCTTCTTATTCTTTAATTTAGTATGATCAGGAAAAAAAACAAGATTAACCTGTAGCTGGGGTCTTGGGAGGTATCTGCCATCACTGCTATTTCACTTCAGCTTTTCTCCTTGTCATCTTGTGTTCATTTAGAAAGAAATTTCTTAATGGTCTCTCCGTTATTATTGTTAGCCACTATATTTAGCACTTTTGTATTTCTGCTGTCTGAGGTGTTTGAGAAGCAAGTGATTTCTCCATGCCTGGTTTTCTTTCTAGGAATATTTTGAATGCTTTCTAGGTGAATATCCATCTTTTCCCACAAATGCTTAAGCTTAGATTTGCACCATTCACCTTGGATTGCATCTTGAATTCCATTGCTGTTTGGAACACATTGTTCTATTACCTACCTCCTTTGTTTTCTGGTGGGTGCAGAAGTCTTGTGTATTATTTGCATTTCCCTTCCTTTCTATTTGAAGGTCTTGGTTGCTTGCAGAACTTGTTGTCAGTGGAATTGTTCATTTTGACCAATATGTGTCTTGGAGTTTGCAGAATATGGTATCTTTTTCTAGGGGTGATCTCTGGATTCTTTTGATTGGCACTTTCTGTGTTCAGAAGTTCTGAGCAGTTTTCTTTTATTATTTCTTACATTATTATGTTCAGTTTTTTGACTTGTCATGTCCTTCTGGCAGCTCTATAAACCCTAATTTGTCTCTATGCATCCTATCTTCAAGATCAATATATTTTCCTTGTCTGAAGATCATATTTTCCTTTAATGTTATTTTTTTCTTTTCCAGATTGCCCTTCACTTGTGCATATTTACATTCCTAATCAGTTATTCTATCTTTTGTTGCTTTGGTGAGATTGCTACTGTGGATTTAAGTTTTTCTATTCTGACTATTTCTGCTCTGCAGACTGTAAATTCTGCATTCACAATTGTAGTTTTTAACCATTAAAGTACATTTTGTGGTGGCTGGTTCCATATTCTCTTCAGAATCCACAAGGTCCTCTACCTCCATCAGATTTTGACTAATTTCACTTTGCCTTGCAATATTTATTCACAGATTTCTGAACTATTTTCCCTGGAGGGAATTTCCCTTCTGTGATGCCTATCTTCTCTGTTGGTTTATTTGCTTTTGCTGTCTTCTGAATTTTCTTCCTTCTGAAATCTTTGGTAATTTCAGTCATTCCTCCCCACCTCTCCCCCCCCCCCTTTATCCTATTGCTCATTTTCTGACTCCTTCCCCTTTCATGGTGGGTTCCTTGGGGGTTGGATCTCAAAACTGTCCGAACTTTCTTTGGTCTCTGCTGCTCAAGTGACCTCTGGAAGGATAGAACTTGTCCAAGAATGGTGCTGGGCTTTTTTCTCAGGTTTAGTGCAGTACCACACTGTTCTGCTCCCCTCTCATGTGTCCTTGCCCGTGTTCCTTATCTTCCTCAATTCTCTGGCTGAGCTTTGTTACAGCACAGAGTGCTGCTTCTCCTTGCTGCTCTGGTAGACTGAGCAAATTTCTGCCATTCAGACCACTGAGGCATTAGGAGTAGAGAAAGGATTAGGGTATAGAGTTGAGTTCTGCTACATGCATGTGGTTCAGTATTGTCCTGCCCATGGGAGGGGTACTGAGAGAATGTGTTAGGAGTTAGAGATTCTTGATTCTGATGTTAGTTTGTTGGAGTTTTTACCTTGTTTGGGTTGTTGGTGGCCTAGACCATGAAGACAGATAAAATTGCTTTATCTTTGACATGTTATTTACTATTTTAGAGAGGTTTGAGAAGTTCTGAGGATTGGGAAAAAATATCTAGTCTTCCATCTTGTTGGTCACATGACCCGAAATTTTCCACAGGTTAAACTCAAAATATATAGCAGGCTAAAATTGTATTTGGTAATGTGAGAAGCCTAAACATGGTGAGATAAAAGGGCTTGGAATTTCAACTAAATGTCAAGGGACTGGCATGTTAGCATGAAGATCCAATGCATATTGCTAGATGCTACATGGGATGGATGTGTCAAATCCTCCTGTTAAACTATAAGTTCAAAAGACTATTTCTTATCAAGGCTTTGTATTTCAATGCCTAGCACAGTGCTGGGAGGCACTTAAATGCTCACTCACTCACAAATTAACGGTTGAAGATATGAGTGAAATGCTGAGCATTTGTAAAAGAAAGAAAAAGTACTAATAGACTTGCAGGCTTCTGTCTTTAACTTTATGTGAACTAGGCTTACCTGGGATAAGGAAAAATGGCCTAAATTTCATTGACTTATATTTTTGAGTAGTGTGCTGGTAAATGTTTAATTAACAACTGGTTCTCTGGGGGAAAAAAAGGATATGTGACATACTTTCAAGATTAATTTGAATTGTTAACATTTTCCCCATTAAATTTTTAAGTCTGGACAATTGATCAAACAATAAATTACGCCCTGGTTTATAGGAATTTGCCAATTTCCAAGGTATATGTGCTAGCACTGAAAATTTAACAATTGTTAATTGGTTTGAACTGGACTCAGCACATCCCTGACTATATAAAGTATGAGATCTAAGTGGAAAGCAATTATGGATAGGGAAAAAAGGTCTGGGTCTTAATCCCAGCTCAGCTACTACTAAACAGTGTAGACTTCTGGCTAGTCATTTATGCAGTGAATTTTTTTTCTTTCAGCTGTAAAATGTGACAGTTATGAGATGATTTCTAACATCCATTCTAGATTTCAATCTATAACTGAAATGATTTTAGATTCATTTAGTAGAGATTCAATTTTCCTTTTTCTTCACCTGTAAAATCAGGGGTAGTGGGAGAGAAAATGTATGGATTGATGACCTGATGATGACTGATACAGTTCCAAAATTGTGATTCCTATGTGGAGCGGAAGATGGTCAATGCATTAGAATTGTAATACCACCTTGCATATGTGCAGCATCTCACACTTTCTAAAAGTACTTCCATAACTACTTCCTCATTTTGTGAGTCCTGTGAAAAGGATCTGTTAAGGAACTTTTTTGCTTTGTCAGTGTTAGAGAAAGGGCTCTTGAGTAGAACTGGCAAGGTAGATAAATTAGCTCTGCTTTGAGAAATCTTGATACAGAAAAATCATAGCTATCCTAGTATTTAGAGCTGAGAGCTTTGTCTTAGAGATCTTAATCTGAGGTCTGTGAACTTTAAAAAAAATTTTGCCAACTATTTATTTTAATATATCGGTTTTCTTTATAATTTTGTAATTTGTTTTTATAAATTTAAACACGTTATTCCAAGAAGAGGTTCAAAGGCTTCAACAGACTTCCAAAGAGTGTCTATAATACCAAAAAAAAGGTTAAGGTCTGCTCTGGTCCAACACTTTCACCATACTGAGGAGGAAACTGATCCACAGAAAAATATACTGCCCAAAACTGTATTATATAGTGATTATACAAATGCCAAAGGGATTCCTTTGCACATAAAAACATCATTGTAGTCTTTTAAATATATGGACCTACTTTAATATATGGTATTTTACAGATTACCTGAAAGAAAAAACTCAAGTCCAAAGAAACACTGCCATTAGTAACAAGAAAAAACAGCTTTGAAATGTAATGATTTATGAGAATTCATATGTAATACCACAGGAACACACTGTGTGATGCGAAATTCACCTGTACTATTCTCAGCTTTTCTAAAAACGTATTTCCAAAGTTGAAAATGTAATGCTTATGCTATTTTAAGTTGGCACAGATTTTCCCCAAGCAGATGGCCTTCTGGTTATTACAGTAATCTGTTGTTAGATACGCCCTTTCTTGAACATAAGCACTTACACATTTGGAAGATAAAGAAAAAGTATTTAATAGTTTCAATATGCAACAAAATAGTCTTATAGACAAAAGGAATGGATTAAATAAGTATGTAATATAATAAACTTGTTTAATTACTCCACTTATATGGTACAAAATTAATGGAAATCAGAAAGCTAATCAAGTATACCCCTCTAGTGGAATTTAAAAAAAGGAATAAACTGTAAAATTATACCCGTAGAAATATTATTTAGATAAAAAATATTTTTGAGGATTCTTTAGAGAAAAGCAAATGTGAATTACTTTCCTTATAGCTACAGAACCCTTGCAACTGTGTGTGTGTATCTATATAGATAGCTCTGTAATGTAGCAAATCAAAACTCTTAATGAACTGAGGTGACAGTTCTGTGGAGCACTTCTAAGGAGGTGGTTTTCTTTTTCTTTTGGTGGGTGGTGGGGAATGTGAGGTTAGGCAGTTTTTATTCTAGTGTATTATTTTTTCAACATGCATGAATAAATTATACAAAATACAACCCACATCAACACAGTTTTGTCTAGTTGATGAATTATGATAGATACAAATGAGAGGTTTGGTACAATCTGAAGACTGGATTAGAATCCTGATTCCACAGTAGACTTGGGATGAAATGACCCACAGAATTGCTTTACTTAGTATGCAAGTACTCAACAACTATACTTACTTGGTTAGTGTGTACAAATTGGCTACTAACACCTCTGCCGTTTGTAACTATTTGACTAAATTCAGCTTAAGATTTTTAAGAAAATCTAGTGAAATTAAGTAACAGCAACACAAACGAGTACATTAAAGCAGTAACATCAGAAACAAGCTATTTCAAATGGAAGTCATGTATACAAACATGCTTATAAGAAAACATCTGCTTTAAAAGTTGGAGCTTCATTGAACAGTCAATTTGTAATGTTCTAAGGCTTCTTTTTTCTATCATAAAAGCTCTTTATGCATGCATGCTATACATAGAATTTACAGAAAACCAGTTTGTGCTGCAGTTTTTTACACGAGCAAAAAGAAACTAATATGGTATGTTGAATCCTGATGAAAGTAGTTAGCAATCATGGTTCATTCAAGTCAAACAAGTTCAGTATCTACAGAAAGAAAAATCTTTAAATCTGTAATAATCACAGAGCAGCCTTCTGGGAATTCAAGAGCCAGCAAAAGACACAAGACAATGCATGTTGATTTGACTTTTCCAGTATGTGGACAAACTAAATAGTCAAATAAATTACAAATTGAGTGAATCTCCTTACCAAATATGTCAATATGAAAAGTTTTTGATATTACTGAAAATGCTATGCTATTATTAGGAAGCTAGACATATTCTAATACAGGGTGGATAGTGGGTATGGGGATTGGCTTATTAAATCATCTATAATTCAATCCACTCTGTAGAAGCCAATGGAATATTCAACAAAGATTTCTATGTGAGTTATAAAAACAATTGAAGGCCCAGAACAACACATGTGAATGGTATGGAAATGTTTTTGTTAGTCTGTTTTGGAAACTATAGCTGCTCATAGTATACACATGAATACATTTTTTCACTGAAGTCTTACTGTTTTGCCTCTGAGTTGTGGAGGTGATTCTGGGTTCTCAAGATTCCAACAGAGAATAAAATCTGTCCTACCAAGTTAAAGGTTAAATTAGAGCTAAGCAACAGACTATATCTACTGTTTGAGAACAAGACTAGTTAGTTGATTGCAGAGATGTTGACCATTAGGTGATTTTTTTTTTCCCTCAGAACAACTCATGAAGACCATCTACTAATGCAAAGATGGATTGTGGTCATCTTTGAAAGGAATGCCTAATCCAGGGATGGGGAACCCTCAGTCTCAAGGCCACATGTGGCCCTCTAGATTTCAAGTGCAGCCCTTTGACCAAATCTGTACTTCACAAAATTAATCCTTTTACTAAGGGGATTTGTTCTGTGAAGTTTGGATTCATTCGAAGGGCTTCACTTGAGGACTTAGAGGGCCCCATGTGGCCTCGAAGCTGCAGGTTCCCTACCCCTAATCCAATGCAATTACAGATCTTCTGAATATTTAAAGTTTTGTGTATAGTAAATATTCCTCTGTTCTAAGATTTAATGTTTTTTGCTATTTAAATACTATAAAAACAGAATTTTCTAGAAACAATTAAGTTACACTGTCAATACCTACTGGGTTTCTAGATTTGAGTCTTTTAAACCTTTGGTTTACTTTGCAACACTTATGATCTTGTCTATCACTAAGGCAGCTAGCAGCACAGTGGATGGAGTGCCGAGATTGGAGTCAGGAAGAACTGAGTTCAGATATAGCCTCTGACACTTACTAGCTGTGTGACCTTGGGCAAGTCACCTAAACCTCTCTGCCTTCCTCAGCTGTAAAAGGGAGATAATAATAGCAACTCTCAGGATTGTTATGAGGACTGAATATTTGTCAAGTGCTTAGCAAAGTGCCTGTTATACAGTAGGGGCTATCCAAATGTTAGTAGTTATTATTATTTCTGTTTCCAACATGGAATGTGATTGTAGAAAGTCTGTTGGGTCTGAAATCAGAGTAACTATTGAATCTTGTTTCTGCCACTTACTAGCTCTATGACCTGGACAAATCACTTAAAAATCTCTGGGCCTCAGTTTCTTCATCTACATAAGGAAGGGCTTGGTTTAGATTGCCTCTGAAGTCCCTTCTATTTCTAAATTTATGATCACATGAGCCACAGGTTTATTTCAGAATAAAAGTGGCAGTCTTATTGCTAATTCCAGCAGAAATTAGTTACTCTATTTCCCCCCCGACCCTGTTACTTACTCTTAAATAGGCAGTCTGTTTTATTATTTTTTAAAATTTTGTTTTAACATAAAAAATGGCAAACTACATGTGGAATTAAAACCCATATAAAAGTATCTGTATTGACATATTTTATTGACTCGTGCCATGCTGCTTGAAGCTCATAAGAGAGGGTTGGTTGTACTGTGAAATGTACTGCGTTTTGTTACCAATTTTTTTGACTGTTTTTTGAACTAAAATGAAACTTGATCAGTTAATTAAAAACATTTTAGTCACTTGCCATGAAGTAGAAAGATAGTCTGTTCATTACATGCATTCATTTTGGCACAAATATATACCTGTTCTCTCTGTTTTATATTTTTCTTTAATCATCTCTGAAATTTCTTAATGTCACTCTTACAATGACACATTCCCCTTTCAAGGAGAAAGCAAGGAGGTAGTTGACATAAATAAAGTTTCCAAACAGAGGCAACGTTTTGGTACTTTTTTGTCTTCTGCATCTGTTTGGAGATAACACTGTAGAAATTTTAAGTAGAAAAAAATTACAAATCAAGTATGCAAAACCTTTTATTTATAATAGATCAACATATTTGACATGAAAGGTAGCCACTTTCAATTTCTCAGGAATGCCTAGAACCCAACAGTTCCCAGGTAGACTAATTATTCAACAATTATTTCACTGGATACGAGAAGTGGTTTCATAAAGAATTTGCCTATGGTGAATTCTTCACATGGTTGAGTATGATGTGTAACAAGTCATCTTTCACATGAAATGAATGTTTTCCAACTGTGTTCCAAATGCATCAAAACACTTTATACCAAACAAGAATTAGTTATGTGCATTGTGTTCAATCTGGAATTTCTTTTAGTTATTAAAATATCACACATCTTTCAAAAAATCCTTCCACCTCCTCCCCACAAGCCAATCAAACTCTGCCTTCCACTCACTGTGCCATCTATCCCCAACCTCAAGTTACAGTAGCGCAGATTGTAAAGTTCCAGTGGGATTGCACACTAAAAGACATTAAAAAAAAATACAGACTGAATTAAAAGGGCAAGGAAGGAAATGTCCAATAACAACAGTAATTTGGCTGTTGGTTTTTACAAAAAAGAAAACCTCCCCCCAAAGTTCAAACTTTTCAGTGTTTTTTTCCCAATGGAGGCAGGGAAGGTATACTATATGGAATTAAAAGGCATTTTCCAAAAATATTATTTAAGAGGATAATATCTTGAAGAAAACACCTCACATGAACATTAGATTCTTAACCCAAACAATATTTTTTGAAATATTCCGACTCGAGATATAGTAGACAATTATTATTTCATCTCAATTTCAAATGAATCTACTTCATGCATTTAAATTTATTACACATCAGTTGCAAATTCACCTTGGCTACTGGGCAATGTAAAAGTATAACAATTAAATCCTCCATTCCTCTATGCTTATCTCCTCAGAAAGCTGATTATGTGTAGTGTTGGAAGAGTTTGGTATAGCACTTAAAGAGTATACATAAAAAGCTCTGAAATGCTGAAAGTTTCTTTATTATCCATGTACTGTAGGATCTGGAACTCAAGTTCACCACAGCATTTTAAGGAAATGCTGAATGAATGGAGTGCAGGACACTTCCTACAGCAGACACAAACTTAATTCCAAAAGGCACAGAGTAATGCTGGTGGCTCTTTCTAGTCAGTTTAGAAACAATAAAAAGTCTGCATTATTCTTTCATAATTTAAATACATAAGTAATTTCCACTTTTATTACTTCATAACAATGACTTCAAATTTACATTATTTTAAGTACCATTGTAATAGTTCAGTGTATAATACAGATATTTGCTGATATCCTTTCAGAAAATAAAAAAAATACTTTTTACTATATAAAAAAATTATGCTAAAAGACAAGAACACAGAACGGCGACTTGATACAGTCAATTTGCTATCAACCACAGTTATAACCCCAAAATTAACAGAAACACAGCAATAATCAAAAGCAGTGCAAATATCTTTGGAGGTTAGAATAAAATCATACTGCAAGAACATAAACAGAAGAAATAAAAAGGCAAGTACTTCAAGTACAAGGAACCAGTTTGCTTGAGGTCCATCTTCGTGTTTGTTTACTGGAAATTTCCTTTCTTCTTTTATTTCTTCCTCTGAAACACATTGGCCAACATGGCACCAGATGTTGTCAACTGTCCCATTTTGTTCAAAAACTTGGTCTTTGTGTCTTCACTTACTAAACTTGCAGCAATTGACATGGAACTAGGAAAGAAGTTATAATACTTCATAAAAAACAACTGAAAAATGATACATTTTGACATTTTTCAACAATACCTTTTAAGAAAGTATATTCTGAAATGAGTGCTACTTTACAATGATCTCTCTAACTCCCATCAGGATTACTAGCTATACTGTTGCTCATGTTTATTATACTTGCTTGGTTTGTTAGCTAACTTTTTATACATATACTTCCTAACTCCCCCAGCCCCCTAGAAAACCTTGTGAGGGCAGGGATGCTCTCTTAAAATTCTCTGAATAGGGGCGGCTAGGTGATGAGAGGACCTCAGTTCAAATGTGGCCTCAGACACTTAACACTTAGTAGCCGTGTGACCTTAGGCAAGTCACTTAACCCCAATTGCCCTACCTTCCCCCCTCCAAAAAAAGCAAAAATATTTTCTTAATATCTACCACAAGAACTTATACATAATGTGTTCAATAAGATTGAGTGACTAATGATAAGCTGCATTTTTCTCAAACGCGTTTTTATAGTAAAAGTTATAAAAACAGAAGTGCAGGAATGATTTATTTTTAAAGGCTTATATGTGACTGTTGTGTTTTACACATCTGTGTCTATACTCTGTATTTACAGAGCATTTTTTTGTATTATAGTAAAAGTTCTACTACTTTAACATTTACTAGCTTGTGACCTTGGGCAAGCCACTTAACTCGAATTGCCCTGCCTTCCCCCTTCCAAAAAAAGTACTACTACTACTACTACTATGAATACTATTAACATTATAAACAACATGATCTCTGGAAGGATCATAAAAATAGAGTTAAAAATCCAGGTCTATTCTTGTGTCTACATTACTTACTTGATGGAGAGACTGTTTTGTTTTTTTGGTTTGTTTTTCTGCAGTGGGGAAGGCCGGGCAATTGGGGTTAAGTGACTTGCCCAAGGTCACATAGCTAGTAAGTGTTAAGTGTCTGAGGCCACATTTGAACTCAGGTCCTCCTGACTCCAGGGGTGGTGCTGTATTTACCGTGCCACCTAGTCACCTCTGGAGAGACTGTTTTAAAGGCCAATATTTAGCTTTATAGATATAAATTTTACAATTGCAATTTTGAAAAACTAAGAAAAGCAATTCAGATCTACATTTTCTACTGAAAACAATCAGTAAGAACCAAATATTTCTACAATTACAAGATTATATATTGAATAACTGAGCAACATATGCCAACTATATATATATCTATGTACTTCAAACTCTAGCCATAAAATCACCCTCAAGCCTTTGTTGTCACTAAAGATTTTGGAACATAAGGAATGCTTTTTGGAGAGAGTTTTTTTTTTTCCTCCGACGGACTAGTTTAGTATAATTCTCTGAAACAACAAGACACAGTGGTAGTTAATCTACAGTCAGCTTGTGAAGAGATATAACATTTCTCACAGATATCAAATCAGTTACTAGGTCAACAAGCAATCTCTCCAGGTCTTGCTTTGTAAACCCAAACTGACTAAGTGATGGCAACTCACAAAATAAGGGTCATCTGGCATTGTAGTCCTTAAAAGGAAAACTTCCAAGACAAGGCAATAGCAGCAGTACAGGTGAGTGATCATTTCCCCCTACTACTCTGACAAAAACACTTTTATATCTTAAGACTTTTCCATCCTTTCTTCTTAACAACAGCTAAAAAAAATTATCCTACTAAATAGCTCTTTCTATTATGACTAGTTTTTTTTTACTATGTGATGCACATCATTTAAAAAATCTTAAATATTACTGTTTTGTTAAAATCTCTAAGATAAATTATCATTAAGCAGACAAGGCAGCTCCTCTCACACATTAAGGGCAACATAATGCCTTCTTTCAAATCAGAGGTAAGGATTTTTGCCAAAATAACCATGTTACACTGCTGTAAGCTTTTGAAAAGCCAGCTTTATGTATATCAAGTCTCCAAGATAAATACCTGAGTTACACATAAAATTTTAAAATCCATTTCTAAATGTCCCCATTTAATTAGGTGTTTATTTAGTGAAGTTGGCAATTTCTTCCTTTCTATAATATTCTCAGACATTAACTTGTGAACACTTAAAGAAAGCAAAATACTAAATAATTCCCAACACTTTGCACCACAGGAAGAATTATCTAATGCTGTTTATAAAAAACAGAACTGTAAAAAAAGGGAAGGTTACATAAAGGAAGCAATCTTGGGAAGTTACAAAAGCATTTCTCTTTTTTCAATATTGCATTTAAAATACATTCTCAATGAAATTTATCTAAGAAGGATGTGAATGTGAAAAGTTATTTATTTTTGTATGCAGAATGAACAGGAAGGATGTCTTTTGCATCTTTTCCTTCTTCAACTACTGCAAACTCATCATTTTTCATGGAGTTTTTTTCCTTAAGCTTTACAATTTTAACTGATAAACCAAAGATGGTAAATAATCTTTGCCAAACCTTAATGCTTTGTAAAAAAAAAATGAACCTAAACTTATTAGTGAAAGAATAAAAGCATCCCCTTATAATAACAATCTGATTATTTTTGGACTAGAAATCTATTAAAAATTTTTGCTGAATGAAAAAAAATCCTTATGTAATCTAATGATTTAACAATCTACGAATAAAAATTCTAATTATGGAAAAGGGATTTTACTTTTATAGATGGTTTTAATCAGGGTTCTTACATCAATAATACTTCAGTTAGAAAATGAGAAATATTCCATATTTAGTTTGTTATATAACAAACTGATTTTAATAGTTTAATAGCTATCGTCCATAGTTTTGCTAACATGTATTGTTGTTCATTCATTTCAGTCACATCCTACTCTTCTGACTCCATCTAGGGTTTTCTTGGCAAAGAAACTCAAGTAGTTATTTCCTTCTCCAGCTCATTTTACAGATGAGTTAACTGAGGCAAATGAGGTTAAATGATTTGTCCAGGGTAACACAATTAATAAGTGTCTGAGACCACATTTTAACTCAGGTCCTCCTGATTCCAGGTCAGGCACTCTATTCACTGAGCAAATATATATCAGATTATAAATAAGTTGTTCCTTTGTAGCTCTTCTTTATTGAACTCTTTCATACCTAAGTTGATAATTTTACTTCTCAGAGAATCTTAGTGGTAGGTTAGAAACATGAATAAAATATTCAAAGCATCAAGTCACAATCCTTTCTGCATTATAGTAGCCTCATAAAAATAACTCACAAAATCATACATTTTTTAGACTAAACTTTTGTTTTCCAATTATCTGACTACAAAATAAAACAAAATTCAAGACTGCTAATGTCTTACACTAAACTCTGGACAATAATCCTAGCCTTACTTACCCAGGAGGCTCTTGGACAGTCTTGTTCTCTACCTTCTGCTCACATTCTTTTATCATGGAACTTAAAATAACCTGATGAAAAAGAAAGAACCATTGTTATTGCAATAGCGTGTTCATGTCAATATACTTCTCTATTTTTTTTTCTAGCTCTATGATTTCAGTAGTGTAGGAAATTGCCTGTACCAAGGCAGATTTACAATTCGTAGTCTATGACAATGGTCTGGTGCACTGAGAAGCTGCCCAGAGTCACAGAGCTACAGGCAGGAACTGAATCTAGGTCTTTGTGGCTTTTGGGCCAGGGGTGGGGAACCTGTAGCCTCAAGGCCACATATGGCCCTCTAAGTCCTCAAGTGCAGCCCTTTGACTTTATCTGAACACTTGGTCTCAGTCAAAAGGCTACACCCAAGGAACTAAAAGATCCCAGATTCCCCACCTCTGCCTTAGTTCAAGTCTCTATCATGGTCTCTTTACAAATACACAAGAGGTCTTAAAGCCAAATCTGGATGACAAGCTGTTGGTATACTGTGTTGACAGTTCCCATAAGAGTACAGGCTGGACTAGAGAGCTGCTCAGGTCCCTTCTCACTCTGAGGGTTTACTATTATCTGGTACTTTTCTCTACGTTCAAAATGCTAATATTTACGAAAATAATGAGTACCAGTATTAGACAAATGTTTAGAAATATCAATTTTTACATATTCCCCTCCCGAACATGTAATTTGCTTCTATAGCCTGTGGTTACCTTCCAAATATAAATATTAGAGTATTAAATTTCTAGATGGGACTCTCCACACATCATTTGAATAAGGAGAGATTGAGGTCAGTGTTAGGTCTACATCATTTTCCTCTTTCTCAGCTAAATCAAAGAAGAGCAGCTGTTTTATTTCATGGTACTTAGCCCAGCACACGTAGAGTTTCTGAGCCTCCAAATACGGCTGGAAGACAGCTACATCAGCTGTGGCAGGAGGACCGGGCTGAGGAGGGTAATGTTGGAGGATCTGTGTTGCCCTAGCTCCTGAGTCTCTTTTTAAAGCTATGGCACCTCTGCAGGTCCCTGGCCCATTTTAATTGCTGGAGAAAAACAACACAAGCATAACCTTTCCTCGCCTTTTTGAAGGTCAGTCAGGGTGCAACTGCTACTATAGCTTTGGGACTGAACACCTAAGCACTTCAAAAGAGCTGCATATGCCCCTGATAAAGCAGTTATCAGTTAGCAGGGGTTCAAGTTTAAGAGTCAGTAATGACCTATAATGGCTTTGGAAGTCTCTTAATTAGAAAATGAAGCAAGTAAAGAAAACTGAAACCCTAGAAGCTACTTAGCAGATGTCCTAATTAAATTCAAGGTATCTCTAGAGAACTGTAAGTAGAAGTGACAATGACTGAGATAAAGCTTTTCTATTGAGGTATAAAGGAAATGAACTGTTTTACAGTGTGGTAAGTTAGAATAAGACCCACACAAATCTAGGATTCCATGCTGAAAAACAAGTTTGTCCTATTGCAAAAAAAAAAAAAGAAGGAATCACAGATTTCACAAAAACTAAATGTTAAAGATGCAAAATTCTTGGTCACTTAAGAACAAATTTATTTTTATTTCTGGTGTCCAACAAGATGCTGGAATAGCTTTCTTCCAACCCCTCAACTCCTCATCTTCCAAAAAAAGGAATTATGCACCAGATGTAATGAGACCTAAATCCTCACAAAAAGAAGACAAAATATTCTCAGTAATGTAGTAATCTTATGGCTAAACACCACAGGACTTTAAACTTACAGAGTATACTTGACAATACTGTCTCCCCACCACTGCCATCAGACAGAGGTACAGTGGGCCAAAGTTCCACAAGATATCAGACTTGCATGAGCTGGCTCTCAGGTAGGGACACAGCCTCAGTGACTCTGCTCAAACACCTACAAGCAGCAGTCTCCTTTGCTTGGTCATATGAAGGAAAGGGAGCAACGGCAAGAAGAATGAGATGAGATGAGACCAGTACTGCTTAAATATGGACTTTAGAGAAAGGTAACTAGAAACTGAGCTGGGCATGGGAGGTTACAGAAGGCAGAAAAACCAGATGAGGCACTCTATATGGCCCCAAAGTGAGGGGAATGAGGTGGCCCTGATGCTGACACTTAGTTGGTCTACTCTATAGCATTAATAAAGAGGGAGAAGCCAGAGAATTAGTGACCTGGAAACAAGAAAAAAGGCTGAAACAGCAAAGATAACAAAAAGAAAAAAAAAATCAAAATCGGAGTACACAAATATATAAACCAACGGAGAAGACCCCCAAAATCAGAAGGAAAAATGATCAAAACCAGAAAAAAGAAACTAAAGCATGAATAGGAGATATTAGAGTGTGAAAGGTGAACCGTTAGTGCTTTAAAGGGAATCCTAAAGACCCCTGAGATCATGGAACAATATGATAAGTTAGATGACTTCCCCATCTACCCATCGATTTAAGTACAATTCACCTGCTCCCCACCCCCTTCCCTCCAATCTGATTTTCCAGTTGATAATTATCTTCCTCTTTTAATTTTAAATAGCACTCTGTTTCACAATGTTCCAATGTACTTAGTGTATAATACTGTATATTACAGTAATCTGACTTTGGGTCATAATTCTAACCCTCCACATTCAAAAAAACAGTAACACTATAAGATCTGAGCTGTATTGTAGCTAATATTTATATTTCCCCTAACACTTAGTATATGGCTCTGAACAAAGCAAGTGCTTAACAAATATGTGTTAAATGAATAAAAAAAAATCAGTATGTATTATATTATACTTCTAATGAATTTCTTAAGGTAATTTATACTTATTGTTCTTCCAATAATCTAGAGCAGTGGTTCTCAACCTGTGGGTTATGTTCAATTTATAACAATGAAAATACATCCTGCATATCAGTTATTTACATTATGATTCATAACAGTAGCAAAATTACAGTTATGAAGTAGCAATGAAAATAATTTTATGGTTGGGAGTCACCATAACATGAGGAACTGTATTAAAGGGTCACAGCACTAGGAAGGTTGAGAACCACTGGTCTAGAGTCTACAATTATAAAAACTGTGCCTTTGTCTTTCCTGTTAAATACTACCTAAGTCAATTCGGAAAATATGCTTACTAGGGGCTCCAGGTTCAAATCCTTGGCTTACTACCTGTGTAACCTTGAGCAAATCCATTTAACCACATTGGGCGAGTGTCCTCGACTGTAAAATGACGGAGTTACAGATAAAGTAACTAGATTAAATATTGAATTTATTTTTAGACATATTGAGTTTGAAAGGTTAGATATTTCTATCCAAGAAGATGTGTAGCAAAAATTTGGAAAGGGGGAATTGTAGCCCAGGAAACATTAGCAGTGGAAACTGTAAATTCATATGGAGGATGTCTTCTTAACCTTTTTTGTATCATGGAGCCCTCTGGCAGTCTTGTAAAGTCTATAGCTCTCTTCTCAGAATAATTTTTCAATGCATCAAAAAAAAAAGTCCACAGATCCCAAGAACCTCTGATGGAGAGAACATGGCAGAAGTCAGAACCTTGAGAAACTCCCCAATCATGAGGTAGGAGGAAAGGGTCAAAGAAGAAACTCAAAGTTGCACATTATTACAAAATTCAAGGAAGGGGGTGGCAACAGATGAAATACTACAAGCAGAATAAAGAATGAAGACTGGGAAAAAGTCTTTGGATTTTACAAATATATTGTTGGTGCTCTTTTAGAAAGTACTTTATTTAGGTTAAGTGGTAGAAAAAAAGTTCCAAATGGTTAAGGGCCAAATGGTGGTAAAGAGAAACAGTGCCTGGCACATCTTACGCACTAATAAACATTTGTTGAATTATACTAAAATAGAACCCCAGAAAGTAGAGGGCATTATTCCTCACAGAACTTTAGAGTGCCTTAAACATAGTTAGGTACTAAAAGCATATATTTTTAATTGAAAGGAAGACAAGAAAGTGGGTAATGGCTTCAGGAAGTAGTCATGTTCTAGAAGGCTATTTTAGGACTCTGGGGAGATACAATGAAATTTTAAGATAGAATGGAGGGAAGCTGAGATAAAAGGGGTCTATCTAATGGCTTGAAACTTTTTAGTATATTAGGAGATAATTCGCCAAAAGTAACTAACGTCATGGAGCAGCTATTATAGAGTCTATTAATGACATCTACAAAAGACAAAAAAAATTTAACTGCTAAACAGCAGCGAAGAGACAGTTTTGGTTAGGTAGTATAATTTTCAGAGCACCTTATGAGAGCAATGTTTGACAAGCCAGCAGTGGGAACTGATATAGCAGAGACAGTGTAACCCAATCAATCAATCAACATTTATTATGAGTATTCTATATGCCAGGCACTGTGCTAAGAGCTTGGGATGAAAACCCAAAATCAAAACCTGTCCTTACCCTCAAGGATCTTACATTCTGATGGGGGAAACAATATAAAGAAAGCAGTACATGTAAAAAAAAAATTCATCAGGCATATTGTAATAGGGATTGTTTTTCTGGTAAGGGCTGAAGTAGATAACTATTGGGGTTTCTTCTCACTCTAAAATTATTATGTGAAAATAAGAATTGACTGGTTTTACCTTCTCTCAGCTATCTGATATATCCTATACACCTGAGTAGTAGTTCTAGGGCACCTGTAGTCTTTCTAAAAAATAACTTCTGGTTTTACTTTCCAGCTTCAGTTCAAATTTAACTTCAACTCTAAGATCACCATGCCATGCTTCCCATGTTGCCTATCTTTTATTTACATCATCTTTATATACTATTTATTAAAAGTAGATGAGTTGCTGAGATCTTTATGTTTCTTCTATATTAGTTCTTTCAGAGAGTTCCTGTTTTGTCATCAATGTTGTTTGTACTTTTGGAATTTCATTGAGATCTTCCCATCTTTTCTAAGCTAACTGTCCTTAAAGAATTTTAGTCCATGGGAACCCACAGAATCCCCCTTTGAAATCTGCTTTCTTCTCTATCATAACAAATTCTGGGGAAGAGTTTTCACTCATGTCTATCAAGGTGCCAATCATTTCCACACCTGAAACTAGTTCCTCAGTGTTGATGAGAATCAGATCCAGAAAAGAATTTCACTCAATTGCTTCTTCCACCTTTTTAAAGAGGAAACTGACGTTAAAGCAAGTCAAGAAATTATCAGCTCCTCTTAGTGGCAGAGAGTGTTCAAGCAGATGTCCTGTTACCCTGCTTCCTACTCAGTAAAATGAAGGAGCTGGACTGGATGACCTCTAAGGTCCCTGCTAGCTCCAAATCTAGGATCCAGTGTTCACTTAACTGAAGCTTCATTTCACTACACTGCTACACTTCAGTGTCTGGGTTAGAGATGAGGGAGAGAGGGAGGCAGGAGAGGCAAGTCAGGTAGTTTGGGATTACAAGGTATTCCAGAGGGCATAGGTGAAATGGCTGATCATGGAGGTCTAGGCTGGGCAGGGAACAAAGGAATCTAGAAGACACAGACAGACTGGGAAAACAGAAAGGGGCTGAAGGGCCAGAGGTTACAATAAAAATAAAAAGTAAGTAAACAAGATCGTGGTTAGAGGGGTGAAGTGCTGGGTTTGAGATTTCAGAAGCAGAACAGTTCCGGGTGATGATATGTCCAAAGATTGATTCATCCTTTTCAACTTTAAATGACTACAGTTTATATAATAGGATTTAAAAAAAAATCTAACTTTAAAAATGATCCTGAAATATATGAAAAGACAATTTCATAAATAAGTCTGTAGCACTAAGAGTGAACCATAATTTTTTAAAAACAGTGAAAATAATCAACGTTTTAGACAAAGCGGTAGAAACATCTGCTTGAGAAAAAAGATGTAAACCCATCACACACATGCATTACCAACACCTATGAATGTTCACTGATGCTCACCTCATGTTCTGGTGAGAGGTGTTCCATGTCATTCCTTAAACACCTGAGTCCTGGTAAAAAGTGATTAACCATTAAATCTTCTGAAATAACTATAGAGAGAAGATGGTCAAGGAATTAAAGCAAAGTGATATGATTTCCCCAAATACAGAAAGACTGGAAAAAGGACACCTTTAAACTTATTTTAGTTATGTTCTATACATTTTCTTTTACTTTGGGTTTATCCTTGCTTATTTTTAATTCCCTCACTTTTTGGATAATTCAAGATAACAAAGTAATTTACTACATAAAAACATAATTTGCCTATATTTAAATACCCTAAACTGGGCAAATGGTACTAAATGGGTCCCCTTATACAAGTTTAAAAAGTTGTTTTTGAAAAATTATAAATCACAAAGAATTTCAACAGGAAAAATATATTACCGAAATTTTCTTTGAAAATGTATCTGGACACTGCTAAATCCACACTATGTCATTTGCAATTATTCATTAATGACTTTTATGGAAATTCAACTCCTTTACTGTTAATTTGAAATATTTAAAACAAAACTTGATAGAATCATACAATTCCATTCAACAAATACTTATTGAGCATTTCCTTTGTGCTAGACGCTGTGCTAAATGTTTATTGAGTATATTCACTGAATATATTAATTGAATCTTAACAGCTATTTAGTCAAATTTATAAATGACAGTAAACCTTTTCTTCAAAATCGCTAACAAATTATTATTTAATTTCAGTTTCAATGAAGATGGGATAGATCTGTGGCAGCCCCAAGTGTGTTTATGCATGTCTAATTGTTAGGAATCTTCTTCACATCAAGCTGAAATCTGTCTCTCAAAAACCTCTAACTGTTGCTCCTAAATCTATAAAAGAAGTCTAACATGCCTCACCCACGTGACTATCCTTCAAATATTTCAAATTAAAGCTCTCCTTTGTCCTCCAAATCTTCCCTTTCCGGGTTAGCATCCTAGTTCTATTGAATGATCTTCATATAACATAGGTTCTGGTCTACTTACAATCATGGTTATATACCCTTTTAAATGCATTCCTAAAATATGATTTCCACAACTAAATACCGCTTTTCTGACATAGTCTGACCACTGCAAAGTTCAGTGGGACCATTAATGCCCTTAATCTGGATATTACTAGACTTCTATGAAAGCAAGTCTAAGGATGCTTTGCTTTTTTCTTTTTAAAAATCTTTTTAGATCACTTTCCTTTCTGAATCTACTTCTTCCCCTACTCTCTTCAGTAGCCATTCCTCCAAAGTTTAAAAAAAAAATCAGTAAAACAAACTAGTACACCAACCAAGTCCAACAGTATTATTGTAGTAATAATAAATTCGCTTTTAAGCAGTTATGTAAAAAATTTTAGCTCCTATTGCTTCTGAGTTAACCATAAAATTCTAAGGTATTTTTCACACTGACTATTTTTATGCCACAATTTCTCATCATATATTTGTGCAATTTCTTTTTTCAACCTAAAAAGAAGACAGTATTTATCCCTCAGAAAATTCATGTTAGTTCAGAGCATTGTTGTTTTCAAATCTGATAAAGTAGGCCTTTTGTCATTTTCACATCGGATGGAAAAAATACTGACAAGGACAGGCCTAAATAGTGTCATGTTGCTTACTACTATGGACCTTCCTGTTAAGATGGATTTATTAATCAACAGTCAGTGAGTATAGATCTACAACTATAAAAGCACCAACAATATTCAATCCTCTACCCTGGAATCCTTTTCTTATTTCGCTTTGATCTTTTACTTTTCCTAACCTGCTACTACTCAACCCTAACTCCTGCTTTCTGCTACTTCATCACGTTTTCAACTGAAAAGGAAAGGGGAGGAAGAAAACTGACTACATAGATCAGTCAAGCCTAGAATCTTAGAGAACAGTAAGTACAACACAGGACACACAACAGTAGAAGAGGGAATGGGTAATTCACAGAAGAGATCCAGTTATAAAAACTCTATCTATTTACAAATGCACAAAATATGAGTAATAATAAACAAAGTGAGAGACTCTGAGACCAGGAGGGAAAGCTAACCTTACAGGTTATCACTCAGAAATAGTGGGGTAGGAATCATGACTAGAATGCAGATGTGGAAGAATACATCTTATTCAAATGAAACAAAAAAACAAAAAAGCAGCGATGTAGCCTGAAATAAAGACAGGGTCAGGGACCCCCTTCTATATTAATATTGATTCATTAATCACATTATTTAAAAAGATTTACTCACACAGAAAACAAAGAGGAGAAACATATTGAAATTATTTGAATAATTAATGGAGGAAGAAAGAAAAGCAATACTGTCCTAAGAGGAGTCCTATAGACTACTCAGACAGAAGGCAGAATTAGGTAAGAAATATCGGCTACAGATCTCAACCCTGCCATGAAGTAAATAAGTGATAGTGATGAGGAACTTCAGCTATCTGGAATGACGAAGCCTTCTTTCTGCTAAAAGCAGAGCAGCTCATAAATTTCTGACTCGCATTAACGATCATTCAACCCTTCAAAAAGTGGAAAGAGTAAAAAGAGAGAAAAAGGCTATTCTGGATCAGGTTCTGACCAATAGTTTTTTGATGAAGAAATGATGGGAACCTAGGGACAGGAGCGACCATTTAATATTAGAATTTGTGACACAAGAGGAAAGAAAAGCTGAGTGTAGTCTGTCACACCTTAGATTTGAGAAGCTGAGAATAAAAAGTTCAGAGAAGTAACAGGTTAGATCCAATGATTAATCGTTAATAAGTTAGCTCAACAAGGAAGAGAAGTACAAAATTCTGATGAGACAAGTATAAATTATTTACACGAGAAAAAAGGGAAACTAAAGATCATTGTAAGTTCTCTGATCGAAAACCTGGAAGCTACCTTCTAGCCCAATCCTTCTCATTTTACAGATGAAGAAAATTAGATCCATATAGGTGAAGTGATTTGCCCAAAGTCACACAGAAAGTAAGTGGCAGAGCTGGGAAGGTTAAGTCAGCCCCCTGACTTCAAATCTAGTATTCTTTTTTTTTTTTTGGAGGGAGGAAGGCAAGGCAATTGGGGTTAAGTGAATTGCCCAAGGTCACACAGCTACTAAATGTCTGAGGTTGCATTTGAACTCAGGACCTCTTGCCTCCAGGGCCGGTGCTCTCTTCATCATGCCACCTAGCTGAAAGTCTGTCTGAACGAAAAAGATTGATATAGTTGCACAGTGTGCTCCCAATAACTTAGAATTTTAAAAGAAAAGTATTAAAAGAAAATGAGCAGGATGAATACACAATTACAGTGCAAGACTGAAATAATAGTATCAGAAGCACTAAAACCCCCAAACAAGGTGAGGCTGACAGTGAATGATAAGGTCAACATAAAGTGGTTTTTTTTTTTTTAAGTAACTCTGGGAATAAGAGGAGGATCACTTCTGAGCAGATGACAATGATGACACTGAACAATGGTTAAGAAGGCAGTATACAGTTCAACTCCAATTTTTCTTTGGAAAGGATATAATGGTTAACCAGCTTGAAACAAAAGACAAATGAGGAAATGTTAAGTAAAGACCCTAGCTTATTCTCAATGAGATCAAGACATTAGAACTGGACAAAGCACATTTTTGGGTACTCCAAAAGAAATGGCAGCTGTAATTGCTGAGCCAATTTTACCAATCATTTGTTTAAAAAAATAGCTAACTGCTTTATTTTGATTTAATTAACTTTTTTTTTTAAGTCAATGAAAACCTGATTTCTCTTTCCAGCCTCTGGAAAAAAAGAGAACAAAGTCTCTATTACAAACATGTATGGTTAGGCAAAACAAATTCCTGCACTGTCCATGTTCAAAAAAAACGTGCACTCTGAGTCCATCACTTCTCTATCAATCAATAAACACTTATTAAGTAAATACTATGTGCCAGGTACTGTGCCAAGGGCTGTGGATACAAAGACACAGAAGAGGTGGCTAAGAATTGGAAATTGAAGGGATGCCCATCAATTGAAGAACGGCTAAACAAGCTGTGGTATATGATTATAATGTATTGTGCTATAAGAAATAACGAGGATGATTTCAGAAATATCTGGTAAGATTTACATGAACTGATGCACAGTAAATAGAACCAAGAGAACGTTGTACACAGTAACAGCAAAACTCTGCTGAAGAACTGTGAATGACGTAGCTATTTTCAGCAATACAATGATCCAAGAGAATCACAAAGGACTAATGATGAAGCATACTATCCATCTCCAGAGCAACTGATATTGTTTGAATAGACAGAAAAGTGCTATTTTTCACTTTCTTTCTTTGAGTCTTCTTGTACAAGAAGAGTAATATGAAAATGTTTTACATAATTGCACATGTAAACCTATATCTGATTACTTACTGTCTTGGGGGGGAAGGAGGGGAGGGGAGAAAGAAAGGGATAGAATTTGGAACTCGAAACTTCAAATAAAAATGTTTAAAAAAAAGAGAAGACAAGAGAGAGCCCTTTCTCTATAGAAGCTGACAATCTAATGGGGAACACAACATATAAAACAGACTACGTAAAAGGTAAATAGGAAATAACAGAGAGAAGGAACTACAATTAAGAGGGTTTGGGAAAGGCTTTTTGTAGAATGTGGAATTTTAGTTGGGACTTAAAGGAAGCCAAGGACTTTAATAGTTAGAGTGAAAGGACAGCATTCCAAGGATGGGGGAGAGCTAGAGAAAATGCCCAGAGCCAAGAAACGTAGTATCTTACTCAAGAAACAGCCAGGAAGCAGGTGTCACTGGATCAAAGAGGATGTCTTGGGGAGCAAGGTATAAGATGACTAGGAGGGGGCTAGGTTATAAAGGGCTCTGAATGCCAAATAGAGCATTTGGTATATGCTCTGGAGGCAACAGAGAGTCACGGACTTTACTGAGTAGCAGGGTAACACAACTGTTCCTGTGCTTTAGGAAAATCACTTTAGTGGCTGAATGGCAGATCGATTAGAATGGGAAGAGACTGGAGGTAGGCAAACCCACCAGCAGGCTACTGAAATAAGGTGTGAGGTGATTTGAAGTGGGGGGAGGCGGGGCAGGGTTAGAGATAGTGAGGAATCTAGGACGACTCCAAATTTGGGAGCTTGAGGACTGGGAGGATGACATTGCCCTCTACAGTGAAAGGGAAGTGGGGTAAAGGGGGTTTAGGGGAAAAGATAATTTCCATTTTGGACATGCTAAAAGGAGAAAAGCAATGATCAAGATTTTTGAAAAAAGGAAGGTAGACTTTGCAATTATATTCCTATGTGCTTTATTTCTACTCCAAGAAAAATTCTAGAACACATTACTTACGAGAGGTTTGTAGACATTAAGAAAGGGCATTAGTGATCCCTAAAAGAGAGTCTGACTTAATCAAAAACAGTTCATGCCAGACTAACCTCACTAAATTTCCACCAATTCTGTACTTGAATTCTTACTTGGTCGTGTTTGTTTAACACTTTCCAGTTTTAAGATCATTCTCTTGGATAGAGAAGATAGAAGTAAAACAGAAGTTTAGTAGTTCTGCTTTCTATGTCACTTGCTAACATTACACAATCTGTCTCTAGCAGTGGATTTATCCCTTCCTTCTTTTTGCTTTGCAAATACCTAAAAAAACCCTTCTGGACTTTATCCTTCCTGATACTATTATTAGTTCTATGTCTCCCTTTTCATTATGAATATATATATATGAAATATGTGTATATACATGCATATATATGTGTGTGCACACATGTGAAATGTAACATATATGTATATATACACAAGTATGTATATGTGTGTATGTATGTGTCTCCCCTTCTATCTCTGCACATGTCCTTTTAAAATCTGAATTTATTGAAGAAACATTTTTAGATAATTCTTTTTTCTTCTTTGTTGGGGTCATTTGCAACCATACGGGCAGAATTGCATATTTTGAGTCTTTTAACATTTTTCAGGCACTTTCCCTTATTCCCTGAACATAACGAAATAAGTTTTCTTGGCCTAAGCACTTGTCCATCTTCCTATATACTTCAATGCCATCTTTGGCTGTTAAGAAAATGAGGTCTCTGTCCCTTTCCAGGTTCCCATCTTCTGTACATCATCAATTGGTTCTTTATACCAGACAGAAAGAAGTCTAGAAACATTTCTCTTCATCCCTTTTTCTACCTTCTGAGAGATGAAATTATCAGCAAGTAAAAATTTAAAAGATTATCTTTTTTTTTTAAAAGCACAACTAGCCTTTCATCAGATGTCTGGATAATGGTTGTTTTCTATCACCACTAATGTGCCTTGTTTCTGGGCCAGGTTTGTAATCTTCATTAGGAAATGCCGTGTCTTATCTTGGGTTTAAGAAACCGACGTCACTTTTACAGGATGAGGGAAGGGTGGCTAAATAGTAGTTTGCTTCAAAAAGATATGGGGGTTTACTGGCCTATATGCTCAAAAGAAGTTAATAATGTGATATATGTAACTTAAAAAAAGCTGATTTGCTTATGCCATGGTAAGAAGCACAGTGTCTAGAAAGAGGTTATAATTCCATGATGCTTTGCCCTGGTCAGACTACATCTGAAGTGCTGTGTTCACTTCTATGTGCCATGTTTTAGAGAGGTCATTGGTAATTTGGAGTGTCCAGGTAAGGGCTATAAGGATGATGAAAGAAAGACTTATAGATTATGCTACATGAGAACTAACTGAAACTACTCTTAGCCAAGAGAAGAGATGAATTAAAAGGAACAAATGCTAGCTGTTTTCAAGTATTTAAAAGACTATTTTGTGGAAAAGAAAGTACATTTATTTCATTCTCGAGCACAGAGCTAGGAGCAATGGATAACAAAGAAGTAGGTTTCAGCTCAATATAAGGAGAAACTTCCTAGCACTTAGAGCTATTCAAAAGGAGAACTAGAGGTCTTCAAAGCCTGGATGATCTTTTATCAGGGAAGCTGGGGGGGATGAGGTGGGGATTCTTGGTCAGATATGGTTAGACTAGATAGTTGCTGAGATTTTACGATCCTACAAGCATCATCCTTAGGCAGGGAAACAAACAATACCAATGGCCATTTATAATAGGCTTTTATAAGGTTTGCAAAGTCCTTTAGATTCACTATCTTACTTTATCCTCAATTATCTTGGGAAGCCTTGTATATTCTCACAGTGCTGTAAACTTTCTCCCCTCTTTTATCCTGATTCAAAAGTTCTCCTACCATGCAACTTTTCCTCAAGTTTGTGAATTTCAATTCACATATATACTTCTATATATACTATATATACATGCTATTGTAGTAGTGAAAATCTATTAGAGCTATTTCCTTTGAAAATACACTTTTTAATGGTGATATTGATTTATAATCTACTATTAGATTTTTTAGTTCATTTTGTATATTACTCATATGCTATATTTTGATTTATTGATATATGACATCATAATCACTGTTCCCACTTTCCTTTTGTTATTTTATCCTAAAAATTACTGGGTATCTATTTTACTGCTACTCTTCCTCTATCACATCTATTGTTCTCCATAATATGGGCAAATTTTCCAGTTTTACGTATGCACGAACATTTTTTCCCTCAAGTTGCAGTTTAAAAGTTTTCTTATTCAGATTTGGTGATTCTCCTTGTTCCTTCCCAAACTTGTTCTTTAAGATAAAATCCATCTCTAGCAAGCTTTGAGCTTTTCCTTTGTTTCTTTTCTCTCATCTTTCTTTCTTCTTCTTCATCTTCTTTGTTCAAAGAACCACTGAGTTATAGCTAATCTCCCTCTAGAAAAAAGGCAAGGAGCCTGCTGGACACGTCAGGACTACAGTCATTCATGTGACTGCCTGCAAAAGGAAAACAAAGAACATAGATGGCCAGGCATTTTCTTAGAAAACATCAGGCTTAGAATAATATATCTCCTTCTTCAGCAACAACATCTATGCTGGATGAGGCTTCGGGCAACAAGCTGACCACCAATCTATGTTTTTCCTGAACACATCCTCATTGTCTTCTCACTTTTTTGTCCAAATTTGTGTATTGGTATAAGGTAGATAAACATTTTTCAAAACTAGAGATTAGGACCTTGCCTGTCCATTGTAACATAAAGAATATCTCAGCACTCAAAAGATATATTACATAATGAAGCTGAAATGGAGAGTATAATACAAAAAGGAATGAATGGAAAACAACCAAGTTTAAAAAATTTAGAATTAAATTATATTAATTTTAATGTAATTCAAAGAGAAAAAATGCTAACATCTCTTTCTGTTATAAAGACAACAAAAATATGGGTTAAAACATTAATTTCTTTCAAAACAAGGATACAACAACAGGAAAGTGCACTGTAGGCTTCAAATAGATGAGTAGCAATATCTAGTCTTTTGGAATCCACAGTTTGTAGGTTGTTGACCAAAGCCAACTTGTGCAAATGTGGTATAACAACTGAAAAAGAAAGAATGAAAATGTTATATTTTTCCTAAAAAAAGGTCTTAATCAATAAAAGTATATTTTGTTTATATGTAGTAGTTTTCTGATGACCAGTATCTTAGTATATTATTGTCCTTATGGTCTTTTAGACAGAATGGTGGACTGACCTGGCCTTCAGCCTTAGTACCACATTACAAATATGTATCATATGTATGTATATATGTGTGTATGAGAACATAAATATAGACACACACACATACAATTTTGTATCACTTTAGAGGGAAAACTGACTCTGGTGGCATATTCTAAAAATAATATGAAGAAATGAGAAGGACCTAAAAAAACATCTAAAGACAAATTATCACTGCTATATTTAATAAAAGAAGACTGCATTAATTTTTCCTCACTGTCTTTGATTTTCTCAGCCTGTGCAGTCAATGAAACAAATCTTCATCAAGGTTAGTGCCTTATAACCCAATGGTAACATCAGGCAGCGTGGCTCAGTGGCTTCAAAGAGCTGGCTTCAAAGCCATGAAGACCCAGGTTCAAGTGCTACACATGACAAATATTGGCAAGGTGCCCCTAAGCAAGTAACTTAAGCATCTCAGTGTTTTAGGCAGTTCTCTAAGATTAAGTTGCAGAAAAGCTGTTGACTTGAATTGGTGGAAGTATTTAATGTCTAGCAAATGAATTTTGTTAAACATTAGACACTGAGCAATTGCTAATTATGAAGTATCAGAGACACTGGTGCTCCTCACCCTTCCAGCTTTTGGCATATGGTTTGTTTAGTAAGGATAATAATGATGAGAGATAGAATTTATACAGAACATTAAGGTTTGCAAAGTGCTTTAGATATGTTATCCCATATCATCCTCACAACAACCCTGTGAGATAGATGATTTTATTAAAAGGCTGAAAGAGGTTAAATGATTTGCCCAAGGTCACACAATCTATCCATTACCACCCGCTGACTTCTGTATAAGAAACATACAATGGAGCACCTCACATGGCACACAGGACCACAGGGTCAGGAGGGTTCACAAAGGCTTTGCTGTTCACCATAATTCAAAAAATACTTTACGTTAGGATAGTATAGTAATTCAACTTACACTCATCTCGAAACCTGGGTTCTGCATTAGGTCCTACTCTTCCAAATGTCTTTATGATCTCTATATGTAGAGAGTGTTGGTCTTGATACTGAGGGTCTTCCAGGAAAGAAGCCAGCTGCATTTTCACTCTTTCCAGTAACTTAAAATCGACATATACATATAATTAATAAATGCTCACAAGTACATGGAGATAACCAAAATAAAAAAAATGAAGTTCAGATATTCAGCCTGCAATGTGGAATGAAAGATAATTAGACATTGCTTAAAGTGATTAGAGCAGTTAGTAGAAGAGAACAAAGGGCAAACTTGTGCTTTACTTGTTCTGTTTGTTCTAGAAAAGATTTAAAACTTGGAAAAACCTACAAATGATCCGATTAAGATGTTTTATCTTATTTCTCGCCAACAGAAATGTATAGTTATGAAGAAAAAAATCATTATTACAAAAATATTTAAGGAAATAGAGGTACGTTTCTAAGATTCAGGATTTAAATTTAAAATTGCACTGCAAATTATAGTACAAGTTACCCATTTATTCACTTTTTGAACTGATGACTCAACAATGACTTATCTCTTACTCACATTTCCCTAAAATAATTTATTTTAGGATTTAAGAACATGTTGAAATTCTGGCAAGACTGCAACCTCTGCAGAATATTGTGCTCACCAGTTAGATATCCAAGTGGAAGCATGAGAAAAAAATGTCTGACTTCAAAATATATTTCATTTTTAAAAACTCCAACAAACATTTGTTGACCATTAACTAATAAAATTTTACTACAGAGTCACAATTCCAGAGTTTTAAGGAAAGCTAGGATAGCAAAAAATCCAAAAGCATTTTTCAGAATTAGATAAAAGAAATTCTGTTGGGACTTCTAGCTGCCAAAAATTCATACTTAACAATACTATCAACACTGTTAAGAGTATGTGTCTTGGAATTTTAAAAGGATACACTTTTGTGAATTTTTAAGTGGTTATATCACTGAAATTATTAAGTAGTTACAAGAAAACATTTGTAGAGATGGAATTATATTATTTTTATCTCTGAAGAGTCACTTACTAACATGCGTGAAGTAATTACTGTAATACTTGGAAAGTACCAGGCCCAGAGTAGTTGTTCAATTTTTGGTATAAGAGTCCCCTGCTAGAATTGCACATGTAGAGATAGAAGAGGCCTCCAAGGTCATCTAGTCCATTTTAATGGGGTGCAAACTGAAGCTGAGGGAGGTTAAATAACTTGACTGAGGGGCAGCTAGGTAGCGCAGTGAATAGTGCACTGGCCCTGGAGTCAGGAGGACCTGAGTTCAAATCTGACCTCAGACACTTGACATTTACTAGACCTTGGGCAAATACCTTGCATTCATCCCTCCAAAAAAAAAAATAACTTGACTGAGGTCACACAGTACTAGGTACCAGAGGTAGGATTTGAACCCAGGGTCCCTGACTCCAGAATTAAGAGCATATGGATCTACTTGCAAGAGGTTTGACAATAAACATATGGCTTGATACTTTATAGAGAACAGATACATTTAGAGATAAATTGGCTAGAATATATCAGTAGGAAAACAGGATTTCGCAATGGCTGATGGTGTTTGACCCACTAACATGCTCCTTTCTCCTTTGATCTTTCTACCCTTTCCTTTCTCTGATCATATTTTCTCGTGTCACTTCTCAAGAGAGAAGGAATAAAGTTGTTTTGGTCACATCCTTGCCTGGCTTTCCAGAAAGATGAGAAGGATCACTTTATGGCACATTTATTTTCCATATAGTAGAAATACTCTCTATAGCAGAATACATGAAATAACTTAAAGCTGAAAAGTATGCATATATGTAACATGGTGAAATTTAAAGTCACTTTAAAGTGGTCTAAAATAAGATTCACTTATATGCAAACCATAAGGTGTTCATCTTCTTTATGAAAATATCAACAAATAAAATGTGAAGCAGAGCATCTCTGTACAAAATGACTCATCACTTTGAATAAATAACTTGATTTTCTATTGTGTGAGGGGTTTTTGTATTTTGGCAGAAAGCATGTTGCACTATGAGAAAGGATGGGTTATACCTCTAATGATAATAGGGACTAGAATTCACTGTTAAAAAATATCACATATACAAACTTTATTAAATTTGAAAAGATTATCTTTGGAGTGGCTAGGCGGCGCAGTGAATAGGGCACTGGCCCTGGAGTCAGGAGGACCTCAGTTCAAATCCAGCCTCACACTTAATACTTACTAGTCATGTGACCTTGGGCAAGTCACTTAACCTCAATTGCCCTGCCTTCCCCTCTCCAAAAAGGAAAAAAAAAGATAATCTTTTTAAATAGGCATGAAAATATATTTGACAGGAAGATGACATTTTGGTATTTCCAAGGAAGTAAAATGTGTACTGCCTGTCCCAGAGAACAACTGTTACAGAAATAGTATCAACTTGTGAGCTCAGTAACACTTTTCAGTTTCATGGTATTCCTACCTCTCTTTGAATAACTGTTTCCATAATGGTGCCAAAGGCAGGAATTGTGGCAATCCTGACAGAGCTGTCGAATAAGAAAATAAATAAACTTAACCATTCTTCAAGAAAACAATAAATTAAGCTAAAATATATTCTATATGGGCACAATTTATATTGTATTAGTTTCTAGCAATGATAAAATGAAAAAAAAATAAAAAAATAAAAGCAGACCAGGAAGAATGCTCAAAAAGACAGACAGGATAACTTAAGGTCGCAGTCTGTGAAACTCACAATTCAGGATCACTGGATAAGGTAACAAGGGCCGGAGCAACCCGCTTGTCAACTAATGCTTCACTCATGCCTCGAAGAGTCAGCTGTAAACCAGTCAACATGCAATAAAAAATGGTTTGGTAAACTGGAATGAGAACTGGGTTAGCTGTGACTGAGGATGGGCAGGCAGATTCATTGGCCTTTCTTGGTTTAGTCACCCACAACAGACATTAACATGGTTAAGGTTTTGGTTCATGCTACTACACTTACTTACTGGTAATGGCCTGTTAGTGAGATTAATGAAGCATCCCTTTTTAGCTTGTAGGAAATAGACCATCAGCATATCCAGATATCTGAAATTGACTGAACTACTTCTATCTCAAATCTTTACAACAGATTCAGTAGGTAAGTTTCAAACTAGTTTAGGCCTACTATACACGAGTAAACTTTTAAGCTGTAGGCTCATTTTGTAAGAGTATTTTAATTTGGCTTAATAACAAACAAGCGGTATCCTAAAAAGATTAGAACAGAATAAAATTTAATATTTAATAAAAATAAATATAACTTAAAGATGCTTTAAGTTAAAAAGAAGCACTTATCAATGTGATTTTAAAAAATACTGATGGCTATTTTTCAACAAACAAATATTAAAAGGGATGCTAAATGTATAAGTCAGGTAAGAAACTTACATTTCAGGATCACTGGAGAGAGTAATGAGAGCAGGAACAACCCTCTGAGCTACCAGAGTTTCATTCACCCCCTTCACCAACAGCTGATTGTTCGGCGCAGGGGAGGGGTATTCACAGGTGATGCACGTAAAGAGTGAGCACAGTACCATGGGAAGAAGAAAGGCACAACCAAGACAGAAGGAGAGAGAGAACACAAAAGCAAAACCAAAATTAGAAGCTAAGCATATATTGCTACACTAATGCTTTACAAAGGCAGAGAGGATGCTTGGGAGGAAAACAAAGCTTAAATGGCCTAGAAATCCACACAAGTTGAATCCATAATTAATTCAATGACAGTTTGTACTCTTGGGTCACATTTCATCATGCCGTCTACTTAAAAATGAATTGCAAGGGAATTAATAAATTTAATATTACTTTTAAGCTTTAAAAATGTTCAGTTAAAATATGAGTCTGAGTTCAAAGTTAGTGTTCCAAATTCAAATCCAACATGAATGTGTTTTAATATGACAAATAAGGTACAAACTGAATTGTGCTAACTAAACTAAAACAGCTAGCAGTTTGCAGATACCCAAAAGGCCACTAAAACTGCACATATGCTTTATAACTATAGCAAGCACCTTTAAATCACTAAGCAAAAGTTTATGATAACAGACTTCTTTTTTATTTTTCTCTTGAGGTAGAATTCAGGGTTATCAGGTCTGTGATGTATATGAAAGGACACAGCATCCAAGCCAATTTTTATTGTTTGTATGGTTAAACTTTTATAATCAGGTCTATTATTTTGTAATTCTTTAAATGTACCAATCATTTTTAAAAGCGAACAACAGCATCAATATCAATTAATTTTCTTTCGATTCTGCCATCAATGGAAATATGATCTGATTTAATTTGATTGGAAGTTAAAAAGAGCTGATGTTTATTATTTAGCAATATTAACTAGATAAATGGAGACTACTGCATTTCCTCTTTAAATCATTCATTTTAATGAGTGAAATCTAGAGAAGACTGAACACTACCCCCCTTTTTTGCTTTCACTTTTATAAAATGGAAATTTAGAGATGTTAATCAGACTATTTTATAGTAGTAGAACTAGGTTTCATGACAGATCTTGGTTATCTTCAGAATTTTTATAACTAAAATTCTTATCATTTTGTGCATTTGTAATAGATGACAACCAAATAACTGTGTGAGGAAAAACAACAAATTTATAACTTGTTCTTTTGCCAATTTGAATATAATCTTTGGTTTAGCATATGGGAAGTACTGGCTTTCTGGTATGAAATATTATAGGTGTAATTCAAATCGACTTGCTAAATTCCAATACTTCCATTTATTTTATTGGTCTTATCATGAAGATAGAAATTCTTAGCTACCATTAGTCTGCTTGTTTAAAAGTATAATCGAGGAGACTAACTCATGAATTTGCTAACTTTTCTCCCTCCTACTATCATTAAATGTCTTAGCTTATTTTGTTTTGGGTATAGCTTTGCCACAATATATTACCATTATTAAACATGATTTTAAGTGAAGTAATTTTCATAAAAGAACAAATAAAAGAAAGTTTGGACAGGAAACAATGATTGCTAAGGCCTTCTGTGACCATGAAATTAATTAATTAATTAATCAGTAGTTGTATTGGACTGAATATAGGCCTTATTACTCCCCCTCGAACCCTAGGACCAAATTTACCTAAAACTACAATTTCAAAGCAGTGGTATTATACAAGATTAGAAGACAATCAATTTAGAGCTGGAAAGGCCCTAAGAAGTCATCTGGCCCAATCCCTTCATTTTACAGATAATGAAAATCAATCAATCATTTATTAAAAGCCATACCCTATGCTAGGTGCTGGCAACAAATACACACAGAAACATATACACACATATAATATATTCACATACATTATATAGAGACACATCATAAATATAAAAGGAATAAATAAAAATACATACAAAGTAGTTTTGGGAGCAAGGGCACTACTAGCAGTTGGGGGAATCAATTAAGACCTTTTCCTGTAACTGACAATACGGAAGTTATGTTTTAAAGAAAGAGGGACTTCATGAGGTGGAGATAAGGAGAAATGTATTCCAGGCATGGGGCAGTGTACTGACAAAGGCATGGAAAAAGGAGATCCAGTTTCTTGTATAAGGAACAGAGGAAAGCCACTTTGGCAGGATACCATAGTGCAGGAGTAGGAATAACATTCAATGAAACTGGAGAGCCAGGCTGGGATCAGGTTGTGTACAGTTAAAGTCCGGGAGTGCCACCCCATTCACTCAAGGTCATGGATGTAGTAAATGGCAGAACTGAGATTTGACCACAAGTCTTTTAACTCCAAATTCAGCATTCTGTCCACTACATTGTGCTGCCTCCCCAGAATTTCATAGTACACTTTTATTTTTCCTTCCAAAGAGATTTTATTTTAGAGAGTGACCAATATTCAGACCAACACTTGTTTGTACATAGTTACTTTTGTCTTCTCCATGAGACTGTGAGATCCTTGAAGGTGGGATTCTTTTGTCATTCTTTGTATCTATGGCACCTAGCATAGTGCCTGACATACAGTAGGCACTTAAAAATGCTTACTAACTGACAATATGGCACATGTAAAGAAGTATCCTCATTTGAAAAATGGATGATTTGGATTCATGTCCTTTCTAGTTCTAAATTTGTTATACACACATATGTACATATATCTGATGTTTATGTGCTTCTGACTGTATATTAAAATTGACTACTGTGGTGGAGAAAAAAGAAGCAGAGCAAAGCAAATGGTTCAGAAAATCAGAATTATTTCAACTGATGTGCAAAATTATATTGACTGCATTATCAAAATCAAATCCCAAGATATAACTGCTTAGAAATGTAAAGTTTGGTTCCTGATTCCTTACTTAGATTTTTGCTTAATAAAAGTTTTCTTATTGGGAATATTCTTATGAATACAAAAAAATGACAATTATCGGTCATGAGCCTCATTTATTCTAACAGAGGAAATGACTGAAGTTCAAATTAAAGCACTGTGACTGACAAAAAATACTTTTATTTTTACTTCTATTACTGAACCTAATTCATACTTAGTGGAAAATGTTTATTGCATATGAATTTTTCAAATCATAAATCAATGTGCTGAGTACTGTGTTAGGTCCTGGAACTAAACCTCTTATGCACAGACAAACAGATTCACAATGGACCTAAAAGAGTAATAACTGCAGCAATAGCTTAAGCATGAATACAGTTTTCAAATCAGCAGCAAGAGCAAAGAGACAGACCCAAACCAGGCAAAAGCTATAAAAAGCTAGAAAATGTATTTTAAAGAAATTATAGGGAACATTCATAATTTTATTTATACAGACTTATTTTCATTCATTTATTTAAGAGTACTAAGAAAAACCATAAAGTATGTATTATCATTAGGTATTATTTAACAAAGTTACTACAATGGACTAATGCTTTATGTATGTTTTGTAGTAAAACTTTTAATTGCTTTTTCAAATTTGTTCTCAAATATTTAGAAGAAGAAATCATAAAAAATACCCTTCCAAAATGTTGAATCTGCAATAGTTTTATACTCGTAGCATTAAGTATTCATTATTAATTCACATTATTTTCTGGGGAAAAGAATAAATAATCTACTGAATTCTTCAGATATAGAAGGAACTTACTCTGAAAGCAAAGCTAAAATCTTAATTTTCTATTTACCCTGAAGGAAAAGAATTGGAGTCTTTTTAATATACATCTATATTTGTGTGTGTATGTATGTTCAGTTCCTGAGGTTATACCAGAGATAGTGACTTCCTGCTTCCTTAGAACTACAGATGACTTTTACAAAAATATTAAAGGTCATACAGAATTATTATATACCTGATTTATGTACCTTAAGATTTTAGAGGACATAAATTTAAAATATTACTACAGATTTGGGCCTCTAATGCATCCCCTCTTTTTAAACTCTGGGAAGTTATAATTAAGACTGATGGATTAGTATAAAGCAATCAATTTAACTTAGCAATACAGCCCTTATAAAACTATTAAAGATTTATATTGGAGTACATGATAAGGAACTGGGTTTTTTTTTAAGAGTATGACAAGTATGACTAACTGATACATTGCACTTGACAACCTCTATAACTAATATTTAAAATACTGTATTCATATATCCTTTCCCCTGTAATGCCGTAGTCAGCTGATGGTGCAAAAAGAACATGGGTCTATGTTTTTTTTTTTTAATAAGATTAACCTGGATAGGTTGTATGAGTGGTGATTAAGATATCTTTAATGAAAAACAGCATTTCTTAATGAAAGTCACAGAAGCATCAAGAGTTCATAATTTGAGAGATATTCTATATGATGAGTTCCTTTTATTAATGTTATTAGAAAACAGGAAAGCATATTCAGAAAGATTTAAACTGAATTCTGAAGTCAGAAATAAAAGAGGAAAGTAAAAGAAGCTACCATAAAACATCTTTTAAGGAGATAATTTGAATGGTCAAAAGACCATTTAAATATGTGAAAACTAAACAGTGCAAATGCTGCTCCATCACACAGTACACAACTTAGTACTGTTACAACAGATACTCGTTTAAAATATTCATTAAAATAACATTCTATACAGGAATTGTTTTCATATCCTCCCATTCCTTGTTCCCTGTTCTCTTTCTCCCACCTCCTCCCCTAAATGACAACTTAAACAATCTAATGAAACAGAAATCTTTGATTCATTTACCTCAAACATTCTAGCAGCAGTACATCTAACAAGTGCTGAAGTATGGACGACACCATACCACAAAACAGTCAAAAGCAACTCATGGTATGCTGGGTTTGCTCTACGGAAAAAAACGTTAAAATTAGGAGCAACAAAACCATAATGGCATATTATAGCAGCAGTTCACATTGATCGTTCTTTAAGATTTACAAAGTATCCTCTTTACAGCTACGTGAGAAAGATCGTACAAATATTAAAAACATTTTACAAATGATGAAATTAAGACTCAGAATAAATGATTTGCTCAAGGTCACAAGGCTAATAAGTAGAATATAAGTTCTTCAAAGACAGAGACAGTTTTGTTTTTGTATTTCTAATGCTCAGCACATTGTTTTTCACACTTTTTGATTACAGCAAGATTGTGTTCAGATCTGTGATTTCATCAGGGTAGGGAATTCCCAATGCAGAAATTTCCTTCCACCAATGCAGATTTACAACTCATATATTGGCAACATACAGTCTTAGATCACTGCAAGAAGTTCTCTCATCACTGAGAAAAGTTTAGTTTAAAAGCTTAGTGCTGATGGTTACATAACTAGTAGGTGCCTGAGGCAGGATTTGAAGCCATGACTTCCTGCCTAGGGCTAGGCCTTTATGGACCATATTGGGCTGCATTCCTTTGTACTTCATCATGCCCTGAGGAATCCCATCACTAGGAAACTCAACATCAGGAGAGACTACATCAGTCTTGGGATTCACTGCTCATTAGTTTCCTCTGACCCTCTGATTAGGGAGCAAAGTAGAAGTTCTTCCCAAAGCCTCGAGGAACATTCCTAGGCCAGCTATCTTTTAACTTCCATTCAGATGCACTCTTTTGGATGAATCATGCTCCACCTCCATGCAGGGTACCCTCTCTATCCTATCCCTAAACTCCCTCCACCCCTAGCTTTTCATCTTGCTTTTGTATATTGTCTGTCCCCCATTAGATTTGTTGGCAGGGACTGCC
>CM053580.1:353212631-353225506 GCA_028627135.1 Pseudochirops cupreus | reverse complement strand
ACTACAAAAGCTATTACTTTTACCCCAGTTCCACAAAAGAAGCCTTCAGACTATCAAGAGGAGCATGAGACAATGAAAGCATAGTCATTACATCTTCTAAGAAGCCAACTAAAAGTTTGCGGTCTTCTTCCTGAAAAAGAAGAAAGATCTAGGTTAAGTTGTTTAAGAACACACTGGATCAATGCTATAATCTGAAAGGATTCTAATGAAAATAATCACAGCAAGTTATTTATGATGTACTTATCTGCTCCTGGTGGAATATGATTACAATAATATTGTGTAGAAAACTGTATACTCTTTCACTAATACAACCTTTAACTTTCAGTTCTAATATAGATTTCAAAGCACAATATGCTCTCAACCTAATTATAAATAACAGAGTCATGAACTCTTTGTGGAGCACTGATGTGGGGCAACTGTAAGGACAGATGTTTAACAAAAAAATGAATAAGAAAATAAAACTAAGAAATCTCCTTTAAGAAACAGGTGGGGTTGAAGGCAAGTATGAAGCAAACCTTGAAAACTTCAGCAGAGAACTGAAATATATACCTGTAGGGGTATATCAAATGACCCTGAAATAGAAGAGAGGAGGGATCCTCACATCATACAGCAAAGCAGACTAACTAGAAATGGAGGACATGATCTAAAAGTGAATACTATACACTTTCAAGCAATAGTAAAATGACAAGTTCCCTAACTGGGCCAAATACAGTCAGGGGAAATGAATAGGGCAGAGAGCTAGAAAGTTTGGTTTACTTTGGAATCAGGTATGAAGAAGACATGCTGGTTTACTGGGAATCAAGATACACAGGCACTGTGGTAGGGAGATCCATCCTGCCCTACCGGAAAGTCAGAGGGGTGATGGGGGAGGACATAGGAGAGAGCAGATTGGGGGAGGGGTTATACAGTGGGATGGCTGTTTTGAGGTGTTGGGTAGGGGAAAGATGGGGAGAAAATTTGTAACTCAAAATCTCGTGGAAATGAATGATGTAAACAAGAAAATAAATAAATAAAAAAAAACCCAAAATTTTGGTTTAGCATGAATAGTTGATAAATAGAGAGATAAAGATGTCACTTAAGCAAATGAAGAGTTTATACATCTAGCAGCTAGCTTCACAGCAAGCACTGATTCAGAAAGTAAAAAAAGACAAAGAATTTACCATTCAATACATTTTTACTGAGAAATTACTATGTATAAGACACTGTGACAGAGTGATGTTATTATAAATACTGTCTTTGCTATCAGAATGTAAATTCTTTAAAGATAGAGACTAGTTTGCTTTTCTATTTGTATCCTTAGTTATATATATTAAGCACTTAATACTTTTTATTCCTTTTTTCATCTGATAAGAAGGGCCCTCTGGGTGTATACTGTGCCCTATGATAGTACTCTAATTTTGAGAATATATTAAGGGATGTGGTGAGTATATGTAGTCCTATAAGGGGTTCCTAAACCATCCTAGATTAATTTGTTCCTTTATATTTTCCTGAAACTATTTTATTTAATAGTGAGAAATTATTTATGAAACTTGCATATTTGTGTTTTTCTTTATAAAGTTCATTAAAAAAAAATGAAAACTGACCAGATTGTGGTTATTTCACCTTGGCTAACTTGAAAAGCAACCTGTTCCTCAAGAAATTCATAGTCACTAGTATGATGCCATCCTGTGGCACCTGTGGTAAATTACAGACACAAGCCATAAAATAATCTGAAAGTAAATATATGATCCAAAGTCAGTTACATTAAAGGACAAAAAAAGGGTATAATGGTAGTCAACTGTGTTCTGGGGAATCCTTAATTTCATTAGTAGAGAAAGTGTCTCCCAATTGTATAAACTAATTACATTATTTCCATTCTGACTGTAAAACCTTTTCATCCAGTCCTGTTCTTGTCTAAAACTTCTCTAAGTCCTCCTAAAAAGCTTTACCCAAACTGCTGGATAATTGTATGTAATTATGTATACACATGTTGTATGCCCTAAAAAAGTTAACTACTCGAGGCCAAGGACTATTTCTCTTTTGTAACCTCAGTACTTAATAGAGTGTCTGGCACAGGATTGATCAGACAACATTATGTTAGATGCTCTTGTACAGGTTATCAGAAAATCCATAAAAGACGCCAGCAGTACCAGGTGTAAACCAGCAAGTTTCGGAGTGTAGGCTACTGCTGAAGGAAGCCACTGCACTTAAGGGCTAAGCTGTACATGGAGGGGCAGCTGAAAAATAGATAAATAGTAAATAAAAGAAGTAAATCCTCCTTTCCATCTCAGCTCCATAGAGAGGTAGATTCATACCTTTGATCTTGCCACTAGAAATAAGGGTTCTATTTCCATGGTCATTAATTCTGAAATTCTCTCCTTTGTTCAAAATTCATTCTCTCCCCATTCTTTCCTCTGCTGTACAACCTAAGCCTGTCCTTCACCTTCATGTGACCTCTTTCAATCCTGCCCCAGCATTCTCTCCCTTCATGATCTCAGCTGAGGATCTGATCTCATACTTCACTGAAAAAAAAAGGAGACTGTTGGCTCAGTTCTCGTTTCCCCTCCTCATCTCCTACCATTCTGATGTTTTATCTGCTGCCTACAAAGATACTCATGTTTCCTTCAAGCCTCTGCTGAAATCCCACCTTTGGTAACAGGTTATCCCTGCTCTCACTGCTAGTGTCTTCATTCTGAGGTTAACTCCAATTTGCTCTGTATATATCTTGAAATTACATAGCTTTCTGCATGTTGTCTGCTTCATTAGAATGCCCTCCTTCAGGGCAAGGCCTGCTTTTGCCTTTCTTTGTAACCCTAGCACTTAGCACAGTGCCTAATGCGTAAGAGGTTAATAAATACTTGCTGGCTCTGGTGAACTTTTACCTTTTCTTGTCCAATCAACTGACTGCTTCCCGGCCATCAATGTAGGGGGGTGCTGTTTTCTCGTATTGAAATGTAAGCTCTTTGAGGGCAGGGAGCTTTTTGTATTTATATCCCTGGTGTTTAACACAGTTCCTGGCATGTTATAAAGCATTTTAGAATTTTTTTTTCATTCAGTTAAGAATTCTATGAAACAAATGCAATCTGTGACACATAACTCTAGCTTAATACTTCTGCTTAAATAAAGACAAAAGGCAATTTTCATATTTTTTTAAAGACTGAAAATGGTTTTAAACTTTTTTGTTAATTACTTTTTAATTTTCAACATTCATTTCCACAAGATTTTGTGTTCCAAATTTTCTCCCCATCTCTCCCCTCCTCCCTCCCCCAAGACGGTAAGTATTCTGATTACCCCTTCCCCCAATCTGCCCTCCCTTTTATCACCCTCCCATCTCCTCCCCCCTTACTTTCTTGTAGGGCAAGATAGATTTCTACACCCCACTGTCTGTATATCTTATTTTCCAGCTGCATGTAAAAAGAATTTTTAACATGTTTTTCAAAGTTTAAGTTCCAAATTCTTTCCCTTCTTCCCTTCCCACCTACCCTCAGTGACAAGGCAAGTAATTCAACACAAATTATACATAACCACTGAAAAATGTGAGATTCTGATCTCAAATATCTCTCCACCAATCTTACTATACATTGAATAAAAATGAGGAATTATCTTTTTCCTATCTTTTAGCACAGTGTCTGACACATAATAGGTGCTTAGTAAGTACCTGTTGACTTAATTTGTCTTGAGATACACTTTCTCCCTGCATTTTCACTGGTTGTCCTTTATGCCTGAAATCCTGCCTCCAGGCTTTTTTCAAGTTTCAGCTCAAATATCATCTTCCGCAAGAAACCTTTCTTGGTCCCCCTTAATTCTAGTGTTAATTCTGAAGTTATCTCCAATTTTTCTTGTATGTATCTTATTTATATATAGTTTTTTGCATTTAAGACTATCAGTTCCTTGAGAGCAGAGATAGTTTTTGCCTTTCTCAAGAGTTTAGTATATGGCAGATAGAAGGCATTTAATAAAAGGTTGTTGACTTGACTCCCAGATGATTTACAAATCTCCCCTCCTCCTCACGCTTAACAGATGCAGAACTAGTAGACCAAGCTTAAAAATGTATGCATGAAATTAAGAATTTTCTTCTTACCTGAATATAGCATGTAAGGACTCCTGTTGCATAAATAGGGACTGTAGCTTTTGTCAGGACCCCATTTCCTGCTGAAGAATCTAAAATCACAGACATAATTTTTAAAAATTCTTCTAAATATAAAGTAAAAATTGTCACCTAACAATTTGTTTACTTAAACATAACAGTTTTTGCTTCAGTGTTACAAAGTAATGACAACATCTTTATCAAAAACCATTTTTACTGGCCATGAAAATGCAACTAAACACTACTTGCCTTTAGGGTTTTCTGTATCAAAAGCCTAGAATCATAACAAATGGTAATGTTACATCAGAAAGAAATTTAGTGAGTAAAATGAGATATGATACTCCCTCTCTCTGCAAAGAAAGCAGAAGTAAGGGTTTTCATCCTTTGAAAATCTGGTTATGGAAAACACTTCAAAAATGCTTGTAAAACACCAATTTCAATGACTTATATTTTTCATTACCCAGGAATTAACAATGGTACCAGTAACAAATTACAATCATATAGTAATTCACAGTTTACAAAACATTTCCTGCATTACCATCTTGGAGAAGGTCAGGAGCACATAAACGAATTTAACGGTCTGCTTGCTTCCTGACTTGCCCTTGGCTTTTTCTGGATTCCTTCCTAGCCCTTATCCTGGCAGTAGTGCATTGAGGGTTCTGGGGTTGCAGGCTTGGAGAATGTGATAGAAAGGGGTGAAATGAAATTGCACAAAAACAGGCACAAAGAATAGAAAGAAAAGAGACAGGACAAAGGGATTAAGTGACTCCGTAACGGCAAAAAATTTAATACAAATGTTGGTTCATTTGTTTGCAAGGTATAAATGTCATATAAAAAAATAAGCATGTTAAGTATAGCTGCTAGTCAAAATGAGATGGAAGTTCAAGAAAGTCTTTTTTCTAGTTACTGCACAAACAAACCAATGCAGCCAAAACTAGAAGGAAACTGGGGAAAATTTATAGCAAATTTCTCTGATAAAGGCCTAATTTCTCAAATATATAGGGAACTGAGCCAAATTGATAAAAATAAGAGCTATTCCACAACTGATAAATGGTCAAAAGATATAAACAACCAGTTTTCAGCAAAAGAAATAAAAACTATCAAGTTATATAAAAAATTCTCTAAACTACTAATAAGTAGAGAAATAGAAATCAAAACAACTCTCAGGTACTACCACACACCTATTAGACTGACTAACATGATAGAAAAAGAAAATGGCACATGCTGGAAGGTATGTGGAAAAATAGGCACACTAAAGCACTGTTGGTAGAGTTGTAAACCAGTCCAATCATTCTGGAGAAAAATTTGGAACTGTGCCCAAACGGCTATAAAACTGTGCAGACTCTTTGAACAATGCCACTATTAGGTCTGCATTCCAAAGACTTCAAAGGAAAAGAACAAGGATTCATATATACAAAATATTTAAAGTAGCTCTTTTTGTGGTACCAAAGAATTAGAGATTGAGGGGATGCCTATCCATTAGGGCATGGCTGAACAAGATGTGGTATATTATTATGATGGAATACTATTGTGTTATAAGAAACGATGAGGGGAGTGTTTCAGAAAAACCTGGGAAGATGTATATGGACTGATATAAAGTGAAGTGAACAGAACCAGGACAATATAGTACCCCAGAACACCAATAGTGTAATGATGAAGAACTGTAAAAGACTTAGCTACTTTGATCAATATAATGATCCAAGACATTTCCAAAGTACTCATAAAACAACGTTATCCACAACCAGAAAGAAAAGCGATGAACTCTAGTGCATATTGAAGAAATTTTTTTCCTCTTTATTTTTCTTGCTTTTTTTTGCAACATGGTTAATATGGAAATATATTTTGCATGACCTAAAAAAAACCCAACCTCAAACCTTTTTCTTTTGAAGACAAACAGAACTACTTAGTTTAGTTTTGGGGTTTTTTTTTTGCTTTTTGGAGGGGCAACTGGGCTTAAATGACTTGCCCAAGGTCACACAGCTAGTAAGTGTTAAGTGTCTGAGGTCACATTTCTACTCAGGTTTTCCTGACTCCAGGGCTAGTGCTCTGCTCACTGCACCACCTAGCTGCCCCTAGAACTACTTAGTTTTTAATGCCTAGGCTTCTTACAGGGAAACTAGCAATGATAAAAGGGAGGTGAGATAACAAAGATAATAATAATTTACATTAGTTATAAAAACACATCTATTATTTAATCTTCACAATCACCCCATAAGGTAAGAAGGAAATATTACTTCCCTCACTGTACAAATAACTGAAGTGGGGCTAAAAGACATCGTGACTGGCCCAGATAGCATTAGCACAGCCAGTACTTGAATCCAGGTCTCCTTACTTTTGGTTCAGTGTGGTCTTTTAACTTCACTGTCTTCCTGTTCTGTCTCTCTCCCCCGACTATCTTAAAAAACCAAAACCAAAACCTCATTTACCAAGTATTTACTATGTTTAAAGCACTCTGCTAGGCTCTGAAAATATAAAGGAAAAAAAAATACCCTGCCCTCAAGAAAAATAAAATGAGAAAAGCTGGGGGATGTGGAAAAAGAGGTACACTGAGTCTTATTTCTTCTCTTTCTACATTCTCTACCCTGATCACCTCATCAGCTCCCATGACCTGCTTCCAAAGTCCTACTATATCAAGTCCTACTGTCTTATGAACTTCAGTGCCCTATCATTAGCCACCTACCAGATATCTCAACCTGGATATCTTTGACATTGTACTGTAAAATATGCTCTATTATATACATATATCATATACAGAAATACACCAATGATTTGTGGAGGGAGAGGGCTAACAAATGCAGTGAAGATGGTTTCACAGAGAAAAAAGAGTGCTGAAGATACATAAGAATCTGTGAGGAAGAGACACGCAAGGAATACACTTTATGAAGGACAGCTTGCAGTCATGAATTTGCATGAATCAAAGGTGATGGAATGACAAATTAAGGGAATAAGCCAGTAGTTCAGTGTAACTCAAACGTTGTGTATGAAAGGAAAAGTAGATTGGGGCTAGATTATAGAGGGCAATAAACTTCAGGTTAAGAAATTCGTATTTTATCATAAAACAACTTGGAGTATAAAAGGTTTTTGAACATGGAAATGACATGGTCATACTTTTGTCTTAGGAAGATTATTTTGGTAGCTGTGTGGGAGGATGGATTGCAATGAGAAGGTAGAAGCAAAATGACTTAGGCGGCTAAACAACAAGGTTACAATAGAGTAAGAGGTTATGAAGGCCTAAACTAAGGTGGTAGCCATGAGAGTAGAAAGAAAGGAACAGATTAAAGAGATACTAAGTAGGATGAATTGACAAGACTTGAATTTGAGGGGTGAGGAAACAGAACAAGTCAAGGATAACTCCAGTGTTGCGACTCTGGATGACTGGGAGGATGGTGGCACTGTCAACAGAAATGAGAAGCTTGAAAAAGGGTTGCAAGTTTGTGGGAAGATCTGTTGTTATTGGACAGGTTGTATTTGAGATGCTAATAAGACATACTGGTGATGGTAGGTGGTTAATAACTGGGGACTGAAGGTCACAAGACAGTAGGACTGGATATAGTAGTACTTTCAGGAGAGGCCACTGAAGTTGATGAGGTGACAAAGGTAGAGAATTTACAGAGAGAAGAAATAAGACTCAAAATAGAGCCTTGGAAGGACATTGATACTCAAGGATAATGAAATAGATGACAATCCAGCAAACAGAAATGTCAGATAACTAGGAAAGTCAGTAGAGAAAAGTTTCTTAGAATTCACAGGAGGAGAAAAGATGACTGACAAATGCTTCACAGGGGTTGAAGAGGAGGACAGAAAAAAGGCTATTGGGATTCAACATCTCAACAGAAGAGTTTTCATACTGGGAAGTACATCGGATTTCAAGGTGTTGTGAAATGAGTGGTTGGTAGGGAAGTGGAAGGAGTATGTGAGCAGATGACTTTCTAGGAGTATGGCAGTGAAAGGGAAGAGAATTGTAAGACATTAGATTAAAGGGGTGTCAGGATCTAATGAAGGTTTTTAGTGATACAGAAGACTTGGACATGTTTTTGAGTAGTGGGGAATAACCGAGCAGCCGAAAATGAGCGTGTTTATGGGGAATGGGGTTGGGTGGAATGGTTGATTGAAGAACTTTCAAGAAGAGATAAATTAAGTATGGCACTGAGGGCATTAGTAGAGGGGCTGGCTTTTGTAAGAATCTGGACAGCCTTTTTCTCTGAGAATGAAATAAGAGGATGAATGAAGATGTAGAGGAGTTTTGAAAGGTGGAATAGAGGCAACCAGGTAGCCTAAAGAGGGTAGCCTGAATTTTCTCAGTAAAGTAGGAATAACATCAACTACTGGGAGATAGGTCACCACTTGAAGTAGGAGCAGAAAATGCTGTTAATGAGAATATAATGGGATTAAGGACTGGGAAATTGTGAAGGATAGTAAGGAGAGAGGTCAAGTGATTTGAGTATGTAGTTCAACTGTTTCAACAAATATAATGATGATGATAGTAGCTAGTGTTAAACACACTTTAAAGTCTGCAAAGACTGTGAAGTTGATACTGTTAATTCCTCATTTTACAGAAGAGGAAATTGAGGGTGAGAGGGGTTAAGTGACTTGTCCAGAGCTGCACGGCTAGTGAACATCTGAGGCAGGATTTGAACTGAAGTCATCCTGACTCCCAAGCACAGCACTATCCACTGGGTCACCCAGCTACCTCTCTAGGATCAATCCTGCAAAGGACAAGCATTGAGGCCACAGCAGAGGTGATGGATGAGGAAAAACATAGAATGGTAAAGAGACTGGAAGTCCTAGTGAGGATTAAGAGTGTGACTGGGAGAAGTTAGACAAATAAAGAGATGGAAAGATGGATTCCCATCGGAGAGGGGAAATTCAAAGTTTAATACAGAAGAGGTGGAAGAGTTATGTAAAAATGACATAGATAACCTAAATCCTATATAGTACCACAGTTGGTCCCTATTTCTCACCCATCCCCAACTGCCTAGGGAATATTTCTACCTGGATGGCCCACTAGCATATTTTGCGCCTTAGTTATTTATATGCCATATTCCCCTAACCAAATGAAAGCTCTATAATGGCAGGAATTATATCTTAAACTTCCTATGTGATGCGTGGTGGCTACTAAAATAGTATCTGTACAACTCACCCACTCATCTTTCTCCTTTACTTTCTCCCTGCCCACTCCTAATTTGTGGCCCCTGACTACCAAAACAGACAAGGATAGAAAAATAGGTTATTAGGTCAAATAGGTATATTAAATAAATTCCCTTTAAACAAACAGTTTAAAGCCAGTTAAGGTCAAATTCACAGGAAGTAGACCCTTATATGTAGATGGCCTTCTCCACCAAGAGGAACTAGCAGCATCACTTAGCTGATATAATTCAGGTAAAGTGAATGTGCTATTTTAGACAACTTAGATTTTTGCAAGGAAATACAATGTATTTGTGTGGGGTATGGTAATCATATAAGGATTCACCCAAACTAGCACTAACACCATGAATACTCTACCACCATCACATAAAGAGAAATAACCTAAAGCCAAAACACCTGGTGCCCACCTCCCCGCCAAGCTCTTAGTTCTTTTCTGCACACAGCTGGTTTTTTCACTTATTTTTCTTTCCCTCTCATTCTCCATGAAACATTCTCTTCATCCCCAATTTACAGCAGATCCCTTTCTACTATTTAGTGTTCTACAGTCACTCCATGAGGAAACCTTTTATATAATCATGATTTTTCTTGTGAACTATGCATACTAATACCGACGTACCTTTTAATTCCTCACCTACATCCTCTCAACCTTGAAATGTCTCTTGATGGTCCCAATTCATAGGATTTATAGAGATAATTGACAAAGAGTTGTGAAAAAAGAAACCTACGCCATAATTTTCCCATTAGTAAACTATGTTTAATATTTAATTACTACATTCTAAAAGACATTATCAATATTTCAAAAAAGTTGAACTCACCAACATTTTCTTCAGATAATCTTAGAATCTCCTGGAATTGAGGTTTTACCTAAGTTTAAAAAAGATCCCCCAAATGTCAGATTTAATGAATTGAAAATATAAATTTTATTTCTTGCTTATAAAACATTAGTTTAAATTACTTATCAGAAATTTACATTATTTCTAAATTTAGAGGCATGGGAAACAGGAAACAAAACCTTGAAAAAAAGAGAGAAAATAAATGTGGCTCTTTCAGAAACTAATATGCTGTAGTTAGGAGGTGACTAAAAAAATCAGATTTCTGAAACATTTCCATTTGATTTGCTCCTTTAAAAAAGAACAAAACATAGAATTCCGAAATAACAAATTCACTACCAAAACTTAAAAATTGCCACTTATCTCTTTGCCTGTCCTAACAAAGTAAAATTATCAATTTTCTAGAAATTTTAAATGAGATAAGTAATTCAGCTTTGATACAGAAGTTGAAGGAAATATTTAAATATATAATGTAGATATTTAGTCATAGTATGTTAAAGTTGGAAGTGATTTTAAAGATCACCCCTGCTACATTTTCCTCTTTTACAGAAGAATACACTGAGAACCAAAGGAACAAACAACACACTAGGTCATGTCACTAATTAGTGAAAGAATCTTAACTAGACCTTAAGACTCCTTCCCCATTTCCTCTACCTCATACTAACTCCAATCACATAGCCAACTCAGCCACTGACCCCATCCATTTTATTTTTAGTCTTCTTTGACAAGAGGGCTCTCATTTATTTTCGCAAGAGTTATAAATGATTTCTTAGGTGGATGCTAAAAACCAAAACCCTTGTCAATCGACACCATATGTGATGTGACTGAATTTCCTCAGCACTTGTACACTTGCTACAGGCTCATCAAGTAAAGCTGACTACACTCGTCTTGCACAGAAACATACCATTCTGTATATGGGACTAAAATTAGTTGAAATTAGACCAAAGACAAGAATTATACTGGGGACTTAAACCAGCTCCTCAAGGATGAGGAAGTCTTTAAGTCTCAAATCTTTTAAGAGACTAAAGATTTTAATACTTTTTCAACTAGGCATGAAGTGAAAGAAACAAATTATTTGGGTGATTTTGTTTATACTGAAAGAAACATTCACATTCACCTAGGTCTTATAAGCGTGTAATTATTGAAAAGTCCAAAAATGTAGAGAAATTCTGCTAAAATGTATTCTGATAAATAAGCTTAGTAGTATGATTTTCTGGAAATTCTTATTTTTTTACTTTTAGTGCATTAAATATTACAAATATGAAAAATTATCTATACAGGTTAACATGAGAAAGTTACATAGGAAGTCAATTTTTTCTTTAAAGAATTAATATATAGTAAATTTGGCTTTTGAAAATGACTGATAGCTAATATTTTCTAGTTTTGTGACTATAGGCTTAAATTCTCACTTCAGTAAAATCAGGATGAGATAATTTTTTGAAGAAAGTATTTTGCAAATCCTGAACTGCTAAATAAACAATTTAAAATGTTGTTTATTTTCCAAATATAACTACAATGTAATAAAGAATTGAGAAGACCGAGCTTAACAGTAATCTATGGGGAAAACACAGGGTTTTTTCTTCTGTTTGTTTTTAGAACAAAAGAAAAAAGAGAAGTGATAATATCTTGGGATTATTTTACACAGTGCTTAAGTAGCTGGGAAGTGTTTATGATGCTGACAACAGGAAATGAAAAAAAGGGCAGTGATGAGATATTTCAAATGAACTCAATTCATTTCAACCAATATTTATTAAGTTCTTACTCTATAAAGAACACACTGCTACAGGGCTGGGTTTCTGGTACTTGTCTTATTCAATTAAGAGCTGAATTAAACTAATTAAGCAATCTATTAAATTTCTGAATTTATCATTTCACAGAAGAATCAAGGAAGAATTGTGAAAATGTACATAATTTTAACAAAGAAAAGGGTGGTTGATGCATAGAAGCAGCTTCTAAGAAAATGATCACATCATTTCAGAATTCTTAATACATCTCTAGAAGAGAGCTAGAAGGTAATGAGAAGTAAAATCAGTCTATACTTTCTGTACTTAGAAAGATAGCTTCAGAAAGGTCTAAAAAAATGATAGGTATAATAACACAGGTAGATTCTAAAAGAGAAGAGTTCTCAAGAGGGAGAGAGCACTCTCAAAACTGAAAATGAGAATACAATAGCAAATGATCCCAAAACGATGAGAGACAACTAGAGACTAGTAGTAATGCAAAGAATTTTTCAATGAAATCAGAATTAAAAAAAACCCAAAACCTCTGATTAGGCAGTACTATGAGAGGTTTAGTTTATAATGGGTAGATGAAAAGGAGGTACATGAAAGAGCAAAGTAAAGCTGAGTAGTATTCTACTTACTTCTTAAGTAACTTTAATTCCATTCTGCTATGTCTGAGGAGGTAAAAAATAAAACCCCCCCAAACCATTCAGAGTACCTTTTCTAACCAACTTTTTCTTATGCCAGCTAGACTTATAATAAAGAAGAAAACTGTTTCAAGACAGGATGGGTACAAAGTAGGTTAGCAAAACGGCCTAACCTGGAGCCACAATTGTGAAACAAGAAGATGGGCATTTGGGGTGGGTACTGAATACATGTGTCTGAAGATAAAATAGATAACAGGGAGCCTCAGGCACTTGTAATCAACTGGAACAAGAACAGTTATCATTGGGGATGATTCTAAATTGAAGAAGGGTAACTAAGTAATTTAGCTGATTCAAATTACTCCAACCTAAAATCTAAATATCAAGAATCTGATGAAAATTGTTAAATATTAAAATGGTGAGCTTGTAGAAATTCCTTCAGAAATTCTGAAAAATCATTTATTTGTCT
>CM053580.1:353201740-353212531 GCA_028627135.1 Pseudochirops cupreus | reverse complement strand
TATTATATTTTATAATATTATATATTATATATATAATATACATTATAATATATCATATATGTTATTATACTATTAAATTTACACTAAATTAATACTAAGAATTGCTCTGAATTTTAGGATGAAACATCACTTAAGTTTTTATTATTTTCAATACGTAAAATCTAGTTTGGCCTAATTCTCTGGTTCTTCTTCAATAGACTTAGGAAATTATTGGCATAAGGGAACTCTCATGGAGCAAATTCTGTCTATACATATCTTCAAATGCTCTGCTTCTTAAAGTCTGAGAGCTGCCTGTGACATGAAGAAGTTAAGTAATTTGCTCAGGTCCCAGCCAGTATGTTAGAGAGAATTCAGAGCTCAGAGTTTTCTGATCTAGAGTCAAATTTTCTATCAACAATATACTTGCTACATTTCCTCTTTATCTAAGCCTATTTAAAGTCTTAGCTGGTTATCTCAAAAAATTTCTTTAAAAGTACTATAAGATAAATGTAAATATATTAAATTAGGACTTTGGAGACAAGGAAATTAAGTTTTAATATCTAAAACAGCAGTTCTCAACCTGTGGGCTGCGATCCCTTCCAGGGGTCGAATGACCCTTTCACACATATTTCCGACGGTCTTAGGAACCGAGATACCATTCCTCTATCCGTCTCCAGGCAGGTCTGCCCACATACGAGTATTAAAGGGTCGCAGCATTAGTAAGGTTGAGAACCACTGATCTTTTTAAAAAATCTTGCTTGATAAGCAGCAATGATGGCAAAACTAGCATGTGATACTAAGTTTGTACTGACAGCAATATTTGTCTTCACTGAAATCAAAGGCAGACCCTATTACATGAAGGACTTCTATTTAAAGCTTTCACAGTGCATAATTACATTCAGGCTGCAACTAAAGAATTCTCAGTAAATAGTTCCCATTACCAACTTCCTTTTTGTACATCAGTATCATCTTGAAAACCTGTGTCTGGGTACTTTAGTTTGGGCATTCCAATACCTGGGAAATCTTTTAGGGTTCCACTGTATATAATACTATTCCTAGGTTTTGAATAGAAATTAAGATTGAAAAATCATTTTAGGGCAGACATATATTTAGGGCATTTTATATTTCTACAAAAATATCTGATACTACATCAACGGAGAAATCTAGTAAAGGGCTCATTTACTTCTCTGTAGCTAGAATTCATGGAAAGTAGGTTATCACCTTAGTGTTTGTAAATATTTTCCCAAATGTCCGGCACAGGCGCCAGAAAAATCTGGAGAATTCATGGACACAGGCAGTTGAAGCAACATTGATTTTACCAACTATTTCTATGAGTTGTGGTAACCTGAATGTGGAAAGGAAAAGGGAAAAAACAAACATGTATTATAAATCACTCTCTGCTTCCTTGTTACAATGTGAGATGAAATATTGTGCACAATAACTGGTCAGTGCCTCTACAATTCTTCCCCACTTCTCCTCAATTTTACTTCCAATAGTACAATGAAAGTTCAGTCTTGGCCCATTTAAAAGTGCCTTGGAATCAGGTTTGTATAAAACCATTAAAAATCCTACATTGTTTACTACAAGTTAATATAAAACCATAACTCAGGTACCAAATGGTTTTGTGATTTCATCAATGTTAGATATTCCCCTCCACTGATGAAGATTGCAACCTACTCATGCTTACCATTTCACCAGCTCCTTGTACCATCTAATTTGACAGGAGTATGGGATGTACTCTCACCTATCTATAAATTAACCAGTCTACCACAGTTCTCCAGTATGATCAAGGCTTTGGTTTAGTTCATGTATAAGAACTACTAGAAAAACAAATCAAAGTGCCTACTGGCACAGAATATAACATCTTCACAGATAAAAGACCAGACATCCATAAATCAATAGAGGCATCCCCACTTAAGGTAACCAACGTCATTTTGCAATAATATTATGAATCCATCATAAATTCTAATAGAAAGCAACAACAATCTTTGGCAACATCATTCAGCTAATTAGCCAATTAGGACACTGGTTCTATGACTATGATTGTCCCCATAATCTTGTCTCACTTAACATCATATTGTGTTTTCAAGAAATTATCAAACGATATTTGGAAGTGGATGCTTTAATGGGTAAACATGCTAAGTTTTTAATCGTCTGAGGCTAAAAAACCTTTTTATAATTTGTTTTGCTTTTTTGCACAGCCTGAAGCACTTTAAGATGTCTGATTTTAAGAAAGAAAGGAAAATTTACTATAGCCTATTAATAGGGCTTCTTAAACTTTTCTACTTTCAAACCCTTTCCACCTTTGGCAGCAGTGATAGGCATTGCATGGCCTGAGGGCATGCGCAGTGCAAAGTGCAAATGCTTTGTGTTCAGAATCAAGGCTGCAGGCAAGCACTGCCAGAAAAACCTCAGATTCATTATGTGTTTGATTTTTAATTAATGTTTAGTCTTTGTGGATTCAGAAACAGAAGCTGGGATCTATGGCAAACATGTGGGCCTTTTGATTAGTGATAATTGTAAGTAAGGGTCCTAAAAAAACATAATTGCCTAGTAGTGTGAAACCAGATAACAGTTTACTTAAAAACCATTCATTGATTTGCCAAAAATGAAGTCACCTAAGGAGGCGATCTCTAGTCTGTAATTTTCAGGTTCTTTATTTCATGATTATCTAATTCCCTTCTGAACAGTTCAGTCATTTTACTGCTTTAACCAGAGGGAGGTAAAAGGAATGGACTCAGACAAGGAGATTTCACCACTTTCTGGGATGAAGTTTCTTGGGGTGGAGGATGGAAGAACGTGTTGAAACTGTTGGCTAAAATAATTCCTGAAATTATATGAAAGTGGAAACAGGCAAACTCACAGCTGGTTCACCACCCAGAGTAAGCTCTCCCAGCCTGTTGTACCCTCGTGCTCCAGCTGATAGTCATAGAGTTGTAGAAGTACAGCTAATTGCTCACGACTCCCAATGATGGTGGCTACATCCTGAAGAGGCGACACAGGCCGAGGGAACCTGGTCACTGGAAATGAGAAAAGAAAAAGAAAAATCAAAATCAAAATCATGAGAAGAAGGAATTGAACTCTGGGGATTAGATTTTATTCTATTCCAAGCAGGAAAAATACTTCCATTAACTTTTTTTTTTTGGAGGGGCAATTGAGGTTAAGTGACTTGCCCAAGGTCACATGGCTAGTTTGTGTGTGTTAAGTGTCTGAGACCGGATTTGAACTCAGGTCTTCCTGACTCCATGGCCGGTGCTCTATTCACTGTGCCACCTAGCCGCCCCTCCATTAACTTTTTTTAATTGCTAGACACTTCATTTCCTATTGTAAACATCAATTTTAAAGATGAAAATGGAAATTTTTGCAGACAACAATTTCTTTTGGCATAACTAGAGACACATATTTATTAAGAGATTTTTATCCATAGGGTAACATATATGTCATGGTTAGCGTACACTGGAATAAGGGACCAACATTAAACAATAGGTCTGAAATGTGAACAACAAAATAAATTTGGCCTTATGTGAACATGGTCCTTGGGTGGCTGTTTACTGACTGTCTAGACAGTATCAAATTTATTAACATTTGATATTATTAATACTTGGCCAAAGAAAATCCAAGAACAAAGGTAGTCCTTGTCCTTAATACTACAAATATTTGTTGAATGAAAGAAATTTATATGTTGTACAAAAGACATTTTTAATGTATAAATTTTGATGCATGAAAACTGGGAGCACATGAAAGGTTTGAAAATTATTCTTGTTCTCTCTAGGACAACTGTAACTTTTGTTCTCTAATATATCATTGTGAAAAAGTAGTTTTTACTTAATTAAAATAAAAAAAAATACATGTTACCCTGTCTTTTGGGGGGAGATGTGAAAGGGACTCTTCTTACCTATCTCTCACACATCCATTCAGCAACAGATTCGAAACTGCAGTGTGAATGAACCTAATCTAACCATGCACTCATTCAGGAACATCTGAGTGACCTTACATTGCTCTAGCTCCAATACAGTTATCCAATCAAAGGAGAGGGTCAGAGGAGTTGCCAAAGGTCACATGGTATTGTCTCTGAGTGACCTAGAGTTCCCTTATAGTACAGCAGTGACAAAGTTCTAAAGGCTCTATTTTTCATTTCAGGTACTTCTTAATCTTTGACTAGAATGGCACTCCAATGCATTTTTTAAATGGCTTGGAGATCATCCCGTATAACTTTGTCAGATGAATACAAACTTCGAAGGATTCTAGACGAAACTGCAAAGACTTCAGGTTCAATGAATAGCTACATTTGGAGACAGAAATATATGAAACTATCTACTAAAGGTGAATTAGAACCTTCAACTGTAGATGAAGTATCCATACAGATGAAATCTTTTGAAGTTATTAAATGTGTTTCAACTGAACTTTATTACTGGAAATTCCTCTGATCAACTGATTGCTGAATCTACTTATGTACATACTCAATTATATAGTGTAACACAGTTAGTAACATTTTTTTCTCCCATCCCTTACTGAAAATAAGAAGGTATAGGCTGGGGAAGAACAGAGAAAGAAGAATATTTATATTTATAATAGACAGATATATAGAATAGAAACAGAAGAATAGAAGTATAGAAGAAAATTAGAAAGAAGAAATAGAAAATAGAAACAGAAATAGAAAACAGAAAGAAGAAATTACTAAGCCTCTCAAGCAGGTACCAAGAGAAATCAAATGAATTTTTTCAGACTCAGAAATATTAATGAAAGGGAACTAACTGTCCAAATGGAAAAATAAGTCGAATTTAGTGGTGCAATGGTGACTGTATGAAAATAAAAACATTAAAAAACATAAAGAAGAGGCTTCTCTATACGTGAAGTCACAAACTTTACATGTCACATAAATTATGGTCACCAGAATCACACACTTATGCAGTAAAAAAAAAGAATTTTTAAATAAGAGTAAATTTTGGAATATTTAAACAATAATTACTTGAGATACTAGGTTTTTAATAATATAAATCTTCCTCCCAAAATTTAGTAAATTCCATACCCTCTATCTGCAGCACTTCACCAAGGAGCTTGGCTTTGCTTGAGAAAGGTGCATTCTGTAGCACCAGTGCAAACAGTGAGGGAATCAAGGACTGCAAGGCAGAAAGATACATATGCAGCTTATGTTCATCTAGCCCGTGCTCTCCTTCCTGAAACACAAAGAAGCTAATTTCAGTTTTCAGAAGCAACCTTACAAACAGAACATTTGAACAATTCTACACTACAGTTCTCAAATGAAAATACCCATGAAGCTTATATCTATTTCCAGATGTGTGTCAAAGCATGAAGTGCTGTAAAGGTAATAAAACCATTCTTTGCTAAGGGAAGCAGTATCAAGTAGGTTCTAAGATCTTGAAGGAAATTTGTGGGGCTCTTATTTTTTGAAATTCCACAAGTTAGGTAGCAGAATTTAAGACAGATCAAAGGAATACCTTGTAATTGCTAAACTTTTCAAGTAAAATAGTTTCCTTTTCTTACTGATCACCTATCAATTTGTTGACATATAGTATTTGCCAGCATTGTGCTCAAACATGTGAAGAAAAATTTTAAGAGGAGGAAACACAGAGAAGAGAAAAAAGAAAGTGGGGGAAAAGTAGCATGTCATACAAGGAGATATAAGAACCTGAGAGAACAGAATGATTGTGCATGGAAGAAGCTGTTCAAAACTACTTGAGATCTAAAGGATAATGTATGAAAGTTTGTAAAAACATTACTGTACTATGAATATACAAGCAACAATAACTCAAGCAGAAGATGACATCCTATTGTTCCAAATATAATAAATAAGGTTTCCAGAGATGAAAGGTCAGATATGGAATCATCTTTTAATATGAGACAAAAATAAAAATGCTCTAAAGTTATCAATTGCTAGGTCTTTTAAAAGGTGTACTTCATCCCAACTTTACTTTTATTTTCAAAAAAGTAACATTTTTGGAAGATAAGATAATTACTTCTAAATAGTTTAATTCTGAAAACAGAAGTCTAGGTATGGTTAGTTTCAATTATCCATGGTCAGACTGCATTTAATAAAAGAACCTTACAAGAATTCTGTTTATACAGTTTCAAATATTAAAAAACCACAACAACAAAACCCCCCCAAAACTACACCCTCGATTTTAATTAGTAGTCAATGCAGTTTCCCCTAATTGCATAACATGGCACAGTGGAGAGAACAATGGACTTAGAATGAGAAGACTTCATTTTTAATCCCAATTCTGGTTGCTGACACTGGTCACAGAATGGCCTATAGTTGCATAGCTGTTACAACCTGTTGAGCCTCAGAATTACCAGCTGGAAAACGGGGTTAATAACATTCCTATTATTTATTTCACAAGAACTGTTATATGGAAAGTATAAAGCACTCTATCCATATGAGCTATGATAAGGATGGCAATACATCTTCCTTAACTCAAGACAGGACTAACTTATCTTTTATTGCTTCTTGAGGTCAACAAGGTGTAAGTGAGGAAGAGAGAAGAATTATTCTTTATGGATTTGGGACAGCCCAAACTCTAATCTATAAGCAATGGGAATGGGCCAATACTTACTAATAAAACCATTTAAATTTAAAGGAACTCATGTCAGTTTTGGAGGGTATCCTAGGGATCTTGACAGAAAAGACAGACTAGATATTAATGCCAACTAATTTTAAGCTCCTGTTACATGTCAAGAGTGAAAAAATGAAGTTTTAGAAAAGAGGGAACAAAATACTGCATTAAAGTAGTACTTTAGTACAGTAAAAGGTATTGTATCTTTATCAACCACAAAGATTTAGAAAACAGTCACTTCACAATATCCAAGGATAAACTTCCATTCTAGTAAGACAACCTAAGATGTAGCTGAGAAGTGATAGAGAAGTTATTTGGGAAGTGAACAGTTAAAGAAGAGTTGAGAAGAAGACTGGGTCAGTTAGTTTACTAAAGAGAGTTGAACGTATGTTAAAACTAGAGGGATGGTTGCTGCTCAACAGGTGAACATAATCCATGAATGGTCTTCTCAGCTCACATGGCAGCCTTTCTAAGGTATCTCTCTAGGTCCAAAGCCTTTAGTAGAGACATCAACTGGCAGTTAACTTAGAATTTATTGAATGTCTGACTAACCGATACATTCCATTTTTCTAACATGTACTTTACTGTATAATAAGCTTCCATAAAACCTTAAGCAATGGAATTACCCACCCTGAGAAGTTTTTCAATCTTATTTAGCAGTGTAGGAATAAGATGAGACTGCAAATTTCCAAGCTCTGTTGTCCAAGCAGCATAAGCAGGTAAAAATACTTGATGTGTTGCACTAACTACTCTTTCTGAGGGATCGCCCAAGGCTGAGAGCAGAAGTTCAAAACCCTGTCAAAAGCAGACAGGTATAAAATTTGATAACAGGAAAAATAAAGTAAAAATTATGCATTATATTGATTAATTTTCAACCTGAAAGTATACCTGTTGGTATTTGTCTGGATCATCAATGTATCCCATAATAATACCAAGGCTTTTGATTACAGCTTCTCGTACCAAATCCGCTTTATCTTCCATTAGCATCTGCTGTAACATGGAGAGAACCAGGGAGCTACGGATCTCTTTCTGAAAGTAAAAATAAGAATGTTCTTGATACATATGCCCAACTGTACATATTCACAGAGCTGTGAACTCTGATTTTACTGGCTAACGTTTTTTTTTCTTCTTAAATAACATCATATTAATCATCCCTATAGATAAAGACAGATATTTTTGCACAACTAAGGCATTTTTGTAATGTGGTGTAGTAGGTGGCTTTGTTTTCATAATTTTCCAATATTACTGTAACTCACTGATAGACAAAGTTAACAGAGGAAAGGAAAATTAATGTTCATTGATGTAAGGAGCAAAGTGAAAATTTGAATATGATTATCCTGCTACTATAGAAAAAACTGTCTATAGGAAAAGCTTCTGTTGTCTCAGGTATGCAAATTATCAGGCAACTATAAAGACTCTACTCTTGTTTCTAACAAAAAAGAAAATAATGATTTAAAAGGACAATTAGGAGAAAGAGTTATGGCATGGCCTAGCACAGAGAGAGCTGACTTAGGAGTCAGAAAGGCCTAGATTCACGCTTTACCTCTAAAGCATACTGGTTATATAACCCTGGCAATTCCTGAAGCCTCTAAGCTGCATTTTGAAACACCCAGGAACTCTGATCAACAGATTCCAAAGGACCTATGATGCCTGTCTCTTGAGGGAGAGGCAATGGACTCAGGGTTCAGAATGACACATATTTTTGGACATGGATAGTGCAGGAAGTTGTTTTGCTTGACTATACAAATTTGTTTAAAAAGTTTTATTTTTTTCTTTTTTCCTCAATGGGGGTGGAGAGGGAGGAGAAAAAACATATTTTGTTAACTGAAAAAAAACCAAACTTTTTTTTAAAGGACTGAGCTGCAGCAGATACTGCTCTACATTGGCAGGGGGAGTTCTCTTACTGAGAATTTCTTATAGTAGTGGAATCACGTCTTGTTTCACATGAAACCTTAATCTTCCCCCAATACAGACATGATGGGAGAATGAATGTTAATACTGAGATGCTTCTTATTAGAGTTTGGCTAGTTCTGGCAGTCAGAAATCAGAATGTTACTCTTTGATACTCTAGGTTTATTTTTTTTAACTAGATGTTGATTCTAATAATATTGAAACATCTTGTAAAATCCACTATTTTAAAATGAAAATTTTTAAAATAATGTTTCGTTACAATATAATAATTTCAGGATAGCTAGGTGGTGTAGTGAATAGAGCACCGGCCCTGGAGTCAGGAAGACCTGAGTTCAAACTCAGCCTCAGACACTTAGCACTTACTAGCCGTGTGACCTTGGGGAAGTCACTTAACCCCAACTGCCTTGCCTTTCCCCACTCCAAAAAAGAAATTAATTTGAATGGGGCTCTTTCTGCTTTAAAGGATAGCTTCTCTACTATGCCATACTGCCTGCCTATCATTATTATTAAGAGTTTGGTCAATTACTAAAATGTTTGAATTTCAACTCAGTTTTAGTTTTTTCTATTTTTTGCTGAACCTGGTTAGTATCACCTCATGATCAAAGCAAGAAGAGAAAAGTGAGGTGTCTTAGAAAAATACAATGACTCAGTGAGTGGTAAGATATACAAAGTGAAGCTCATTAGATCAGGGATTCATTTGGTAGTCTCATGAAGCCTATGGACTACTTCTCAGAACCTTTGATTAAATCATTCAGAATTTTATGTAAAGAGAACACAGGCAGAATTACATAACATTAGGAGCATCATTAGCCTTTTTAGTTATTAGAAATGCTTCCTTCCCTCAATAAAAACAAAAGGAATTATTTTTATTTCCAGTCAAAGCAAATGTAATTCGTCCCATTCCTTGTGTGCTCTTATGTGGGAACTTAACTAAATTTTGATCCTGAAGTTTCTATACCAGTATGGTACCTAAAAAGTTTGCCACAGTAAGACCTTTCCGGCCCTATTTCCACTTAGGGGGTGGAAAAGCAGTTATTCCTAGAGAGTCAAGCTTATCTCAAATAGAGGGTCTAGACTAATCTATGCCAATTAAGCCATTTTTATGACTGTTTCCCTCTTACACACCTCTGGTGTGATGTGATGAGCCCATGCTAAAATAGAATAAGCTAAACAGACTCAATCTAGATTATTTTAAATTTTGATTTAATTTCTTTAAACTATATCTTTGCTCTAACATTAAATAATAAATGTGAATTAACCAGAATTCTTGGAGATTTTAATTAACTGAACTTCCACACTGACTTTAGCCTTGCTACCTTCTGTGTTTCAGTCCCTGTTGAAAACTTTTAAAAAACGTATCAGTCTATGTTTGTGACTCAGTAATGAAGCATCTCAGATCATAGCTCTTGGTGCTATTGCCATATGGACCTTTTCTCTCTGGCTCAATTTTCTCTTTTCCTAAAGTAGTATGCCCTAAAGGATCAGAATCCACAAGAAGTTGTATTTAAAAAAAAAACAACTTGCAAATCATTGGTTTATGGCAATATCACAGAAAGTTTCTTAATTATCCAAACATAGAGGTTCGTTAAGAAAAAGAAAAAGAAAAATTCTTACAGGAAGGTAGGGTGCTAGCGCTCCACAGGATTCAGCCACCAGAAGTCGTCTCTCTGGGTATTTGTGATTAATCTAGAGTAATAAAATGCAAGGGAAGAAACAATGCATGATTAACCTTCACTGAAAGTCTTTTAGTTACACATGTTAGTGAATTTTTTGATATATCTCTAAGCCTAATTTAAAATTATTATGCTACAGAGAATTAAAAAATAAATAAATTAAAAAATCTCATATTACAGATAAACTTAAGTAAAAAGACATGAATATAACTGAAGTTTATAGGCTAATAATATATCTGTTGTAGAAGATGTATTAAATATAAAGGTGGACATAGGGGAGTGTGTTGAATAATGTTACAAAATATAGCTAAAGTTTAAAAAATGAAAGAGGTCAATGGCTTTTAGATCACAGAAAAACCTCACACCAATAAATCTTATTTTCTTTAGACCTAAAAAATGATGTAAAGAAAGATCAGCATGATGAGGATTGCGTCCATAATGACTCCATGTATCTATCTACTTATCTACAAAGGGGAAAAAAAAAGTCAAAGGTAGTTGTAATGCCATGCAACCAGCAGATTCCCAAAGGACCGCTACTGTGAACAGCTTTTAGAGTTCAGATTACAAAATATAGTGAACACTCTGTTTATTCCATTACAAATCAAGACAAACATTCACAATATATCACAATATAATTTTCACAACATTACATT
>CM053580.1:353183978-353201240 GCA_028627135.1 Pseudochirops cupreus | reverse complement strand
CTCTCTGATTCCCTGGATCCCCTTCCAAGGTCCCAGCTCCCTCCTGAATCCGCCAGTCACCTGGATTCAGAAGCAGACAGCTCCAAGGTCCTTGTCCAATCCTCAGAAGTAGACAGTTCCCAGGTCCTTCTCCAGTGCTCAGGGCAGTCCCTGGCACACACTGAAGTTCACAGGGTCCAGCACATCTCAACCTCTTCACTACTTCTCTTGCCTGGAACTCAAGGATCAGCCAGGCCACAAACAAACAAAGTCTTATCCTGGTCATGCTTCTTCAGGCAAGCCCTCTCAGCCTTCCAGGCAGGCCCTCTCAGCCTTCCAGGCGGGCCCTCTCAGCCTTCCGGGCGGCCCTCACCAGATTCTGGTCTCAGGAAAACTCCAACTCAGTTCTCAGTCAGTTCTCAGCTTCCAGGTGCTGGGAGAGGAACTCTCTCTTTCTCTCTCTGTCTCTCTCTCTCAGCTGGCCTCAGTCTCCAGGATTTTTCCTTCACCAGGGGCAGTGTTCCAATTCTGTCTCTCTGCCTCAGCTGGCTTCAGTCTCCACAATTCTTCCTTCAGCAGGAGCAGGGTTCCAATTCTGTCTCTCAGATGCTGGGAGAGAAACTTTCTCTCTCTCTCCCTCTCTTTGTCTCTCTCTTTCTCAGTCAGCTTCAGTCTCCAGGATTCTTCCTTCAAGGGGAGCAAAATTCCAATTCTGTCTGTCTGTCTCTGGAATTCTTGCTTATGTACACACCTCAGCCAATCCCCTTCTCCCACATCAACAGGGGCTCAGCCAATCCCCTTCTTCCACATCAACAGGGGCTCAGCCAATCCCCTTCTTCCACATCAACAGGGGAGTTCATGTCTTCTCAACAGTGGGACAGAGTTTGCCCCTTCCACACTTAGCAAGTGCTAAGTATCCTGCTAAACTGATTACTATTACAGTAGTAGAACTTCTTAGGGACTTGGAAAGGGAAAAAATCAAATGCATTTTTTTGTCAGTTGATCATTAATTGATTTGGGTATGCTGTGTTAATATTAATGATTTTGAAATGAGAAAAATGTTTGGTATTTTGTATGTTTATTTGATTGTCTTTGAAAATGACTAATTTTATAATTTTAAATACACAATGCAAAATCTTCTTCAATAAGAGATGAATAGGGGATGGCTAGTGAATAGAGCACCGGCCCTGGAGTCAGGAGGTCCTGAGTTCAAATTTGGCCTCAGACACTTCACACAAAACTAGTCATGTGACCCTGGGCAAGTCACTTAACCCCAATTGCTCTGCCTGCCCCCCTCCAAAAAAAAAGCAAAAAAAAGAGATGAACAGGGTGAGAACCAAATACCACTATGATAAATCCAGCTGTATCACAGTCATATAATTAACACAGTCATCAAGGTTAAAAGTATAATGCAATGGAGTTCTGCTAAGTATCCAAATATCAAATTTCACTTTGGGACTAAAATTACTACTAAGAAGAGATTTAATTATAAATATAAATTCTACATAATGGGACTTTCTATTTATAATTACTCCATTTTTCTATTTATTTCATAAACCTATGAGATATGGCAACCTCATCTATTCTGCATCACAACATCATCATTTAGGCTACAAGAAAATCAACAGAATTTCATATATGCAAATCTCCTAATTATATTAAAAATATTTTTAATGTTTAATTTCTATAATATTGGTATATCTTATTAATGAACTTGTAAGGGCAAGAACTCAGGACAAATTATCTTGTCCTGAAAAGTCATTTAAAAATTTATATTTTTATAATTTACTAATTGTAATTATTTATTATTTACTATTGTAATTTACTAAATGTATTATATTGTAATGTGCTGCATGTAACATAATTAATGAATGTAATTACTAAACCTCATATAAGCAATTAAAGAAATATAATTTTAAAAACTCCAACATAGGTAATTACCTGTTCCCAACATTGTGGCAAAAGCTCAGCTTCTACACGAGTTGGTCCAACATGACGTGCAAATGCTACACAACCAGTCAGTATCATCTGTCTGAAAATACAAATCAATAGAAGGAAATATGAAATGCTACGACTGTGAAATTTCCCAAATGCTATCATGCCTGTTCTCTTTCTCATACTTACTTCTGGGTTCAACTCACTGTCTATGTGTAATGCCTGATCAAGATGTAAAGAAGCCCTATAATGCTCTTGAGGTAAAACAGCCACTGAAAACAGGATCATCTGAAGGACCTTACCATCTAGAAGGAATGCCCTTTTTCATGTGGAAACTGTACAAAGTATGTTCTCTGACTATTGCAAAAATCCTAAGTGTGGTTACATTTCCTTGTTTTGGGGCTTATACAATCAAACGGTTGTCAAGCTAAGCCATATCTATGGTTATATTTTCTTTTTTTTTTGGTTTTGCTTTTTGGAGGGCAACTGGGGTTAAGTGACTTGCCCTAAGTCACACAGCTAGTAAGTGTGTCAAGTGTCTGAGGTCAAATTTGAACTCAGGTCCTCCTGACTCCAGGGCCGGTGCTGTATTCACTGAGCCACCTAGCCACCCCCTATGGTTGTATTTTCAAGGAATCCTGCATGACAATCCTGTGAGCATCTACTTCCTCATCTTCAAAATGAGACTTTGTGACCCTATTTGGAGTTTTCTTGACAAAGATACTGGAGTGGTCTGCCATTTTCCGCTCTAGCTCATTACAAAGGAGGAAACTGAGGCAAACAGGGTTAAGTGATTTGCCTAGGGTCACACAGCTAGTAGCAAGTGTCAGAGGCCTGATCTGAACTCGTGAAGATGAGTTTTATTGATTCTAGACCTGGTGCTCTATACACTGTACTACCTAGCTTCTCCTCAAATATATGTATTGATCATTATATATGTCTATTAATACATATCTAGCATCATCATACGTATTATTTTATTTATTGTAAATTTTTTAAAAATGGAAAAGAAAAATAATTTTTTCATTTGAAAGTAGACAGCCAGAAATTCAAATAACCAAACCTCTCAAAAAAAGTATTACTCATCTAATGGTGAATGACTCTCTTATATCATTATTCAACTGAAAACCAGATCAAGTCTTTTATTTATTTGTTGGCAACTAAGCATTACAGCATCAGCACAGTCAGTAGAGTAAGCAGTGTCCATTTTCACATTTTAAACTATTAATGATGATATCAATTTTACCAGGGGAATATAGGTCAGAACTCTGATCTTTGTGTGGGTATTTTAAAAAAGGTTTTTATTCTATGCTTTAGTCTGTCACATTTTCTGATTCAGTCTTCTAAACATTAGCTTATACTGTGAACACATGTCAATTTACCTCTAATAATAAAGGAACTATAGGATTAGGGTAGAGTTTTTAAGTACACTTGCATTTTATAGACTATGAGAGAAATCATGGACATAGGAAGCCCCGCATGGTAAAAGCTACTTTTTTAAAAAGAGGAAAAATCCCCATATGATTCACTAAGTTAAAAACTCAAATCCTAATGTGAAGTAAATTAAATGAAGAAATCAGAATTTTACCAATTGTACCTGCTAAGATAAAAACATTCACAAATAATACCTTTGTTCATCATCTGGCCGCTTGATCAAATTAAAAAGTATATGGAGAAGTTGATCTCTCTCTTTAGGTTCAGGATGTAGACAAGCTGTACATAATATCAGTGGGATCAATTCCTAAGAAATGGAAAAAAATAAAAATTTGAAGTAAAAATGTTTAATATTCTTAAATAAAATGAGAAAGTGATATAGGAAACCTAATTCTATAAAGGATTAGATGTACCTTTAAAAACTTGATTATTTGAAAGATAAATTAATAAATATTAAAATGTGTGGGAGGCTGGTGAACTAGAAATGCCAATAGAAAGGTGATAAAATTAAACAAGATATAACTAACCTTTTACTGGTGTTGTTTATTTAATCTTAAGCATTAATGACTTACCAAGGTCATTGCCATACTAAGTAAGGTTCTAGTAAGTGATAAACTAAATGGTGGTTTTGGTGAAAATATAATAAGAAACAAAAAATGTGTAAAAATTGGCAATGTTTAAAATATCGTATTGGGCAGCTAGGTGGGTAGCACAGTGGATAGAGTGCTGGGCCTGGAGTCAGAAGACTCCTCTTCCCTCAGATCCAATCACAGAAACTTACTAGCTCTGTGAACCTGGGCACGTCACTTAACCCTGTTTGGCTCAGTTTCCTCATCTGTAAAATGAGCTGTAGGAGGAAATGGCAAACCCTCCAGTATCTTTGACAAGAAAACCCCCAACGGGATCATGAAAAAGTTGGACATGACTGAAATGACTCAACACAAATAGCGACACATGAAATGACAAGATCTCTTTGGCAAGTATAATACTATAAACATCTCCAAGGTTAGCTTCATGGATAGTACATAACCAAATTGAAGACAATGGCTTTTATTTTCATGGCTGATGAAATATCACTAGCACTTTGTTAGTAGGTATCTTATCCGCAGTCAAAAATCCAAGGTTGATTTTTCTGTTAAAAAAAAATGCTATTCTTAGCTAGTAAACATTAAATTAAATTAAAAAGCTTAAACAAAAGACACAGTTGAGATAGAAGAAGAGGCAATAAATTAGATTTTTACTATATCAGTCAGAAGAATATGTTAGCTAATCAAAATTGGCTTGATGTTTATTAGATTCAAATTCAATTCTTACTAAAAGGAGAATTATAAAATCATATGTTCAAAAGAGATTCTTCACCTTGGAGTAGTATCTCAACTCTAGTTAAGAATAAAAATCTCAAAGGGTGTAAGTAGGTGAAATTTTTGTAAAAATGGTCCATGGCATACAGTTTCTATGTTTTAATGCAGATACTACAAAGTCATAAAAATAAGTTATATCCTTTTCTCTCCTCTCAGAACCTGTAAAGAACTAAACTTCATAAAACTGAATGATATGCTGAAGGAAAACAAAGATGAAGAAAAATGTTACTCACTACAGGAGAAATCTTCCCTGCCTCCCCCCACCCCCCCAAAGATACTCCCTCAAAAACATAAGACATTCATTGCCAGAGGAAGCTGAGATGGAACTGAAAGGCATGACTTAAAAGTCTCTTAACTTGAACTCTAAATTCTTCATATCAAATTCAAAACTTTTAGGCTACCTGGTAAAAATCTTGTGTCTGCAGGGGAGGCAGAGGGGCTTGACAGAGCAAAGACAGAGACTAGAAGAGCTAAGGAAGTTTCACCTGTGAGAAGTGAAAAGAATTTAAACCATTTAATTTCCTGTGTTTCACCTTCACATTAGGTCCCCACAGTAGGTCTTAGGTTAATAAGTAATCAAGATCAAAAGGAAAAAAGGATTAACTTAGAAAAATAATTTGGCAATAGAAAGCAGAGTGTACTAAATTTATTAGGTTTAAGCAGCATTGTGAGTTGAGATACAAGATGATGCTATTTGATTAATTTCTTGAATGGAATATGATTCTAATTGTGTAGGTAAAATTTAGGTGACTTTCTACATCATAGTAATATTTTGATAAAAACCTGTCATTTGAGAATACTGAGTTAAGATAGAGAACCTTGGTATGAAAGTCTGAGTCTGTCCTCAGATGATTAAAATTCCTTTGGTCACTAATTCTACCAGAATTACCTCATTGTGGGCTTCTGTGGCTGTGCCACACAAAAGTCTTGGGGAGCACAACAGATTTTTTAAAAGTTGTAAACATTAGCTAATAAGCAATTTACTGGGCAGTAATGAAAAAGTAGTAACAGGCTGAAGTTGGCAACTAAAATTAACTGCCAAGTTTGGAAAAACTGATTCATCACTTCAGAACCCATGAAGTCCCTTCACCTTTATTTCTTTGTCCACCTCTCTCTCTCTCTTTCTCAGTGCTTGGCCTACTTCCTCTAGCTGCATGGTTACTATTGCCTCTCATTAACTGCAGGCAGCTAAGTTGCACCATGGATAGAGTGGTGGGACATGGAGCGAGCTGAGGTTGTCTCAGACAATTATTAGATGTATGACCATGGGCAAGTCACTTGGATGCCTCAGTTTCATCTATAAAATAGGAATAATAGCACCTACTACATAGAATTATTGTAAGTATCAAAAAAAAAACACCTAACAAATGTAAAGCACTTTGCAAACTTTAAAATGCTATTGTTGTTTAGTCGTTTTAGTGGTGTCTGACTCTTCATAACCCTTTATGAGGTTTTCTTGGGAGAGATACTGGAGTGATTTGCCATTTCCTTCTCCAACTCATTTTACCGATGAGGAAACTGAGGCAAACAGGGTTAAGTGACTTGCCTGGGCTCACACAGCTAGTGTCTGAGGCTGGATTTTAACTCAGTTCTTTCTGACTCCAGGACCAACGCTACCCTGGGAATATAAGTTCACACTTTGCATTCTTATATTCAAAGTTTTAACTGTCTAGCTCTAGACTACCTTTGTAGTCGGATCTCATACTTCTCTCCTTTAAACACTCAATATTCTTAATTTTTATTTCAGATGGACCTCAATTTTTTTTCTTGCTTGTGATATGGCTTTCAAAAGGAAATCTAAAAGATTACAACGGGAAAAACTAATGGAATAGGCAATTTTTCTTTTTTGATATGTGAGTGGTATAATTCATATTGATCTTTGAGGCTATTCTTTACAAGCAAGCATCAATAACTGGGCAAAAACACTAAGTTTTTTGGCTGCTAAAGTGGTCCAGGAGAATCATAAGACACATGCTGGCAGGTCAATGGCTGAGGTCTTTGCAACTTTCTGTTTAAAATAATGTAGCGTGAGTGAAACCAAGAACAGATAGGGAAGAGTTGTTGGCAATGGAGAGTTTGGGACGGTAACAGAGACCACAAGAATCATGGTATAGAATCTAGGACAGCAACAAAGAATAACGTCTGAAACAAGAGCCTAGGTGGGCAACAGCAGCTAGTGTTCAACACAGAAAGACCTACATACCACCTTCATAGGATCTAAGGTCTAGAGCAGAGTTTCCCAACAGGAGGGCAGTATTGCCCCCTGGAGGGTGCTGGAATGATCCAGGAGGGGTTATAATAGCCTCAGGTACAACTGGGGGACATTGAATAAAAATATGGGGGCAGTGGAAGCATGAGGAAAGAAGAGATGATAAGAAAAGTTTGAAAAACCATTCATACATGCTTTATCTGTTGTATAACAGTTAAAATCATAGTGATTATATTGTTTTCCAAACAAACACACAAAATGCAAGTGATAACTTATCAGTGGTCAAGTCCACCAACAGGGCTTAACAAGTAAGTGTTGGCAGGTGAACGTGTCATACACTGTCAAGAAGTCCAGCATGTACTGGCAGGAATATGTGCATGTAATAACCTGTTTATAATATGATGCTATATGGTTACATGATGCAACAGTGTCATCAAAATTTCAATGCAGGAAAACCCCACAAATTTATAATAAATTATTATATTTAAGATGTGTCATTTTTTAAAAATTATTTTTGAAATAATGCAAATTTCAAAAAAAATGTTAAAGTAAGGTTAAAGAAAGGAGTGTCCTAAGTAAATTATTTTTGAAAAGGGTCAGTAGGCCAAATAAATTTGAGAACTTTTGGTCTAGGTGACAGAAATGGTTGGATGCAAGAGCTGGCTGGGCTGCTGTATAGCATAGTTATTAGTCTTACTTTCAATATTAACAAGGTCAGGCATAAAGGGTACTAAGAAGGAAAAGAAAATATACCAAAGTTTCCACATGATATCAAATTGAGGGGAATATTAATCCGTTACCAAAACCTTGAAAGAAGGATGAAAATTTGGAGTGAACTTGTTATTAATAAAATAAAAATGTTAATAACACAAAGAATGAAATTTAGTAAGGACAAGAGCATCATGTCACACTAAGGAAGGATGAATTTCAGTACCATCTTGTTATAAAAACATGATGGTAATATAAAAGGGACAGAAAAAAACCTGGAATCATAATAAGCAACATGTCAATTATGGTACCTACAAAACTGCATTGACAAGTGAGATCTGCCACCAGACAAACAGAAACGTAGCTTGTAAGAATAATGAAATAAAAATTCTGTTTTACTTATCAAAGGTCATTTGTTTTCCAAACTCAAAGAGAATGGCAAGAAATAAGGATTCAGGAGAGAGCCACAAAATCTCCAACCACTATCAAGAAAAGGGAATGTTGGAATATGATACACCAAAAGACTAAGTCTCACAAAAAAAAAAGAGTATCCTAAAAAATGGAGAATAATCCTACAGAGGAAAATGGAGTTTTAATAAGAAAGCGTTCTTGATGAAAAGACCAGAAGCAGGCAGAATCTCTGAAATGCAAACACTATTTGAGCAACTGGAAGCAACTAAATTATGACTAGTTGCTTATATTCAAATAGAGAAGAGACCAACATATCTTAAGATCTCCCTGTTTTCAAGAGTCATAGAGTGAATGAAAAAAGACAAATGTAGAGGTTAGGAGTAATTCTGGTTTTTTTTTGTTGTCTCTGACTAGAGGAAACAAAAGAGAAGAAAAAAAATACCCTTGGGAAGAAATTTTTAAAAAGAGATGGAGATATGGAGATATATCTCATCATTTGGGAAGAATAGATGAAGTAAGGAGGAGGAATAAGACCATTTCCTGAAACTCACTCTTTTCTAAACAGGTAAAGGTTAATTGAACACATGTCTACACATGCAAATACACAAAGATTTTGATATAGAAACAGACAAAATTTAATGGGGAAATAGGCAGACACAGGAAGAGAAGGAGAGCTAAGAGAGTATTGTAAAGTTGGGGAAGGAGCAGTCATAAGCAAAAATCAACTTCAGATGACAGTACATTGGTAAACTATTGCTGTGGCTGCAAATTTTTTCCTGGAAAGCAATTTTTTATTAGATCCCCCATATTCTTTGAAACAGCTGTAAAACACAAAAAGGTCTCAAATCCCAAAGGGATGAGATAGAGGAAAAAATGTATACATATTTATGTACAAATATGTTTGAAGCAACTTTAAAAAAAATCAAACAAGAGTGTACATGAATTGAGAAGACTAAAATTATGACATGAGAATATAATGAAATAGGACTCTGCTGTAAAAAAATTGCAAAAGACACTGTTTCATGAAAACAAGAAGATTGGTATGAACTGGTGCACAGTGAAATGAGCAGAACCAGAATATTTTACACAGAGACAATAATGTAAATTAAAATCTTAGAACTTTCATCATTGCAATGATCACAACTACAGAAGAATGATAAAGAAGTATGGCACCCATTTAATAGAGGAGTGATGCATTCAAGGTGCATAGTTAGACATACATTTTTAAATGCAGCAAATGTATGGATTTTATTAACAATGATTTTTGGTTACAAGGTATCAAAATTGTGTTTTTCTTTTTTTAATGGGGGGGGGGGCTGGAATGCGGAGGAGAGGCAGCAATGTGAGTATCACCCCACCCCCCAAAAAAAAGAAAGAAAAAAGGGTTACTGAAGCACTTTCTCAAAAACACACAGAAGAAAGTTCTCAAGGAAATACAGAAGAGCAGGAAATCTTTGAAAGTAGCTTGTTTAATTTTATTATAAATTTTTCTTTAAAAGTGATGTCTATGCAATATAGATTTGCGTTTTCACAAACAACTCTTTCGTTCACCTCTGTATGAGATAACATATAGTAAGATATATCAAATATAAGATAATATAATGCTGTTTTGGTTTCTGTTAAATCCAGAATAAAACAATAAAATTTTTAAAAATTGAAAGAGAGCACAAAAGATATTTAAAGAAAAAGAAAATATGAACTTGAGTTGGTTTCAATCAGGATTACTTTACTCAGAAGAGAACATCAAAGTATCATATGTTAAGAATAAGGCCAAAGATATCCTAGGTATTATCTGTCATTGATGAAATTTATCTAAATTTTTAGTATTCATACTTTCAGCTTACATTATCTCTTCTAATGATGCATTCCATAAATTAATACCTGCAAACTATAAAGTAGTACTTTCTTCCTCTTAAATTTACCATTTTCAAGTTTCATGGAGAGTCAGTGTTCTAATATCTCACAATTTATTTAAAAAGTAGGTGTTACCATATCTATAATATTCATATATTTTTGGGAGGGGGGAAGGCAAGGCAATTGGAGTTAAGTGACTTGCCCAAGCTCACACAGCTAGTAAGTATGTCAAGTGTTTGAGGTTTGGATTTGAACTCAGGTCCTCCAGATTCCAGGGCTGGTGCTCTATTCACTGCGCCGCCACCTATCTGCCCCAATTTCATAAATCTGGTTATCTCCCCTGAGTATTCATCCTTCAAGAATGCAGAGTTCTAATCAACCAGTATATCAACTAACAGCATTACCAAACAGTATACCTTCATTTAATTCAGAAGCCATCTTTCAAAAATTTTAATTTGCTATTTTAGGGTAGCTAGCAGAAGAGAAGAACATCATTCAGGATATGGGTTGGCAATTTCAAATATCTGATTAAAATTTTAAAGATGAAGATTATTATGTTACCTAAGACTACTATAATAAAAGGGGTAGGTAAAATAAAATGATAACTGATACAAAGATGTTGTTCTTCACCTAAGCATATCTGTAACCAAGACTTAGATCTTTATACATGTTTTCATTAAAAACCCAGAGTACAAGGGGTCCATACAGTAACCAGGATATCAGACTTTTATAAAATTAATCCAGAAGAAGGCTTCTTAGTGAAGAGACTTTAAGAATAAAGTTTCATATCAATAAGAACCAAGCTCAAATCCAACCACAGACACTTACTAGCTGTGAGACCTTTGGCAAGTTAACCTAACCTGTTTGCCTTAGTTTCTTCAACTACAAAATGGAGAAAACAATACCATCTGCTTTGCAGGGTAGTTAAAAAATAAGATAATGTTCGTCAAACACTTAACATTCTAGTACCTAGCACACAATGCCTGGCACATAGCACATAAACTGATTAGAGGGATAGGACAAGAATAGAGACTGGATCTGTGACTCTATTGATTCAGGTCAGTGACTTCTCTGCTATTTATAGCCCTAAAGTGTTGCCTAGGACACTAACTAGAGTAACACAGTTATCTTGTGTCAGAACTGGAACTGGAACAGATTTTCTTAACTTCAAGACTAGTTCTTTATTGACTACTTCAAAATGTTTCTCCAAAATAATGGATAAATAAAAGATTTTAAAAGTCTATATTGATTATGGAGGAAGATTTCAAATACAAAGTTTTTTTTTAAACTATTTTCCAGTTCTCAAAAAGATAACTGCAAACTATTAACAACAATCATTAGTGGAAAGGTAAATCAAAAGAGCTCTGAGATTTTTACCTCACACCTAGCAAACTGGCAAAAATAACACAAAATAGGAAGCCAATGTTGAAAGGGTTGTGATAAGACAGGCCCACTAATACACTGTTGGTGGAGCTATGAATTGGCCAATCCATTCTGAAAAAGTAATTTAGATTTGTGCTTAGAAAATGAATAAAATGACCACACCTTTTGAATCAATGACCCCACTGCTAGGCATGTATCTGATGAGGAGGTCAATGATATATACCAATACATTTACATCAGAACCTTATGAGGAAGCAAAGAATTGGAAACAGCAACAACCCCCCCCCCCCACAACATGGCAATTAATTGGAAATTGGCTAAACAAGTTGTTATATGAAGTGGATTAGTACTGTGCTCTAAGAAAAGATGAATATGATGAATACAGATAACCAGAGATAGAGCTTAAGATCTCATTCAAAGAAGTGAACACAAAGGAAAACAATATATTACAATACTGTAAATCTAACAAACCACAACAATCAAAAGTAAATGCTGTGAAATTATAATGACCAAACTTGGGGCCAAAGAAGAGCTATCAAAAGGCACTTTCCCTCTTTGGTTACCGGTGTGAAATGCTGGATTTAACACCAGACTTTTCAATGTGTTGACTGGTTTGGTTTGCCTTTTTTTTTTCTTTTTTTATTCTTTGTTATAAGACATGGCTCCCTGGAAAGGGGAGGGAAAAAAGATAAATTGGAAAAATACAAGTGATGTGAAAAAAGGTATCTACACAATTAAAAAAAAAGAATATAAGTTTCTTAACAACAGGTACTATTTTATTCTTATATTTGTGTATCTAAAACCATCATGATTCTGCACACATTATAAATGCCCAACAAATGCTTTTTATAATATTTTGAAAGAAGAAAAGATCCACTTACACCAAAATATTCATATCAGCACCTTTTCTAGTAAAAAGAACTAGAAACAAGAGAGATGTATACCCATGAAGGAATAAGCAAAGAAATAACTGAATATGACTCTGAGAAGAATATTTCATTACTCAAATGTAGGAAATAATAAATATGAATAAGATATGGGGAAATGCAGGTGAGGTAAAAGCTTCAAATAAAAAGCTTCAAAAAACATTTTAACCTAGGTCTATGATTTAAATAGCGCAGAGAACTCTCAGTGAGGGAACTCAATCTATCAATGTAAATGTGCAACACCAAGTCTTCTAGTCTTTCTGGGGACTGAAAAGTGACTTGCCCAGGGTCAGAAAGCCAAGATAAGTTAAAAGGCAGAGAAATTAGGTCCAGGTTTTCCTTAAATCCACTCTTTCTCTAATCTCCCACTGCTTCTGGGGGGAAGGGGAATAATCCCTCTGAATGGCACACCCATAAAAATTATCTAAGATGCAGAAATACCATTTCTAGGGCTGTATGCCAAAGAGACCATAAAAACGGGAAAAAGGATCCACATGTACAAAAATATTTATAGCAGCTCTTTTTGTGATGGCCAAGAACTAAAAATTGAAGGGATGCTCACCAGTTGGGGAATGATTGAACAAGTTGTGGCATATGAATGTAATGGCATACTACTGTGCTATAAGAAATAATAAGCAGGCGAACCTAAGAAAAACTTGAAAAGACTTATATGAGACGCTGAGGAAAGTGAGCAGAACCACTGTACAAAGTAACAGCTACACTGTGCAATGACTAACTTTGATAAATTTGGCCCATCTTAGCAATGCAAGGACCTAAAACAACTCTAAAAGAGTCATGATGGAAAATGCCATCCACATCCAGAGAAAGAAACTTGGAGTCTGAATGCTGATCAAAGTTGATACTATTTGCTCTCTTTTTTGTTTTGTTTTTTTCTTTCTAATGTGAAAATATGCTTAATAAGAACGTATATATATAGCCTATATTGGATTGCATGCTGTCTTGGGGAAGAGGAGGGAGGTAGGGAGGGAGGTGGAGAAAATTTAAACTATATAGAAGTGGATGTTGAAAAATAAAGATAGATTAATTTATTTAAAAAAATTATTTAGGTACAAAACAACACTAGTGCATGGATGTCTGTAAAAAAACAAAACAGAAAATTGCTGCTCAAAATTGTCCAAGTGAGGAAATCTGACAATATGTAATTCTTTTTTTACAAAAACGTAGAGAGCTGCAAATGTGGATACGATGCACCTCTATGTGATGACCTGGAAGAAAGTTTTAGTCTCTTCTCTTCATGAACAGTCTTCACTAAAATAAAGCATTACTCTTTTACCTGATGGAGGCATATTACTGGAAGCAATTAGCCCAACAAATGTCAGAATGGAAAAAAAATTCAGATCAGCCACCTTAGATAGCATATATTAGCTCATCTGTATAATCATTTTAAAATAGGAAAAGTTTTTTTACAAAAAAGATCCCTAGCATATGTAGCAATTTTAATCGATATTAAACAGTAATAAATTCAGCAGATTCAGGTAATTGTTGCAAATCTTTTATCTTTTATTATGACCTCATCTGGATGGAGGAAAATGCTCTTTTCTAACCATGAAAGTGTTCCATGAAAGGAAAACACTGATTAAAAGATCCAAAATATTTGATCCTTATCCAGTTATTGGTACAAGATATCTACAATCTCATAAGCTAAAAAAGGTACAGAATTTTGTTAAGATTCAATATTTAACTTTATTTTATTACAATTTCCATTTTGCTTTTTTGCCTTGGAATAAAATAACATTTACATACAATTTAAATTCACATAAATTATTTAGGTTGACTTTGTACAGAACTATGGTAAAAACAAAGATCACATAACACACTAAAAAATTGTTTTTTACACCTCTGGGGCTTCTTCCTAAGAAAACAGAAAACCCTGTACAACAATCCCTGTCTTAGTTACTGTTCTTGGAAAAAGAACAAGTAGCTAGAAAGTCACATCTCATAGAGTTTTCTCAGTGATCTTCATTTAACTTATGTTGTTGGCTACATGCAGAAAAGCCTATTTTAGATAGAAATAGAATTTAGGGCTCAATGGGGTGATATCCCCCTTTTAAAAAATCGGCTCTTTAGCGGAAAAAAAAAGTACTGGAATACCTCAGAGGAGTGATTTACATTAGTTTCTGAGAAAAGGAGAAGTAGAAACATTTGTGGAAGAGGGCTGTGTAAATACAAAAGTACAAAAAGGTTATACAGGGCAACTAGGTAGGGCAATTTATATAATGATGAAATGAGAAATTAGATTGATGTGATAGAAACTACAAATTGGTGAATGGCCTCAAAAAGAAGGCAAACATTCTACAAATGATACTGTAAGCAGAAGTAATTGGCAGGTATAGACTTCTGAGTAGGTGAATAATATGCCCCAAATGGGAGATAGATGAGGAAGATTTTTTGAGGATAAATTGGCCCGTTGGGATAGAAAACCACTTAGGCTTTCTCAATAAGTCAGGGGTAGATAAGATGGCAGCTGTAGAAACTATCTAGATCATTGGTTGGCATTCCCTAAGATGAGTGGGAATAAAAAACATAAATTAGTGCAGCATTATACCAGTAAATGTAGAAGTAGAGAAAAAGGGTTACTTACCTGCTAAGGACTAGCTGTAAAGACCTTCAGGGACTACCCTAAATCTGAGAATTCTATTATCTGAAGTTCCTACAGCTTCATATTCAGAGAGCCTATAAAGGGACTTACAGAGCTTTCCTTTAGATTCCAATAATGTTGAAGAGCACATCATTCACCATGAGATAAAAAGAAATTTAAAAGTTCATGTGGATTCAGAGAGGTATTTATTTTCAATCATCCTAAGGGTAAGTTATGTACACTCAATGGCATCTATATTACTGAAATGAGGTTATAACTATGCTACTTTAATATTAGCAGCTCCTAGTACTCATAATCTAATCAGATTGAGAAATCATTTTTTACTAAGTAAATAAAGAAAAGTGACATTTAAGTGAAGCTGGATTTCTATGAAGACTGGTAAAAAAAATCTCTACTGGTCCTAGCTTCTGTTGTACAAGCTCTGGAAAATCTGTTCTCTCCTTTGTGTTTCCAATTTATCTATCTGTATATACTGTCTTCCTTGCACTGAGTACACTTTAGTTAATTTACCTCTTGAATCTGCGTTTTGGATTTTTCTTTAAAATCAAAGTTTTGTTTTAATAATCAAGAGCTGTCCTTTTCATATTTATTAAGGCAGAAATCACTGTGAAAAATGAAATTTAAAACAAAGCCAGGCAACTTGCATTATGAATAAACTATGATGAACACTTTTCTTAGGTAAAGCTTTTGATGTATATATAGTATAAAGATTTAAGTATTTCTAACCATGCTATTATAATAGACTATGATAATAATCACTTAAAGAAAATTAGTCTTGCATTTTGTTTCTTTTAATTCAAAGGCAATAGGCAATTGCATGGAAAAGGAAAAGGAAAAGAAAAAGACTAAGCTGAATTTAGAGGATGTTATGATTTTACTTTTGCTGCCCTACAGGGGTTATATTTACCTTCCTTTTTTAAAAAGAGGAATTTAAAAAAACAAAATCATGATTTTGAACTCTGTGTATCAAAAAAAAAATTGACCAGTCAGCCTCATAGAAATGACAGAATCTGCTCTCTTTAACCAAAATTTAAAAGTGTATACCTTTATCTTCTAAGCCTAATCATATACTTACTAAGTTATTAAGAATAATTTACAACTTACAAATGTGCAGGTTTATTCAAGAGGAATTTGTTTAAAACATAGTCCGCCATAAAGTTTGGACTAAAAATGGTTTTAGTTATAATGTTCAAAGGTTTTCCAAGTTATAAGATTTCTAAAACACAAGAAACAATGTGAGAGAATTTGCTTGACCTCTAAAATTCATGAAGTACCCTATGGTGTAATATTATAGTCCACAGACCCAGGAAAAGGTGAAGTTAAAACTAACCAGACCAACCCTGTATGTTAAAATGTTGCTAAGAAATCCAAGTAATCATAAAATATCCACAAAAACTGTTATCTATATTAAAAAAAAACATGCTTATGAAATAAAGAGGATTTCATTTCAATTCATGTTTTAAATAACTTTGTTTAAGTATACTAATGTGGTTAGTATGCTGGTATTTTAAACCAAAGCAAAACAATGCTTCTACTAACATACTTAATTACCAATTTGGTTTCAGAGAGAATCCAAATTTTGCCAGTATATAATAGGAAAAGTTTTAATACATATTGTCAAACATCAGAAAACATACAAAGGGAAAAATGATCAATTCCTCATGTCATGGACACAGAATTTTTCAATTTTAAGAAATACATATCAACCAGAAAAGTAAAAATCTGTACTCTTATGAATACAAGTGATGCAAAGTATTTAAATCTTTCATGCAATACAAACAGATTTCAATGGCACAGCTGTCATTATATAGAAGAAAATTAACATTAAAATAACTATAACAAATTGCACCCTAAAATACTCAGCTTTTTCTTTATATTTTTCCAGAATGAAATAGGAGTTTTAAAGGGCTGCAAACATTAATGCATTACACATAATATGTTATAAGCTATTAAAAAAAAAGAAGAAAGAAAAGCTCAAACATTCTGCCAGGCAGAAATGCAAAACAATTTGAAATCTAGCACTGATCCTTCAACTCATGGAACATTTCTCAAACTTTGTAATATTTAGCAACATTCAGAGAATTACTAAAGAAATCCTCTCAAACCTATAGTAGTTTACATTTGTCTCATAACTAATGACTAAAATTTCTGAAATAAGAATGTGTAAATTTCTTAAGGATCAGTACAAGTTTCTTGGAAAAAAGGATATTGGTAGATAAGCTTTAAATAGAATTATGCCAAATGCACTATAAACCTAGTATACTGTAGGTCCCCATAGACAAATGTGATAGAGAAAGTTCCTAATAGAAAGAACAAATATAACTTATACAAAATTTGCTTTATCATGATAGTAACTAAACTTCTGAATTTTAAAAATTACCTTACAAGCAAGACTGGATACACTACAAATTAAATCATACCTAATTGCATGTAAAGATGAAC
>CM053580.1:353131478-353183478 GCA_028627135.1 Pseudochirops cupreus | reverse complement strand
ACTTGCTAAAGTATTTTTAGGAACTAGTAGTTATTAATCACTGTTAATTCTTCTATAAAGATTTCCCATTTTCTCCCAGAAGTAGTTCATATCAAGAACTATGTAATAAAACAATTAGTTAAATATAATATAGAACAATGTTTATAACAAGTAGATGGACCTACAGTAATAGTTAGTGCTGCAAAAGCTAATGATGTCATAAAGCAAAGGAGGAAAGTTGTGAATACCATGCAGTTTTACTTAACTCACCTGACAGAGGTGTATAACCATTCTCTAGGAGCAGAGATGCATGCACAAAAGTAAGAATATGATTGCAAGTAACAGACTTTCACAAAATAAAAATATAACACTGAACTTCAAAATGAAGAATGGACACCGTGATGAGATTAAAAAACTGAAAACATTTTTAGACGTCTCACCTCTCGTTTTGCCAGTAGCACATTTGGAACAATATGTGGTAGGCAACGCCCCAGCATTAACATGACACTTTTTTCACTGTCTGCAATCCGAGATACCTAAAAACCCAACAATTAACTTAGTTAGAAATGAAAACACAAAATACAATTTTTCTGTATCTATTTTCTTGCTCTTTGAAATAAATTATGTACTAATGCTGATATATCCAGTTCAAAAATGCATCTGTTCAATAGTACAAGCATTCTGCATAAGCAAAAATAACACACATTATCAGTTCCCCTCAGTAATTTTTAAAGAACAAAATTCAAAAGATTTGAGAAATGTTTATTTAAAACTATAAATGCTTACTGAATCAAATGAACAAGTTATACTTGAAATACAGACTTATTATAGACTTTAAGGGAAACAGCTCTTGCTGGAGAACAGATACTTAAAACAAAAAGAATGAAACAGTCTATTTTACACTTGATGGAAGAGTTATAAAAGAAAAGGTTACCTCTGATCCCAAACGACTATCTGCTGACATCCGACAAAAAGATAATAGCGCCTGGTGGAAAGCAGGAGATAATTTCCTAGAATAACAGTGCATGATAACAACAATAAAAAAATGACCAAGGAGTTAAAACACTGGAATTTATAGAGAAAATATACTGATACCACTTAGATCTTTATGCTTTGGGGTCTGGAAAAGAGGCATAAAGTAGATAGTTATCAACCCCAAACAATTAGTAATGCTAGTTGTTTTAGTTAGTTAATCCTAGCTTAAATTGCTACTTTAAATCTGAGCAAATATCCTAATAAAAGATTTAAGTGGAAACTGACAGGATGGCTAGTTTGGCACAGAAATAGTAGTGATGTCTCTCAGGTCTAATTATTAGTTGTTAGTATGGATGAGTCTGAAATGACTGTCAATAAGGTCTTCCAATTCAGAATGGCCTTAAGAGGTTGGTCCTTAAAGCAATGAGCCTGAATGATGTATTAGGAGTTTAGAACTGAAGAAGACAGCACTGGAGCACTATAGATGGTGGAAGAACACGGCATATGATAAAAGAATTAAACAGCACAAAGAGTGGATAATTACAGTCTTTGGAGGTTAAAACATTTCCTTATGAAATGAAGCTTGAAAGAATGTGTGTGTCCGTGTGTGTGTGTGTGTGTGTGTGTGTGTGTATGTACATATATATAAATATAATGTATATCATATATATATATTACTGTACTCCTTAAACACAAACTTACTACATGTTAAAAGACAAAACACACACATGCATATATACACAATTATGCATGTTACATATGTATATTTTCTTGTGTAAAAAATGTTAGCCTTTTATATAATTGACAAAGTAGCTGCAGTTCAATACGTTTCTAACAATTAGTACAGGCTCTTTTACTTGTATGAACTTTGAACATTATAGCTGAAACCATACTTTATTTCGGCTAACTCTAAAAGCAACCAAAAAAAAAATCTCCAGACTGAAACCTCTGCAACTACTTAATCAGCAACTAGTTTATAGAGTTATAGTATACTCTGAAAAATTATTTTAAGGAATATAATCATCTTTCTACAGTAAATAAATCAAAACAATATTATCTATAAAAATCTTACAGAAAAAACCAAAACTTTTAAAAGTATCCTTAAAGGTAATATGCTAAGTATTACATATTTAAAAGAATAAGTCTAATTACTAAGTAGCTTTCATTCTACATATTACGTTCTAGTATTAAATCCTAAAAATTCCTATATTTTAGTGAGTTGCAGGGAATCCTTTTGAATGCATGTTGGTACTACTTGCCCACTTTGCTGGATGCAACTTATTTCCCAGTTAAATGGAGATGATCAGCGTAGTTGTACCTTCTTGCTCTTAGAGTCAGCCTTTTGATGGGTATGTTACCTTGCGAATATTCCATATACAATGTCAAAAGAATGAATATCCTGCAGTACTCACTTGATTTACTTAATTTAGCAGCAGTCACAAGCTTTATCTCAATCCTATTTTAGGATTTACCTTCTGTCAAAGGCCATTCCCATTCCCCTTCCCCCAGCTGCTGGTATCTTCCCTTCTTGCATGCACCTAGTAATTTATAGGTCTCCCTGATTAGAATGTAAGCTCTCTGAGGGGAGGTGCTCTTTCTACATTTTTTTTGTCACCAGCACTTAGAATAGTACCTGGCACATAGTAAGGGTTTAATAAAAGTTTGCTGACTAACGAATGGTTAGAAAGTGAAGAATGAGTACAAGGGTAATACTTGGCACAAAATCAACATATTAATGATTATAATTTCAAAACTTTTGAAAGGGATTTTTAAAAAAATGCTATCCAAAAAGAATTACCATAGAAATGAAAGCATGGTAAATCATTCTTTTTTTTTCCCCAATGGTCAGGCAAATAATTTTTTTCTCTACTGAGATTCAGCTTATAAAAGTTTATGAAATTGAAGACATATACTTACAGTTGAGAAGAGAAATTTTCTCCAATTTCATTTTATATTACGAAGCTTGGTGATATAAAGTAACAGAGGCACCATGCAAAAGCAGTCTGATGACCAAATACTTTTATATCATTAATATGATACTAATTCAATAGTGTTTATTTTGTCCTAATTGATTCAACAAATATTTATCAAATGACTACATCTCTAAGTGCTATGCTCTATAAAGGACCTGTAACACACACACACACACACACACACACACACACACACACACACACACACACACTCACTCTTAATGGTTTGCCATCTGAAATAAAACCAGATATACAAACTGAAACTCTTTTAAAAGTCACTAAAATATCAAGTCACTAAATATAATTTCAAGCAATAATTTTCACACTAACCTATTTGGTTTATCAAAGTGCACTGTGTCTTTGTTTGATGGAGAGTAAGATGGCATTTTTTCCCTTTCTTTTCTTGGGAGAGAATTTAAGTCATTCACTTTAGGAGTCAGGGCATCTGTTTCATCTGATACTGAAAGATTAACATCCTTTGTCTGACCCTTATCTGAATTCTTCATATCTAAGTCTTGTTCACTGTCTTCAGAAACTCTGGGAGTGATTTGGTCCAAAGAAGGCTGGCCTTTGTCAGGAACCGTGGGGAAAGAAAAACTCTCATTTTTGAGGATATCCATTTCACTAAAAGAGAAAAAGAAATTTCCAGAGGCAAGTTTATTCTACTCAACTTTGGCAAAGTTAAAAAACATTTAAAAAATAACATGGAAAGAAGCTCTTGCTTAAATAAGGTTATGCCACATACAGTGTAATTATATGCTTTAGTTATAACTATAACTGATGAAAAATACTTTCCTAGCAAAGTAAGTACTGATCAGTTCCTTTAATTCAATTATGATGAAGAATATATTCAATAATACAGTGATTTTATAAAATGAAATTTTGGCTACTATGATGAAATCAACTCCCAACTCTTATGCCACCCAGAGTTCAATGAAAACAGCATACATACCTCTCTAGTCTTCTGATTTGTTCCATCAAAGACCACTTTTCATTATTTAGTAAACTAATTTTATCTTCTAGTTTCTGTACTATTAAGCAATTCTAGAACCAATAAAGAGAAAAGCAGATTGTAGTCATTCTGTAGCCATACAAATGTATTTTTTGTGGAGACAGAACTACATTGCTGATGTTCCTTACCTCTATAGGCTGTGGGGTTTCAAATGAAGGAAGGCTGCCTAATACCGGGGTAAGAGCCTCTAACTCATCCTCTTCTACTCCACTTGCCACATCTACAACATCTTTCACAGTTACTTGATGGTTTCCAAAGTCACGGTAGAGTTGTAACAAGTCTGGAGGTTTTGGAATGTTCAATCCTACATCATCCCACAATTCAAAATCCTGGAAAAGGGTCCAAAAGAGAACACTTATATGATACATTTTCCATTACACATAAGATTTATTTTAACTCACCAAAAAATTACTTTTGCTGTAGAACAGAATTACACAAGCTTATGTACAGGCAATGTCTTACATATATTTTGCTTCTCCCACTACACCGAAAATAATTCTAAATAACTAGCAGATATTCAATAAATTACTGTCAACTGGGGGCCAATTAAAGCAGGCTGATCTAAGGTTTAAATAAAAAAAAATATATATATGTATGTATGTATAAATAAAACTTAAAAAAAAGGAACTCCTGAGGTAACGGTATGTAAGAAAGTATTTAGGATAAGGACCTTGAATTCATTGTTAAAAGGAATGTACTTGAATATCCTCATTTAGATTATACTGAATCACAGGATTTAGAGTTGAAAGGTACCTAATCCAACACCCTTCATCATATAAATGAGGAAGCCTAAGGCCCAGAACAGGTAAATAACTTTCTAAGACACACAGACAGTAACTGGCAGGGGCCAGGACTTAACCTTGGTCCTCTGACCCCAAATACCAAGCTCTTTTCACCACATGATAACTTTCCCCTATTTATTATGTAAACATCTGGCATCAATTCCACTATTAACTCTAACTCTGACCATTAGATAGGTGGTATTGCAGCTCCAATAAGTTGCCTATTAAGAATACTGATCAGAAATTTTTTGTGTCAAAATTTTGTCAGAATTTTTTTGCTGATTTAGAAAAACAAAAATGCCATTCTGGAAAAGTAATTAATGCATTCAGAAGGCACTCAGAGAAAAAAGTTGCTTATTTATCTATTCCATTTATGTGGTACAACAGTAAAGTTATCAGACTGGCTGTTTAATAAATATGCCAGAATTTACAAAGAAGTGTTGGGTTTGCCTAAACAGTACACGATTTGAAAGGCCTTACATTTAATAATGAACACACTGATAAAAATATTTTTCTAACTACCATTAGAGCCGGTGCACATGCCCTTGTATGTCTTTAATGAGGACTAATCTTTATTCTCTGAGGAAAACATCTAATTTGGGGGAAAAGCCAAAATAAATTTAGTGTTACATTTGGTTCTAGTGAAGTTAAATAATAGCTTGGGTCAGAAATAAAATGTAACTATAAAGTAATAAGACAGGTTTACTTGCTTTGTAAGTAATTACAAAAAAAGTTCAGAAGAAAAAAAAAAGAATCACAGCAGTATTCATGAAATAAGCAATACAGATGTCCAAAGTTTGACTCCAAAGGACAGCAATTCTTTTCATTTCTTCGTACTGGTGTATTTTTACTTTGTAAAAACACCTCACACCTAGTGGATCAAACCATTATTCCTAAGAATTCTTTAACTTGTGGAAGTCTGTTTTCTTAATACTATTCCGAGACACACTTTGAATAAAAGGTAACGAAGGAAATACCTATACCCCCCCCCCCAAATCTCTAATGAAGCTTTCTTCATTTATAGAAAAGCTAGCTGAATGTGCTTGAAAACTGAAGTTTTGACTTTACATCCAGATTGACTTTATAAACAAGTAGTCTAGTATAATTCTAGTGGATTTACAATTCAAAATAAAAAATGAACACAATAAAAACTGAAATAAAAGCATGTCAACCAAGTTTAGATGGAAAAAATTCCATTATTTAAGTACTACTCTACTTTACATTAATCGAAACTGAATGACAACTACAGCAATTAAAACTAGTTAGGAGTTAAAAGTAATGAAGACTACCTTGGTCTTAATTTTCAGCCTAAGAAATGATATAATTTTTAAGATGGACCTGCATTATCTTCAAGGTTCTATATAATCTTAGGTAGTAAACATATTTAATCCTATACTTTTAAAGCATGACTGAGCCTCTGGTAAACATGTATTTTATACCAAGAGTACAACTAATATACAAGTGACAGACTGTTGTGTTAATACAGTAGAGGATAAAATAAATATTGTGGCTAGTGGCAAAAAGGTCAGAAATATCTGCTCACTGAATGAACCAAAGTTGTAAAATGTTAAGAAGTACAATTAAATATTAAAATGTAGAAAAATTATAGTGAAATTACTGTTGATTATTTGCCAAAATAGATCATACATAGTGGGCTGCCTGAATGGTTTTTTGGCATTCCCAGGATATTTCTCCTATATTCAATATTTTCCCTGTTTCTTGTTTGGTTGGTTATCTGAAACATGATTAACCTGTCATGTAATTCTACAGAGCATTCATATTATATTGCACAGTGTCTTGACATAAGAGGTATTCAAACTGTCAGGTTTAACTGCTAAATAACTTGCAGATATTTTAATAAGATACAGTTTTGTGAAATGTTATATAAGGTGAGATGTATTATCTTGATAAATTTCAGGGAAGCATCATACCAAAAGAGCCATGAGATTAATAGTTTTTGTAGAACAAACAGCCTTGATTTAAGGTAATGGTCAAAAGATTCGTTTATAAACTACGTGATGTTTACCTTTCTTTTATTTTGGAGGGGGAAGGTAGGGCAATTGGGGTTAAGTGACTTGCCCAAGGTCACATGGCTAGTTTTTTGTGTTAAGTATCGGAGGCCAGATTTGAACTCAGGTCTTCCTGACTCCAGGGCTGCTGCTCTATTCACTGTGCCACCTAGCCACCCCAAATGGATGCTTCTCTATCTAAGCCAACTTAATAATTTTTTTTTTCTTTTTGGAGGGGGCAAGGCAGGGCAATTGGGGGTAAGTGACTTGCCCAAGGTCACATGGCTAGTAAGTGTCTGAGGCTGGATTTGAACTCAGGTCCTCCTGACTCCAGGTCCAGTGCTCTGTTTACTGTGCCACCTTTCTAAAGGGGATCAAGGATAAAACTGACCCTGTTAGGCTTTTAGCCTGTGGTTCCAATGAGTGATGCCACTATGTCACCTCTTCCCATCTTACAAGGATTTTGTCCTGTTAATAATCAAGAGACTCTTAAATCTCTTGGATCCCATTCAAGGGTTAAAAAAATTGTAATTCTCATTTTAATGTCAACTTTTAAAAAATTCCTATCTGATATTAACTGCTAGACATTCAAGTATATGCAATTTAAAAAGCAACAACGATGATAACAACAAAACAACATAAACTGGAACTCTGAGCACCAACCTTTCAGTCTAAGCTACTAGCTATAGTCTTCTCTTAAGGTAAACAGGCAAGTATCACATGTACACATGCACCTTATCTACGGCATGCTCCTCATTTTGTCAAGTATTCTTCCTCTCACAGAGGAAGTTTGAGAGGTTTAAAAAAAACGTAAAGGAAAAAAAGAATATATGCCTTTTCTGTATGCCTGCGACTAATGAAAAGTGGGTAATAATAATTTCTAGGGAGTTTCTGAGAGCCACATGAAACAGAAATAAAGAAGAGTCTTAAATATTATACAGAATCAAAATATTAGCTAGCAATTTGCAGTTACCTAATATGTCATTTCTCATTCTAGTTTCTAAAAAGGGCTATCTTAAAATACCAGGAGAATATCTGAAAATTTCTCTGTGAGAAGAAACTACCCATAACCTACTTCAGTAAGTCACTTTCAGGGATACTTATCGACAAAAGCAAGCAACAAATACATATTCTTCAGGTTGCACTCTAAGTGCATTTACTTCTCCTATCCACAGGACAGAAAAGTGGAACACAACTGGTTATGATCTTCAGTGCAATAGCAATGATTTAATGTGCCAACTCTGGGATTACTAAGTCTGGATAAAAGAAGGCCAACTCTTTTAATGCTTTTCCTTATAGGTATAACTTTATTATAACCTGTTCATCATTTGAAGAGCTCTCCTTTGAATGTTCTCTAAGTTCTTCACAATTCTTCTTTATGCCAGAATGGTAGTTCCTGAGTCCAAAGTGGAGCAAAAACAGGGCTTTAGGTGCCACTTTCTCACCCTTCTTCCCCCAACATATCTTAAAGATTTAATCTCACAGGTAGTCTGCCAATATTATTCTGGGTTGGCCCAGCTTGGTTGTGAACCTACTGTAGAGGTCCAGGCTCAGGCTAGCTTTCGTCTACTACAGAGCCCTGAGTGGACCCCTTTGGACAGGACTGGCCCTAGGATATAGGCCTTCAAAAGATGGGTGAAAAGGAGAAAATTCTGGGAGGTCTGAAATACAATTCCAGAACAAGTTCAGATTCCTAGAATAGAAACTAAGCATGATATGTGTGCCAGGCTTTCTGTCTAAAAAATATTTGGAATATTACAGTAGCCCCTGGGACACACATACAATTATTCCCTATAGATTCTGTGAAGATTTTTTCCCCCTATTTTCTATTTATTTCCCCCTTTCTATTTATTAAGCCATAATGCTACTGGGATTCAGGGATGAATACATATTCACAGAAGAAGGTAGTGATCCAACACGGCTGATCCAGACACCTTTGCATATATGATTGACAACAAAAAATGATTAATTTTAAGAAAAACTCTTTCTGTCCCTGCAGGGTGTCTTACAGTAGTATGTTAGGCAAATTTTGCATGGAATAGAAGTCATACATGTTAAGTATCTGGGAGGGAGGTGACAGATCTCATTGGTGATTTTTTTGGGTGACCAAAATGATAACAGAGACATAAAACCACCCATTTTTTCTGAATTAACAGTAGATTATTCAAACTTTACCTGATCATCATTTTCATCAGAAAAAGTTATTGATGTAAGTTTGTAGTTATTCTTTAGTAAAAATTCATTCACTAGGAAGTTTAGAGCTCTTTTTTCAAGAGGTTTGATAGGCTCCTAGAAACAAAAAATAGAAATAACATTATAAGTCTTCCTTCTCAATCATTTGTTTTACCATTCAATATAAGATATTTATGTACATTTCTCTGACAAACTGCCTACCTGAATTTCAGGACTTGATTTGTAATTTTTTCGTTCCTGTAAAGGAACTTCATTTTCTGGGGGGAAGAAATGTACAAACAGACTTTAGGATCTCTATCACATGAAAAAATCTCAACTAGCTCTACATTGTCAAATTATAAAATCTAAAGAAAAGTTTTATGTACACCACCTGCAGCCTGTGTCAGGTTGGCTCGGAGGGCCTGAATGGTCTCCTTGGCTTTCCGTAGTTCAAACTCCAGGACTGGACAGGGATTTGGATTAAACACACACAGGCATCCAACCAAGAAAAGGGAAACAAAAATAAAAAAATAAAAAGCAAGGATGGGTATGAAAAAAAAATACAGTTTGTATTGAAAACAGAAAGCATGCAATCTTTATGGAATTCATGAAAGCATGCAGCAGAGTTGATCTGAAAGCAAACTGGTGAACATTTTCCATAGCATTACTAGCATTCTGAGTAAATTGACCAAATGTTCTAGCTGTCTGACAAGGAATTGTTCTATTTTTAAAGTAATTCTAAAATGTAAAATATTTTCTTTATATAAATTGAAGTGTAAGACATCTTAATACTTCTCTCTAACTCAGCCAAAGTTAGGAAGAGAAATGAAATGTCTCTATTGATAGTTCTCATGAATGATGGAGTAAGTGGGTGATGCTTTAACTACTTAAAAATATAATATCTAAAGGATTAACTGAACTACTTAAAAATAACTATTTCAAATGAAGATAATGGAAACTTCTTTGATAGATCTATTTTATAAATGAGAGAGACCCTTTCTAATTCTTAAATAATTCTCATGATATCTGTATTTTTCTAGTAACAAAACAAGATCAAAAGTATATTTTTTAGGTAGCTTACATTACCTAAATGTAAGAAAACATTCAAAGCACTTTAGAGTTTACTAGAAATACGAGAATACAATAAATGCTTTCTCTTTGGACCCTATTCCAAATAAAACTTAATAAAAAAGAAAATCATTTGGATACTTCTTAAAGCAGAGGAAAGATACAATATTGTCTAATAGCTATGGGGGGAGGAGAAAAGTAGTAGCTCAGAGTTTTTAATACAATAAACTTCTACCCAGTCAGAGAATACACTTTTAAACTAACAAACTGAGAGCTGGAAGGGACTGCAGGAATAATCTAGTTCAATTTTGTTGTTTTGTGGGTGAGAAAACCTGAGGGCCAGAGAGGTTAAGTGACTTGCTTGATGTCACACAGGTATTAAGTGCCTGAACTGGTCTAAGAATCCCAATCCTCTCCAAATCCAGCAGTAGAAACACTGCACCACAAGCTTTTTAAAAAGAGCTTTTCAAATAGTGTTTTTTTTCTTTTTTTAAATTTTCTTTTATTACAACCTAATTATATAATAAAACATCAAAACGGGCACTCTTTTATTAATATACTACTTTCATCTATGAGGAGAACTATAAGTTCATATGCTTTAAGAACTAGGAAATTTTCTTTGATTCAGAAATTTCTATCACTATTTTTGTAATCAGAAGAAGATAGCCAAAATAAATGAAAGTTTTAACAAATTATTTTTCCTTACAAGTTAATACAAATAATTCTACAACTATCTGAATAAGCAAAATGCAAATGTTTAGACACAATATAGGAAAACAGGTGTTATCATTTGAAAAATCATTTTAAATTGTTTTTTTATAACTGGTTCATTGAAAAATACCTTGATATTCATGGTAATAACTAGAAACTAAGTCTGTATGGAAAAAAAAGTTTCACTCAGTTTGCACTTAGTCATCAAAACCTTAGGATGTAAGTGAATCACATCTGCTATGTGAAAACTACTTTTCTGATGCACAGAATTTAACTGCAGCAATGTGGAAGCATAACTAAAGATCTAATGAGAGGAAATGTGTTAATATTTCTTTCTGGTAGTTGGCAAAGTTGATCTGCAAATATTTCTGTGCAACAAAGTTAAAGTATTCCTGAAACTTAGTGCTGAAAACGAATACCGCTGTTTGTATAAGACTGCATGAACATTCTCGCTGTGCTCAATGGCATACCAGAGGGTTACACATGGCACAATGAGTTCCACTGTGGACCTAAAAATGTCAAGTAATTGATTTTTGATTAAAGCAGCATTTTGCTGTGTTTACTACTAATTTTTTCAGTCTCTTAACACTAAGACATATTACAGAACAATTGCAGATCAGGAATGCACTACCCCAGAATGACAGAAATGTGAAATAAAAAAAAAAAACTGGTTTAAACACAAACTTGAAAAAACTCAGAAGTTTAACTGGAGAAAGTTAAGGTGAATTAAGAGCAAAACACTGTATGATTAGGGCACAGAAAGCCAGAAAAACCCATGTCAGACGGCAAGAAGTAAATTTTTATGTACAAATACATTGTCAAATAGCACAAAAAATTACAAGACTGAACAGATAGAATCTATCAAAATAAAAGTACTCTGCTGCATGTTTCTTGTTAGACAATATACATTTTCCAAAGGAAAAGTTCAAGTTAGAAGCCATACAGCATCTCTATAGTTCATAAGTAAAATATATATATGAGATTCAAATGAAAAAGTGTAAAGGTTCTGAACAGCTGTGCTATTATTAAAGATGTTAGTAAACTTACCTTTTCCTGTATTAAAAAGTTTAAAACTTGAAACAAATTGGTCAATAACAAACTCTTGAGATTTGATTTATTAATTTCAATGATTCTCACAAATTATTTTTAATCCTCTCTACTGTTTAGTGATTAGCTACAAACAACTTTTAAAGAACGTAATTCTACTGAGACTAGTTTTGTTATAAATATGAAACAAATTTAAAACTCCATACGAAAACTTACTGAAGGCCACCTGAGGTGATGATAAGAAAACTAATGAAGCCAACTATTACTTCTGAACCAGATGACGAAAAATAATGGCACTCTATTTTTTTGGAGGGCAGATTCTCAGAACTCAATATAACATTTTTAATAGGAAAAGGAAAAAAATGGTGTAAATTTAATTTTAGTTCAAATTAGGATGAAAGAGAATACCATTTCTTTATTGCTCTAGCTGAATTTTTCAATTTATACAAGGCTTGAAAAATTTATGCTAAATTTGTCTGTTTCTGTCATTTTAAAGACATTCTGATTGAGCTCATTTTCAAACAAGTTAAATGTTTAATGGCTTTATCATTAGAATAAAAGTTCAAATAAGGTGACCTCATCTCATAAAAAGATGATGTATCCCTTTCTTCTTTCATTTCATTCCAGGGTCCCCAAAACAGTTTTTGTAGGAAGAAACCTCCCATCCCCCCAATCTGTCTTGTTTTTCCAAGAGTGAGAAGTGAGGATAAATACCACCAAACACCCACCCAGACTTCTCTTCTGGTATTAAGTCTCTAAGAGAAAGTTCCTACTCAATGCCTTATCAAGAAGCATTACCTAGACCATTTATTTCTGTAAGTTTAGGAAGAGAATGAACTGGAAGGTCCAATAAAGAGTAGCCAGGTGGCACAGTGGATAGAGAGCTAATCTAAAGTCAGGAAAAACTGAGTTCCAATATGCCTTAGACAGTTACTAGTTGTGTGACCCTTGGTAAGTCACATAACCTCTCCTTGTCTCGGTTCCCTTATATGGCATAAGGGGATAATAATAGCACCCTACCTCCCAAGGTTGTTGTGAGGATAAAATGTATTTGTAAAGTGCTATGTAAATGCTAGCTATTATTATTATTATTACACTATTATATATGTTCTTAACAAATACTTATTGAATGAATAATTAAATCTGAACGCTGGTTAATCCAGAGCATATTACTTTTCAGAGTTCCAATTATTAATAAAACATTCTCCTTCTTACCACCCTGATGGCTAATCTTCCCCAAGGATTCAACAGCTATCATACAGCAGCTAGGTAAAACTGGAAAGAACATTGGATATGGAGTTAGAAGACTTGGATTCCAGGGCTAGTTCTACCACTTACTAGCTGTGTGACCAAGGGCAAGCCACTTAATTTCTGCAGGTCTGTTATCTCACTGGTCATATAAGGACCCTAGCATACTTACTTTGCAGTGTTTTTTGAGAGAATCAAATGTGACAACATGTACTTTGCAAAAAGTACATTAAAAAAAGCTCATGGTTAGAAGTAATGGAGGATAAATATGGTGTAGGAAAAGCTCAGAATCACCAGATCTGTGTGGATTCAGCCCTACAAGCTGTATGTCACTTACTACTGAACTTTAGTTCCTCCTCTGTAAAGCTCTGGGGGTTAGACTACACAATCGATGAAGCTCCTTCCAGTCTAACTAACTTCTCCGATCCTGTTATGAACCTGTATTCCCATTTGCACATTCTCTCCTTCAGATCAGAGGACCTTTTTCTACATCCAGCACACAACTCACAGCTACGTGTACTTCATATAAAAATTTGTCGGAGTTGTCCCGTAAGTACCAAGTAAACTACTACCTGATTTTCTTCTTTTTGTTGTTGTTGTGTGGGAGAGAACCAAAAGGAATAGAGATAGACACCTGGGGTTGTTACCCTGTTTTGCAAATTTTTCTTGATGGATCAAGATATATTAGTTCTGTTTTCTTTCTATTTTGTAAATTTTTCCATAGTAACTGTTTAAATTTTTAGTAGGAATGACTCTGTAACAACCCGATGCCTGTCCTGACCAGTTATATGACAGCAAAGAAACAAAACAGGTAAAGAAAACAGAACGGAAACTTAAAAGTCTAAATTTAATTCTTACAGATAAAATAAAAATAGAAATTAAAAAAAATATTTTCAGAATACTCTTATATAATTTATGATAAAATGTTATATTTGTCAATTAGTTTTAATTTTTAACAATGAATCTTCAAGAAACCAAAATAAAGATCAGATATCATTTCCAAGCTCTGTAACTCTTAAAACATGTATTTCAAATTTTTTCATAAAACAAATGGAGTATATACATAGAAGAGACCTCATATTTCTTACTGATAATGAATATAATCTAAAAGGAAAAGTGATTAATGCAATAAACATATTAAAGAAAATATAATACTAGACTTTTATAACTGCTCAAAAGATGAGACTAAATAATCCCCACCTGTATAATCTTTGGGCAATAGATTTCAACTTTTCATACTTCAATCTCCTCATTTATGAAATGAGGGAATTGGACCAGGTGAGTTCTGATGTGCATTCCAGCTTCAAGAGCTATTTGATTTTTCACTTACAGGAAATTTACGTCTACATAAAAATGTAATGTATGCATAGGTATGTATATTATATACACTATACTTTTATCTAAATGTGAACTCAAATTATCTATAACTTTAAAAAAAATTCTTAACAGTAAGCTAGCAGACAGCATACAATTCATTTCTCTTCATTTTACACATGAGGAAGCTTGACACACAGAGAAAGTACACAAGTTGCTCTAACTGCATTGCTAATTAATGGCAGAGTAGGGACTAAAACCCAAGCCTCCTTATTGCCACTTGTATGCTTTCCACTATTCCCATTGTACACTGAAAAATAGTTTCCGAAGATAAAAGGTGATTTGGGGGGAATATTAATATAATTGTGCAGATATCTGTGTAGACTGTGCAGAACTGTGTACAGAGGTATTTGGTATTATGTCAGTTTTTTCACTATAAACTATATGAATATTGTTAACTTGTTTCTATTCATCTCTATGTCCTTCCTTCTGTAATCCCTATTATACTTTAAATTCTGTTCCAATTCTGATCTAAAGCCTGGACTCCAAACAGTTGCTTGTATGTATTTAGAAGAGTTATGTGAGATATGTTTTTGCAAACAAAACCTTATTGAAGCAACTCAATAAGGATAACACAATAAAAAAATTCTGAGAAAAACATACACATAGAAATATTCATACCTGTGTATACAATTAATGCTTTATGAACAAAATACTTTAGAATTTATGAGGGTGAATCAAGAACTATGGTCAATCTTCTTAGGTATTATTTACCTGTAATATATATGTTAAACTACATACTCACAAGACTATTTGAATATGTAGTACTTATAGTTTCAGTAATTTAAAGTTGTCAAGAGATCTGTTCATGTTTCTGAAATACAGTATTTTGAAGAGATGCTTAAACTCACCTTAGTTTTCCACTCACCCACGTTTATTTGCTATACTTCACAGCTTTTTGTTGGCATCAGCCACAAGCTGCTGCTATTGTCAAAAGTCTCTTTCTCCTTCTTAATTTTCAACAACAGCAAAGTGAAATTGGCATCTGATGAGGTTCCTGGACACAAACATCTAATCTCGTGCCTGATTCAGTCTGTGCTACCACATTATTGAGTGAAGTCAGGTAGTTCAATGACCAAAAAGAGGAATGCTATTTGATGAATCTGATTTCTTTATATCTTTTCTTTTAGATCAATGACTTCTCCTTTCAACTATGTAGACTAATGGATTAAACAACAGAAGTAAACACACTAACAAAAGTTTATTTTTTAATTTGAGTACAGTCATCTACTGTACTCAATTTTATACTTTCTCAATCTATTTCTTAATATTCAATATTATATTTTCTGAATTTACTTCAAAAATTAGCTTCAAAGGCAGAGGAATTAATACTTTCAAAATAGTATTACCTCTCTGTGCTTTTTTCCTGGAGCAGCTTTATCTATATATCTATAACTACATCTATATCTGTAGAGGATTTGGTATATTGTTAGAAAAGGATTCCATAAACCAGAAAATGAAAATGATAAGACAAAGAAGAGAGGAAGAATAGGTAATTCTTGATGTGAGGAATAGAATGGACCAATGACAACAAAGATCAACCAGGTTCAGATTATCTCCACGAAGCAGCAAGGAGAAACTTTCATAATATCTGGTTTCCAGACAGATTTTTCAGGAATGGAAAGCCATGGCTGGCTATCTTTTATCTCTAATTCAGGTTATCAACCTATCTACCCCCAAGAAAACACTTTCTTGGGTATGGCAAACCTAGGTACTATGTATAAGAAAAATGACAAGTAATTTGTGTCACTAATGTTGTATTCCACAATGTCTTTCCCTCTATTGAATTCTGCAAGCCACAGAACTTATGGTTCCCTAGGTATCTAGAGCAATATGGAATTTGAAACAGAATTCATGAAACTATGAAAAAAAACCAGGAAGCCAGGCCAGGAAATCTGCTTCTAGGGAGGTAAGCAGTAGCTTCAACCATGGGGCCTTGAATCAGAAGCTCTGAAGAGACTTTTCTTACCCTTTTCTAAACATGTTTGGCAATGAACTTTTGTATATAGGTTACAAAGAGATTATCTGCTCATCTAGGAAGAACAATAAGCAAATTCATCAATTAAGGTCTCATTTATATTTTCCTAACCTCTAAGTTGCCCTGTCTTTGACATGACTACAAATAAATCATTCTGTGCTTGAATAAGAATGCCTTTAATTTCTTTGCAGCGTATATACAGGGTAGTTCAAATGATCCACACAGCAATACTCCTAAATTAAGAACAAGGATCTCAAATTGCCATTTTTTCTTAATATAATAAGAATACGGATTTAAAAATTTACCAACTTTTTTCTTCACTGAAGACATTAACAAATAATAATATATATATACACATATATGTAAATACATGGCTGTACAACTGAATAAAGCAATATAAACAAGTGCTTTCTGGCATTAGTGAAGTGTATCTAAAAATGTCAAAGGTCACAAAGAGACATACAAAGATGATGAAATTACATGCTGAAAAAAGGAAAAGATTTTGTAGAAGATGAAAGTGTGAACATGTAGAGCAAGACAACTATTTTCAACTGGATGTTGAAAAGAATGGGAGATCAGAACTTTAAAAAGTGAAAGTATGCTACAGAGAATTACAACCCAAATTTCTAAGATACACGTGTCACTTATAATTTAGAAAACCTCAACATTTTTCAAAAGACAGATTATAAATGTGGCAACACTAACTTTACCAGAAAACATATACCAAATCCTTTACCTAAATAAAGAAATCCCTGCCATATTAAAACAATATTAGAATAAAATGGGTCACTTAAATTATTTATGCATCATGATGTGATAAGAAACCACTTATTTTCCAATTTTGATGAAATGTGTATTTCCTTCAGCTTACTCAGAAAAGATATAAGCCCTCAGAACAAAATATTCTATTCCTAACAGTAGGAACACCCTTAAAAGTTTTAATTCTTGTAAAGGAAAACAGGATGAAGACAGCATTCAGGGGAAAAGATAGCACTAAGCTACCCTATAATGCATGAAGAATATTTAGAGCAAAATTTTGGCATTGCAAGAGATACTTTAGAAATGGTGCCCAGCACAGGAAGAGCCTATTGTAAACAAAGAAAAAAAAATGAACAAATCTTAGAACTTTAAGGTAGCAAAAGATCTGTAAAGATGACCAATATCAGTCTGAAGAGCATGAGCATGGCCAATAATTGTTGACAACATAAAGGTTGGAGAATTCCCTACACTTACCTGATAGGGCAACTGGACACATACCTGTGTTATCCATGACCTCTTCTGCCCAAGACTTGTTCAGGAAAGTCAAAAAGATTTTGTGGTTTCTTAGAGGTCTCTTCTGACTTAGTGGGGTTTGTGTGTAGTCCATTGGCAGGTAACAGGACAAATTATATTTTATGCAATATCAGTCTTTTGATGAGGTTTTAATGCATTAGCACTGGGTAGCAGACTGGTAAAAATCTGTGAAAACTGGTGATCATGCTTAAGTGAAGCTGTTTTGATAATAGTCTTCTCTAAAATATACATCATTCATTTGCTTAACTTAAGATTTTTATAAATAGCAAAAACTATTCTAGTGCAATTTTATTTTCCATGTATCTTTACACCTTTGCCTTTAAAGTTAAAGAGTTGCTTATCACATAAAAAACTGTACTTTTCTGATCAGGATTTATAATCCAAAAAACTTCAAGTGCAAAGTTAGAAGTTACATTTTGTAAAGTAGAAAGATAAAACACTAAATTATTTAAAAAAAATACATTAAATTTCTAATTATCCAAGTTTGGGGGTTATGCAGGCATTCTGTTACTTTTGTTTCTTCTAGCTAGTCATTTCACTGTGCATAAAAAGCAAAACAGCTCACTACCCATTAGAAAGAGTAAAGGGACAGAAAAAGGAGGTTAAAATATGCCAATATTTGTCAATACTTTGAGGAGTTCTAGGAACAAATTTAGAAGTTCTTGACAACTGCAGAACTGAGTCAGATGTGTGTTCTTTACTATCATCCAACCTCTATTACCGGGGATAATCAGCTGGCTCTAGATAGCTTAGCATTTATCTGCTTTTTCCTTCTCAGTAATGTGTCATTTTAACAGAAACACTAACAATACCTCAAATAAATAACAAGAATACTGGGCCTCCTGAAATGAAAACTTATTTATAAACATGCAAAATGAATCTTCAATGAAAAATGGCATTTTTGTATTAGATTATTTGAATTAATGGGATTAATATGGTAACTCATTCAATCCTCATGAACCAGTCAACCTTGATCACTTCCATGGCCATTCTACACTCCTACCCCTGTATCTCACAAATGTATACTGCTGATTTCAAGCAGGATTTAGTGAATATGACTTTTGTCCTTTTTGGTGAGGACTTTGACTTCCTCCACATAGGAAACTCTTGATGGGGAAACTTCCCATTGGAAGTTGTTGATAACTCTTCTGTGACTTATAGTCTTAGAGAATTGACTGGGGTACTGAGAGGTTAAATGACTTGTCTATGATCACAGAGCTAGGCATGTATTGAATTCCTGGTCTTCCTGATGTTGGCCCTCTATCCACCACACCAAGCTGTCAGCACTAGCCACAATATGAACTATATATCTGTGTAAATCCACCACCATCTCCGGAAACACAAAGTCTCATGTCATCAGCATCATCTTTGTACATGAAGCACAGTACACAAAATACATCTAATACTTGCCTTCTGAGTATCAGCCAACCTAACTGCACAGAGGTTTATTATCTAGAGGTTGGCCACTAGGTGATAAATGCTATTTGAAAGTCACTAGTGTGCTAAAATTTCAGATCAATTTCAGTTGCTATAACCTTGCTCACCTGCTACTCTCTCATCGGTCTCCCTGTTTCCATCATCTGAATATCTTGCAAAGTCCAAAGAATCAAGTGTACTGATGCTCCCAGCTCGATCTATGAAAGAGAAAAGTTGATTTAAAATAAGTTGTTTTCATCTTATCTGTAAAATTGGGGAGTTAGACTTAATGATTGTCAAAGTCCTTTCAAAGCCTAAAATCTTAAGATCCTTGAATATTATTAGATTATTACAATGAATTAAAGAAGTGTTCTTGTAAACTGATATGAAATCTAAATTCTCATCAACAGTTTTTTTAATAGCAGAAAATCAATTCAACAAACATTTACAGAACCACTACTAGGTGCAAGGCATTATGTTATGTGCTATTAAAAACACACAAATGCACTTTTTAAAATGATTTTTTTTTTTGCTTTTTTTGGAAGGGGGAAGGCTGGGCAATTGGGGTTAAGTGACTTGCCCAAGGTTACAGGGCTAGTACATGCTAAGTGTCTGAGGTCGAATTTGAACTCAGGTCCTCCTGACTCCAGGGCCGGTGCTCCATTCACTACGTCACCTAGTCACCCCCAAAATGAAGTAATTAAAAAAAATAACTACCTTGTATTTGTTAAAAAACCACTCAAATTGGAAATACCTTATACTCTTTGACCTTAAAATAGCACCCTAATTTTGATACTTTTTGAATTGGAAAACTGAAGCAAAGAAGGATAAAATACTTGCCTAACATACACTGAGACACTGGAAAATTGGAGAGTAGAATTTAGCACTTTTAATTCCTAGTTTGAAACCATATGCTTTGCCTCCAAAGTAATTTTAATGTTTTCTTGATTACTATTTTGTCATTCTGAATATGTTACAGTTATATCCACAGGGTCTAAAGTGTACAAAGTTTAGCTAGCCCTCTCACCGTTGGTGAGATTTTTCTGGTTGACAGTTTTGTAGTCTTCAGTGATATCCCCAGGAAATACTTAAGTGTATGATGCTGTTTTGCCCCTGGTAGAAACCATCCTCCAAGGTACTCAGATTTCAAACCTCAGAGTCATCATGGACTCTTCTTTATCTCACAAATCCAATCAGCTGCAAAGTCTAATCAATTTTATCTTGAAATCTTACACATCTATCCTCTTTTCTCCACTCTATATTCTTTTTTTTTGAAGGCAGACAATCTTTATTATCTTTTATTTACAGAAACAGTATCAAGCAAATTCTTTAAAATATGATTTCACAAGGCATATGTCTCTGATTATTTTTTAAGAAACTGAGATTCAATAACATCACTCAACTATACTAGTACTTTGATCACTCTAGTACGATCTTCAAGTGCAAGAAAAACAGCATCAAAGTAATAGTTATGAGATAAATTTTGATGTAACTACATTTAAACCGATCTTTTTCTAATATTCATCTTAAGTTCTTAAACTATCCTTGTTATATAGATAAAAATACAAACATGCAAGTATTACCACCTTATGCCCCACTAATATTTACTATATTATAAAAATTCAATGTATTAGTTTCACTCTATTGTTTTAATCTGTCTTAAAAGACTATTTGCATTTATAACCTCAATTTCTTTTCTTTTTTTTTGCTTTTTTGGGGGGGGAGGGTAATTGGGGTTAAGTGACTTGCCCAAGGTCACACGGCTAATTTTTGTGTTAAGTGTCTGAGGTCGCATTTGAATTCAGGTCCTCCTGATTCCAGGGCCGGGACTCTATTCACTGCGCCACCTAGCTGCCCCTATAACCTCATTTTCTTGCTTAGACAGCAAACTGACTTCACATTTGGTAGCCCAGCTGTGTGCATACTAATTTAAAGTCTTTACTTCTCAACATATTTGACTACATTTCATAAGCCCTTAGTTAACTTTACATTTATAACTTACTCTATGTATTTTAAACATCATATAGGCAACTTACAAATGCCAGTTAATAATCAGAACAATAAACACAACTTACTTGTTATGAAACTAAGAACAAAATTAAGTGTGCATATTTATCCTTTCTTTAAATATTTCTCTAAGTCTTGTCCACAATGGTAAATAAAATCTACTTATAGTAAGAACTGGATTTAGCTTACTTTTGCATGGCTTCTGCTCATTTTATTTTTCTCTTAAAATTAATTATATACCACTGTTTATATGCTCTAAATTGCAGACCAAATGCTTTTATTCCCATGACCACAACTCAAATTATAAATGTCACAGTTTCTAAAACGGGAGGAAGGCACCAACAATGTGGTAACTTAAACAGGAAGCTGTACATAGTGGGTGAGCAACAAATATTTGCTGAACAGAGAATGAATGATCTGAAAGACAATCATTATTGAATTAGTATATGCGTTATCATTCTATGGTGAACTTTATTGGGCTAGAAAAATCAATCCACCAATATTGTTCAATTGTTAACTTGGAATTTTGAAATAAAAGGCAACAAATCATTAAATAATTACTTTTAAAAAAGTAATTCTGGGGGCAGCTAGGTTATAGAGTACTGGCCTCGGAGTTAGGAGGACTTGAGTTCAAATTCAGTCTCAGACACTTAACACTTACTAGCTGTGTGACCTTGGGCAAGTCACTTAACCCCAATTGCCCTGCCTCCCCCCCCCCCCCAAAAGGAAAAAAGTAATTCCAGTTACTATATAATAATACTTGGTAAAAAAAGAAAAATATATAATACTTATAGTACCTTGCTTATATAACCAAATGAGGCACTGATGATTATTGAACTAAGAACTTGGGTTAATTATACAGACTTAGGTAGGTAGAATTCTATTTTTCCAACTCAAAAGAACTTATTCATCCCAAACTTAATTCTTCAATCTCCCTGGATATGAAGTCTTAATGGAAGGCTGGTGCAAATATACATAGAGCATTTGGACATTTTAATGTCTAGATTTGATATTTTTCTAACTAAGAAAATGTTTAATTAAAGTATGCTTTGAGCTCTAAGATTACTTAGTTACAATGTTCAATTTTTCCTGTTCTGAAGTAAACCACACATTTTTACTTCTAGGCAAAAAATAAGATAAATAATACTATGAATAGTTGTATTCAAGAACATTTGGACAATTTCTTATGTTAAAGGCGCTGGAATAATATTTCCATTTAGTTACAGGATAAGAGCCATGGTAAAAACATTGATGATACAGTTCACAGTTTGATTCTCCCATCTTATGGTACATAGGTTCCATCAAATGTGGTATCCCAAAAACATGAGCTGGCTGTGTGTAAACCAGATCCACTCTTCTGCATCACTGTACGAGTAACACTGTGATGGAAGAGATCCAGTCCAGTGTCAAGTTTGAAAAGGGGTTCCCTGTGGATGGTGAAGTCCTTCAGATGCTTCTGTTTATGGATGACATTGTGGTGATTACATCAAGATGCAGAACAATGCACAACCTTTTCACTCGCAGAAGTTTCCACAGAGAGACCAAGTGGATGCGGAATGTCTATCGCCCAAAATTCAATATGCTTTTGGGTGGCTGATCCACAGAACTTGTCCACCAATGTTTATCTATATGTTTAGACGTCTTCCCTAACTTTACCAAATGTGTTAAGGATTGTTCCACTATAGCTGCAGTCCACTGGTTGACATTATTCTGATTATAATCCATACCACCCAATATAGCATCTACACACTCTTTCACAGTATCGTGAGCTTCATCAGAATTGAAGCCAATCTCCTGGCAGAAAGGTAATGGATTAGGGGTCCAGAATGGGACATCAATGGCCATTGTGTTTATTTATTTTGCTGAACTTTTCACATGTTACAAGGGAAAGCTATTACTAGAGCTTCTTTGTGGTGAGGCTGATATTCCTCCATGGCGGCGGCTGCTCTTCCTAAGGGCAGGTACATGCCTTTTTGCACTGTGTGATGCAGATGTTTTTCTAGCTTGTTTTTAAAATTTTATTTTCAGTTCCAAATTCTCTCTCCCCCTTCTTCCACCCACTGACAAGGCAAGATATACAATATTCATTATAAATATGAAATCATGCAAAATAGTTCCACATTAGCCATGTTCCCAGTAAGTAAATAAATAAAAACAAGAAAAAGAAAGAGAAAAAATATGTTCCAATCTGCACTCTGAGTTAATCAGCTTCCTATCTGGAGGTGGATATAATTTTTCATAATGAGGTCTCTGGAAATGTGATGGATCAGTGTATCTATCATGGTTACTAAATCTTTCACGGTCGATCATGGTATTGCTGTTACTGTACACAATGCTCTTCTACTTCTGCTCACTTCACTTTGCATCAGTTCATATATGTCTTCCCTTGTTTTTCCAAATATATCCCCTTGATCATTTCTTACAGCAAAACAGTATCCCATCACATTCATATACCACAACTTGTTCAGTCAACTATATTTTATTCTTCATCAGACCATCATAATCATCATCATCATCATCATCTCCAATGAACTATCAATATCATCCTAATTATTCTCCTCACTTCCAGTCTTTACTCTCTCAAATCTGTCTTCCACAAATCTGCCAGAACAGTCTTTGTAAGGCAAAGGTCTGACCATTTCTTTCCCCAACACAAAAATCTTTATTGGTCTCCCTACTGCTCCTATAATGCATTTAAAGTCCTTGACAATCTACCACCCACATACTTCTTAATCCATATTTCATACTACTTCTCTTTACAAACTCTATGTTCTAGACAAACTGGGCTGTTAACCAGTCTTTCAACCCTAACATTCCTATCTACCGACTCCATCTGATTAAAAAAAAAAAACCAATTCCATTTCTATCTCTCAGAAACTTTTTTTCTTCTTCTAAGGTTGAATTCAGATATTGCTTCCTGAACAAAACCTTCCCTAATTCCTCCAGCTATTAATGTTCTCAATTTATCTGCTATTTTACATATCTCCATATGTAAGGCAACTTGAAATAGTGACTAGCTGGCCTGGGTTCAACCTGATGCATACTCACTTTGTGACCTTAGGCAAGTCACTTAACCACGGTGTCTCAGGCAATTGTCCAAGATTATAAACTGCCTATCTGCAAAGGCAGGCGGGTTTCCTCAACAGGAGCTTCTATCTTGGTCACATGCACAAAAGTATGTTTGTGCATATGTATACACATGTACATACAAATGTATAGGTATATGTGTGTATACACACACACATACACACACACACACCCATGTATATGTATATAAAATAGGGACAAGGCCTGAACCAGAAATTTCACTGACACAGCAACTCCAACATGAACAAACCTCTACCAAATGCAGGTTAGCACCTTCTTCAAAACTTAAAGCGTCTTAAGAGAGTTTTGTAGATCAATGAGAGGCTATATGATTTACTCCCAGGCCTACTCTTTTTTTTTTGTCTCAAGAAAGGTATTTATTGTCCATCATTACAGTAAAATCAGACATTTACATTATATGTTTGCATATTTTAAAATAAACTCAGATTTTAAGTCAATTCTTAAGTCACTTCAAATTTAATTGACAATTAAGTCAATTCAAATTTATACACCACCCCAAAATCCTGATCTGAGCCTTAGAAATTAATCATTCTGAGGGACCAGGACCATTACTCCATGATTTCCAGTAGTTGTAGAGCCTAGTAGTACATGGTACAAAATTTTCTTTATATGTCACAATTGTTTCCACATAAAATCCTCTTTTGGGTTCCAGCTTCTCAGCAGAGTCTTTGTCTTTCAGTGCCTCTTCTTTGGCTAAGTCTTCATCTTTAAGTGCCTCTTCTTTGGCTAACGTTTGCTTTCTCTTCCAGGTTGAGAGGCAAATGGAGCCCACCGTGGTCCAAGCCCCGATGAGATAGACTAAGGACATCCACCGGTACCAGATGGAGGACATGAGCTCCTGCATGACGCCACCCCGACGGGGAAGCCTCCCAAGGCCAGCGTCCTCCCAGGCCTACTCTTAATCCAATATATCACACTGCTTTTTAATTTTTTCTGGACCTGAAATTTCATTTGTACACAGAAAATTTTAAGCTTTTTCCAATAAGTTTAATCTTTCTCTCAAACCTAAGCTAGGTCCTCTGTTATTCTACAATCTTCCAAATCTAGCCATCCCTTACCTCTTCTAGCCCATCTAGCTGCTGTTCCTTATCCTCCCTAATCCATTTACAAAAGTGTTTGAAAAAGTTGTTTATATCTGATTCCTTTACTTCATTACTCAATTTATAGCTTATTTCCCACTTACTCTACTAAGTGATCATTAATTCCTTCCCAATAACTAAATTCAACAGTTCTGTCCTCTTTGCAGCTTTTTGACACCTTAATTCTTCCTACTGAATATTCTCCCTCTTCACCTTCAGAAATATCATTTTTTCCTTGTTCTCTTGCTTCCCTGATTGCTTTTTCTTTGTAGTTTTCACTGGCTCATTTTCTTTGTGAGTCCTTGATGCAGGTGTTTCCTAAGACTCTTCCTTTAGTCATTTTCTCTTTTCTCTATACTCTCCCTTGACAATTCCATTCACTGCTCTGGCTTTAACAACAACCTTTATGTAGACTGAAGACATCAACATAGGCTGGTAGGCCATGCTCCAGCAACAAGAACCAGATTAAAATATAATTGGGAAATATTTAACAAATAAACAATATAACATATATAATGTTATAGTTTTCTAAATCAAAAGGCAGCAGCGGTGATCCTTATGTATAGTTTAGTGACCTTCATTTCTAATTTCAATTTGAATCCACTTATACAAATATCTCAAATTTGTACTTCTAGTCCTGACCTCCTTTCTAAGACAAGGATTCAGATTTTAAAGTGCCTATAGGATATCTTCCCTTGGATTTCTCATCAGTACTTCACATGTTCAAAATGAATTCATTATTTTACCTACCCCACTCCCTCCAAACCTGTTCTACCTCAGTAGTTCCACCCTCCTTCTCTATCATACTTGAAATTCTAGTCAAGATTGCTTTTGTTCCCTCAATCCTTATATCAAGTCACCAAATCTAGTCAATTATGTCTCTACAACATTTTTTGCACCTATCTCATCTTCTGTACTTTCACAGAAACAACCTTAACTCTACTTCCAACATTCATGACCTCTCCCCTGAAAAAATGCAAGAGTCTCTTAAAAGGTCTCTTCAACTACAATCTCTGGACATCTCTTACATACTGCTGCCAAATTAACTTCCCTATACTTAAACCCAAATGCATTACTCCTCTGCTGAAAAATCTTCAATGGCTCCCAAATGACTACCAAATGGAGTCCAAACTCGGTTTAGCTTGTCATTCAGAATACTGTACAATTTCACTAAAAGCTACCTTTTAGCTTACCTCATAAGATTTTCTTTCCATCAAAACCCAGAGACAGCAATACTGAGAATACTGAGAGAAGAACTAGATGCAAAAAGTAGATTCAGGTCCTTTCAAAAGCAAAACAACAGCAAAACCTCAAGGGAAATCTCTCAGCTGGAGATTTGCCTCACTGGCCCATTCCAACTGTAGAGCTACAAAATTTTAAAAAGGAACCAAGTGAAGAAGTTCCTAGACTCAGCCTTCTGCAGAGAAGTGGAGTTCCAATCAAATTCCTGAATCAAGTCCTTTGTACAGAATGAAATCTACCACATGGCTCAAAGAGTTAGGGAAGCAGCAAGAAAGAGAGCATAGAGGCTCACTCTAGTAACACCAAACATATTTCTTTTCCAGAGGGACTAAACCATGAATGACTCTACAAGTGTGGAATACAGTAGAGATTCGTGGGAAAATGGAGTTTACTAGGGAGGGAAGGAGAATTGGCTTGACTTGGCTCACAAGTTGTTTTTAATTTCTGTGCATTAAAAACAAAACCTGTATTTAAACAGATCTGTATTTTGTATTACATTGCAAACCCGAATGGGGCAGATCACAAAAACTCTTTTCTATATAGGTCTAAACATAAACCAAAATCTGGGGTTTCTAGTAGAAACGCTGAGTAACACTACAAGACAAACTGATTTGAAAAAAGTCACCAGGATTGAACCTGGCCTGTACAAATCCAAAGCTTGACTATGGATTATAATTCTAAAGTTGTAATGACATTTATATCACATTTGAAGATTTACAAAGTGCTTTACAAACTATCTTATCCTCACAACACATCTGTGTTATACAGATACTAGAGGTTTATATTATCTCCATTTTTAAAAAGAAGAAACTATAGGCACTGAAAGCAATACTGGATAACTCTAGTAGCAAAAGATGCTATTGCTATCTATGAATTTAACTATTGTGATTTATGCTTGATAATGTGATATTTTAACACATTGTTATGCTATTGTTTATGTTACATCTATATTATATTGTCTGTTTTTTATGTGATTTAAGGACTTGAAAGCCAATAAATTCTATCGTTTAAAAAAAAAGATTTTCTTTCCTACATTCCCTAAACTTCAAATAAACCAGCCTCTACTAATTATTCTTCCCTCTCCATGTCCCTAGCTTTCTTCCCTTTGTTTACCTTATGTCTGGAATGCCCTCCTTCCACAATCATTGCTCAGTAAAATTCTATCCATTTTTCAAATCCAGTTCAGATACCACCTATTCCCTGAAGCCCTGGCTAAACCCCTGTAACAGCAATCAATTTAGCAGATACTTAGCACTCAGTAACTTAGGGCTAGGTACAGAAGGTATGAGTTCTTCCCCTGTCCTGACGTGGCAGGAGGGGGTTGGCTGAGATAGGAGGCCAGTGTCTGTATATAAGAAGAGTTCTAGAGACAGAGGGGCAGAATTAGTAATCTTCCTCCTGTTGGTTCCTGTTGGAGGAAGCAGGACTGTCCCAGCATCTGGGAGCTGGGCTGCTGGACTAAAGAACTGAGTTGGAGTTTTCTTGAGAGAGAGAGAGAGAGAGAGAGAGAGAGAGAGAGAGAGAGAAAGAGAGAGAGAGAGAGAGAGAGAGAGAGAGAGGGAGAGAGAGAGTGAGTGAGTTTCTCTCCCAGCATCTGGAAGCTGACTGAGAACTGAGTTGGAGTTTTCTTGAGAACAGAATCTGCTGAAGGCCTCCGGGAAGGCTGAGATTTCTCCTGGGTCCTAGGGCCAGCTGAACTGCTGGAAGACTGAAGAAGCATGACCAGGATAAGACTTTACTTGTTCATGGCTTGGCTGATCCTTGAGTTCCTGGCAACAGAAGTGGTGAGGGGTTTGAGATGTGCGGGACCCTCTGAACTTCAGGGAGTGCCCTGAGGACTGGACAAGGACCTGGGAGTGTCTACCTTTGAAGACTGGAAGAGGACTTGGGAGCTGTCTGCCCCTGAATCCAGGTGACTGTTTGGTGGATTCAGGTAGAAGCTGGGACCATGGAAGGGGATCCAGGGAATCAGAGAGACCACCCTGAATCAAGATGAAGTAAAGGCCTCCCCTTGGATGAAACTGAGGTTTGCTGGACACTGAGGGGTGGAGGGTTTGTGTGGTTTTCTAATTATTGTATTAAGTGACTGATTGAGTTTATCTATGATTGCCCCATGAGTGGAAGACTGACTATTGTACTGTGAATTGATTGAATGCTTTGTTCTAAATATTGTGGCCACTGTAGTGAAAACTGTGTGGCCATTCTAATGTTAAGCTGTTATGAACACCATATTGTGATTTGTTGTGCATGTTTGCCTTGATTTGTAATGGAATAAATGGAGTGTTCACTATATTGTGTAATCTGAACCTTAAAAGCTGTTCACAGTAGTATTCTTTTGGGAATCTGCTTGTGTATGGTGTTACACAACCCCACAGTCTAAATTCCCTCCTCTATCACTTTTCTCTGAATCTCTCATATACTTTCACAAACTTGGTATGACATTTACTAATGTGTATGGCTTAAGACTGTAAGCCCCTTACCTGGAAAAGTAAATTACTAAAAAGAAACAGGCCATCTTTGGCTCAACCCAGTTTTTACTCTGAACTTCTTTATTTATTTAATAGTATGAATTATTCTTTGCACAGAGAGCTTGGATCCTATGACTCATCTCTTCCATGAAATCCAAACCCAGTCAATAACCAAATTCTGAAGATTCTTCCTTTATTTCTCTTACATGTATCCCTTCCTTCCCATTCCTATAGCCACTGCCCTCTTAGCCTTTATCACCTTAGGCTAGGACTGTTGTAAATGCCTAACTGGTGTCTACCTCCATTTGATCTCTGTTTCTAAACCATGTCAGACCACTTCCACATTAATCATCTCAAAAAAATTACTTTAAGTACAATATCTTTTTTCCAAAAACATTCAATGGCTCCCCTATAGCCTGCAAAATATAGTACAAAATCCCTCAGATCTGGCAAAGAAACCCAAACTTCTCTTTCTAACTTTATTTCCAATCATGAACCCTCAAATCAAGCTTGTAAACTTAACACTCACTTCTCACCAAACGAATCATTTCAGTTCTTACTGGTATGTCTTGCTTCATGATGGTCTCTCTCTCTCTGACTATAATGCTCTTCCCACTCATACCCACTTAATTAAATCTTATCTACTGTTCACGTTATCTCAAGAAGCCTTCCCTACAACTCCCGGTCACTTCTTTCTTCTGTGAATCATTCTAACACTCTGGGACTTCACATGGCCAAAGGACCCTAGATTTAGAGCTGGAAAGGACGCCAGAGACTTTCTTTCCCCTTAGTTCCCTCATTTTGTAAAAGAGGAAATGAAGGCTTAGAAAAGTTAAGTAACTTGACCAAGTTCATACAGGTATTACTATATTCTTCTTAATCTCCTCATTTACACTGCAGTTCTTTGAGGGTAGGGGCCATAATTCTTATTATCAAGACACACTACCACAAAAGACAAGAAATACACCTTTATTTAATTTCTTTTTGTACTGGCATAGAAGAGGGTAAACAGTACAGGTGCGATTATAGATCTGTTAAAAGTCAGAGAGGCTTATCTTTAGACTTTCCGTTTTGCTTGCTAGCATCCGCCCCTGACTCCTGGTTAGCGATACCAAACCAGCTTTCTAACCCGTTTTCACATTAAAAACAAAACAGGTTCTAATTTTACCCACACAAAAGCTGAAACTCAAAGATATTATATACAAATGAAATATCTGTACACATCTGCATCTCATTTACATTTTTAGCATTTTATATCTACTGGATAAGTTTTGTTCCTCTTAAAAGAAAAAAAAGGAATAGCAACAGTTCAAAGAAATCTCAACCAGAGTGAACAGACATACAAACAGCCCTAGAAAGAAGGGAAAATGGGAGGAGTGGTGAATATGAACAGGGATGAAGGGCAGCGTTCTAGGTGATAGAGAAAAAAAAAGACAAAAATGGCCCAGTATTGCCCTCAAGGACCTGACATTCTATTGGAATCCATAATAAAGTGTTTAATGTGGTGTGTTTTCTAAGAAGAAAAAACTGTCAGTGGTATGCAGAAATGGTTTCAAATGGAATAAACTATAGATAGAAAGGCCAGTTAGGTGAATTGGCTAATTCTGTAAAAACATTTGTTGTTGTTACTTAATTGCTTTCAACTGTTGTCCCACTCTTTGTGACCCCATTTGGGGTTTTCTTGACAAAGATACCAGAGTGGTTTTCCTTTTCCTTCTCCAGCTCACTTTACAGATGAAAAAACTGAGGCAAACAGGGTGAAGTAACTTGCCCAGAGTCTAACAGCTAATAAGTGTCTAAGGCTGGACTTCAATTCAGGTCTCTCTGACCTAGTCTAGGTCCAGAACTCTATTCATTGCACTACCTATGTATGTGCAAATATATATGCATATATAATTATGATCTCTCTATATATGAACACACACAATTAATTTTAGATTAACTGTTTCATATTGTGATTACAACAGTAAGTTTGGTATTCAGTCTGATCCTGACTACGCATTGTGAATTGCTAATGCAGCCACAGTTGTCTGCTCACGTATAATAAAAAGGAACACTGGTAGGTTCTATGTACTATACAGACTTCTTGGTTGCCCCCTCCACTCCCCAGACAACCCCTGACAATACTACCAAGTCCATTCCAGTTAAACATATCTTGTCTCTTGCCTTTATCACATTCTATGTTGAATTATACTTATTGTGTGTATCACATATCTTAAAAAAAAAAAAGGATTGTAAGATCTTTAAGGACAGGGGTGTTATTTTTCATCTTTGTATCGCCCAGGGGCATCGAGGTGGTGCAGTTGATAGCGTGCCAGGCTTGGAGTCAGGAAAACTGATCTTCCTGGATTCAAATCTGGTCTCAGACACTTAGTAACCATGAGACCCTGGGCAAGTCAGTTAACTATTTGCCTCAGTTCTCAAAGTGGAGAAGGATCCACTCCAGTATCTCTAACGGAAAAAAAAAATTCCCAAGTGGGGTCATGAAGAGTCAGACATGACTGAAATGAACGAAGAACAAAAATACCTACAGCCTAGCACAGTCCTTTCCACCTAGCAGTTGTTTTAACAAATGTTTAGGGAACTGAAGACTTATTTATTAAATAAATGGACCTTGTAGATTAGAAATTCACTTTACTTATAATGCAGTATTAGTTATGAACTCTAAAGTTCATTCCAACTTCAAAATTCTGTGTGTGTGTGTGTGTGTGTGTGTGTGTGTGTGTGTGTGTGTGTTTTGGGAGGGGTCTATCTCTCTAGGACTGAGAATAAATTGTGCCTTATATTGTCCTTCTATTAGCATTTTGTAATTTCAAAAGGTAAATAAATAAAATCAGGCCTGTGTGGGTCACAGAAAAAGCACCGCTGAATGAAAGAATTTAGAGGTAAGGGGAGGATAGGTATACTAAGAGCTTTGCTTATTCTCTGGAGGGCATATTGTGATAAATGGAAAACTATGTTAGTATGATGTAGAAATAACACTGTGCTGGGGAGTCAGGAGATTCGGTTATAGTTTGGACTCTGCTTCTAGTTAGCTGTATATTCTTTGGCAGGTCAGTTTCTTTCAAGTTCCATCTTATACGTAAAACTGATGGCCCTAAATTAGGTAACTCCTAAGGTTTCATTTAGCTCTGAAATTCTATGATTCTGATGGATGGAAAAATTCAGTAAGAATGAAACTAGCTTGCATTCCTGAACCCAGATGAAGACTGACTGTATCTACTTTAAATAGCCAACTTTCAAAAAATAAGCTATTTTGCAATTTATTTGAAATTAAGATACCATCATCAATTCTTACTTTTGAGTCTATTTTTCTACCCAATTTAAACAATTATTTTTTGCTTTAAATATGAATATTTAAAAACTGGATTCTGAGATTATGATTCTAAATTTAGTTATCTTTCATTAGCAGAATATATTTCCATGCTATTGCACTGGATTACTTAAAACAAAAGATACATTAATGTGACATGTAATTATCAGGGTTCTACTTAGTAGAATCCTACTAGTTGCCTATAGAAAGTTACTGTCTCAGTTTACAACCAGAGTTACTGAAGCTAAAGATCTAAGTTTGTTGAGGGCAGCTTTTTGCTTATTATCTTTGTATCTCCAACAAATTTTCAGAGTACATACTTAATACATATTCAGTGAGCTGACTTAACAAATTAGGCTGACCACAGTGCTAGAAAAATGGATAACAGATGGACAGTCTAAATGTTCCACTGGCATCATTATGACTTCAGGAGAACTGATGGAAGGTGAAGGCTGCCAGCACACTGACTGGACACCTCAGTGAACTTTGGTAGGGGTCTATCTCTTGTAGGAGCACATATACAAGTATTACATAGGATGTAATATGCATCACTGGAGGGAATGATCACATTACTGAGACAGCATTTTTTTTTTTTTACAGGGGGGAAAGGCAGGGCAATTGGCGTTAAGTGACTTGTTCAAGGTCACCAGGCTAGTAAGTCTTAAGGGTCTGAGGCCGAATTTGAACTCAGGTCCTCCTGACTCCAGGGATGGTGCCCTATTTACTGTGCCACTTAGCCACCCCTGAGATGGCATTTTCAAAGGACCTAACAATAGGTCCTAAGAAAATAAACATTACTTACAAATATCAAATTCTTGTAAACTGCATTCTACAATGCCATTAGCATTCTACAATGCCATTTATTAAATAGCTGAATGAGAAAATTAGTAGAAGCATAGAGAACAGTTTCCAAAATTTTACAACAGAAATGTTCTCATTTTTAGTACTGGCATTTGGCAATTAAAGCCATGCTTTATTTTGCTAAGTGTCACTAGAATTTACATTTATTTACTGAATGAAATGATACTAAAAAATACTTCTTATTATCTTTACATTAAAAGATGTTATTCTTTAATATTTATGGTAATTTTATGTATACTCCCTCCTTCCCAGTTGTGTAAAAATTATGCTACAAAGAGGATGAGCTACACCAAAAGATTAATGTATACCAGGTCTTTCATTATTAACATCAATTAAGCAGGCCAAACCTTGAAAATGTCAACCTAGAATTATAGTGATTATTCTTTTGCAGGAGCTAACATAACATATCATAGCAGAATTTCATACCTTACCACATCTAACCAACAGCTATGAAAATTATAAGTAATACTTCTAATAAATCATATTACACATTATTAATAATTGCCTATTTATATAACGCCTTACAATTTAGAAAGCCCTTTGCATACATTATCTATTTGATCCTCATGAAACCCCTCATGAGGTAAACAGTACAATTATTATCCTCTCTTTACAGACTAAGAAACTCTGGGAGTATTGCTCAATAAATAAAACCTAAATCCAGAGTTGCTCAGTAAAAAAACCAAACCAAACCAAACCAAACACCAACAAAGAGCCAAACCCAGCAAGTGCCAGAGCTGAGCACGCTCCCAAGCCTTCTGATTCAAACCCAGTGCTCTCTTTGCTGTGCCACAATTCCCACAAACGAGACAACATTCTTTAGAATACAAATACATTTTCACACATTACCTTAGAATACTGCAGTGATTAAAGTTTATACTTAACCTACTAAGATGCTAAATATCTTCCTACCTGAAGAACAAAAACTGCTATTTTTCAAATTTGATAAAAAAATGTAACAAAGAAATGTCCCTGGATTCCTGGAGGTTATTTACAAAACAAGTTCTACAAGATCTTTCTATGTGTGGGAAAGGCTTTGAAAGTAAGGATTTATACCGTCTTTGAGAAACCTATGCCGGTGATCTATCACAAACACCTATGCCACCATATCTTAAAATTTAATTTCAAAAAATCAGAGAAATAATCACCACTAAATATGATAAAAAATAAAAGAATGTAAAATGCTCCTTCCCCATTTTTTTTTTGCTTTTTGGAGGGGGGAGGGTAGGGCAATTGGGGTTAAGTGACTTGCCCAAGGTCACCGGGCTAGTAAGTCTTAAGGGTCTGAGGCCACATTTCAACTCAGGTCCTCCTGACTCCAGGGCTGGTACTCTATTCACTGTGTCACCTAGCCGCCCCCTTCCTTCCTCATTTTAATGTTTGGATTTTTAGAATGTATTTTTTCTTCTGAGAAAGGAAAAAAATGTTTTAATAAAATAATGACAACAGTAAAACGTATGCTAATGTCCTTTTCTGATTTCTTTCCTAGCTGCTGACATTTATCAAAATGATGGTTTATATACAAAGACTCTGAAAATAAATTCTGCCATCCTTTTCTTGTAAGAGGTAAATCTGATGGCAACAACAAATTCTACATGTTAAATGAACACTTTTGAAATAGATACCATTATTCTAACCTAACTACCACCACTAGCAATTCTAGCACATATGCTGGCGTCAGCATTTGCAGTTCTGTTTTTTAAAAATCTTTTTAAAAATTTCAGACAAATACTAACACTTAAATACATCATAAGAAAAAAACATTATAAACTTAAATGTTACATTTAAATATAAAATAAGAAAAGAAAAAATGTCATTTTCACAGCAAAATGTAGGAGACTATTCAGAATACATAGTAATAACTTTCCATTTCAAAAAAGGCTATATATTAAATGCTGAGCATTATGTTGAAAGCTGTCCATCTTTTCTTTGCTTCCTGGTAGGTTTCCTTTTGTTCTCTGCTTTACAATTTTTATTTTGTTCTTTTTCCCCCCTTCCTCCTTCTACCCCCCCCCACTACAATTAAGCATTAATATATTTATATATAGATATTGATATATACATACATGTATACATATATACACACATACATATATACATACAGAGATATATAAACATATACTTTCCCTAGGAGATTCTACTCCTAATCTGTTTTTATGTCTGTATCTCTTTTTTTCCTCTCCAAACTCCCCTACTTTACTTCTACCCATTATTCTGCCCTCCTATTACTGGGTTTTGTTTAGTTTTTTTGCTTTTTTGGAGGGGGAAGGCAGGGCAATTGCAGTTAAGTGACTTGCCCAAGGTCTCATGGCTAGTAAGTTTTAAGTGTCTGAAGTCACATTTGAACTGAGGTCTTCCTGACTCCAGGACTGGTGCTCTATTCGCTGCACCACCTAGCTGCCCCTGCCCTATTACTTAACCTACCCCCGCAAAAACAATCCCTCCCTTATTCCCCCCTTCCTATAAATCAAAACACCCTTTTGTATACACCTCTGACTTCCTCACTCTCCCCTCTAAAGCTCCTTCCCTTATCCTCCCATGGCAGTTGATCTAAACATCATTCTATATCCCGCTTTTAACCTATTCCCTCCCCTCCCCTCCAAAGACCCCTGCTTTATTCTCTGCCCCCCGGTCCTGTTAAGAGTTTTATTTCTTTCTAAATTTACAAGATTTGTATACTCTTCTAGATGTATATGTATTTTTCCCTTTTGAACCCATTCCCAATGAAAGTAGGTTTCCAGAATTAACAGCCTCCCTCCCCCATTTAATTCCTCTGTATTGGTTCTTCCTCTTATACCTCATTTGTATAACTACTCTTTTCAGCTGTTCTTCAACGGTTTTACTTTTTGAAGTCATGTCATACTTAGGTCTACCCCAATCTTTCTTAAAAGCTACGGAATTACTAATAACAAACTTAGACATAGGTTTTTGCAACTCTATTTGGAGGTCTAAGGTTGCACCCTTTACAATCCCTTCTAACTCTAAATCTATGATCCTGGGAAGGAGAACACAGTTGCTATTGCCTGCTTAGGAAAACAGTGATTCTATATTTAACCCAGCAGGTGTCACTGTGCAAAAAACTGGCGGAAACCTCTTCTGCTTACCTTCAACAAGAAAAGGGGAAGGAGCTGAACCCTCCAGAAAACACTTTTCTCCTACTACTTGGCTTATTAAGAGGGAGTGAGTTATCTTTCCTTTGTTCATCACCTCTATCTCTCTCCCTGGGCCATCTCTGGTCATCCTGATCTATATCTGGCCACTGGACCCAGATGGCTCTGGAGGAGAAAGTGAGGCTGGTGACTTTGCACAGCCCTCCCTCATTGAAATCCAATTCAATGCAAGTCATGTTATCATTTGCCTGATGTCCTGGCCCTCTTTGAGAACAAAGGACAAGAGAAAAACCACAAGGACAACACAATTCTCCTCCTCAGAGGTTGTAGTTTGTCAAAGGATCATAACAATGAAGCAATTTCTAGCCTAGAGTCAAAATGACACCCTGGTCTGTATTGATAATATGCTATGATAGGTTTTTATACATTATTATAAAAATATTTTATACACACAATATTATGGGAGTTTAGCAAGGAGACTAATCGTCAGACTATTGTAATAATCTGGAAGCTTGAGGTGATGAAGGCTTGTATCAGTTTGGTGGCAAAATCAGATAATACGTTTTGAAGGTATAATTGACAGGGCTTAGTAATGATGGATCATGGAATTTTTAAAGAAGAAAGTTTTTAAAGACAAATAAAATAAAAAGTCAGAATAAACACTAATATAGAAACTAAGGAGTTAAATTTCTGCTATCTGCAGACAGAGATAAAACAAAGGATAAGGGAAATCTGAAGCACCAGGTCCAGTAGCTTCTTGGGAAGAAAAGTAAGTCAATGAGAGATGAGGATCAGTTGAAGGACCTGGGAAGGTTTAGCCTAGAGAAAAGAAGGCACAGGAACACAGCTACCTTATAATATTTTAAGGACTGTTTTGTGGAAAAAAGGTTGTTCTTTTTGGCTCCAGTGGGCAAAGCCAAGAACAACAGAGAGCTGTGGAAAAGAAGTAAATAAAGGCTTGATGCTGGGGAAAAAAACCTACTTAATAACTGGAGTTGTCTAAAAGTGGCATGATCTAGGGTAGTGGTTCTCAACCTTCCTAATGCCGCGACCCTTTAATACTTGTATGTGGGCATATCTGCCTATGGGCGGACCCGCCTGCAGATGGATAGAGGAGTGGTATCTTGGTTCCTAAGACTATTGGAAATATGTGTTTTCTGATGGTCTTAGGCAACCCCTGTGAAAGGGTCGTTCAACCCCCAAAGGGGTCATGACCCAGAGGCTGAGAACCTCTGATCTAGGATGATGGGTTATATGGAGGCATTAAAGCACAGGCTGGATGACCACTTGCTAGGTATGTTACAGTGGGGATTCCTTCTGTGTAAAGGTTGGGCTAGATGACTGCTGAGTCTCTTCCAATTTTCCCATTTTGCTATTCTGTAAAATACTTCAGTGACACTCCTCCTGCAATGTTCACTTCAATAGGCAGAATGGTGAGCAAGGGAAGCTCCAGTTGCATCAATGCCCATTGGCAGTACCCAGTCTAAATGTCCACTATCATGAAGCTGCCCCTCTCTTGGCTTCTCCAATGGGTTCCCAATGACTCACTGAACAATATGCCTGGCTTTTGCTCCATTTCAATCATTCTGCTGATCCATACTCCTCCCTCTGCACGTCAAAGATCTTGAAATAACCCTATTATGTTCCAGAGCTGTGAAAACTACAATTCTCAGGGAAGGCTCAAAACCTTGCCCTACCAGAGAAGTGGCTAGTCTGAGCACACAGGGTGTTACAGATAGGATTTTCCAAACTTGGTGTAGTTCTAAGCTATTCAGAAGTGGCAGCACGGTGTAACAAAAAGACCACTGGATTTGTATCACATGAGCTTTATTAAAATCATTCTGGCTCTGCCATTTACTATTTGTGTGACAATGATTAAGGCACCTAAATAATTTCCTTATGTCGCAGAATTAACAGAGGATTGAATGTCAAGCTCAAATAGTAGTATATAAACTTCTTTGCAACAGCAAGTGTTATATAAATGCAAACTATAGTCATCATCTGTTAAATTCTATACAAATACTTACTTCATATTATTCTTGGGTAATACGACTAATATGACCTCAAAAGTTAATTTTCAAATCTAATCAGAAAAATGTGCCATTTGAAAATCATAAGATTATAAGTTTAGAAGTGGGAGGGATCTCAGAGGTCATCTAGTTCAATCCTCCTCATTTTACAGATGAAGAAACTGAAGCCCAGGGAAGTTAAGAAACTTGCACAAGGTCTCAGAGGTAGTAAGCAAATGAAAGTTTCAGCTACCTTATTTAAATCAGAAAAAGCATTTAAACCTCAAAGTCTGTTTATCATACAACTTTGTAATAATTTATTTTATAGCTTAGAAACTCAATATTCAAGAGAGTTTCATCACAGAGGCCAAACCAGTAATACCAGTTAGAAAGTTATCAAGTAAAATAACTATATCTATGATACATACTGTAACTATAAAGTATCTCAGCTGATTGCACAAACCCACACACAAAATATCAGTTCTAATTACTTTCTAGTTATGCCTCATGTTTCCTTGCTAATAGATCCTTCTTACTCCAGTTTTTGAAGGATTTTTCACTTCTAGATACTCTGGGTAGGGAAGGGGTTGGTAAGAGCTAGAACTAACAAGGGCTTTAAAAATTAACTGTAACAGAAAAATGATTGCAAGTCCTGGATGTAGAACCTTTATGGAGCTATATCTCACACATCCATCCTCTTTGATTTTAAAAAAAAGATTTTTATTAATGTTTAAAAAAACCCGAACAGACCTATATTTTCCCCTGTATCTTTCTCTCACTTCTCTTCCCCATTTCCAAAGTGATGCCTTATGATAAAGAATTTTTATTAAAAGAGCCTAAGGAAAAAAAAAACACCCAGTAAAAGCAATCAACATGCCAAAAAAGGTCTGATGTTAGGAGATGTTCCATAGGATAGGACTTTCCACGGACATGGGAAGGTGTCTTCTCAAATGTCTTCCTTCTCTTTTTCCTTGTAATTTCACCACATTTAATTTTCAATTGTGCAGTTGTTCTTTCCATTAACATTGTTGGAGTCACTATGTATACTATTTTTCTGGTTCTGCTTACTTTACCTTCCATCAGTTCATTTAAGTCTTTCCATATTTCTCTGTATTCTTCTTGCTTCTCATTTCTTACAGCACAGTAATATTCTATTACATTCATCTAGCACAACTTATTTAGCCATTTTCCAATGATTCTCCCCCTCTCTCTACTCACAAGATCACCATCCTATTTCTGGTTCTCTTCACCTCTTGACTGGACTGCTGCAACATCTGCAAGCAGGGACTGGCCTTTCCTTGTATCCCAGTGCTTAAGCACCTTGCCTAGCACAGAGTAAGTGATTATTCAATGACTGGCTTCCTATTTCAAGTTCCTTCTCTCTCCAATCTACCTTCCACACAGCTACCAGAATGCCATTTTGTAAAGCATAGATCTGACTGACTACATTACTCCCCTGGCACAAGAAAGCTCTAGGGGATCCTATGACTTCTAGGATAAAACACAAACTCCTCTGTCTGTGGACCCCAGGTTAAGATCTCTGGCCTTAATGAGTGCTCAACAGCTCTGTGTTCAAAGGATAAAGACTCAGATTCCACCTGTGAATCTTCACAGGTATGGCCCTGTAGAGGTAACAATCTCCCTTGGCTTCTTTCCTCATCTGTAAAATAATAGGTTTGGGTTACATGTCTTCTAGAGGACATTCCATCTCTTGATCTATGATCGTAAGAACCTCTTCCTTAGAGACTGAAATGTATTTAAAAATTCTTCCTAGAAACTACAGTGTCTACCATTCATTATGACATGACAAATAGTAGGCAAATGTTTACCTGCTAAGCTGGATACTAAAAGAAATAAAACACGATCCTTATCTTAGAAAATTGGTTGTCACACTCACACAAAGAACATACAAGTTAGACATAAAGTATATAAAAATACAATGGTGCTTGTCAGGATCTTAATGAAATAAGGTTGATTAATCAGAGGAATTTTGGAGCCACATTTTGAAGGGAAGGGACACCCTGGTGAAGGGGATGGTTTAAGAAGGGGCATGTACAAATATGTAGATGGTAAACATCAGGTTTTATCTAGTTTAATTAAACTGAAAGTGCTTGATGGCCATAAAATGAAAAACGGGCAAGAAACAATGAAAGTGTTTGTGGATTTCTTTCTAAGAGGAAGGATTTTAACCAGGAGTCTATGAACTTCGGTGATTAAAAAATTTGATAATAGAATTTCAAGAGACTTAGTTTTCTTTGTATTCTTTTATGCATTTAAAAACATTATCCTGAGGAGTCTGTAGATTTCATCAGATGGCCAAAGGGATCTATGACACAAAAAGAACCCCTAATCTAACCAATGACAAAGAACCGCTTTTTCTAATTCTTAGTCAGGATGTTTGACAATGAAAGCAACATTTGAAAGAAAGATGTTCTAGCAGCTCTGTCCAGGACAGGTCACATGGAAGGAAAAATTAAGGTATTAAAAAAAAGAGCTAGGTTGATAGATTAAATTTTGGTGTGAATAAGCACACCAGAGTTGGCACACTATGACTTTTTTTTGAGTCCTGTATTTGCTATTTATTAGCTATATGACATTGGAGAAGTACACTTAATATTTTGTTGCTGTGGTTCAGTTGTTTCAGTCATGTCCTAACCCCACTTGGGGTATTGTTGGCAAAGATACTGGAGTGGTTTGCCATTTCTATCTCCAGCTCATTTTACAGATGAGGAAACTGAGGCAAACAACACTCAGTGGCTTGCCCAGGGTCACACAGCTAGTAAGTGTCTGAGGCTGGATTTGAACTCATATCTTCCTAATTCCAGAACCAGTACTCTAGCCAATGGACCATGTAGCCTCCTGACACTTAATACTGCTAAGGCTCATTTCCTTCACCAGAAAACTGGGGATAATACTATTTTACCTACGCTATGGGGTTGACTGAGCATTATGACTCCCCCCCAAAGATGGCAATTCCCTTCCTTACCTCTTGCCGGTGTAGCCTTAACACCCCATCACCAGACATAGTAAGAACCCTGAAAAGACTGTAAGCTGAAAGACTTATCTTTGTTAAAGTACCTGGGCTAGACTTTCAAGGAGAGGTGGATCTAGGTAAGCAGAGCGGAGAAAAGTAGTTATTTCTGGAGGGATTGGGTGAAACAAGCCAAGGCAAAGATGAGGGAAAGTGTAAAATAATAAGTTCACAGGACAGCATGGTTGCAGTAAAAGTTTTGCTTAATAAAATAGCAGGCAACAAATAGGATATAAAAGTAGGCTGGGGATAGGTTAGGTATGGCTTTAAATGTCAGGCTAAGGATATAAAACCTGATGCTTTAAACAGCAAGGAGGGAGGAGAGGTCCCAAAGCAGATTAGTGATCTGATTCAACATTTGGGAGAGAGAAGCAGCCTAGGAAGATGGGATTCAAGCTCTACTTCTGACACATCCTAGCTGTGTAACCCAGAGTAAGTCACCAAACCTCCCCACCCCCAGCCCACCCCCACCTCTCTCTCAAGCCTGTAAATTGCAAAGCCAGTCAAGACTGGCATTGGTAAAGGGAGTTCTCTAAACTAATGAAATCATAAAATCTGGTATTAAAAAAAAATCTGATGATAGAAGGGAGGATAGACTGAATGTGTGAAAAACTGACAGTATAAGATAAAAGAATTTAAGAGAACAATAACTGACAGAAGTAAAAAGTAGCGTAACACAGATTCAAGAGACAAAGTGAACAAAGCCCAGGACAAGACTTGATGAATACTCGTGGATATAGATTATCTCTAGCCCTGAATGTGTCAACTATTTCAAAAGAAAATATGCATCATCTCTAGCTCACAGTGTCACTCCACCCATAAACATTGTTAAATTCATGGGTGGAGAACCCTGGGAGTAGTATACACCCATGGTTAGAGTTATGGTTTTATCCTAGATCAGTGTTTCTCAATCTTCCTAATGCCGCGGCCCTTTAATATCTGTATGTGGACGTATCTGCATGTGGGCGGACCCGTCTGGAGACGGATAGACGAGTGGTGTTTAGGTTCCTAAGACCACTGGAAATATGTGTCTCAACCCACAGGTTGAGAATCGCTGTTCTAGATGGTCATGGCACATTAGTGGACCAGAAATTTACAATGCAATCAAATTCCAAGTTACCTATGAGGCAGAGGCTTGGTAACTCATGTGCCACATTATTCTGCCCAGTGGGCTTCTTGGTGATGATGGCCTAGTTCTAACTCAAGACTCAACAGTTCTGAGTGCAAATATTACATGCTAGATTAGGGACATAGTTAAAATAGTCTGTGAACCAGGTCTAAAACTGAGTTGCTGTTTGGAGTCCATGAGGGGGCTGGACAAAATTTATAGGCAACAGATTATATAAGCCTCTCTTTAAAATTTTAATTGATCTCTGTATTACCTTAATTTCCAAACAAGTCCCTACAACCATTCACCCACCCTTCTGGCCAACAAGTATAAAAAATAAAAATGAAAGAGAAAAAGTTATTCAACAAAACTAACCAATGCTGACCAAATCTGACAATATAAGGAGTTCAACATTCTCATAACAGATTCATCATGGTACTTCTGGTTTGGTGTTCGCTTATTTTGACTAGTGATTTTTGTCAAATGATCTTCCTATTAGGTAGCTAGGTGGAATGGTGGACAGAACCCTAGACCTAGAGTCAGAAAGACCTGAGTTCAAATGTGACCCCAGATCCTAGTTGTATAACTTTGGGGCAAGTCACTTAACCTCTATTTGCCTCAGTTTTCTCATCTGTAAAATGCTGATCAGTTTCTAACTCTTTCATAGTTGTTTGTTTTTACAATACTGTTGTCACTGTATAAATTATTGTCCTGGCATTATATTTCATAAATATTAAAGTCAGTACCTACCTCATCTATAACATAAACGTAATATTACTGAGTCATTTTCTTCATCTGAAAAATTTGGGATAATATTACCTATCCTACCTACCTCTATAGGGTTAATGTGCCAATTTTACGGGACCTAAAGAAGACAGTTCCCCTCCTCACTTCCAACCAGTGCAGCCTTAACATCACCACCACCAGCCACAGTAAGAACACGTCCATTTGGCTTTTTAAGCCACCTACTGCCTTGGGCTAGACTTTCAAGGAGGGGTGGGATCTAGATAAGCATCAGTTCTCGAAAATCTTCTTTTTTCATCCACTTCATCATTTCTTACAGTACAATAGTATTCCATCACATTTATATACCAAATCTTATTTAGTCATTCCCCAATTAATGGACATCCCCTCAGAAAGAAGGGGTACCACCTCAAAAAATGTTATAAATATTTTTGTACAATTTAGTTAGAATTTGTTTTGCTTAAGACTAATCCCTCCCTTAATCTACCCTTCTCCTATTTCTATCTTCTCCTTTTTTTCTCCTATTTTCCTGTTTAGTGAAATGGCAGGTAAAACTAACCTAAAGAAGCTTGGCAAGATACTTAAAGTTATCTCAAATGTGTTCAAGGATGTAAGTGGAAAGGAGGAGGTAGGGAGGAATAAGCATTTATTAAGTCCCTACTACGTTTCAGGCACTGAGCTAAGTACTCCATCAATATTATCTCCTCTGATCCTCATAACAACCCTCCAAGGAAGGTGCTATTATTATCCTTATTCTACAATTGAGGAAACTGATGGAAGACAGAAGTTAAGTGACTTCCCAAGGGTCAAAAAGCTAATAAATGTCTGAGGCTACATTTGGACTCAGGTCTTTGTAACACCAGGCCTAGAGCTCTCTCCAGTGTATCACCTAGCTGCCTCATAAAGACAAGAAAAATAGCAAAGATTTACCAAAACTATTAAGACAAACTGTTTTCTTCATCAAATATACCATCATAACCATACTCTAACATTACAATCCCTGAAATGCAAACAGAAGAAGTAGAAATGGTGCCAAAGAACAAAGACTAACAAAACAGAGGATTTCTTAAGAGCTCGGTCAAATATCATCCAAACACTAGCTTCCCTGTTTAACTTAATTATACTTATTCCCTTTATGCAAATTTTTAAAATTTCATTTCATCATAATTATCTATTTTACTTTTGTTGCTTGCTTTTATTCCATGTTTGATTATTAACTTTCCCCTTAGCTATGGCTGTGAAAAGGACCAGATCTAGTTATCTTCTACTTTTTTAAAGTTATGTTTAATATTCAGGTCACCTATCCATTTTGAGATCTTTGCATTATAATTATTTCTGACTGTTCCTTATCTTCTGTTCTACTGTTCTGGTTTTCTAATTTTTAATTCCTACCAAACAGCTCTGATATATACTACTTTATAGCAAAGTTTCAGATCTGGAAGTGTGATTTTCCTTCCTACTTGAAATATGTGTGTATACACACACACACATACACACATACACACATCTACATAAATATGTATATGTATGTATATAGAAGTACATTTATGTTGGTAGCTTGATATAGCACTAAATCTGTAAATTAATTTACACACTACTGTCATTTTTATTATGTTGGCCCAACCCAGATGAGCAAAGGTCTTCTTATAAGCCTTAATCCTGGACCATGTGAATTTATGCTAAGACAACTGATTGAGACAAACTGTTAGTAGCTGTAATAGTCTTTCTCCTGCACTGTAATATGTATTTTCCTTGCTTTTTACTAAACTCTCTCCAGTTTTGTACTCTGTGATCTAACTTAATTCATAACTTCCTGCCAAGCCTCTCTTTTGTGAGGTTTGACTTTGGCCTGGGAGTTGTTTAATTTCTTGAACCTAGGTGTGTCTCATGCCATCCTAACCCACTCTATCAACCTCTCCCTCCCCAAATGCTCTTTCCTTTCCTTTAAGGTTCAGTGGTAGAAACTGTTCCCAAGATCCCCAGGAGCATTTTGGCACAATAGACTTACTTATACTCCTCCTGGGCAGATAGTAAAGAATTTAATGAAAATTTCATTCAAATCAAAAACAAATACAAGTGGAAAGAAAAGAGAGTCTTTGTTCTCAAGGAATTTATATTCTAATGGGGAACAGAAGCGTGCATGCTCCACACACACACACACACACACACAGAGCAAAGAGTAGGGATACCCAAGTAAGGGCATGTAGAAACAAGTCAAAAAGGCTGAAGAGGAATGAAGACTAGAAGGCCGGCCTGGGCATCCTCCTCAAAATGACTGTTCTGGGAAGACCTGGTCAATGCAAAGAAGAAGGACAGAGGGTATTTCCAGTGTGACAAACCCAGGGATAGAGCAAAGTTATAGGCGAAGATGTTTCTGCAGTATCACAGAGAAACTCCAGGGTCACAAGTATAATCACAGCATATTTGAGAGATCTTCTAGTCCAATCCCTTCATTTTACAGGTCAGGAAACTGAAGCTAAAGGAACTCAACACAGACATACTTCTTTTTAGGTAGTGGAAATTTTAATTAACCACATAATATTTATTGAGTATTTAATCGTCTGTGTGACCTTGTTACAAGTCATTTAATTTTCCATCACTAAAACAATTTCTAAGTTCTCTTCGAGCCATAATATTCTATTTACTGTGGATTGCTAGGCACTTTAAATACTTAAATGAACAATTCACAAGGTAAGTTAATACATAAGAAAAAGAACATAAGGTTCAGAATTTTCTTTTCTTTTTTTTAAACTTTATTTTTTTGCTTTTTGGAGGGGCAACTGGGATTAAGTGACTTGCCTAAGGTCATGTGGCTAGTTTTTGTGTTAAGTATCTGAGGCCAAATTTGAATTCGGGTCCTCCTGACTCCAGGGCTGGTGTTCTATTCACTGTGCCACCTAGCCGCCCTTCAGAATATTCTTGAATCTTTTCATTAAAAGGTACAGCTCAGAAACGATACTTTTTTCCTACTGTGGGACTTTTATTCATGACTTCCTATAAATCTTCATAAATCTGTTGGTACATGATGGAGGAACAGGGGAAGGATTCCTCTAGAACCCTTAACTCTGTGCAGTTACCAATGGATCACATGGGCTATCCACTGGTTATTCTTCACTCTTATTACACGACCAGCCCACTTCCTTTTCCAGTTAACATACATCTTTATGATGAAATAAGCTGTCAATGCAGTTTAATTAGTAACATGTTGCAATCTATTTGTGACTTAACATATGTCTCTCCACTGCACTTCAGGTGACTTGCAACTTCAAAAACTGATATCCCATGACTTTTAGTCATAAATCATTACCAGAAGAATACTGAAATGAAAGAACTGGTTCTTTAGGGAGAAGCTTGAGGTTGATACAATCATTGTGTGATTTTTCTGAGTGCAATTCAGTCTACTCTCCTATATATTCAATTCTGGAGTCACTTCACTGCCATGTGCAATGACTGTCCAAGACAAGATTAGCTCATTAGTTTATTGAGCCAAGTGCTGGAAAGAGGCATTCTTACTCTACTCCCTTTTTATTTTTTTCCTGTGCAGATATTTGGGCCGAACCTTTCTGAATAATTACATAACAATTTTAAAGAAGACATGTAATGTTCTGGGACTTAGTGCAATTAATATAACATAACCCACAAACAGGAGCATCTCTAAAACCTAGTCATCTATAATGAATCTTTCATCAATATATACTTTGGACATTTTCAATGACAATGGCTTACATCTTTGACATATCTGCCTATTTCATAACTCACCTGACCTCTCACAGAAAAAATAAAATGTAAGAGTGTAAACATTCCTAGAAGATGGGAACTGACTTTCTATGTATTTTTAAAGACATAAATATCGCTGCAAATTAATGAAACTGTTTTTTTTGTACTATTATCTAAAATACATGAGGACTAATTTATTTGATGCCATTAACATAACGTGTCTAATTTATAAGAAACATATTAACAAAGTCATCAGCATCAACAAGTGTTTGACAGTTCCTTTTTTTTTAAGCAAAAACTTCCATTTATGCATTACTATTGCAGCACAAGGCTTGCTAACTGCTTTAGATTTAGTGAGAAACATTTAAAAAATCAAGATAGAGGGAACTGTTCTTCAGATCAAAACATAAATGAGGGTCTTCAAGATGCTATATATAAATCCTGAAGAATATTCTCCAGGCTCAAAGACAGAACAGAGTATATTTAACCAAGGTATTTCCTGGTGTCTGGTATAGGGTGGGTGAAAACTCTGGTGGCAAGTGGCCCAAACTGTCTCCTCACCTGGTCTATCCTCCTCACCTCAACTGTTCAGAGGGAACAAAAAAAATCAAGTTACAATGGGTGGCTAGGTGTGCAGTGAATAGAGCACTGGCCCAGGAGTCAGATCTAAGTTCAAATCTGGCCTCAGACACTTAACACTACATAGCTGTGTGACCTCAGGCAAGTCACTTAACCCCATTACCCTGCCTTCTCCCCTCCAAAAAGCCAAAAAAAAATCAAGTTATAATAGGTGCCATGTGACTTAGAAGTCTTATTTGGAGTTTGCTGCTCCTCCTGCTGGTACCAACTGGTGTCATGAACCTTCTTTTTTGAGTTTTCATAAGAGTCAAACAAGACCATACATGAGTAGGAAGAGTCAAGTTTACTTCTGCAGTTTTGTCTAACATTGTACAGAAAATACTAAGTATATTAACAGTGAAAAATAACCAATGGCTAGGCTAGCCCATATGACACATTGGTAACCACACAGGGTCAAGAGTTTTAAAGCAGTGGTTCTCAACCTGGGAGTCAAATGACCCTTTCACAGGGGTCACAGGGGTTGCTTAAGACCATTGCAAAACACATATTTCTGATGGTCTTAGAAACCGAGAAACTGCTCCTCTATCTGTCTCCAGGCGGGTCCGACCACATACAAGTATTAAAGGGTTGCGGCATTAGGAAGGTTGAGAACCACCGTTCTAGAGGAACCCCTCCTCTATGTCCCCAACATGTTGGTTAGAAGATTTATGGGAAGACATGGATAGAAGTTCCAAAGTAGGAAAAAGCATGTCTGGTTTTTGATCTGTGCCTGTTGATGAAAGGATTCAAGAAAAATCTGAAACTTAAATTCTTTTCCTCTAGGAGCACAATGGAATCGCTAAGTTTACATCAACCTGGTGTCTGGGATTTGTTACATCTATAGAACAGTACCACAATTTCTAATTTAGTGCCATTGTCAGGTTCCTGGGTTCTATCTCAATCTAGAACCCTTTAAGTTAAAAGAGTTATAAGGGTGTTCTGGGTAAAGGGGCTGGAAAAAAGGTGACAGGAGGGACAAAGGATCTATTAAATCCTTGAAAATTTAGCAGATGGATTAAGACAAGAGTGATGAAATAAACCATTCTTCCATAAGCATGAAGGTGATGCTAGGGGTTAGTTATTCTTACAGAAGGAGGAGGGGATCTAATAACACTATCTTTGGTGCTCCAAGTTATTGTAAGAAGCAGCATGGTATAAAAAACAGAACAAAAACAAAACAGCAAATAACTCATGGAGTGTGTAGTTAAAGGAACTATTAGGCTCAAATTCCAGGACAAATCACTTATCTCTGAGTCTTAAGTTCCTCAACGGTAAAATAAGTGGATTGAACTAGATGATCTCTCAGGACCCATCTAGCTCTAAATCCTATGATTCTGAGGACTATTCAGTTTCCTGCCCTAGGAGCCTAGGGTATTAGGATGTGCATATACTATGCATACTTACGACAAATTCCTGATTTATAATTAAGATTTATATCCTGCCTACTCATAAAAGGCCAAAGATATTCTGTCCAGAATAAATGATGGCATATTATATGTGCTTGGCATAAATTACTCATTCACCAAAATACCAGATGAGTTAAAATGTTAATTCTTCATGTGTATAGCTATGCTATAGGCCACACAGTTTGAGTTATTTTTTTCAACAAAAAAATACCAAAGTTACAGAACGAAATGGAATCAAAGACAGTTCACAGTGAACTCATGCATTTAATATAGATCTGTTTCCTAAAGTATGTAATGAATGTTATTTGAGTTACAGCAATTTAAAAACCTAAACAGAAGGCCAGGAGAAAGGCAAAAAAGGGAAATATATTTAAGGAATGGTATTACAAAAGTAATAACAGAATTGCTATATTATAGATAAATATACTTTATGGCCACAAGACAGTAAAGAAAAGTTATTTGGGGCCTCACCACATGGAAGACAAAAGTAAATGAATGTGTATTTAGCAAAAAAAAAACCACCTTTGAAGTAAATTTTTGATGATGAATTATGAATAAGAGTTCAAGATGATATAATTATTATTTCAATGTTGTATCCCTTTTGGGAGAACCTGCACTGACACAGCCTGGTGAATGAGTAGAATTCTCAGATGGATGGCAATGTTTAAGTCTCACTATGGAGCCTTTAGGAATAGAGGTTGTTTTCTATTACTGTTGCCAATAGGAGGCAAGGACCTCAGAAGAGAAAGGCAGGTTTTCTAAGTGCGTGTCTGGTTGAGAAGATGATGTCTGAGAAAAATATGGTTTTCTAGAATGCTGGGTTGCTGACCAGGAATGTAATATACTTGACAAAAATTGGTAAAAAAAAAAATTGTACCTGACTGGAATCTTGTAAATATCTACTTACAAAGGTTTTATTTTAAAAAGAAAGGCAGAAGGACAAACTGCCTAGAGAACTGAACAGCTCTGGTACTTATCACCAGTGTGATCCTGAGCAAGTCATTTAACTTCTCTGGGCTTCAGTTTCCTCATCTGTAAAATGAGGGGGTTGAATCAGGTGACTTTTAAAATCAAAGCCAGTCAACAAACATTTAATCAAGTATTTACTATGTGTCAGGCACTGTAATAACCTGTGGGTATACAAATAAATGCAAAAACTGTCCCAATCCCTGAAGAGCTCATATTCTAAATGGAAAGACAGCATGCAAACACCCAGGAAGACACATGAGACATACAAAAGAGATATAAGCAATCTCAGATAGGAAGACAAGAGCATCTGAGTGGCTGAGAAGGGCCTCCAGCAGAAGGTAGGGATTCCGCTGAGTCCTGAAGGCTTGAAGTCAGGAAAGGTAAGAAGTGGAGGTGTGGAGGGGGAGAGAGTATTCTCCACAAAGGAGACAGCCAATGCAAAGGCACAGAGCCAGGAGATGGAGGGTCACGTTCAAGGAAAAGTAATTAGGCCTGTGTGTCATCAGATTATAAAGTGTATATAAGGGAATCAAGTTCAGAGACTAAAAAGGTAAGAAAGAACAATTCTCATCTGAACAGGTCAGAGGAAGGAAGAACATGTGAGCACACAGAGTTGTATAGAGGAACACGTTTCACTCAACAGGGGGGAAATGGGAGAAGGTGGAATCTGAGGCAGAATAGTTTAAAGGAAGGATTATGTCCAAGTAAACTCTAATTAAGGATATACAAAAATATTTATAGCTTCTTTTGTGGTAGAAAATAAAGAGATGCCCATTAATTGAGGAGTGGCTCATTTTTCTGAAGAAAAATATGAAAGTACAGAGAATTTACTTAGCAACTTAGATCTTAAACAGAGACAGCTACTAAAGCATGAATACAATGTATGACGTGATCCTTTAAGAACAGTACTGAGTCTAAAACATCCACACCCTTTAACCCAGAGATCCTACTGCTAAGCAGATATCCTAAGGAGGTCAAAGATGAAATGTCCTATAAATGTCAAAATATTGATAACAGGACCTGTGTAGCAGAAAAGAACTAGAAACAAAGTAGAAGGATGGTATTGACTGAGGCATGCCAAACTGTGGCCAACTGTGGAATATTGTATCACAGGAAATGAAGAAAATAAATAAATACAAAGAGGTATGGAAAGCTTTACATGAACTGATGAAAAGTGAAGTATACAGACCCAGGAAAACAACACACTAAATGGCTATAACCATGTAAACAAAGACAAACAACAATAAAAACTAAATACTTCATAATTACAAGGATCAAGCTTTGCATTGCAGAAGAGACAAGAAGAAGATGTTCCTCCCTTCTTTCTTTGCAGAACTGGGGGACCGTATGTATGAAACACTGCATATACTGTCAGATACAACTGAACTGTTGGCTAATTTAGCTTTACTAATTTTCCTTATTTTTCATTCTTTACTAAAAGGAATGACTTTCTGTTTAGGAAATGTTGGCAAAATACGTGGGGAAATGGAAGTGACGTAGAAACCCAAGGTAGCTAACAAGGGCAGTTTCAAAAAGGACACACAATTTTGTCAGGAAAGCTGAAGGCCAGAAAGAGCAGAGGCTGGAGAGAAGGTAAGGACAACACCTTCGAAAATGATCCCAAGACAAAAGAAGATTATAAAAAGAACAGGACGCTGCTCAGAGGGAATGGGGCAATAATAATGGATGACACAAGTATGAACTGTTAAACTTTCATTTTGTCCTTTTCTCCACTGAGAATGATACTTGGGCTAAAAGGTATAGATTACAGAACAACAATACAAAAAAGAAAAGCAGGAAACTGTTCACTAGGAGAAGTAGAAGATAGTAAAATAGCACGATGCTTTTGATAATTCTAAGTCCCCAGAGGTGCAGATGAATTACATTCTACAGTACTGAAGAATGGACAGATGATTGTTGGGACACTGCCAGTGAGCTTCAAAGTGGAGTAGAAAATGGGAAACATATTATAAAACTGATGATAAGTATTTTTTATTGAAATTTTTTAAAAAAGGAATAAAATGGGAATCCACAGTGTTCAGTGGATATGATGATTCTTAGTAAAATTCTAAACTGTAGTCAGCTAGAATGTCTAGAAAAGGAAGTAGTTATTACACAACTATCAGGCTTAATTATGAACAAGTAATGCCAGAGTAGCCTCATTTCCTTTTTT
>CM053580.1:353081723-353130978 GCA_028627135.1 Pseudochirops cupreus | reverse complement strand
ACTGATGATAAGTATTTTTTATTGAAATTTTTTAAAAAAGGAATAAAATGGGAATCCACAGTGTTCAGTGGATATGATGATTCTTAGTAAAATTCTAAACTGTAGTCAGCTAGAATGTCTAGAAAAGGAAGTAGTTATTACACAACTATCAGGCTTAATTATGAACAAGTAATGCCAGAGTAGCCTCATTTCCTTTTTTGAAAGGGTAGCTAGACTTGATAACCACAGGAATGCTAAATTTTAGAAAGGAATTTAAGTCTTAGGCTAGTCTTATAGACAAGAGCAGAGATGAGGGTTAGGTGTATTTACAAGTTGGTTAAATGACTAGACGTAAAGAATAGTCATTTAATTTCCAAGTTTAGTGACAACTTGTTAGGAAATCATTAGTGGAGCACCTAGTTCTTGGACCTATACCGTTTATATCAGTGGCTTGCATAAAAATACGGATGACTTTCTATTAAATTTGAGGATGACAAAAATCCAGGCAAGACAGTTAAGATACTGGTTGACAGAGTCAAGATCCAAAAACATCTCAAAAAGCTACAACTCTGGGCCTAGAGGCAGGGTTTGAAATCAGAGGACATGTCTGAGGTAATCTTGGGCAGGTCATTTTACTTTTCTCAGTCTCAATTTTCTTACCAATCAATCAATCAAGCCTTTATTAAGTGCCTACTATGGGTCAGACATTATACTGGCACCAAGCACAGAGATATGAAACAATCCCTACATACTAGGAGCTCCCATTCTAATAGACAGTCATGCGAAAGGATTCAACTGACTCCATCAGCACTAAAAGGCAGAAGAAGTAACAATAGTTACAAAAAGGCAAACTTAAAAGCTTGTGCTAACGATCAAAGCTTTCTATAAGGGGAACAACTGTCTGAGCAAGCAGTTAATTCTCCCTCACTGGAATTCTTTAGTCAAAGGGTATATGTAACCACTTGCTAGGTATGCTGTAGAGGTATTCTTGCTCAAGTATGATTTAGGACTAGATGATCTCTCAAGTCTATTTCAGCTTTGAGATTCTATGCATCTGGGCAAGGTGAGACTTCCAGAATAAAATGAAAGGGGTTTCTAAGATAAAAGATTTTAAAAAGCATTTACTAAAAGCCTATACTAAGAGGCACTGTGCTTAATAATTCACAAATATTATCTCATTAGTTCCCCACTTTTCACAGCTGAGGAAACCAAGGCAGTCCAAGGCTAAATGACTTGTCCACGGCGTGACCATCAATTTTAAGTCAGTTCTTCCTGACTTGAGGCCTAGTGAACTTTCTGCTGTGTCTCCTGGCTGCCTCATCATCTGCTTCTTCAGATGATGCTTTCAATAGGCTCTATCCAGATCAAGCATTCTTAAGCTGGAATACGTGAACTTGCTTTTTTTTTTTTAAAAGATCCTAGTAAATGTATTTTGATTTGTTTTATTTTGTATTCCTATGTATTTCATTTTATGCATTTAAAAGCATTGGGGGAGGGGGGGCAGCTAGGTGGCGCAGTGAATACAGCACCAGCCCTGGAGTCAGGAGTACCTGAGTTTAAATTCAGCCTCAGACACTTAACACTTACTAGCTGTGTGACCTTGGGTAAGCCACTTAACCCCAACTGCCTTCCAAAAAGCAAAAAAATAAAAGCATTCTGGATCCAACCATTCTGGAGAGCAATTTGGAACTATGCCCAAAGGGCTATAAAAATGTGCATACCCTTTGACCCAGCAATACCACTTCTAGGGCTGTATCCCAAAGAGATCATACAAGCGGGAAAAGGACTCCTATGTACAAAAAATATTTATAGCAGCTTTTTTGTGGTGGCAAAGAATAGGAAATCAAGGGGGATGCCCACCAATTGGGGAATGGCTAAACAAGTTGTGGTATATGAATGTAATGGAATACTACTGTGCTATAAGAAATGAGGAGCAGAAGGACTTCATAATAACATGGAGAGACTTGGATAACCTGATGCTGAGTGAGGAGAGCAGAACCAGGAGAAATTTGTACACAATTACAGACACATCATATCTATGATGAATAACTTTGATAGATTGGACTCCTCTCAGCAATGCAAGGTTATAAGACAACTCTAATGGACTCATGAAGAGGATTATCCATAACCAGAGAAAGAACTAGAGTCTGAATGCAGATTGAAGAAAACTACTTGCTCTCTTTTTTGTTTTGTTCCTTTTTTTTCTTCTTCATTCCATTGGTTATAATTCTTCTTTACAACTTGACTAATTATGGCAAAGGTGTTTGTAGAATCTGTATCTTATTGCATGTCACTGTGGGGTGGGAAGGGGGAGAAAATTTGCAACACAAGGGATTGTGGAACTGAATGTTGTAAACAAAAAGTAAATAAATACATTTTTAAAAAAAAGCATTCTGAGACAGGGTCCATAGGTTTTAAAAGATTTTGGGGGGAAGGAGTGAGATCCTAAAACATACGAAAAAAGGTTAAGGAGTCCAGCTCTAGATAATAGGAATCTGGTCCACAATGTATTAACAACTAGGTCAATCTGAACCTTAGAAGTTGTAAGAATGCTAGACTTCAGAGTCAGGAGGCGTGGGTTCAAGTTCTGGATCAGCTACTTAAAAACCATGTGACTATGGGGAAATCTTTTAACCTCTCTAGGCATCTAATTCCTCATCAGTAAAATGGTGATAATAATACTTGTGGCATTTAGCTCAGAGAGTTAAAGCATGAAAACTTCTTTGTAAACTATAAAAAGCTACTGAAGTGGGCTACTGATTCAATGAGATTAGCTTCCCCTGCCTAACAGCTGCGTTATCCTTAAGAGTAAGTATTTGTGAAGTATTTAGCATAAGACTTCTATCATGTCCATAATTTAAAATCTGACAAGTTAAATATTTAAAATATTTAAAATACCTATACTTTAAACACAAGAAGAAAACTGAAGAATTTGATGATATAATTATGTGTCACATCATCACAGCTTTAAGTAACTGAAAAAAATGCAGCCCAATATGGGTATCCTGTAGGATACTCCAGGGCCCTTTTCTCTATTTTATTTTACTTAGTGACATCAGTTACCAGTTCTGCGTATCAACTTATCTAGCCCTAATCTTCAAATTAATATCTAACAATCTAGGGAACATCTCAAATTAGATGACATCTTAAATTCAATATGTCAAATACTGAACTCATTATCTTCCCTACCAACTACTGTCATGGAAACTACTGCTTTCAGTCAAGGCTCAAAATGTAGACATTCTTGACTCCTCATTTTCATTTACCCTCACCCCTTCTAATCTGCTGCCAAGCTCCATTGATTCTACCTTCATAATATCATAATAACACATATTTCTCTTCTCCGACCATATACTGACTCTGATGCAGACTGTCATCACCTTTTAACACGAACTAATACAACAGCCTTCTACTTGTTTATCATCTCAAATTTGTCCTGTATATCTCGTTTGTACCTGGTTGTTTTCACACTGTTTCCACTTATTAGACCATGAGCTCCTTGAGAGCAAAGATTGTTTTTAGCCTTTCTTTTTCTTTCCAGTGCTTAAGCTTGGCACAAAGTAGGCACTTAATAAAAGCTTGTTGACAGTTCACTGACTTCGTCTTTATTTATTTCACTTTGCTTAAGGTCATGCAAGGCTTTCCATGCTTCCCTGGTATTCTTGATATTTATCATTTTTGATGGCACTTATTCCAAGTAACTCATGTACCACAATTTGTTTAGCACTTACTTTGTTTCCAGGTCTTTGCTACTAAACAAAGTCCCAACTCTTTACTAGATCAGACTTCTTAAGAGGTTATCAAATATTCTTCGTCCTTTAGGAAATTAGTATGTAATGTTATGATTTCTAGCCACCATACTTTAGAGAGAGTAGTGAGCTTCAGTAAGTGGTTACTTATGCCCAGATATTTCAGCTGCCTTACTAAAGTAGAATGTTAGCATTCAGCTTCATTGCTCCTCGTGAAACTGAGGTAAAAGTATTTCAGTATACCTTAGCTAAAATTTAAATGGTGGAGAAAAATAAAACTAGAATGTGATTTGGAATGAACTGTTCCGACTACATGCAATTTCATCTTCAACTAGTCAACTGTAATCAAAAGTATTTGTTAAGCACAAGTCTGAATATACATGATGGATCAAGTACCAGTTGGGAACCTAAAATTTGACAGCTAACAATCATTTAATATATCAAGTGCCAAAAAGAGTAATATTACAGATGAATGAAATGGATAGTCTGCCTGCCAGAAGTCTCTCCATCCTCCAGTTTGTCCTCCATTCAGTGAAAGTGATTTTCCTAAAGAGCCTGTCTGACCATGTCACCTCCCCTACTGAAAAGGCTCCGGGAGTTCCCTATCACATCTAGGAGTGACATGGGCTTCTTTGTTGTTCCGCAAACAAGACATTCCACCTCTCAGTTCCAGGCATTTTCCCTGTTTTCCAGGTCTTGAAATCTCTTTCTTCTCATCTCTGCCTTCTGGCTTCCCTGGATTCCTTCAAGTTCCAACTAAAATCCTATCTTCTCCAAGAAACCTTTCCTAGCCCCTCTTTAATTCTAGGGCCTTCCCTCTGTTGAGTTCCTATTCTCCTGTATATGGCTTGTTTGTACCTATATCTTGCTGTCTTGCTCCACAAGATTTTGAACCCCATGAGGGCAGGATCTGTCTTTTGTCTTTTTTTTTCCTCTTTTATCTCCAGCATTTAGTATAGCACCTAGACACTTAATAAATGCTTACTGCCATATCCTTTCCCTCTGTCCACAGAGTATCACACCCTCATCTGTAGGACCTCTGCCCAAAGGAATATAAATTTTGATCACTGAAACCTTAGCAAGATATCTTGGGGTTTACAGGCTAGATTTTTTTTTTCTTAAGGGCCATGCCTTAAACACAAATAACTCTGGTTCTCATTGGTTGGTCAACAATAGGTCCCTGGCCAAGCCCCACTTGGTCACTGTTTGGGCCTGGAATGGCTCATAGTTGAGTGTAAACAGGTTTCTGTTTTGGCCAGAAACCCCAAGGGTCTTCCCCAACCAGACAGATTTTTTTTTTTGGGGAATAGGTAAAAGAAGCCATTCCTGGTCTCATTTCTAACCTAGCCTTAATCACTGAATGTGTATGGCCTCAGTCAAACTGAAACCCATTAAAGACCTTAGCTAAAAATGGCCAAGGTCTTCCACTGCGTCCAGGGCACCTCCAGTTGTCCAGATCTATATCTTGCCACTGGACCCAGATGTCTTAAGAGGAGAAAGTAAGGTGGGTGACTTTTCACAGGCCTCCCTCACTTAAATCCAATTCACTTGCACATCATGGCATCACCTCCCTGAACTCATGGTCCTCTTCAAGAAGGAAGGACAAATAACAGCAACTGCCATAGTGACATCTTTTTAAGTTCTCATCAAGATTTCCTGCCTTATTGTCCATAGTTAATTTAAGGAAATGAATACTGCTTTGTACTTCACTTCTTCTTTGTTCAATTTTACAAAACACTTTTCCAGCTAAAAACCATATTTTTTATTCTTCTTAGTACAGCAAAAATACTAAGTTTTAAAATATTGCTTTAGGAAGAAATTTTAGGGGAAAAAATGCTTTAGGAAAGAACTAATTTTTTCAGAATTTATATACAAACATTTTTTTGTCAAAAATTTTTTTAGGGTAGCTAGGTAGAGCAATGGACCTGGAGTAAGGAAAATCTGAGTTCAAACCTAGCCTTACTTCTAGCTGTGGGATCCTAGTGAAGTCACTTCACCCTATTTGCCTCAGTTTCCCCATATGTGAAATGAGCTGGAGAAGTACATGGCAAATTACTCCAGTATCTCTCCTAAGCGAACCTGAAAAAGGGCCCCAAAGAGCTGGATGTGACTGAAATGACTAAACAATAACAATACAGATTTTTAAGGATTTTAGAAATGCCTTTGATAAATAACTGAAGCCAAGTTTGTAATTTCGTTACATGTATTAAGCTCTTTCATGTGATATTTTTACTGTTTTCATTTATTAGGATCCTTTTATGTAAAGTGAAATATATTAAAGAAGAAAGTGTAATTTGCTTTTTCTTTCTCAACTGTTCTGGTTTTTTTTTCCTTCAGTTTTTCTAGGACAATGGTTTTTCTAAGGTGTCTTCTTATCCTTTGGAAGAAGTCAGAAGATATGCAAATATCTCATTATCAATTTAGCCCCAGCTAACTCCTTTCCCAGCTTTCTCAAAGCTTAAAATAGCTTAGCATTAAACTAGTGAGAAAACCAAATGAAGAAAGTGTTTTTCTCTGCCTTATAACAGTAGACACTTGTCAGAAATTTCTGCTCCAAGAGCTTTTATTTATTCAAGCTGATTTCAATGAAAGACTTCATACATTTGTACTAAAATAAATGCATTTATATAAGTGAAATCCTGCTGGAAGTAAATGCCATTGCAGTTTTATACATAAGAAAATTATTTCCACGCCCCTATCAATCACCCTCTATTTCAAGAAGTATCCATATGAGTAACTCCAATACAAAAACAAAAAAACCCAACAATTTGGACATTTCCCAGGGCCTCAGTATGTAATCTGACCAATTTTAAAATCAATATTTAAATTCTAGAAGTATATATTAATGGTTAGGAAAGCTAATTTCATCATACCATTCTGAGGCTTCAGTGGCATCTGGAATTTTAAAATAGATTTTTGGTACTTTATTGACTGTTAATTAACTTGAGGCTTTCTGTACTTTTAAAAGAATAACTAAAAAGACATATTTTGATACTGTAACTTTAAGCCAGAAAGTCAAAATAAGTTTTATTCTGACAGCTATATCAGTTGGGGGATGGGAGGGAAGGGGAGAGAGGAACCAGGAAAGGTCTTATACAGGAGGAGGCCCTTAAACTGAATTTTGAAAACAACTAAAAATTCCAAAGAGGCAGTGGTGATAAGCAAATACATTCTAGGTATAGAGGACAGACTGTAAAACACCCAGAGTTGGGCATGGAAATGTATACGTATAAGAAGAAGAAAACTAGTTTGACCTGACAACAGAGTTTTCATCTCAAAATCCCCAAACATCATCTCCCAGTCTTTCCTCTTTTTCCCTAGTCTCAGACAAAGGAAGCTCTTCTTGCAAGGCTAATTCCTTGTCTACAGGTAGGGAAGAGAAGAGATTAAGTATATGTTCAAATGCCTACTAAGTGCCAGGCACTGTAATAAGTGGATCCCTCTCACAACCCTGTGAAGTAGGGGCTTTTATTATCCTCATTTTACAGTTGAGGAAACTGCAGTGACTTGTCCAAGATCACATAGCTAGACCATGTATGAGGTTGGATTTTAACAAGGGTCTTCCTGACTCCAGGCCCCCACTCTATCCACTACAATCACCTAGTCTCTCCCTATTGATCTTCTCTAGAAGACTAACTCCTCATTCATTCCCCATCTCTCTCTCTCTCTCAAGTCTTCAAAGTCTCCCTCTATCAACTGATTCCTTCTTTACTGCAATCAAACAGGCCTAAACTCACTCATCCTTTAAACAAACAAAACTTCAGTCCTATATCCTTTTCTCTCTATATATTATTTCAGTGGGTGATCTCATCAGATTCCATGGTTTCAATTATCATCTCTAAGCAAAATGGTTTTTAGATCTACTTGTTTAGTCCTAACCTCAATTTCCAACTCCAGTATCATGTCTTCCCAACTGCCCACTGGACATCTCAAACTAGGCACCCTGTAGATATCCAGACTCAATGCTTCAAAAACTTGAACTCGTGATCTCTGCTCCCAACTTCCCCTCCTCCTATCATCTTCCTAGTCACCCAAACTCGTATCCTAGACACCATCCTCGACTCCTCACTCTCACCTGTCATATCCAATCAGTTGCCAAGTTCTGTCATTGCTACCTCCACAACATCCTTCACATGTGCTCCTCTCTCTTTCTAATATGGCTACCACACTGGTGTGAGCCCTTATTCCCACATCCCTAGACTATGGTAATCAAGTCTGTAGGTTGGTCTCCCTGCCTCTAGTCTCTCCTCACTCCAGCTGTCAAAGTTATCTCCCTAAGAAGCAGGTCTGACCATATCCTCCTTTATTAAATAAACTCTGGGGGCTCCCTATTACTGCCATTATCCAACAGAAAATCTTATCTGACTTATAAAGCCACTTGTATGGACTCCCATCCACATACTCTTGACTTTGTCTTCCTTGCTGTTCATTGCACAAGACATTCTATCTTTTGACTAAGCATTTTCACTAGCTGTCTCTCATTCCTGGAAATTTCTCCTTCCCCATATCAGTTTCCTTGATTCCCTGGTCTTTTTCAAGAGGCTAAAGTCCAATATTCTTGCAAGAAGCCTTTCCCAATCCCCCTCAATCTCAATGCCTTTCCTCTGAGATTAATCCCCATTTATCCTGTATATATTTTGTTTGTACACAGTCGTTTCCATGTTGCTTTTCTCATTAGACTGTGAGGTAATTGAGGGTAAGGACTGCCTTTTGCCTTTTCTTTGTATCCCCAGTGTTTAGCACAATGTCTGGCAGGTAACAGGAATCTAATAAATGCTAGTTGACAAACTGAATATCCTCTCAAGCTCTTGTGCTATATCTCACCTTCCTTTCTCTGCCAAAGTCCTAGGAAAAGCTACCTACACTAGGTGCTTCCATTTCTTCTACTTTCACTCACTCTTCAACTTTTTGCAATCTAGCTTCTGCTGACTTTATCACTCAACTGAAACTGCTCACTAAGGAACCTGTGCTCTCTTGTCAAATCTTGCTCCTTTCTCAGTCCTAAAACTTCTCAACCTATCTGCTGCATTCGACATGTGGACCACTTTCTACAACCTGATAGTCTTTCCTCTCTGGATTTTCCTAACACTCTTTTCTTGGTTCTTCCCCTCCCTGTTTGACTAAGTCTCATTTTTCCTTACTGGTTCATTCATCACCTGTGCTATAGATTCTACAGCATACTTCCTAATTGGGGTGTTTCCCAAGGTCCTGTCCTAGGTCCTCTTGTTTTCACCCTCTTAATTCTTTCTCTGTAACCTCATCAATTCCAATGGGTGTAGCCATGGGAGATGGTTTTTTTTACCATCTCTATGCAGATGACACTCACACCTACAGTCCAGTATCTCTTCTGAGCTTAGAGTCAAATAGCCAATGGCTCAAATGTCAATCAGACATTTTAAACACAACATCTTTATTTTTTTTTTCAAACACTGATTGTCATTTTATGAATCTCAACATCAGGAATTAAAATGTTTTGCAGGATAAGGGAAAGTAATTCCATGGCTGACTGAACAACATAAAACGAAAGCTTCTGAGGCTTAAGAGTACTTTTAAGATCATCATAGTCCTCATTTGCTTCCTAACTGGATTCTTTTAAATCAAGAATTGTTGAATTTATCAACATTTTTACATCAAAGCTTCCAAAATTATAGTACACTATGAGACCCTGTTGCTACCATCCAATCCTGTTAGCTTTGTGTGAAAATAATTTGGTTATTTTTAATGTGATGAGAATTGGGAAGTTGATCAATGATATATATTTTTAAGTTCTTCCTTTGTCCTAGGCACTGGAATATAAAGCTGAAATATTTATATAGTCCTGTAGGCAAAGAGCTTATCATCTTTTCTTCTAAACCTTCTTCTGTTCCAATCTTCCCTATTTCTATATAGGCACCACCATCTTTCCTGACTCCAGATTCATAATCTCAAGCATTATCTTTGCCTCCTCATTCTCCCTCACTCCACATACTCAATCAGTTGCTAAATCTTGCAGTTTCTCCTTTTGCATGTCTTATATTTTACCCCTTTTCTCTATTCACATAGCTACCACCTTGGCGCTCATTCCCTCTCACCTAGACTGTTGCAACAGCCTAATTTCTTTTTAACAGTCTCATTTCTCTCTTTGTCTCAAGGTTATCAATACTCCAGTCCAACAGTAGTTAAAAATCCTACACAGCCTGGTCCCAAACTCTTCCTAATCTACTTGGACATTACTTGTTCACCTGCATTCTTTAGTTCTACTCAAAATGGCATTCTCTCTTTTCCTCATATATGTCACTCCAGTTCCCATTTCTGTGCTTCTGCAAATGCTGTATTCCATGGCTTCAATGTGTTCCCTTTCTTACTTCTTGCTCAAAAGCCTTCTCTCTCTTCAAGATGAAGCTCCAAAACCATCTTCTGCATGAAGCCTTTCCTAATTCCCATCAACCACTAGGGCTCACCTGCCCAAAGTATAGTATACATTTTTAGATATACTTGTTTTCTCTCTTGGTAGAACGCAAACTCTGGGCAAATTGGGATTGTTTCATTCTTTGTACTTGTATGACCACTATTTAGTAGTGTCTGACACGTAGCAGGAGTCTAATAATCACTTGCTGACTGGCTGGTTAATCTAGAATGTCATGTTAAAACTCAGGAAGTCCAAAACTGATGACATTCCTTCCAAAATTTGTCCCCTCCTAACTTCCCTTTTCTCTTAAAAACACCATCAGTCTCAGTCACTCAGGCTCAAACACTTGAATCATTCTTGACTGTCTCCTCTCATATCCATTCAATCCAATCCTACTGATTCTAAGTGTAATACCCAGTACAGATGTATTTTCTGTCAAGGTCCTTGTGCTCAATCCCCTGGGCTACCCAAATAGCCTCTTACTTATTCTCCCTATCTGAAGTTTCCATCTTTAACAACACTGCCAAGATCATCTAAGACATAAATTTGATTAAGTCGAATCCTGTCCAAAAATTTATGGAAACACAAACCAGATCTATAATGATCAGTCTCAGACCTAATTTTAGGTCTTGAGCCTTGACTGAATTTTACTTCACAGAAATCGAACTTATTACTGCTTCTTCCCTTAGGCAAGTAGGTGGCTCAGCGGATAGAGCACTAGGCCTGGAGTCAGAAGACCTGGATTCAAATCTAGTTTCTGACACTAACTAGCTATGTGACCTTGGGCAAATCAATTAGCCTCAGTTTTCTCAACTATAAAATGGAGATAATAATAGCACCTGTCTTTCAAGGTTATCTGGAAGATCAAATCAAATATTTGTAAAACTCCTAGCAGGCTCTTAATAAATGATTCTTTCTTCCCTTCTCTTTGTCGTTATTTACTGCTTCCATTCATTCCAGGCAAAGATGATAAATGTGACTCTTGCCCCATTTTGGCTAAGATTTTAAAGTGTGTTAAATTTTTTTTATGGGCCCCTCATAGCATCCTAAAACCTATAATCCTCCTTCAATTTTATGACTCAGTTAAAGTGTCAGTTCCTACCTGATTGTGATTAGAAGTGATTCCTCCTTCCTTGAAACTCTTGTTTGACTTTTCCTAGACAATTATATGCTAACTTGCATTATATAATTTATTTACTTATCTCATCCCCCTAGAGTGCAAAGTCCTTGCCACAGGAACTATACATTTCAACTTTGTATTCCAGTGCCTAGAGCAGAAGAGCACACACAAAATCTTTGCTCAACTTCCTAATTCTCACCACTTTGAGAACATCCAAGTTAGTTCGCATCAACACAACAGGAATGGGTGGAGGCAGTTCTTGCTTAAAAAGAAACCAATTATGAAGCATAAGCTCCATTTAAAAAAAAAAGGACTATGATGATCATCAAAAGTACTCTAAGCCTCAAAAAGCCTTTGTTTTATGTTGTTCAATCATCTATGGGATTACTTTTCCTTCTGCAAAACATTTTCCTTCCCGATGTGGAAATTCATGAAACGACCCATCAAAGCTGAAAACATAAAGATGCTAAATTAGATAATCAACCTGCTAACCTGGCAGCTTTCCCTAGACCTTTCCTTTCCTCCCCCCAACCAATAAAGGAAACCAAGGATCAAATGCAACTTCAACCAAGGCTTGAATACAGTTGTTTTCCAACAATAATTAAAAGACCTTTGAGTTTGCTGTAAGATTGTATGAGAATTTTCTCTTCCTTTCTCGGTCCCACGCTCCCCCCCATGCCCTCACCAGAAACAAAAATGCAAAACACCAAAAACCCAAACCAGAAGCAGCCGCAGCTGTCATCCACACCCCAGGCCGTAGCTGAGGGGGCAGCGTGGACCCACTTACTGAGCTGTCCGCCGCCTGGCATCACACTTGGCTCCCGGCTTCCGGCACCCCCCGCTCCGGCCGCCCCGAGGATCCCGGGGCCTCCCACTCCAGGCGGGGTCCCGCTCTGCCGCTCGAAGTTGCCCGGGTTGGAGAAATAGTCTCGAAGGCGCGGCAGTTCTCGGCCGCTCTCCAGCAGCTCCGTGTGCAGCTCCAGGGCCGTCAGCAGGAACTGATCGCGCAGCAGCTGCGCCGCGATAGCGTCCACCGACAAGCGGGCGGGAGGCTCCCCCGCCGAGGCCGTCGAGGCCGCCTCCCCCCCGGGGACCCCCGGTCGCCCTCCGCCCGCCCCGGCCATCGGCTCCTGCGGGGACAGGGAGCCTCCGGAGCCGGGATCGGGGCCGCCTCCAGGACCCAGCCGCAGGCTGGGCCGCCGCTCCTCCTCGGCCGCCGCCGCCGCCACCTCGTCGTCGTCGTCGTCCGAGTCGCTGAGAAACGGGTTCACGCCGCCGCTGCCGCCTCCCGCAGACATCGCCGCCATTTTAATCTGTCAGGTGCTTCAGCTCCTCCCCGCCTGACGGTGACAGACCGCGCCCGGGGCTGCCGCGGGCCCAGAGGGACCGCTTCGACCTGGGCCCGCCTCCGGATTAGCCGCCTGCTCCTCGTTTCCCCACAGAAGCGGCTGCAGCTCAGCAGCACCCGCAGCAACAACTGTTCCACGGCCCGGCTCCGCAGGCGTCTTCCTGGTCCCGACTCTCGCGGGAAGTGGGAGATGTTCACGTTCCCAGCCACCCCCGCTCCTTCTCTTTACAGGACCCGAGCGTCCCTCTCCTCCTCCTCCTCTTCCTCCTCCTGCTCCTCCTCCTCCTCCTCACGCCTCGAGGCCCCGCCCCCTCTTCAGCAGGATAGGCCCTAAGAGAAGGGAAGGTGCTGGAGACAGCGCTTCCAGTATCGCGAGAACGTCAACTAGCCGGTAAGTCTTGACCCAGTCGCGGCTGGGATGGACTGAGCGGGGCGCGGTACCTTGTAGGGTACCTTACGGGCAGGTCCTAGGGCAGGAGCGGTCACTGCCCGGGTGGCTTCGGTTTCTTTGCCATTAACGCTGGGGCACTGCGTGGGCATCTCCCCACGTGTGGAGCAGAGGCGCTGGGATCGCACCCTCTGCCTGCGGGAGAGCCTCGCTTCCGGGAGAATCCCGGCTCTCCGAGGCCGGGGATAGAGAGATTGGAGTACAGTAAGAGCGATAGGGTCGGGGCGGAGAGAGACTTGTACTTTCCCCCGCAGGTTTGGACCCGAAGTAAAACTCTCCCCGCTTGGTACACAGGTGCACAGCCTGGTTGGTCCGGGTACCTCCTGGTACCATCCAGGCGTCCCGGGAGTCCAAGTGCCAGAGCCGGCTGAGTGCCACACTTTTCCTAGTCACCCCAGGGCAGGGGTTCTGAAATTCTGAATTTAACTATATGTGTGTGTATGCCATTTCTCAGAATGTTTTAAAGGTTTCAAAACATAGGATTACAAAGGAAGCTTACCATATTGAAATAGTTTTTATATGTATTCTATATATTTAATTTTATACATTTAAATATATAAAAAACTATTTCAATATAGTATCCTATGAAATCCTATGAAAATTATTTATGTAATATGTAATATAAAATATAGTTCTATATTAATTCTCTACATGATTTCAATATAGTGAATTTCCTTTGTAATTCTATGTATTTTGGGTCTTTTAAAACATTTTGAGAAACGGTCAATTCTATTGGTCAGTTGTGTCCATCTCTTCCTGCCATTTGGGGGTTTCTTGGCAGAGATACTGTAGTGGTTTTCCATGTCCTTCTCCTGCTCATTTTACAGATGGGGAAACTGAGGCAAAAAAGAGTAAGTGACTTGCCCAGGGTCACACAGTTAGTAAATGTCTGAGTCTGCATTTGAACTCAGCAAGATTTCTTCCTGATTCCAAGCCCAGTGTTCTGAGCTAACCGAATTGCAAAAAAAGGTTAAGGACCTCTGCTTTAGGGAGGCAGCTCAAACCAAACTAAGGGACTCATATGTGGAGTGGCATGAACTAAGTGTTCTCTTTTCCATTCTATGAGTGTTTCTGGAACCACCAACTAGCTCCCAGGGTGATTGTGAGGATCGTATGAGATAATGATTGTAAAGTGCTTAGCACAGGGCCTGGCACGCTGTAAGTGATAAATAAATATGGGCTATTGTGATTATTAAATCTCAGCTATGCAGTTGATGATCAGTAAATGTTTACTGAATTTTGAGGGAGGTTAGAACTCTCAGAAACCATAGAGGGCACTTAAGATTATTTTTCTTTATTTCCCAGTTCAGGAGGAAACTGAAGCTCAGAGGATTAAATGACTTGTTCCAGGTGACACAGTAACAATGTTAGAACTGGGATTAAAACCCTGGTCTGATTTTCATTCCATTTCTGGTTTTATTACTTCACTCAGATTTATTTTGTTATTTGTGTTTAAGTCAAGTCTTTGAAGCTTATTCCTATCAAAATCATTGTTTTTATGAGACTAAAATATACACAAGAATGTGGCTATACTAATAAATTAAAAAGCTAATGCTTTACTATCTCTTTTATTTAACACATATAATTGTGGGAATAGTTTTCCTTTGGATGTAAAATGTTCTTTTGAAAATATTCAATTACAGATATGTTCCGGCTATTTTTCTAGGGTTAAAAAAAAGCATCCTTACTGATTTACTTTAGTACTTCAAGAATTGAAGAATTTTGGAAAAAATCCTTTGGTTGTCCACCTCTTGTATTAGCCATACTTTGACTTACGTGCCTAATTAATTCTTGCTGATTGATTGGTTACATATAAAATTGTATTAGTGTCACATATATATGACTTTTTGTCAATACAGTTTTCCTTGTAACAGTGGGAAAATGCACTATGATAAAGCATTGCTCTGTAAATTTCAGACTCAGAGGATCATAGGGTCATAGATTTAGAACTGGAAGGGAGCCTTCCAATCTAACTGACTTGTTGTATAGTTGAGGAAACTGCTCAGTCACATGGTAAATAGCAAAGTCAGGATTCAAACCCAAGCCCTCTGACTCCAAATTTCATACACTTTCTATTATATCACATTGCCTACACTGCCACTCTCCCTTTATAGCTGAGATAAGCGAGGCTCAAAGTTGCCAAATCCCACAATTTCCTAGTAACTAAGATCAGAAAGAGACAGTGTTTGAACCTAGACCCTTTAGACCCTAGACCAAGTGTGAAGTCTTTTCATCACTGGGCTTATATGTGCCTGGAAGTGGTCAGGGTGCAGGCATATACATCCTCCACATATGTTCCATGGGAGGCCCTGACCACTTAATGGGACACATTTATTAGGCGCTAAAGGACTTGGTACTTTGGGATAACTACCATTACACTGGAAATAAAGGATGTGATGCCTGTACACATGTGTAAGTGCATGCATGCAAAATACTTCACATACCATAACTGCTATAGAGGGTTTCCACAATATAGTCATCAGTCATCCTTTTCATGGCAGTGATGTCACACAACAACCCTAAGACAGAAGAGTATCTTCAGTATATTTTACAAATATACAAGCTGAAGCATAGAGAAAATGAAATGATTTGGACACAGTCATAGGGCAGTCCACCTTTTGCCTAAGAGCAAGCTGCAGAGAGCAATTTGACAATCTGTTGCTAAGGTCAGTGAGCCAAACGGCCTCTTTCTAGTAACACATTAATTCTCATTACGCCTCTGGAAGGAGTGCTACATATAAAACGTTAATTGTTAAATGTAACCTAATTTTATTTCCTGCCTCTGCTATGTGCTCAGTTAATTGTCAGATTAGATTGAATCTTTTTACTAGGTAATAGTATTAGGAATTCAGTGAAAACTGTTAACTGATAATTTTTAAAACTATTTTTTTCGTATACCATATATCTCTTTCTACAACACATCCATTATCTTTAAACATAATTAGTTGTTCCTAATCTAGAAGCGAAGATAAGGGAAAGATGTTAGAGAACTATAGGAGGTTGGGGAGGTCAGGGACCTAGTGGTTAGTTAAATACCCAGCCAAAAGTATTTTTTTTCCAAAGTGACCAAAAATCTCTTTTTAAAAAGCATTTTATTTCTCCCCAATTACATGTTAAAACAATTTTTAACTTTTTTTTAAAGTTTTGAGTTACAAATTCTCTCTCCTTTCCTCCGTCCCCTCTCCCTGAGAAAGTAAGCAATCTGATATAGGTTATACATGTTCAATCACGTAAAACATTTCCATGTCAGTTATTTTGTACAGAAAGACTTGAACAACAAGAAAGAAAGGAAGGAGAAAAGGAAGGAAGGAAAGAAGGAAAAGAAAGAAAAAGAGAAAGAAAGAAGGAAGGAAAGATAGTATGCTTCAGTCTGTATTCAGACAACATTGGTTCTTTCTCTGGAGGCGAATAGTGTGTTTTATCGTGTATCCTTTGTCTTGGATCATTGTAATGCTGAGAATAGCTAAATCATTCACAATTCTTCACGGTATAATATTGCTGATACTGTGTACAACATTCTCCTGGTTCTGCTCACTTTACTTTGCATCAGGTCATGTAAATCTTTATAGATTTTTCTCAAATCCTGCTTGTCATTTTTTATAGCGCAATAATATTCCATCACAATCATATAGAATAGCTTGTTCAACCATTCCTCCAATTTACGGGCATTCCCTTGATTTCTAATTCTTAGCCACCACAAAAAGAGCTGCTATAAATATTTTTGTGCAAATAGATCCTTTTCCCTTTTTAAATAAATCTCTTTGGGATATAGACTTAGCAGTCAACCAAAGGTATATTTAAGAAGGAGGAATTAATTGTCTATTAATTCAGTGTGCCTCTTACTACATTGCCTAGTTGGTGCTTCTGTGTATACAAGGCTAAAACTAAAATAACTGACATAGTAGGCAACAAAAGAGTGCCATTATAGTTTATACTTTGGGAACTGAAAAGTAGTTTGAAAAAGATGTGTCTGCAACTGGTTTATTAACAGAAATAAGCAGCCAACTGAGTTAAAGATTTCTAAGACTTTATGTCAGTTAAGATCTTTTATAAGGGAGGCCTATCAAATGGGAGGATCTCTACCAATTAATGAAGTCCTGTCCTAGGATATTTTGTAAAGGAATTGTAGAGGGCACTTGGTCTAACCCCTTCCCCGTTTAACAGAAACAGCCAAGGCTCAGAGAGGTTATTGAATGGCACAAGGTCACACTGGTAGTAATTGGCAGAACCAGGATCTGAACCAAGGTCCTCTGACACCAGATCCCAAAGTCTTTCCATTGTACCACTCTGCCTCTAGTTGTGATAATACCAGAAAATGATTCTAAGGCTCAGATGCAGAAAGCCTATTAAAAAAAGCTTTTTCTAAACTGATTGAAAATAAAAGGAGTTTAACATCTTCCAAAGAAGTATCTAAAAGTTTTTAGTTTCCTGGATACTTTCTTGGATACTTAGCTTCCCATGTGTGTCTGTAGATTTATAATTCCATTTAGATTAACCCCTCTACTACATTATAGCTATATAAAGGCTTCTGTAGCTAGAGGATGATAATGATGATGATAATGCTAAATAACTACCATTTATATAATGCTTAAGATTTACAAACTATTTTGCATATATTATCTCATTTGATCCTCTCAGTAGCCCCATGATGTAGATGCCATTTCATGGATGAGAAAACTGAGTCAAAGAGGTTAAGTGACATGCTTGGGATCATACTGCTAGTAAGGCAGTATTCAAACTTAGGATCTTCCTGACATCCAATGCTTATAGAAACACTATCTATATAAATATCTGTCTCTGGGTCTGGCTAGAGTCAACATTAATCAATCCTTGAATAAGTCAGATTTATTAATAATACACAGAAGTTATTCTTAGTGACTGGTGATTTGTAGTATCTTTAGTCTGCTAATTAATTATTAAATCTTAACTTTTTTCTTTCTCCGTAAATAAGGAAAATATTAATCAGAATAATACTAACCAGGTCTTTCAGCATAAATTTTTTTAGGAAGAAGGGCAGTACTTGGAAAGATTATCCTTGGATGGTGAGTAAAGGCATTTGTGCCTTTGCTAATCAAAGAAAAAGTAAAAACAGCATTCAGTGTTTTCCCAAAATGAATTGTCATGGCTTTTGCAAGCAACAATATTATTTAAATTTATGTATATTATGTATAATAATTTGTACAGAAATCTCCTTTTCCTCCTAGCCACCATTTAACTATCCTTTTTCCCTTTATTGCTCCCCCTTAGAAGAATTAAGGAGCAAAAGAAAAGGGAATGTCATTAGCAGCATCTAGTGGCTATAAGTATGTATTGCATTTTCCTTCCTCACAACAAGGAGGTAAAAATGAAGAAATATTATATAATATAGAAGAAATAAAATGTGATGAAGAAACTATAGGAAAACAGAAGGATTTATAATAAATGAAACTTGTATTTTGTTATTCACTAGATGAGTGAATCTTATGTTAATTTTAGGTATTTTTGTTGTTGTTTTACTATTTCCAAAAGATAGACCAGAAACACAAAAATATTTAATGTGTAAAAAATCAAACAAACAAGAAAATTTGTCATTCCTGGCATCTTTTATTAAAACAAGTATGGGTTTTCTGGTTCATACAGGCATGTATAAGTGTAGGATAAAATTAGAAAATGTTATGCAACTGTTATTCTTCAAGGAAATTCAAGTTTTGCTTATGTCTTTTGTCTTCATACTTTAATACTGTAAAATGTCCATTATTTCATTGACTGTTCCTTTCTCCACTGCATGACAAAAACCCTATATACCTCAGTAGAACTTCATGAGTTGTTGAAAAAACTTATTACCAAGTGTCCAAAATCTTGGTATTGACTCTTTCTAGACTCAGCTAGACTTGTGCTTCAATGACAGACACAGAATATTTTTCAAGTCTTTTTCAGTTTTTTGGGACTTGCCAAAATTTCATTCTCTCCTTGAGGTCTTTAGTACCATGAGATATTGGAGTAGGACTTTGTTTTCCATATCTCTGAACAATCATTGACATGGCTCTTATTGTAGAATTTTTTTCAAATATTATGGATTGGAAGCCATGATAGGATTTTTTTTTGGCTCCTTTTAAATTTATTTATTTTTAGTTTACAACATTCAATTCCATAAATTTTTGAGTTCCAAATTTTCTTCCCTTCCATTTCCTTCCCCTCCCCCCACTGAAGACAGCATGTAATCTGATATAGGTTCTACATATACCTTCACATTAAACATATTTTCACAATAGTCAAGTTGTAAAGAAGAACTATAACCAATGGAATGAACCACGAGAAAGAAGAAACAAAACAACGACAAAAAAGAGAGAGAGTGCAGATAGTTTGCTTCCTTTGGATGTGGATAGCCTTTTCCATCGTGAGTCTTTTGGAGTTGTCTTATAACCTTGCATTGCTGAGAGGAGCCCAGTGTATCAAAGTTAGTCATCACAGATACAATGTGTCTGTAAATGTATACAATTTTCTCCTGGTCCTGCTCCCCTTACTCGGTGTCAGTTCATATAAACCTTTCCAGGTTATTATGAAGTCCATCTGCTCCTCAGTTCTTATAGCACAGTAGTATTCCATTACATTCATATACCATAACTTGTTTACTCATTCTCCAATTGATGGGTATCCCCTTGATTTCCAATTATTTGCTACCACAAAAAGAGCTACTAAAAATATTTTTGTACATGCAAGTCCTTTTCCCATTTGTATGATCTCTTTGGGATACAGCCCTAGTAATGGTATTGCTGGGTCAAAGGGTATGCACATTTTTATAGCCCTTTATGCATCGTTCCAAATTGCTTTCCAGAATGACTAGATCAGATCACAGCTCCACCAACAATGCATTCGTGTTCCAATTTTCCCACATCTTCTCCAGCATTTATCATTTTCCTGTTTTGTCATGTTAGCCAGTCTGACAGGTGAGATATGGTACCTCTGAGTTGTTTTGATTTGCATTTCTCTAATCAATAGTGAGTTAGAGCGTTTTTTCATGTGATTATAGATACTTTTGATTTCTTCCTCTGAAAACTGCCTGTGTTCATTCCTTTGACCATTTGTCAATTGGGGAATGACTTGTATTCTTATAAATTTGATTCAGTTCTCTGTATTTTTTACGATAGGATTTTTTTTTGATTATTCTACTTTTTGTAGGAAATCTACATATTTTACTTTTCTTACCTTATGTAATTGTCCATGTGGCCAGAAGCTTTTGGATGGGAGATTAGATAAAGTACTTTTAGGCATATTATAAGGAAAAACTTACTAACAATTGGAAATATCCAAAAGTGGAATTGGCTACTTGGAGAGGTGATGAATTCCTTATTACTATCAGTCTTCTACAGATGGCTAGGTGCCCCAGTGGAGAGAGTACAGGACATGGAGTCAAGAAGACTCATCTTCCTGAGTTCACATCTGGCCTCTGATGTTGACTAGCTGTGTAACCCTAGGCAAGTCATTTAACCCAGTTTGCTTCAGTTTCCTCATCTATAACATGAGCAGGAAAAGGAAATGGCAAACCACTCCGGTATCTTTGCCAAGAAAATTCTAAATGGGATCATGAAAAGTCAGACATGAACCACAATAGCAACAACAAAGCAATCTTTCTTTGAAGACTGAATGATCAATTATCAGTGACATTGTTTAAGGGATTCTTGTTGAGATATGGCTTGGAGTAGGTCATCCAAAAGGCCCCCGACAATGCTAAGATTGTGAATTTCGTAAGGATTGCAAATTCCTGTAGCAACGTCTTTTTAGATTTTCATACTGGAAAAGTAGGGAAAGCAGGTATGGGGATTGATATAAATGCACCGATAATTAAGGAATCCTCTGACAATTAAATGCTTTTTATGATGAAGATGACCATATTTCAGAAACAAAACTGTGCCTTAGGAAGATTATTTTGTCAACCATGTGGAGGATGGATTAGAAAGAGGAGAGATTGTGAGTAGAGAAATTATTTAGGATGATTTTGCAATAGTCCAGTCAAAAGATGAACATCTGAACTAGTGGAGAAAAAGAGACAGGTATGAATGAGAGCTGTATGGAGATGAAGAAGAAAGAAGAATCAAGGGTGATTCCAAAATCACAAACCTAGGTGATAGGAGGGATGTGGCACTTTCCCTTGAGGAAGGATGGGTTTAAACAGAGAGAGTAATGAGTTTACCTTTGGAAATGTTGAGTTTGAAATGTGCTTGGGAGATCCAGGTGGAGATGTCCAGCAGGCAGCAAGAGATAACAGTACTGACATTTAGGAGAGATTAGGGTTGGATATGTAAATTTGGAAGTTTTTTTTTTGATACACTAAACAGTGAATCTATTATGTGCACCTTGCCTTTCTTTTAAAATAGGTAATAAATTCAACATGTAACTTTCAAAGTTCTACTGTTTGTGGGGCAGCTAGATGGTGCAGTGAATAGAGCACTGACCCTGGAGTCAGGAGGACCTGAGTTCAAATCTTGCCTCAGACACTTGACACACTAGCTATGTGACCTTGGGAAAGTCACTTAACCCCAATTGGCCTGCTTTCCCCCCCTCTAAAAAGCAGACCCCCCCCCCAAACCCCAAAGTTCTACTGCTTGTTTGTGGTTCCTTCTGACCTTCTTTTCTGTGCATTTAAAAATTTTTAATAACCTCTTTTCTTTCTTTTGTTTTTCTTTTTATTGGAGGGGAATCCCTAAGCCTACATCTCTATCCCATTTCCTTCTCCCATTGGGGAAAAAAACAACTTTGTGACAATTATGTATTGTGAAATAGCACAAATTCCTAAAGCAGCTATGTCTGAAAATGTACATCTCATATCACCTCTTTCTTGTTTTCTTCTTTGAAAACTGCCTGTTCATATCCTTTGACCATTTATCTATTAAAAAAATGGCTCTCATTTTAGAAATTTGAATCAGTTTTTCAGAAAACTTTCTGTTAAGATTACTTCACACTTAATGGTTATCCTTATGTTAACTTCATTAGTTTTGTTTGTGAATAAACTTGATTTTGTATAATAAAAATTACTTTTAATTTTTTTTCCTTAAGTTTACTTATTCTGCTTTAACCTCTCTGCTGACCTCCAGTTTCAGGTCTCTGTCTGCCTATTTGACCTCTCAATATCTACTAATATCTCATTAACATCTTAAACTCAACATGTCTAAAAATGTATTCCTTATCTTTCCTTCAAAATTCTCCCTTCCTAACTTTATTAACAATTGTTGATACCACCCTTCTCCCAGGCTCAAAATCTAGGTGTCATCCTCAACCCCTCACCATCTCTCACCTTCCCTATTCAATCTGTTGTAAGGTCCTGTCATTTCTCCCATTGTAACATCTTTTCTCCTCCTACACCATTATCACCCTAGTGAAGGCCCACATCACCTTGTTCTTGGATGATTGCAATAGCTTGTTGATTGGTCTCCCTCCTTCAAGTCTCTCCTCATTCCAGTCCAGGTTCTATTTAGGTGTCAGCCAGTTTTCCTAAAGCTCAGGTCCTATAGTGCATGTTACCTTCCTACCTAATAAACTCCACTGACTTCTTATCACCTCCAGGATCAAATATTAAAACTTCTATCTGGCTTTCCCTATACCATACCTCCTTCTCACCACCACTACATATTCTGTGATCCAGTGACATCTAGTAACAACCGTTTCTGTCTCCTGACCGCTGGCATTTTCACTGGCTGTCCCGCATGCCTGGAATGCTCTTTCTCTCTTTTCTACCTCCTGGTTTTCCTTGCTTCCTTCAAGTCCCAGCTAAAATCCTACCTTCTACAATCTACAGGATCATCGTTCTTGACCCTTCTTAATTCTAGTGCTTTCTCTATGTTGGTTATCTTCAGTTCATCCTGTATATATCTTGTTTGTACATAGCTGTTTGCATGTTGTCTCCTTTGTTAGACTGTGATCTCTTTGACACCAGGGACACATTTGCCTTTCTTATTCCCAACACTTAGCATAGTACCTACACAGTAGGCACATAAAAGACATTTATTGACTATTTTTTTGTTTGCTCATGAACTCTTCCCATGTCCAAAGGTGTAAAAAGTATTTCCTTGCTTCTCTAATTAATATGTTTTTTTGGCAAATTTTTTATTCACTTTAAACTTAAATACAAAATGAGAAAAGAAAAAGAACATTTCCATGTATATAGCAGAACATAGGAAAGAATTCAGTATAAAACAACATGTTTTAATCTCAAGAAAAACCATAATAAACGCTGTACATTGTTTTCAAAGCTACCCAGCTTTTCTTTGCTTCCTTCTAGGTTTTCTTTTGTTCTCTATTGTGCACTTTTTACTTTATTTTTTCTCTCCCTCTGTCTCCAAATCATGTGGCCTAAGATTTGAACTAGATGTGGTGATCATTTGACTGGAGCTTATTTTGGTGTAGTCTTGATCCATACATCTTACTGACTCCTCAGTATTCCTTGTAGTTTTTGTCTTTACCTCAAGAGTTGGGGTTTTGGTTTATCAAAACCAATATTTTCATTTGCTTCTGTTTTTTGTGTACCTAATTTGTTCCTTTGTTTGGTTTCTTTATTTTTTTTAACCAATATCAAATAGTTTTGCTAAGTCGCCTTCCTTTCTGTTTGAAAAAATAATATCTGTTATCCTTGACCTTTTGTTCCTCCAGGTGAATTTGGTAATTAATTTTTTCAACCTTTGAAAAGTAATCTTTTGGTAGTTTCATTGAGATGACATTAAATTAGCAAAGTAATTTTAGACTATGTAGTTAGTTTTATTATATTGGCAGAATGTGGTGGCATTCACACTGGCATACGCAGAATGGCTGCTGAGCACAGGTTCTTAGATCTGCTTTACGAGGAGAGATAGCTGTTTAAGGGGTCAACACTCTTTTAAAATTATATTAACTAGTATAGGGAAAAAGTCAGCACCCTGAATTTCAGAGGAAATACAAACAGAGGAAAATAGAGAAAAATATAAGCAGAGAAATAGACCAACAGACAGGGCTCTGACTGCCTGAATCAACTATATACTTTATCTGCATCTCTGGATCAAGAGAGCCTTTGCATCTGAGCAGTTGGGGAGCTCTGAACATGTGGCCACTCAGAATTTTTACCAGGGAATCACAAAATCCTTCTCATAAGCAAGCCCCCAAACTGAAATACCAATTCAGAGTATATATAAACTCAGAGTCAGAAGGCATTACAACCCTCATGACTCAGTGCCTAATTAGAAATTAGCAAAAGGTGTGAAAGCATTCCTACAAGCAGGCTTTCCCTAAGCAAGCTTCCCATATATCCCATTAAGATTATACACAGCCTGCTTATGAACAATTATTATTTATTATATTATTTAGGTCTATTTTTATTTCTGTAGAGAATATTTTGTAGTTATGTTCATGTAATCCCTGTAAACTATTTTAAACATTTTGCAATTTTTTTCATTTTCTCTTTCTACCTTTTTCTTCCAGGAAGAGTTATAATATACAGGGATGGTGATGATTTCTGTGGTTTTATTTTATGTCCTGCAACTTTGCTAAAGTTACTGTTTCAGTTATTTTTAGTTGCTTCTTTTGGATTCTTCAAACAACAACATCATCTGCAAAATTTTGTTTTATTTTTTCCTATGCTTATTACCTCAATTTCTTTTTCTTGTCTTATCCCTATAGATAGCATTTTTACAACTATATCAGATAATAGTGATGACATGCACGCTTTATCCCTGATCTTACTGGAAAGGACTCAGGTTTTCTCCAATCCATATGATGTTAGATCTTGGTTTTAGATAGATACTACTTACCGTATTAAGGAAGGTTCCTTAATTCTTTTATTCCTGTCCTTTTTTATGTCTTTAACAGAAATGAGTATTGGGTTTTGTTAAAAAGATTTATTATCCATTGATATAATCATGTAGTTTAAAAATTTTTGTTATCAGTATGATCTGTTGGATGTATAGATTTCCTTATATTGTACCAATCCTCTATTCCTGTTATAAATTCAATTTGGTCATAGTGTAAAATCTTTTTAATATGTTATAATCTTTTGTTAATATTTTATTGTATTTTGCATCAATATCTGCTAGATGTGTTGAGATATAATTTTATTTTGCTGATTTGTGTCTCAAGTTCATATTTGTCTCCTAAAAAGGATCCTATATTTTCCTTTTTCTCCCTCCAAACTGTTTACGTAATGTTGGATATAATCGTTCTTTGAGTATTTGATAGAATTCACCTATAAATCCATTAGGTCCTTGGTTGTTTTTTCCCCCCATGTGGGAATTAATTATGATTTGTTGAATATCTTTTTATGACATTGAATGAGTTGCTAATTAATTTATGGAATTATTGATTTAATAAAAGAATAGGACCATAAGGGTCCCTCTGGATTGAATGGGGTCAGGCAGGCCCACTTCTTTGGATACTCACTGGGAAAGACCATGATGGCAGTGAGGAGTAATCCTTCAGTTACACTTTAATAAGGCACAATGGTATGGTACAGGAGCAAACAGCACAGAAAAATACTGAAACAAGTATGGTGGATAAGGAAGCAGATGACATGGAAATGGAGTGCTGGAGGAAGGCAGCCGAGGGAAGAGAATGAGAAAGGGGGAGAGGCACAGAGTCACTTAGGTAACCGTGATTTGGGGGTGGGAGCACTTAGGCAGCATGGACCCAGAGGAAGTAGAAGAATGCTCTGGGGGCAGGAGTTTAGGGATCTCATTTTTATAGGGTTTTATTGGAAGGGAAGACTTACATTTGTCTGTGCCATCTTGGGGTTAGTTAATTAGCATATCCGCATTGTCTCAAAGTTATCAGCAACATTTTCTGGTCTTACTGCAGATGTCTGGAATTTATCTGAGGCTTATAGACCATGGGCAATTTATTAGGACCAAAGGGCCCTTGCATTAAGGCATAGCTGGCTTCCCCTGATTTAGCACATGGTCTCAGGTTTTGACTTTAGTTAATTTTTAAGACACTTTGTAAGTAATTGCTATGTTTTTTTGATCAGTGGGACAATCTGTAAGTGACTTCTAGGTCCCCCTTTGCAATCTTTTGTTGTTGTTGTTGTTGAATTGTTTTCAGTCATGTCCAACTCTTTGTGATCCCATATCTAGGGTTTTGTTGGCTAAGATACTGAAGTGGATTTTGCAGTCTTACTTCCTCCTGTTGTTACTTTATGCTTGGCTGCTTATAAACTTACTTACTAAACTCAGTTGGGGTGGGGTGGAGTAGGATGGTGAGGGGTACCAGAACAAGATACAATTTTATCACATTGGGTTGTTCAAATTCTCTATTTCTTTTTATGAAAGTCATCTTCATGGAGGTAATAGTTGATCTCATGGGAGCTAAAAATGTGATCATTGAGAGATTAGAGACTGAAGAGAAGAGAGTTCAGAGCAGAAACATTCAGGCAGAAAATGAATGTTGATTCAGCAAAAAAGTCTGAGTTTCTAATAAGAGGTGAATCAGAAGACAGATTGTCAAAAGAGGCCTAGAAAGTAGAGAGTATGCAGAAAAAAAAGGGAGTAGTGGTCTCCCAATGCAGTTCAACAGGCTTTAAGTGCCACCTGTATTCAAGGTACTGAGCTAGGTGTTGTAGATACAAAAATAAAAATCAAAAACGATTCTGGTCCTCAAGGAGTTTACATTCTTATGGTGGATGCAGCGTTTGTAGACAAGCAAATATAACATAATTTGAAGAGCAAAGGAACACTGATAATTTCTCCAGTTTAGAGACTTATATTAACTTGTGTTAGGGGTGGACCCAATTCCAGCACCCTATTAGTTCATTTTCTATGTTGGGACAAAATGAGGCATTCCTAAGTCATTAAACCATAAACAAATGAAAGTGTACTTAGCTCTAACATGTGAAGGATATGCAACAAGGATACAGTGGCACTTGACTTTAGTAGATATCCCCTCCCTCCATCTCCAGACTTGTCTGTTCAGCAGGTTAAGGTGTAGTGATTGTGGGGTCTTTGGGCCCCTGATCCACTTGGATGGGACTTCCCTCCTCCCCCCCCCCCCCCCCCATGACCAGGAAGCCAGGTCAGCACAGTCAGAGCCTCCCAGGAATCTGTCAAGGGAGGCAAAACTTGAGCCATGCTCCAGCCTAGAATCAATCATGTCCTGGTGTTGTCACCATTAGGGAAAAATCTGTTGTGATGCTGTGAAGTGGGGAACTGTGGTAGGTATGAGTCCTGTCACCATGTGGTTTCTTTTAAAATATACAAATTTCATATAAGGCAAATGGAAGTACATTAAGCTTTTATTGAGTGCCTATTGTGTACTTATCATCAAGTTAGGGGTATAAGAAATAAAAAGTAGAAAAGTAATATACATCATCCTTATTCTCAAAGTTCTTATAATCTATCTTGAAACATTTATATATGAAAGAGCTAGTGAGCAATTCCAAGACGACATTAACAAATGCAAAATAATGCTGTATAGACAGAAGGTTTACGTTCTGAGGAAATGGAAAGAAATGAAAAAATAATTGTGGGGTGGGGTTATTTTTGGAAGGTTTTCTTGTGATATCTCTGTGATCTTTACCTTGTCCTGTGCCTCCTGATTCAAGAAGCTACTGATGTATGAATTTCTGCCTATAAAAGTAAAGCTAAATGATGGACCAAACCCAATTTAATCAATAAATTCTTTTAATCAATTTATTATTTACTAAAACCTCTATTGCAGTTCCCATTTGGGATATTCTTTTACTTAGTAAAGGAAAACATTTGTGTCAAGTATAGGTTCTTGTAACACTTTATGCCTGCACATTTAGATAATAGTTTTCTTTTAAGTATAATTTTAAAAATAATTTCTTAGCTTGCCTATAAAAAGTTCAGTAACCTTTTTTTTGGTAACTTTTGTGAGAAGCCTTACTATGCAGGCTTCCTCCCCTATGAGAGTTCCTATTCTCCTGTCTCCTAACACAGGATAAAAATAGTTCTTTCAGTGTTTTTTTTTAGGCTAATTCACTGGACCAGCTGTCTCTGCAGATATAAAAGCTTCCTTCCTTGGTTTAGCTGCTCCAAAGACCAACCACAAGTTCAGAAAAACTGTCAGTGTGCATAGCCATCAGTACACTGACCAGTTAACATCTCCAAACCTATAAGGCTAGTTAAAAAAAAAATGAAATCACCAGTAAACTTCATGAAAACTAGGGTGTTTTGTCTATATGAACTAAAATCATTCTGCTGTATGCCCTCGATAAATAAACCTCTAGGCTTATTTCACATAATTCTCTATCATATTCTTAAATTCCTGTTTTAAAAAATAAATTTTAATTTATATCTTTTATTTTTATATTACCTGAATTTCCCCTTATCCCTCTTTTTCTTTTTCCCAAAGAGCCATCCTTATAAAAAAAAGTTTAAAATTTAGAAAAAGAGGAAGAAAAAAAAGCAAAACTGGTGAAGATATTGAAAAAAATCTGACATTATAATCAATATTCCACATAAATGGAACCTCTGCTCCTTGAGAGTTTGAAATTGAGTAGAGGGGATTTCTTCTTATATCTCTTGTTTGGTGCCAAGCTTATTCTTTGTGATTTTGCAACACTGTTTTTTTCGTTTTGTGATGGTTCTTTCAATTTGTTGTCATATTGTGTATAGTTTCTTGCATTTTCTTCACTTGGCATAAATTAATATAAATCTTTCCCTATTTATCTCTAGTCATCAAATTTATAATTTAATATAGCACGGCAATATTTCTTTATACCTGCATACCACAATTTATTTAGTCATTCTGTAGTCAGTGGACCTCTACTTTGTTTCCGGTTATTTGCTACTACAAAAAGTGCAACTGTAAATATTTTGCTGTATATGTAGGCTTTCTTTTTTGTTAGTGACCTCCTTGCCATAAATGCCTAGCAGGAAACTCATGGACATTTTTGCCACTTTGCATAATTCCAAATTGCTTTAAGTGACTACTGTTTTGCCTAATTAAACAGTATTAACCTGAACTTTCTTCTTAATTGTGAAATTTTATCTTTGTTTGGGAATATTATAAATTATATCTCCACAATGGATTGTATTAGAAATTTTCAAAAGCAGGATGGATTTGGTCCTTTTGAATTTTTTCCTAAGAAGATATATTTAAAATCAGAATAATTTGATTAGCAAATATTTTCTCTGGTGTGTGCCCAAAATGCAGATTTTAAAAAGTATTATTGATATATTTTATTTTACATTACAATTATAGTCTAGTCTTACTTTTAGAGAGGCCTCTTGCAAAATTAAAACAAATATCAGATCTGAAAGTATAATATTTCGTATCTCTAACATCTCCTACCTCTCTATTCATTTATTTGTTTGTCTGTTTAATTTTTTGGAGGCAATCAGGGTTAATAAGTGACTTGCCCACGGTCACAGATAGTATCTGAGGCTGGATTTGAACTCAAGTCCTCCTGACTCCAGTGCTAGTGCTCTATCCACTGCATGAGCTAGCTTCTCCTTCTCTATTTTTTTTTTTCTTTTGGAAAAATAACATTTTTGTTTCTTTCCCCACTCTCAGCCATTGGGGGAAAAAGAAAGAAAATTAAAACATTTCTCATGACATGTATAATCAAACAAAATAAATTCCCTCAATAGCTGTATACAGAAATATATATATATCTCATCCTGTGCCCTAAATCCATCATCTCTCTATAATGAATATCATGTTTCATCATCAGCCTTCTGGACTTCAGATCTTAGTTTTTACACCTTTCAAATATTTTTTTACAGTGTCATTATTACATAAATTGCTCTTCTGGTTCTGCTAATTTCATTTTTTATCAGTTTATAAAAATTCTTCAGCATTGCACATTTTTATAATATTGATGTATAGATTATTATTCTAGTTTGCTTACTTTGTTCACAGGAGTTTTTCTATGGCTTTTAAAATCATCTATTTCCTCATTTCTTTGTATATATGAATAATCCATTACATTACTATACCACACAGCTATCCCTCAGTTAATTGTCACTTTAGTTTCTAGGTTTTTGGTGCCAAAGAACTGCTATGAATATTTTTGTGCATTAAAGACCTTTTCCTCTTTCTTTGTTCTCTTTTGGGTATGGACCTTGGGAAAAAAATCACGCAAATCATCAGTATTTCTATGTAATAGCCATAGAACTCTGCAGGAAGAGACAGAGAAGTTCCATTTACAATTACTACAGAATATATAAAATACTGGAAATCTACCTTCCAAGATACACAGAAGAATGATATATATACAACTATAAAAAACTGTTTACAGAAATAAAACAAACCTAATAAGTGAGAAAATATCAATTGCTCGTGGGTAGGACAACATAATGTAAACTGTGAAACCACTTAGTTTACTTATTCAATGCCATACCAACCAAATTGCCAAAATAAAGGTACTATTTTTCTTCAACTGACTACCTAGTTTTTCTTCAAATTTGGCATTCCAGATCCCATCTCCGTGCCTTTGCACAGATGGTTGGCCTGCTTGGAATATATACTTTTTTGTTTTTATTTTTTAAATTTTGTATGTATTTACTTTAAAAAAGTTGTATTTTTTTTCTTATATTTCTTATATCATCAAAAATTTCCCCAATATCCTTTCTCTTCCCCTCTCCCAGGGAGTCATCACATAGAATAGTCTTTTTTAAAGAAAAAAGGGAGAAGAAGTCAGGAAAACGGATCAGTAAATTTGAAAAAGTCTGAAAATAATGAAATGTATTACATTCATAGCTTTCCCATCTCTGCAGTGGTATTAGAGTAGAAGTATCTTCTCACATGTCTTCTTTGGAGCCATATCTTTTCTTATAATTTTGTAAAATTCACTCTGGATTGTTTTGTGTTTCTTTATGTTTTCATTTTCATAGTTACTTTGTATATTGTTTTCTTGACTCCTTCAGTTTACATCAGTTCATTTAGATTTTTTTATTGCTTCTGTATGAATTACAGTTCTTTTCTTACAGCACAGTAATGTTCTATCCATTCATATACCACAATTTGTTTAGCCATTCCTCAATGAGCTTTATATCCAATTCTTTGTCTCTGTAAAATATCTTATATATTTTATCTTATATAAAAATATCTTAAGGCACATGGGGTCTTTCTTCTTATAGAAGGTCTCCTAGGGGTATATGCCTAGTAATGGAATGTCTGGGTCAAAGTGTATAGACATTATAGTCACTTTATTTGCATAATACTTAATTGCTTTCCAAAATGGTTATGTCAATTTACAGTTCCAAAAACAACTCTTCCAGCATTAACTATTCTCATCTTTTATGATCTTTGCTAGTTTTGGAGAAGGTGAGATAAAACTTCAGAGCTGTTTTGGTTTACATTTCTCTTATTATTAGTGATTCAGAGTGTTCTTTAATATTGTTGTTAATAGTTTACAATGCTTCCTTTAAGAATTGCTCATAACCTTTGACCACTTACGTTTTGGGAAATGGTTTTAAGTAAGCCCAGTTCTCTCACAGTGCCAACTCATTGCCCACAATATTTTGTCTAGCTCTGCAAAGTATCGCTTTGGTAATTTGATTGGTATAAAATCTGTGAATTAAATTTGGTAGTATCTTTATTTTTATAATAGTGGAATGGGCTCAGCCATCAGCACTTAACCTTTCCAGTTATTTAAGACATCCTTTATTTCATCCTTATTTATCTTGATGCAAAAATAAAAAAAATTAAGAAAATAATCACAATTTGGGGTTTTACATATAAGTGAATTAGAATACATGATAGTTCACTTAAAGCTTATCAAGATACTGGCTAGTGTTAATCTGGACTGGTTAAGATATTGCATATCAATGCTGAGGGGACAAGAGGAATCTTTTAAATTTTTGCTCTGGTGATCCAAAGTTGATTAAAAGATATAACAGCTGCAATATACTAATTAGATTAGATTGCTTGATTTTAATTGATTTATTTAATTTATTGAGTGATTCTCCTTAGATTTTATAATCTGTAGTCAGATAATTCACCACATAATTGTTTCTATACCATAAGATAACTTTTAGGCTCTTCCAATTTGCCCCTGGCCCACCTCTTTAGTCTGTGAATGCATTTGTATTGGGAGAAGGAATTTTAGTTCTTCTGAAAATTAAGGTTTTATAGTCATCTCTGGTCTCAGGGTAGAATTTCCCAGGCTCCCTTTTACATATACCTCTCCCAGAAAGTTCTTTCATGGGGTCCTTTAGGGTTTATGACAATTCATAGGGTCTGGTAAGGTCTCTCGGATCTTCTCAATGACAATGAGACTTCCTAGGATATTAAGTTGAAGTTAACTTTGACAAGTCAGAGTATAATCATTTTAAATACTTAAGACAGTTTTTAACCAGAAGGACACTCTGCCTTCCAGAAGAAAAGCCTCTAATGATTATTGGCTCATAAAATCATAAAATTACTTATAAAATCGTAGCATTCAGATGAAAAGGGCAAGCTAAATTCCTAAGGATACAAATGCATCATCCTCTAGGTATGTTACACAGTTAACAGAACTCTATAATGATATCCCAAGATCGCAATACAAGAAGTTCATACACATAATACATAAACATTAAAACATGAAATCGGAAACTAAACTTATCATTGGCCAAATGACATTAATCCAGTTGAATGCATCTCCAAGTCAGCTATGTAACATTCATCTGCCAATTTTGGCATTTTTACTAGTTACTTTCACAAATCAATATAGAGTAACTATCTCTGTTTCTTTTATAGCACTTACATTCTCAGCTCAGATCAACTGTGCTGTAAATAGTAATATCCCCAATAAATTAATCAAACCCACTATGAATCCAAATTTTAAACTGCTAAATTAAAACCATGCTACATGATTCTCACTGCTCTTCCACATCCACAAGAATATCAAAATCTGTGGAGCCAAACTTGGAAATCATGAGAAATCTGAATACTAATTTCCTAAGGAAGAAACAAACATTTCTCCAAGTAGAATTCACAACTTTACAAGCATTGAAGTCTCTTTACTCTCCTCTTTCGTCAGTGAGGCCTGAAATTTCCTTACATTTTCTGCATACCTTGGCTTTTCTTATGGCCCATTTTGCACATTTTGGCAGCTGGCAAAATTTAGGATCTTACATTGTTCAAGCATGGGTGAAAATCACTAGTTCTATATACCTGCTTTTAGGTAATCAAGATTGAGTTGCATTTAAAAAAAACTTTTTTTTTACTTCTAAGAGTACTTTTATATGCTTCTCATTATCTTCTAATTGAGCTTTATGTCTATGCTATATCAATGCAAATAATCTCCAACTTCCTCCAATTTTCTTTCCTTTTCTTCCCAGGATCTCTGATTAAAGCCCTGTGTACCACAAAATTATACCTTTCTCCACATTCATTCAGCACTTCGCTTTCCTTCTCCAATACCTTCTTAATCCTGCAGCTCTTTATTTTTAAAATCATACCATAGTCCATCTACAAAAGTAGTTTCCTTTTCACTCCATTGAATCTCTCCTTTGCAAATTAGCATACTTTGCATATTCACTGCAAATTTACCTACAAAGCTTTACTTTTCCCTTCTTAGAACTGAAACTACAAAGTTTATAAACAATTTCTATTTTTGCCAAGTAAACTTTTTCCAATTTAGTTTCTTACCTAAGAGTTTGCAAATGTGTGGTCTATCTTAATTTCTTTTAGGTTACTTTGTTTCTAATTTACCTAGATAATTAAATTCTGCAAAATCATTTACAGAAGACCACAATTGTCCAGTCTCAAAATTATGTTTTTCATTTTTCCAACTTCTTTTGTTATTTTTAATTATCAAAAGGTTCTCTCCAAGTTGGAGAGAATGAATGCCTGTACCAGGCAGTTCTCAAGCTCCAGATAAGGTCTCTCATACTTCAAACTGTAACATTACTTGCTTTTCTTTCCTATTTGCTTTTGGAATCACTAGAGACAAAACTTTTAGATTGGTTTCAGTTCTTTTTAGAATGGGGCATTCTCCAATCTATGAAATCATTTTCTTTCCTTATAGTAAAACAATAAAATTTTTCACCCTTCAGGAAAGGGAGAGAATGATAGAAGGCTCTGGGTACTGTTCATGCAAATTTTACAATGTCTCTACTTTTAACAATCCTAGCTATACTCCCCAAGCCCCACTAAGTTACTTCAGTATACATTAAACATACAAACCACATTCCCATCATAATATGGAAATATACATTCAACAGATTACACTTCAGTCACAGATTTAGTCTCTAGGTTCCAATGCCGTGAATTTCTGCAAATGATAAAAGGATCTTCTACACTCATTTTTGTCTCTCTCCCTCTCTGCATCCCTAAATTGGCCAGAATTAGGAGTACAGAGATAAGACTATATCCTTTGAAAACTCTAAAACTTTTAGTTGAAAAGTTGTCATTCTTTTCACCCTTTTCCTTTGGTTGGTCAGGCCACAGGAAAAAGTCATGCAGATAGTGCTAACAGCATATACTCTATATTACTTAAACGAACATAAATTAAAAAAAATATTTTAATACTCAATATTTTATTTGATTTTATTTTATTAATATATTTCAGTACATGTAAGGAAAATCATAAGGTCTGTAGGGTTTCAGAGTCTAGGGAAGGGAGAATGAGACATCCTAGGCTTGGGAAGAGAGGAAGTTTCAGATGTGCCTAACTGGTCTTAAATTGTTCTTTAGGGAATCTTGCAAACCAGCAATGATCCATTTTTTTTCTTGCTTCTCGAAGATACCAGTGGCCCATCTGCCTTGGATGGTAAACTTCCATCAACCCTCACAAATAGATTAATTTATCGAAATAAAAATTCCCATCATTTGGTGATTGCTAGAAAGGACATCAGACCACTGAGTGCTTTGGACGTAGTTCTTTCAGCAGTTTCCCTAGTTGAGAATAACTTTTGACTATATAGTCCAGAGGAGACTCAGACTTTGGTTTACTTTGTTGTCTACCCATGATCCAGCGTATCCTCAGGCTGACTTGGGGACCTCTGTCCTCAATAGTTGTCCCCAGAGAGGTTTTTGCCCTCTTGCTTGAAAGATTTGATCATCAGGCTCTTCCTTGTCTCTCAGAACCAGATAGAACACAAAATTCCAAGGCAGGAATATGGAGGAAAACAGAATAGATAAGTCTATGGCTTATTAGTCTGCAGAATACAAGGCTGTAGGGGATAGGATTTAGATTTCTCTTTGTCCTAGTTTAGGTAACCACTTAGAAACAGCCCTCTCCTCCAATCCCCTCTTAAAGCATAGGATTCTCTGACCTCTTGCATTATACCTCTGAGTCACTGTGAGCTTGTCAAAGAATCAGTGTGCTTGCCTAAGTCAAATATTCTCAGCTCTGGACAGCAGTTCACAACTAAGAAGATATCAGGCATAGTGTTGGAGAGTCTGAGAAGCCAGGAAAACTAATATACTGTTAGTGGAATTGAGTATTGGTCCTGCTATTCTGAAAAATGATTTTGGAATTATGTAAGAAAAGTCCCTAACCCATTCGTACCATTTGTTACTGCTACTGGGTTTATATGTTCCCTGAAAGGGTCAGTGACAGAAAGAAAGGTCTCATAGTAGCACTTAGTAGAAGCAAAAAAATTGATTTTAAAAAAGTGTGGGCTCATCTCTTGGGAAATGGTTATACAAAGTGTGATATAGGATTGTAGCAGAATATTACGGATCCATAAGAAGTAATGAATGTAAAGGATTTGGAGAAACCAGAAAGTTTTGTGTATGACCTGATAAAGAGCAAAGAAAGCAGAACCAAGATAATGAATAATATGAAGAGTACAATAATATAGATGAAAATAGCGCCAACATGCATTAGAATTCAGATTAAACAACTTATCCTAGCCCCGGAAGATAAATGCTATGAAACATTTTTGTCTCCTTAGGAGAAAGGTGGTGAATTATAGATATGAATGTTGTATATGCTTTTAGACATAGTGTCTCTGTTGTCTGGGTTTACTTAACAGGATGATTTTAACACAGCAAAAGGAAATAGAGAAATAGAAGCCATTTGCTTTGAACTCCATCTTCTTCATTTAACAACGTCTTGACATCATACTCTGTTCTCTTCTCTAGTTCCTGATAGTGGCATTTCTCCTTGTCATGACCAATCCATGCCAAGGCATGTACCAAGTGTACCCATACCCTTGTCCTCATCCCCTTCCCTCTCTTTTTCAGCAGATTTCCCCCACCATCATTCCTTCCATTGCCTAATCTTCAATTTCCACCTCTTTATGTATTCCTTCCATATTGCCTACAAACACTCCAATTGTCCCTGCTATATCCTGCCATTCCTATTGTCCTCTATCTCACTTTCTCAAATAAACTCCTTGTCTACATTTGTTACCTTTACTTCCTCTCTTCTTACTCTCTTGTGAACCCTTTCTAATTTATCTTCCAGTCTCATCACTCAATTGAAATTGACCTTTCCAGAAAGTATCAGTGATCTAATTCCCAAATCAGATGATCTTTTCTCGGTTCACATACTTCTTGACCTCTCTGCAGAGTTTGACAGTGTTAACCATCTATCCTTTTTTTCCTGAATACTCTATTTTTGAGTTTTTGCGACACTGCTTTTTCTTAGTTCTCTTGTGTGATCATTTTTTCTGTCTCCTCTGTAGATCATTAAATACAACACACTAATGATGGGTATGTCCCAAAACTCTGTCCTGGTCTTCCTTTCCCTTAACATTCCTTTTTCTTTTCCCCATCCTTTCTCATTTTGTAACTGGTTTCCTGAGCTTTAGTCCCATGTCACCAGCAACCCACTTGGTTTCAAACTGGATGTCCCATAGACATTTCAAACTCATCATGTCCCACGCTGACCTTACTATCTTTCCCCTAAAACCTACCTTTCTTCTTCTGTTAGCCTTATTCACTAAATGAGCCTTGCCTCAGTTAAACTGAGACTTGTTAAAGACCTTGGCTTTAAAAGGCTGAGGTCTCCCATGTGTCCAGGGCCATCTCCACTCATTCCAACTATATCTTGCCACTGGACTGAGATGGGTCCGGAGGAGAAAGTGAGGCTGGTGACTTTGCATGGCCTTCCCTCACCTAAATCCAATTCACTTGCATGTCATGGCATCACCTCCCTGATGTCATGGTCCTCTTCAAGAACAAAGGACAAACATCAACAACAGCCCTTCTAAACTTCCTTGTTGTTATCAAGGGTACAACTGGCCTTCCATTCACCCAAGATCCTAACCTGGGTGTCATTCTCCAACCTCATCCTCAGCTCTTACTCTCCATCACTCCGCATATATTCAGTTGCCAAATCTTGTCTTTTGTTTTGTTTTATCCATCTATTTCTCTCAACCTACATAATCATGACTCTGAGAGCTAGTCAATTTTCCCATGGACTGTTGCAGTAGCCTTTAAATTTATTTCTCTGTCTCCTCTCCTTCATGCAACCTCCAAACTGTTTTTCTGTAAGTACAAATCTGGCAATGTCTCTCTCCTATTGAAGAGATTTCTTATTTCCTCCATTACCAAATGTAACTAGGGGGCATAGTGGATAGAGTGCAGAGCCTGGAGTCAGGAGGACCAGACTTCAAATCCAGCCTAAGACATTTACAGCTGTTAGTAGCTGGCACATTAGTGATCCTGTTTGCATTAGTTCACTGAGGAAGAAAATAGCAAACTACTCCAGTACCTTTGCCAAGAAAACCCCAATGAGGTCATGAAGAATTGGAAATGTTGTTGCTGTGTTTCCTTTGTTCTCAAAGAGGGCCATGACATGAGGAAAAAGATGTCATGATTTGGAAGTCAATTGGATTTAAGTGAGAGAGGGCTGTGCAAAGTCATCAGCCTTACTCTCTCCTCAGAAGCTATCTGGATTCAGTGGCTAGATATAGATCAGGATGGAGATGGCCCTGGATGCAGTGGGAGACCTTGACTTTTTTAAGCTTAAGGTCTTTCCCAGATCTCAGTTTGTCTGAGGCAATGCCCATGCCATGCCTGCACAACCTGTGGCCTGCCGGCTGCTTCTTTCAGCCACTTCCCCTACCTTCCCCCATTTCCAGTGGCCAGTGAAAAATGTAGAGGAAATCCTTTGGTGTGCAGCAAGTGGTCTGTGGGTTGTAAGTGGCCAGTAGGTCACAGGTTGTGCAGGCCTGGCCCATTCAGTGATTAAGGACAGGTGAAAATGAGGCAAACAACAGCTTCTTAAACTTAATAATAATAATAAAAAAAACCAAAACCCCAAAACCCCAAATCAATCAGACAGGGGAAGCCCTTCAGGATTTCTGGGCAAAATGGAAATGATTGCTATTTACACTTACTGTGAGCCGTCAGAATCCAGTGACCAAGAGAGACTTGGGCTGGGCCGCCAGTGTTGGACAATCAAGGAGAGCCAGCATGACTTGGGTTTAAGGCATGGTCCATAAAAAAGAAATCTAGTCTGTAAATCCCAAGATGCCTGGTTAGGTTTCAGTGATCAAAATGTATATTCCTTTGGGCAGAGCACCCGCAGGTGCTTTCCTATGTGACAGAGGGAGAGGAGTTGGAGAGGGAAGGAAGGAAGGAAGGCGAGAGAGAAGGAAGGTTCTGTATTGCCCAACTCAGACTGGCCAGTTGGGTCCCCAGTGCGGCAGCTATCCATAGGTTGTTATTTGTCCTTTGTTTTTGAAGAGGATCATAACATCAGGAAGGAGATATCATGACTTGCAAGTGAATTGGATTTAAGTGAGGAAGGGCTGTGCATAGTCATCAGCCTCACTCTCTCTTCAGGAGCCATCTGGTTCCCTTGGCAAGATATATGACTGAACAACCACAACAAGAAAACCAAATATAAACTCCTCTCTTTTGCATTTAAAGCCCTTTATAACCTGGTCGTAACACATCTTTCCATCCTAATTGCACATTACTACTGTTTATGCATACTGCAGTTCAGCCAGTCTAATCTTAAAAAAATTTTTTTTTAATTTATGGAATAAAACAAGCATTTCCATAATATAGAACAATAAAAAGATGATTGTACATGGAACTGCAAATCTACTATGCACAATTTGTTATTCCTTTCAAATATACAGCAAAATTATCATGTAAATTTCTTTTTTTTCTGCTTTTTCATATGTGACACTTATCTTCTACCTTCATGTGGCTCTTTCCCATGCCTGGATTGTACTCTTTCCCCATCTCCATTTTTCATAATCCCTAATTCTCTTCAAGTTTGTGGCAAAGATTTGAGAACTCAGGGAAATGCCCATCAGTTGGGGAATGGTTAAGTTATGGTACGTGAATGTGATAAAATACTATTGTGCTGTAAGAAATGACAAAGGTGATAATTTCGTAAAAATCTGGGGAGACTTGTACATGATGCAAAGTGAAGTACACAGATCCCAGAGAACAATATGATAAAGACAAACAACTTTGAAAGACTTAGGAACTCTGATCAACACAATGAGCAGTTATAATTTCAGAGGACTCATGAAACATACTGCTCACCTCTAGAGAGAAATGATGAACCCAAAGTGCAAATTGAAACAAATTTTTGGGGGGAACTTATTTTGTTTGATTTTACATGTTTGTAACAGTTTTTGTTTTTCTTGCTTTCTCAATGGCAGGAAAAGGAGGTGGGAGGGAGAGAATATGGGCCTAAAAAGAAAATAAAATAGAATTAAAAAAAAAGAAAAAAGGAAATGCCTGTGTTGTAAAATAAAAGGCATCAATAATATATTGTATTTAAAAAAAAGTTTTAAATTAAAGGTTAGATAACTACTTATAAGGGATATTGTTGAAGGCATGGTCATTCCAGAACAGGTTGGATTAAATGACCTCTCTGGTCCCTTCCTGTTCTTGTGAATTGTGAATTACAAATATCCTGACTCAGGATACATAGATTCTGTTCCTGGCTTATGTGAGTTTGGGCAAGTCATTTAATCTTTCTGGGCATCAGTATCGTTATCTTTAAAATGGGGAGACTGGGCTAGAACAAGTATTGTTTGCTAAATATCAAAAGATTCTGTTGATCTTAATGGGCTTGCTCATAGCTTCAGAGCCCAGTTTAGTGCCTCTGTGATTTCATTGGCATGGGTGTTCTTTCCACCTTGAACAGCCTCTTGGAGGATGTACATAATTAACTATCCAGGCCAAACCCTTGATAAGCAAGGAGATTAGAAACCAGTGGAGACAGAGAAGGAACAGCAATAAAGGTGAGGAGAGAACCTACAGAGTATAGGGTGTATGAAGCTAAAAGAAAAGAGTATCTAAAAAGGAATGGGTAGCCATGTCAAATCATGCGAAGGCCAAGAGTCAATCAATCAGTGAACACTTATTAAGTCTCTCTTATATGCCAGGTATGTGCTAAGCACTAGGGATACAAAAAAAAGACAAAAAACAGCCCATACCCTTAAGGAGTTTTCAATCTAATTTGAGAGATAACTTGCTAACAGACACATCAAAACAAGCTAAATATAGGATAAATAAGATAATTAACCGAGGAAAGGCACTAGAATTAAAAGGGATTGGGTAAGGCCTCCTATAGAAGGTAGGATTTTGGTTGGGAATTAAAGGAAGCCGGGGAGGTCAGTAGTCCGAGCAGAGTGTTCCAGGAATGAGGGACAGCCAGAAAAAAGTATCTGGAGCTAAAAGATCGAGTATCTTGTTCCTGGAACAGTCAGGAGCGACCAGTGTTACTAAATCAAAGAGTATATGTTGGGGAGTAAAGGGTAAGAAGACTGGAAAGGTAGGAGGGGCCCAAGTTATGAAGGGTTTTGAATGCCAAGTAGATCCTGGAAGTGATAGGAAATGAAGAAGAGTAAGGACTAAAAAAAATTGTGCCTTGTACATTTTACTGCCATCATAACTTGGAAAAGATTCAGCTAGTAACCCCAACAATCACTTAGTGCAGGCAACAATGGGGATTCTTCTCTGCTTCTTACCTATCGTTTTACCTATTATTCTTGGGCTTTGGCATGACTTTGGGTTTAAGGCATTCTTCTATGCTTCTTACCTATCATTTTACCTACTATTCTTGGGCTTTGGCATGACTCCCTACATTCACGGGAGGGGAGAGGAAAGAATGGGAGAGGATAGATCACTGACCACTCACAAAGCCTTCTCTTGGCCCAGCATAAGGCTTCAGATGAATCTGATAAACTTTTCCAGAGGATTCTTCAAAGCCCTTCATGATCTTAATTTTGAGTTTGAACCTAAGAATGAGAACCTATTGTAACATGATACGTGTTTCTTTTTCTTTCCCTTGAAAGCTAAAAAATTCATATGGCATCAAAATCCAGAGAGATTGTGTCAAGTTCTGACACAAAGGAAAAATAATTACAAGATAGAAGTTGTACGCACATGTATCATTAGGTGCTATAGTCTACTCTAAACCCTTCACATTACAGAACCCAGAGGAATTAAGTGACTTTGGTTCAAGGTCACACAGGTAGTAAGTAGTAGAACTGGATCTGATCTTAGCAGTCATTTTTTTTAATATTCAAAATAAAAAAGATAATACAAATACCAAATAGTGGAGTTGCTAAATAACATATGGTATATTAATGTAATAGAATACTGGGGAACTAGATATGGAGACTGAGAGTGAAAAGATGAGAATGACACTGAGTTTGCTAACCTAGGTGACTGGAATAAATATGGTGCTCTCAACAAATTATGAGATTAGGAAGAAGAGAGAGTTTGAGAAAAAAGAATAATTGTTTCTGTTTTGAACACGTTAAGCTTGAGATGTCTATGGTGTATCAAGTTTGAAATATCAAACGTACATGTGGTAATGGAGCACCTAAGCTTCTCCATGAGAGCTCGAGAATATCCAGCTTTTCTCCCTCTACCCTACAAAAGCCTATTCCTTTTTCTTCTTTGACATTGCATCTTTCCCATATACCTGGTGGTTTTCCATTTTTATATGGGGATACCAGAAACCTTGGTTTCTGGTTTTTTTTTTTTTCTTTCCTGATTTCTACAAAAATTTCAGTGTTGGCTGAATTATATCCAAAACTGATCACATATATTGCATTTTTCTCATTAATTGACTCTCTTATGAATGTTCAGAGCTGTTCTCTGCATAAAGCTTTTACCACACTAATTACATTTATTTCATGGATCTTCTGATAACTAGTGAGGCGAGCTTTTAGAATGACTACAGAGATGCACTTTTTCCGGATGAAAACAACTATGAATATATAAATCTGGCAGTCATCTGCATAGAGATGATTTTTGAATTTTGATTGATGGAATCACCAAAACAGATTATAAATAAAGAGAACACCTAGGACACAGCCTTTAGGGATGTCCACCACTGGCCATGGGACATGGATGATGATCCAAAAAAATAGATTGAGAAGGATCATTCACACAAGTAGGAGGAGAAGAGAGAGAATGAGAAAGAGTGATGGAGAGAGAGATATAGAGAGAGACAGAGACAGAGAGAGTATACAGTGTTTTGAAAGCCCAGGAGAGAGAGAGACTATTCAAGAGGAGGGGGTAACCAAGAGTGTCAGGTCTTACAGAGTTGTTAGGGAGAATAAAGCCATTTCCTACATATTTATTCATTTTCTAACTTAATGTTTATAATATTTTTGTTCATGTCTCTTTCACCCTTACTAGAGTGTAAACTTTGCAGAGTCAGAAACTGACATTTGATTTTTGTATCTTTGTTAATTTAGCAGTTAGAAGATGCCACTTAAATGTTGTTGAATTAAACAAAAATGGAAGGGAAATTTATAATAATTAAATAATTTCAATTTTAATCTTTTTTATGTTATACAGCAACAAACTTTTTTTTAATGTTTGAAAATGTTCTATTTCCATGAATTAATCTGTCAGAAAGGCCAGAAGAACAATATGCTTCCATATTAATTAACCTGAATTCCTTTCAGGTTGCTCCTGAACCTCTTTCTGTCCAGGCCCTCAGAGGTTCCTGAATACTTAGGGGAAAACTGAATTTATCTGAGTGCTTTATATAGCTCTGGTTAAAAGTTATGGAGATGCCTATTTGATCTTAATTAAGTCATTTAATCTCTTGAGAGGCCTCAGTTTCTTCATCTGCAAAGAAACTAGATTATGGTATATATATGGTATATATGCAGTTTTAATTTACTTCTATGTGTATATATTTCATCTTCCATTAGAAGACGAGCAGGAACTACTTGGGATTTGTCTCTGCACCCCTGGCACATAGCATAGTGCCTGGCACAGATCAGGCATTTAATGAATGCATATTGATTAACAGATTAATTAACCTGGTTCTCCTATTAAAAAAAGTCATGGAGAATGAATGTGCTGTTCATGCATAGTGTGGGTATCCTTTGTATATGAATATAGGGTATTATGTTCATTAAACTACTTTCCAGTCACCTTCTATCTCCTTTCCCTATACCTTTTCAAACATCCATCATTCAGTAAGCATTTATTTAGCACTTACTGTATACCAGGCACTCTCCTAGGTGCTTGGAATCCAAATACAAAAATAACTTAAACATTTCTCACTCTCACTCAGTCACCCCTCCAGGTCCTACTTTAGTCATTTACCTTCATTATATGCCCTGTTCCTCAGCAAAAATTAGCACCACAAAAGTGCCTCTAATCAGTGGATTCTAAATCCTTTTATCTTTGGCTGCCATAATTCTTTCTTGTTATCCTTTTCCCTGTCTTCACTCTACTTCAGCTCAGATAGCTAGTCCCCATTTCCTGATATATGTCCACCTCTGCTAAACAAGAGTGAGAGATTGAACACGCTACCTTTCATAGCTTCCCTCAAGCCAGGTGCATTATCAGATTTTTGTATCTTCATTAGTCCTGAACCAGGATTTACCCATGTCCTATATCATGCTGACCAAGAGCCAGTTTAACCCTGTGGTCACCTTACTGCTTGATTCTGTGAAGAGACATAATTATTTTAGAAAACCCCTAAGATATGGAGAGTTAGCTTTCTGTTCAGGAGAAACAGTGATCAGTTATATTCCAGATAACTGCAAGGGTAAGCATTGCTAAGACGTAGCTAACATTTTTAAAAGCCTAACTTGATTTTATATGGTTTGGTACCTACCAAATCTTCAGATATTCAGAACAACCTGAGTTGACTATGGCAGCCTATTAAGGTAGAGAAATCATGAATTATTAAAAATTCTATTTTTTGTTCTGTTAGAGTAGATGAGGACATTGGGAGGTAAAGTTATGCATGTTAGTATGGGGAATCAAAAATGCATTCTATCAGCAGTGAAGAAACTTTAATTACCTATTGGATGGTGAAAAGTCCAAGTGTAGGCTATTTTTGGCAAAAAAAAATGATGAATTTTATGATGGAACAGAAGGTACAAAAGCTCCATTTTGTCAGGTTAAATTAAGTTATATATGGCATTACATTGCTGAAAAATGTACCTGTCATACCATAGAATGACAAGTAATCCATTTTATTTTATTCTATACAAATTCCTTACTAAGGCTATTGCTGCTTATTAGACATGACTTACCAGGAGGTCCTTTTAATTTTATACAGTAACTCATATCCTACTTAGTGCCATATGTATTATTAGCAAAGGCCACTGATACTTCAGTATTTCTTTGTTAATATTATCCCCTAAACTTTGAAAGTATATGATAATAGTATCGTATCTTGGTAAAATGAATTATTTCACTCTCCTATCTCCATACCCTTCCCCCATGTATGTTTTGTCATTTATGATAAGTTCTCTTTTGTTTTTAAACAGCAAAATATCACGTCTAATTCATTTTTTGAGGGTTTTTTTTTTCAAGCTCCCTTTTTGGTTCTTAAATGAAAACAACATGACCATATGGAACGCTTTGAGATTCAAATGTCAGTGAAATTGGGTTAGATGTAATGGCTTTAGGGATATAACTTGGCATTTAGTTTTGCTACTCGTTTTGGAAGACTTTATTTGGGAATATTAACTTGTAACTTTAGGTCTTGGCTTTAGGCACATCAATTTACTGAAAAAGTTGTTCTCTGAATGCAAAAACCAGGTCTGTCAACTAGCTTTAGCAATAGAAGAGCTCCCTGGTGAGAAAAGACCTTTGTGAATATTATATTTCATCCACATCCTAAAACAGAAAATAGTAAATGCTGATTCATAGCAATTTTGAGTGGGTTAGTACAAATCCATTACCACTAATGGAAAAAAAAACAACAACCATGCACACAACTTAAAAGATAAACTCTATTCTTAGACAGCTTTTTCTTTCCAAGGATGGCACATTAAAATCGCTTATAATAACTAATGCCCAGTTTTTACTATTTCAGGAACTTCTCTATAATTCCTTCCTAGTTGTGTGCCTACCGTATAGGTGCTAGTGATGTAATATGGAAGTCACTTTGGTAAAGTAAAAATTAAGTTTTTTTTAAAATGGGGTTTAACTTATTGCTGAATTCTATACTATAATAAAGAGTAGTTTAGTGAGATTACAATATATTTTTAAAGTTTAAAAAAGTAAGATTGAAATTTCAAAGCTTACATGTTTAGATGGGGATTTGTATGTGATTTAAAATATGGTAAAGAAATGAAGGGTATCTTCAGAGTAAGGAATCTTCTTTGAGAAACTCTCTCTTTTAATTCCTCCTCATTATCCTACCAGCTTCTGTTCTGATTTAACTTAAGCCTAATGTCTCATTTTTTTTTTCCTTTGGATTGGTTATTTTATGAGCCAAATGAAAAAAAATGTACGTATACATTAGGATACAGCTTCAATAATTTCCTAGTAGTAACACTGAAAAATCTATCCTTAAGGATATGTAGGCCTTCCATTTTAGATGGTACTCAGGTTTAAAACAGACCTGTGCAGCTTACCTTTGCATGAATGCTGTAGCAGGTGGCGTGAAGATTTTGGTAAGTTTCCCAAGTAGGTGGCAGTAGCATAATATTCTTGATTTTTTTTATATTTTGTGGGATTTGTTTGATTCCAGTGGGCTCTTGCTTCTGGTAAGTCTTGTGTTCATTCTCTCTCTTTCTCTCTCTCTGTCTCACTCTCTCTCTGTCTCTCTCTCTCCCTGGTTTATCAAACTTCTCTGAGACTCAGTTTTCTCATTTATACAATCAGACAGTACTCTTACTGCCCACTTTGCTAAGAACTTTGTAAACTCTATTGTGGACACTATTAACAATAATGTTATTATGTTGAATTTTTATAATTTCTTTTTTTTGGTGGGATATTTTTACATCCATTGGTTTTTTTTGGTGGTCAGTCTCCAGCTCAGTAAGAATTAAATCATAAGGGAATAGATTTAGAAGTGGAAGAGAACTGAGAAGTCACTTAGTAAAACTGTCTTTTTTTGCAGATTAAGAAGCTGGGGCCTAAAAACATTGGATGTCTTGCGCAAGGTCACATAGATGTATTATTATCCTTTATTTTTTTCTGTTCTGGGCAAGGATTATTTGTCTATATTTATCAATTTTATTTTGTTTATGTTGTTTTTGCCTTCTGTTTTGCTCATAATTGCCTCCTTCTCTATTCCAACACTGCCAAACCCCTGGTGCAGGCCTTCTTCGTCTCAGGACTGTACTATTGCAATGACCTTATAGTTACTCTGCCACAAATCTCTCCTCGCTACAATCCATCCTTCATTCATCTATCAAATCAATCTCCCTAAAGCACAGGTCTGACCTCCAGGATCAAATATAAACCCCTCAATTTGGTGTTCAAAGCCCCCCATGACTTGGCTCCTTCCAGTTTTCTTACATGTTACTCTGCTCCAAGTACTCTGCTCTCTGATAACACTGACCTCCTTGCTGTTCTTTCCACAAGATGCTGCTATCTTTTCACTTTGTATATTTTTACTGGTTGTCTTCCAAGGCTGAAATGCTCTCCCTCCTCCTGTCTGCCTCCCTTCGTGGCTGGCTTCTTTCAGATCTCGGCTCTGATCCCACCTTCTGAAAGTAAACGTTCTATCCTCCTTAATCTTAGTACTGTCCCGCCGAGGTTACCTCCAGTTCATCCAGTATGTATCTTGCTTGTGCATAGTTGTTGGCATGTTGTCCCTTCCTTGTTAAATGAAATACTATTTGTAAAGCTCTCAGTACAGTGCTTGGCACAGAGTAGGTACTATATACATTCATATTCTTTTCCCTTCCCTTTCCCTTTGACTTTCCCTTGTGAGTTTCTTGAGGGCAGAAACTGTTTTTACCTTTCTCTCCTCAGTGCTTTGCAGTGCCTGGCGCATAATAGTCTCTTAATAAGTACCTGTTGACTTTCTACTTTAGTGAAGCAAGCCAAGTTATATATTTTTAAATCCCTATTTCTTTGGGAGATAATGCCAAAAAACAAATGATGGTTCTGTAGTTTGCAAAGTATCCTTATACAGAGTATTATACATGGCACATGTTGCCTGGTACTCTGGTAACTTTGGGATGATTTCATTGGCATGGTTATTCTTTCAGTGATGTAGATGGCAAACCCATCCACATTCTCTCATCCTGTATGGTCCAAATTTTCCTGTGAATTCTCTCTAGTGCAGAACTCAAGGGAGGTCTTTCTATTATTCTTATTCCTTAAGGATTTTGAGTTGAGTGAGGGAGGGCTGTGCAAGGTCACCAGCCTCACTTTCTCCTCCAGAGCCATCTGGGTCCAGTGACCAGACATTCATCAGGATGACTGGAGATGACCTAGGATGCAGTGGGAGACCCTGGCCCTTTTAGGCTAAGGCCTTTTCAGGTTCTCACTTTGAGTGAGGTAATACCCATTCAGTGAATGGGCCTTTTTAAGAAGTGAGTGAAGGGATGGCCCCTTTAATTAGAAAAAAGAAAAAAATTCCACTGTGAGGGGAAGACCCTCAGGCTTGCTATTCAAAAGAGACCATTGACTGGAGATGACCTAGGATGCAGTGGGAGACCCTGGCCCTTTTAGGCTAAGGCCTTTTCAGGTTCTCACTTTGAGTGAGGTAATACCCATTCAGTGAATGGGCCTTTTTAAGAAGTGAGTGAAGGGATGGCCCCTTTAATTAGAAAAAAGAAAAAAATTCCACTGTGAGGGGAAGACCCTCAGGCTTGCTATGCAAAAGAGACCATTGACATTCACTATGAGCCAGGAGGGCCCAAAATACAGCCATTAAGTGGAGCTTGGGGCAGGTGTAACAACAGCGGCAACAATTCCTTAGGGATCCCACTGTTCTATTCTTTGTGTTCATGTGTTGTTTGATTTGACTACTGCAGTACTGCTTTGCATTGTTATTCCACTTTCCATGCATATGAATTTTGTATTTTCAACTAGACTGTAAACTCCTTGAGGCTAGGGACCATATCCTCTTTGTATTTTTCACTGTGCGCAATACAAAGTTTGCACAAGGTAGGTACCTGTAGATATTTATCAAATGAATGAATAAATTCAGTCCTTTGTTTATTTGGTAGAGTTTTAGAATTCTAAAAGCAAATGCTCCCTTATTGGCAACATTTTTCTATTGTGCACCTAGAGGATAAAAACTAATTTCTTCATGTGACTCAGCTAAATGATTGGACTATACTGTAAATTTCCTTTCTAATATGGTCTCCCTGACTATAATATTTGATGCATGTGATTTAAACTTGCCAGAGCTCCCAGGGATTGATTTTCAGAGATAAAAACAAGTAATGGCAACAGCAACAACAAAAAACCCCTTACTCCACAAACATTTTTGTAATTTCTTCAGCCCTTATTTGCCATTGAGTATACATAGCAAGAAGTGTGCTAGCAGTGCTATGGATAATGTTAAATGTATTTTCTTTTTCTTTTTCCTTGAAAGTTTTATTTTCTTGAAGCCTGATTTATTTTGTGTCTGTCCTAATCCTTTGCTGGGAATTTGATTCAGTGCTAATATTCGTGGCCTCCATAAACAATTTAAATTTATTGACAATAGTTTATTGTTTTTATTCACCTATATATACTTTTGTATTATGTATTGGTACTTTTCAGTATTTTTAAAAAAGTGTTAGTTTCTTTTCTATTGCATGACCATGCAGGGTATTTTTAGCCTCACTTCCCATTTAAAATCATATAAAGCAGGGCTTCTTAAACGTTTTCCAATCACTACCCCTTCAATGCTTCTTAAACTGTGGGTTGTGACCAAACTGGCTTTAGTATTACCCAGAGCAGCCCAAGAGATTCAATAAAGAAAAATATAATAATGAAAAATTTAATGATGATGGGCAAACACACATACCAACTTTGATGTCTTTTTTTAGCAATATGGGTTCATACCCACTACCCAATTGTTCTAAATTGACTTAGAAGTCGACTCCTTATTGGTCTCTTGAAAGCACCCAACAGTGTATAGCCCCTAATCAATTTCCATTCCTTCGAAGTGTAGTACATGCAAAATAATCAGTACCTGTTTGTATTATTTTTTCAACTATAAATAGTTTTGCAGTAGTATTAGTAAGTC
>CM053580.1:353056785-353081223 GCA_028627135.1 Pseudochirops cupreus | reverse complement strand
CAGATTTATAAAAGTTTTATTGATTCACAGGGCAGAAAGGGATAGGGTGAGAAAACCTGGCTAGGAAGGGGGGCGAGGGGGGGGGGGGAATGTGACTCTCTGCAGCAGGCAGATGGCCTGCTAGGAAAGGCCTACCTGCAAAGTTCTAAGGGCCAGAGAGGCATTTTTTAAGATACAAGACTGTCAATCATAAGTTCATTAAGCTAATGAGGTGTACAAAGGTGGAGTTAGGGAGGAACCCGGGAGTGGTTAATACTTAAAGGGACATGCACCCTTGTCATCAACTGCGCATGTGTTTTACCCATAATTCACTGGGAAATTCCAAAGGGAGGGGGAGCAAAAGGCGTGGTTTTAGCCCTGAAACGTCATCAAGTCAACCAGCGGGCAGATTTGAGGTCTAATTCGTAAGGAGAAGTACCTTATCCAGTTTGGGAAGGATGGGTCTTGTTTTGGCTGGTTACTAGTAGTGCCTTGAAAATACTCTTGTTATCATAGCTACAGAGATAATGCTTTGTGGCTGGGGGCAGGGGAGAGACAGTTAGTGCTTCACAGCTGGGGTAGGGAGGGAACAGAGCCAAACTGATCTCACAACTGATGGTAAAGACTGAAGTTACAACTATGCCACAAAAAAATCACCCCAAAATATTCAGAGGCACCCCATCATTTCCAGCAGACACTCAGGGGGTTCATTACTAGATTTGTGTAAATAGTTCCATCGCTTGGCTAAAATTACGCGGACATTTATTTAGAAGCAAAGCTGTAAATTTCAAAACAAAACTCTTGAATTTCAGATTGAAAAATGTGGTCAACTGAAACAATCATCCCTTACTGCTGAGCACTTTTTTGAATAAAAAAGAGGAAGACAAAAATATTCTTCAAGTGTATTAGAAGGTGAGCTATCACATACATTGTTGTTTCTAGTTAATATGTGTCTGTGAATTTATATAGTAATAATAATAGCAACTATAATTTACATAATACTTTAAGATTTGCAAAGCTCTTTACCCGTATTATCTCATTTTGTCCTTATGATAACCCAGTAAGGTGGTACAATTATTATCATACCCATTTTACAGATAAGGAAACTAAGACTGTGAAAGATTAAGTGACTTGTTCAGAGTCATTCAACTAGGAAGTGTCTCAGTGAGGATTTGAACTCAGGTCCTCCTAACTCCAGGTTCAATACTCTATTTATTCTATCACCTTATTGGCTAGGGAATATTTTTATAAGTGTTTTATATATAACTGTTTTATACACTTAACACTGGATAGAAAGACCATTGTCTCATTCTCACTAAATAAATTGTTAATATTGTCAGATTCAGAATAAACATGGTCTTAAAATATTAAAATAGCTTTACACTATTTGGTTGCATTAGTACTAGTAGCAGTAACCATTAAAACATCATTTTAAAACATGTACCTCAAGAGTTCAACTAAGGTTTAGTTTAAAATGAAGTGTTCCAACTCTAGGGAAAAGAAGTAAAATAAATCAGTAAATAAACATGTATTATATGTCAAAATATACGTCAGGCATTGTGCTAAGTGCTGGGGATACAAAAAAGAGGTAAAAGGCAGTCCCTATTTTTAAGCAACTCACAGGTTAATGGGGAAGACAACTTGCAGACAACCAAGTACAAAAAAGCTTTGTACTAGATAAATTGCGAATGATCAGTATGGGGAAGGCACTCCAATTAAGAGGGATTAAGGTAAGGCTTCCTATAGAAGGAGGAATTTTATCTGGGACTTGAAAGAAGCCAGAGAAGCCATAGACAGAAGAGTCCATAGGGCATTTCAGGCAGCAGAAAGCCAGTGAGAATGCCCAGAATAGGAAGGTGGAATGTCTTGTTTGAGGAACAGGAAGGAGGTCATTGTCACTGGATTGTAGAGGAAATGACAGTGGGGAGTAAGGAAGTTGTAAGAAGATTGTAAAGGTAGGGGAGAGTCCTAGGTTATAAAAGGCTTTAAATGCCAAACAGAGGATTTTGTATATGATCGTGGAGATGATAGGGAGCCACTAGTTTATTGAGTAGAGGGGTGACATGGTTAGACCTATGCTTTAGGGAAATCACTTAGGCAACTGAATGGTGTGGCAAGAGTTGAGGCCGACAGACTCACCAGCAGGATGTTGCAGTGTCAGAGGAGAGAAGGGAGAGAGATATGGGAGAGATATTTAAAGGTAAACTAGATACACCTTAGCAACAGAGTAAATGTGAGGGATGAAAGAAAGTGAGGAGTTGAGGATAACACCTAGGTTTTGAGCCTGGGTGATTGGAAGGTCTTTGGTGCCCTAGACAGTAATAGGAAGTTTGGAAGGGGAGAGAGTCCACTTTGGAACATGATTTGATTTATCCGATATAATAAAAGTTAATTGTTTCAGTTTTGAATGAAAGTAAAATTGTAATAAAACATGATTATATGGGGTTGACCACATTCACCTGTGGGTTATACTTCATTCTCATTGTTCCAAGTTCTACGTTAGTCTAGGGTATGGTTAGATATATCCTCATTAAGTCCTAAAATGTAACATCTCTTTCCTTAATCAGCTAAGCATCTTTCCCCTAAGTGTTATTCATTATCTTCTACAATTAAGTAAATATTAAAGTCATTGGCTAAATAATTTATTGACAATGTAATAAGCAATAACCCAGACATAAATAATTATTTGCTATAATTTATCTGAGAAAGATCACAGTCAAAGTCACTTCAACTATCACTGCAAATGACTTTTGAAAATACAGTCACATTATTCGTTTTCCTTATAATATCTATTAAAGTGTCTTCTCAAGAATTCTCTTCATAATATGTGCAACATAATGGTTAAAACAATTCCTTCAGGAAAGAAGCTGCCTATATCTTTTTTCTCCTTCTTTTCCAGGTTCTTTCGTGCCATCACTCTTAACAGTCTCTCTAGATTCTCTCCTTTTAAAATTCTCTTTATAATCTTTCTTTGCAATATAAAATTTAAATAGTGCTCCCAAGAAAGTTTTTCCCTTCTTTGTTTTCTACCGTTTCCCTCAAACCTTCTAATTCTCTTTTGTCTCTCAAAAACTTACAGCCCAATTGCCAAATCTTCAATCTTCCATCTGGCATTTAAAACTATGGTAACAGTAATTGTAAGAGAAACTACTGGAACTGGTGTTACAGTAAGGTATGTATCATTTCAAAATATAAGTTTGGTCAACATTTGATTATTTGGCGGTACCTCTCTCCCGCCTCAGATCATTTTCCATGTCTTGTCTCAGTTGATGCATAAACTCCTTGAGGGGAAGGATAATTTCATTTTAGTCTTTGTCACCCCAGCATGTAGCACAGTATCTTGCCCATTAATAACCAACTAGTAAATATTTGTTGAATTAAACCTAAGTATGATGTTCATATAATTGTTTTTAAAACTGATGCACATTTTCTCTTTTTCCTCCCTTTCAGATAACCATGAATCTGCTGCTATTTTTTATTGTGGGATTGCTTGTTCATTTTGTGTTCTTTGTCTCTATCTTCGACATTTATTTTACTTCTCCCCTGGTCCATGGTATGACTCCTCAATTTACTCCTCTGCTGCCTCCAGCAAGAAGATTGGTGTTATTTGTTGCTGATGGCCTTCGAGCAGATTCCCTCTATGAATTAGGTGAAAATGGAACTTCTAGAGCACCGTTTATCAGGTAAGAGGCTCAACTAAAATGAAGCCTTCTCATGAAGTTTGCCTCTAACACAAATAAACATTTAAAGATCATGTAGCCATTCTCATGTGGGCATAAGAGATAATAAGGATAGGTGTTGGACACATGTGATATTGACATCTCATTAGAGATTGATCTGATTTTCAGAGGACTTTTTAAAATCCTGACCACTTTGCCTATGATTTAAGCATGTTCTTCCAGGTGAATTTTGGCTACATGACTGAAACATTTTCGGATATAGCAAGGTTTAGGGGGGTCTGCCAACCTCACTTTCAGGTTACTCCTCAGCCTGATGATTTACTTGTTCCCATATTTCATCTTCAGGCTCTGGAGTAACCCAGAGTTATGTTTGAATACTTTCTTTTTTAATTAATGCAATTTTAATCTCTTTCTTATTAATCAGTTGTCTAAAACTTCTGCCCTAGCTCATTAAATATTATTTATAATAAACTGGATATACCATTTCTCATCTCTCTATATATTAAATTCCCTAATTGCTTATGATTAAATAAATATTAAATATACAAATTATTAACAACTGAACTTAATAAGGACATAAATAATTATAATATTTTGTTCACTAGAAAAAACCATATCCTGACATATCTCAAACCCTTACTATAATAGCAGATGACTTTACTTCTGGAAACACAATTTCACTTAAAATTCACTTAAGAAATAAATTAAAGTATCTCTAGAATTCTCTTCATATATTTCCTCCAGATAAGAGTTAAACTCAATATTTCAGGAAATGTCATTATTTTTTTGCTGTCTTCTTTTCAGCCTTCAAAAGAAGTAATCTCTTCAGCTTCTGTCAAGCTATTCTGCTTAATAATCTCTTTCAAGACTTCTTGTAACATTTTCTTTATAATATTTTTTCATAAAATAAAATTCACAATTCTTTTTTTTTTGAAGGGGGGGAGGTAGGGCAATTGGGGTTAAGTAACTTGCCCAAGGTCACATGGCTAGTTTTGTGTTAAGTGTCTGAGGCTGGATTTGAACTCAGGTCCTCCTGACTTCAGGGCTGGTGCTCTGTTCACTGTGCCACCTAGCCGCCTGCGTTGAATATTCTTACATTAAAGAAAATTTTCCTTTCCTTCATTTTCACTTTTCTCCATGTTTAGCTAATAGAACTAATCACAATTCCATGAGACACGCTTTGCAAATCCATTTATTATAAGAGAAATGAACATACATGTGGCACTCTATACCAAGTACCAAGGAGTTCACATTCCAGACAGAAACTTGCATATTTATGATTTGCTGTAAGAGTGGGTGGGGGAAGACAGTTCCCTTCCAACTAGGAGTGGTATGGGAGGAGGAAGGGAGCAGTAGGGATGGGCAAAGGATTAATCCCTTCCAAAGGAGAGGAGAAAGGTGAAAGAAAGGGAGGGGGAACATGAGTAAGTAAATTGGCAAAAGGTGCTTATATTTCACTTGGGAACTGGTCCCATCTGCACAGTTTCTCAGTCTGGTGCAGATTGACTCACTCCTGTCTTGTAGTTGGTTCCAACCTTAAGGGCACACAAGGAGTTCAGCTGGGGTTGCAAATAAATTACGTCAGCTTGGAGGGTCTTCATCCTTGACTAGTTCAGGGCTAATAGCATATGCTGGGTCCAGTATGGCAATTCAAGAAGACAGGTTAAATTGACTTCAGGGCAACAATACCCATGTGCCTTCCTCATTAAGTTACCATCCTTGGGTAATCTATCTACAATTTTATTTTGCTTTAAGAGAAACTTTTGTAGTGGTTGTGGTTGTTCTTTTTCCAATTAGTAAGTAGTTTCTTTGCAAATCTTTCTTATTGACCAATCCACCTTCTCTCTTGGCTTTTAAAACTCAAGCATATTTAAAAGTTAGTTTGTATAACTTCCTTAAAATTATTAACTACTTCAGTAGGCTCTAACTACCTACTGAACCAGCTTCTTTAAAATGTTGTACTTTTTTTCCCCTTTTAAATTTAAAAAAAAAGTTCTCAGTATAATTTTTAAGCAGATATACCAGTTTCTCAATAGCAATCCTGGTTTATAAAAGTACAACTTAAATATTTTGTTTGTTATTTTTGTTATATATTTTTTCCATATCAAATGGAATTGTGAATTTTTTTTGGTTAGTAATGTTTATACTTAAGTCTTACTCTAAATTTTATCTTTTTTTATCATATACTTACTAGCTTTGTGACCTTGGGTAAGTCCCTTAATCTTCCTCTGAAAAACCATCTTTATTGCAAGAAGAATTATTCTCATTCTATATATCTTAGAGTTATTTAAATGTTTAAAACACTATAGTAATCCTTGGTGGGCAGCTACTGTGTTGAGCAAAAGTTGGGAAGCATTAAGTTTTATTTGAAAGAAAACAGGATTTATAGGCAGGACACCCACTTGTGGTTATTCACATCATTTCAAATTCCAATTAACAGTTATAAATGTGGTATGGATAGAGGTACAAACAGGAAGGTGAACATAGAAGGTAAGCTTGAGAAGCCTGAAGTGATTTAGAATAGATTATTCAAATGGTTATTCATTGCTTTTTAAAAAATTTCTTGCTCGTAGGTTGCTGTTTGTCCTTTGTTCTTGAAGAGGACCATGACATCAGGGAGGTGATGCCATGACATGCAAGTGAATTGGATTTAAGTGTGGGAGGATTGTGCAAAGTCACCAACCTCATTTTCTTCTTAAGAGTCATCTGAGTCCAATGGCCAGATATAGATCCGGAAAACTGGAGATGGCCCATGATGCAAAAATGAAACGTTTTCTAAATATCCAAAAGATTAAATCAACGTTTTTTGTCCTATATGTAATTCTTCTAATAATACATTTACTGTTATTTTAGGAATATAATAATGCATAAAGGTAGCTGGGGTATTTCTCATACCCGTGTACCCACTGAATCCAGGCCAGGACATGTGGCGCTGATAGCTGGTTTTTATGAAGATGTCAGTGCAGTTGCCAAAGGTACATCTCTTCAGACAATTTTTAAAAATTTAACTCTTTCAGATTGAAGTCAAAGAATATTTGTTGAATAGTTGTGGTAAGCTCTAAAGTTAAGCATTAGTTTTGGACTTTATACTCAGAAATTTCAAAAGATATGTGATTTCATCAGTGTGAGAATTTCCTGCACACATATATTGCAACTCTTACATGATTTAGGAGATAGGTTCATATGTTGCTATAACCAAAGGGAAATGACTACCTAATGATCAATATTCTGATGAAAAGTGCTCCTAACTTAGCTTGTTGGTTCTCAAAAGACAGATTCTAGTCCTTTATATCATGATTGCATTTTGTAGTAATCATAGTAATTTCATAAAACAAGAAATAAATGGAATTCATTTCTAAAGAATTTCTTATACTAAGAAATAAAAAACTTGTTAATTTGTTTTTAACTTGATCCATCCCCAGAAGCATATAAACTCATTAATTTTGGCCTTTTTCCTTCTAGAAAAGCGATGTCATTATGATTAGCACAGTCCTAAAACATCTCTGCTAAAAAATTTTAGCTCTCATTATAACAAATGTTCAGTGCTGCATTGCCCTGGCTCTTTCCTTTGAGCCTTCAGAAGTGATTCCAAGTATTAATAAAAGCTAAAAGAGCTTTTATATTTCTTTTTACTCCCTACCCCTAATAGTCCTTGCTATAATTCAGTGGTTCTCAACCTGTAGATCGCGACCCCCTTTCACAGGGGTCACAGGGGTCGCCTAAGACCATCTGAAAACATATATTTCTGATGATCTTAGGAACTTCCTCTATCCGTCTCCAGGTGGGTCCACCCACATGCAGACACACTCACATACGAAGGGTCACGGCATTAGGAAGGTTGAGAACCACTGCTTATAATTTATAATAGAGCTTACTCAAGATATATGTCCCTGTTGTTCACTGTTGTCTTTATAAAAATATATATATATAATTGCTTGTAGGGTGGAAGGAGAATCCTGTGGAATTTGATTCTCTTTTCAACGAAAGTAAATATACTTGGAGCTGGGGAAGCCCAGATATATTACCTATGTTTGCTAAAGGTAAGAACCATTTACTGTAATTCTTTGTATATTTCAGAGGCAAATAAGCAATACAATAATTCTTCTAATTCATATTTTTAAATCTGGAAGCTCCTTGAAGACTAGAACTGTTTTGTCATTGTCTTTGTTTCCCGGGTGCATAGTACAGTGCTTTGTGTCTAGAAGGTGATTAATAAATATTTATTGAATTTTCTATATTATAGACAAACCTATTCTTAGCCTTCATAGTAATTCTTTAAAATCATTTTTATTCATTTTGAACTTAAATACAAAATGGAAAAAAAAGAACATTTCAGTGTACACAGCAGAACATGAAGAGAGGATTTAATATAAAACCATAAATTTCCATTTTAGACTGTTTACTTTTTTTGAAAAGTTATGTACTAAAATACTATACACATTGTTTTCAGAGCTGCCCAGCTTTTCTGTGTTTCCTTGTAAGTTTTCTTTTGTTCTCTGCTATGCACTCTTTATTTTTTTCTCATTCCCTTCCTCCCCACCTTGTCCTAGAGAAAGCTACAATTAAACACAAATACACAAATATTTACCTATATACGTACATATACATACTCGCATATATACATATACATAAAACCACGTTGTACATACTTCTGATTATGAGTTCTTTCCCTGGAGATGGATAGCATCTTCCTTCATAGGTCCAAATCTTTCCCTATTTTTCTAAAATCCACCAGCTCATCATTTCTTATAGTGCAGTAGTATTGCATCACAATCTATATAGTACAATTTGTTTAGCCATTCCCCAATGGAAGGGCGTCTGTCAATCTGAAAGGTAGAAGATGATATCTTGAAGTTTTATTGACTTGCATTTCTCTCATCAATAATGATTTAGAGCATTTTTCATAAGACTATATATAGTTTTAATTTCTTCATTGAATATCTGCCTTTTCATATCCTTGACCAGTTATCAATTGGGGAATAACTCATATTGTTATAAATTTGACAAAGTTCTTTACATATTTGAGAAATGAGACTTTTATCTAAGAGACCATTTATTGTTCTCCCTGCCCCCAAATTTCTGCTTTTCTTCTAATCTTGGCATCATTGGTTTTATTTGTATAAGAACTTTTCAATTTAATATAATCAAAATTATCAGTTTCACACCTCACAATTCTCTCTATTTGTTGTTTATTATTCACAAATTATTTTCCTATCCTTAGGCACAATAATTAATGTGTTCCATGTTCTTCGAATTTACTTATGATATCTCCTTTTATATCTAGGTTGTGTACACATTTTGACCTTATCATGGCATGCGGTTTAAGATATTGGTCCATGCCCAATTTTTTCCAAACTGTTTTCTAACTTTCCCAACAATTTTTATCAAATAATGAATTCTTATCCCCCAAAACTGAAATCTTTACATTTGTCAAATGCAAAGTTGCTATAATCCTTTACTTCTGTGTAGTGCGTGTCTGCTCTGTTCTGCTGATCTGCCTCTCTGGTTCTTAGCCAGTAGTAAATAGTTTTGATATTTTCTGCTTTATAATATGACTTGAAGTCTAGTACTCCTGAATCTCCTTCGTTTACATTTTCCATGTTAATTCTAATAGTGCAGCCTTTTAATTCTCTTGTGTTCTTATTATTCTTCTGAAGAGGGAAAAGTTGTCCAATTTTTGTTTTTGAAGAGGATCAGTGAAATCACAGGGTGATTCCTTGACTTATGCATGAATTGGATTTAAGTGAGGTAGAGTTACACAAAGTATCAGTCTCACTCTCTCTTCCAGAGTCTTATCAATGTGATAGGTGGAACTGAAGTTAAGATAAAAAGTGAGGTAATAAAAACCTAAATATTACTGGGTTTAGAGAAAACTAAAAATTATATCTTTGAGCAAAACAGATTCCAGCCTGGTAGAATCTTGCTTTCTCTTCTCCTTTCCCCAGTGGTGAGATGGGAACAGTCACCATCCTTTCAGCTATGACCCTTGTGATTTGTTAGTAACCTAGAGCTTGTTAAGCAACTATCTAGCAGGTTTCCCTACTCTCTGTGTGTGAAGATATTCCCCTATTATAAGTTGGAGAAAGGGTCAGTATGCAGAACAATTTTGCTGCTAGGTTTTGTGGGACATAAGGCAGAATTTTTTACCTATATATTAACAACCTCTTTTAGGGTCTTTCTCCAGTACCTCATTTTCTCATGTTAGGTGACCCTGGACTCTCAAAGGCTGTCCCAGGAGAGTTTATGTTCTGGCAACGCCTTCAGATACAGACTTGGGGGTGTCTTTTGTCCAAAGATCAGACTAGTTAAGTTCAAAGGGGTTCTTCTATAGCAGTGGTTCTCAACCTTCCTAATGCCGCGACCCTTTACTACAGTTCCTCATGTTGTGGTGACCCCCAACCATAAAATTATTTTCATTGCTACTTCCTAACTGTAATTTTGCTATTGTTATGAATCTATCTGATATGCAGGATGTATTTTCATTGTTACAAATTGGACATAACCCACAGGTTGAGAACCACTGTCTATAGGCATAAGGATTTATGTGGGTAAAAACAACATGTAATTAATCAGCAAGTGCAAGTACGTAGACCAATTAGATCACATTTTAATCTTATTTAGGAGATTTATTCATTTAACTGAAAATTGATTAGGCTCCTCATGGAAAGGAGTGATAATCCCTTCCAGATACCTTCATGTAGCCGCCTGAAGCCAACCTATTCCCTTTCTCTTTAGCTACCTGGGAAATTTGTGTTCTCCATGGTTGTTCTGCTAAATGTTTATTGTTAGGAGAAAAAATGGACATGATACACTTTTAAGTTTGATCGGCATTATTATTTTCTCCATAACTGTCTTAAGTCTAGACAATCAACAGAACAATCAAGCCGATTTGTAATGGTTAATATATTTCTAAATGTCTCTGCTAAAAATTTTAGTATTCATTTGACAGATTTCTGGGGTGTAAATTCTTCGTGAACTGGAATGAGCTAGCTCCAGCACACTCCTAAATTGCCCATCTAGTTCTTCCTTATTCATTCCCTCTCCAAGTTCTTTCCCTTTCTCTTAACTCCTTTCCATCCATAGGAGAAAGGAACTGTCACCTGTTCCTCAACTTCTACAGATATCTTATTAAAGATTCCTTTCTGCCTTATCCTCCACATTCTATCTGGATCCCTAAGTTCCCATTTTAATTCATTGTTTAGGTAAGGACCCAGAGTCTTTTTCTTTCTACTAGTGGAGTGTCTCACATACATTATCAATTAAATATTAATCAATTAGATCCTAAAACTTTAATTCTGTCCTATAACATATGTAAATATAGTTACAGAGAAAAAAAGATTGCTATGTAGAAGATAAATTAGACTTTATCTGGTTGATTTCAGAGAGTAGAATTGGGACTGCTAGAAGGAAGTTACGAAGAGACAGATTTTGGCTAAATGTGAGGAAAAATTGCACAACTTCCAAAAATAGAATGTTTCTTCTCATGTGAAAGAAAAATCATCTTTGTTCCAAATTTAGCTAAAATCTGTCAGAGACAGTTTCTTTGGAGAGGTGATTCTGGCCAACAGATTTTCCCTTGCTAATCAGCGAACTCTGCCTAAAGAGTTTAATTTATAATTATGAAATCAAGTTAAAAAAATCTGTATCAACAAAAAACCAGAGTTACATGGTTTTAAGTACTGGATTTGAAATATTTAACTTAAAAAGAACAATAATAAACATGTCCTTGGGAATATCTGGCCAAGAATTCTAAATTCTCTGTGTATTTGGGTCACTCCCAAATTGTAATCTGGACATTCATTCAAGGGAGACCATTAACCAAGGGAGACCAGATTAATGATACTCTTACAACACTAATTCTTAATTTTTGCATATAACACAGGCCTTAGTATTATAGGCTTCCACATTCATGAAATAGTTTTCCATCTAGAGAACGGTTCTTTGGGTAAAATCTTGATAGCTAATTGTTCAACATGTTGTATAGAGAATATTTCTGCTACAGCATGGGTTGTACTTTTTCTTTCTTTTTCTGTTTTTCTGTTTTCACAGGTAAAGTATAATAATCTTCAGTATGTTACAGCTACTGCCCATGGTCACAATATTTGACCCCCTTAAAGATCACCAGGCCAACTAAGATGAAGTTTTAAAATCTATCTCTTAACATGAGACATTCCTTTGGGTGACTCACTCTCCAAAAAACTGTCCCTTCTTGTATAGAACTTGGGCAGAGTATGACTGTGCTTCAGTCCTGTTTCCTGTGGAACCCAGTGTTATTTCTCAATAGTAACTAAAGCTATTCTTGTTATTTTTTCCCTAGGGTTTTATCTCTTCCTGTCATCAGGTCAACCTACCTATATCCCAGATAACCCATATTCAATCCCTGGAGCACTGTTACATTTCTTATAGAGGAAACGTGGCGTAGTGGATAGTGTGCCAGACTTGAGGTCAGGCAGATCTGGGTTCAAATTCTGATATTGACACTTACTAGCTGTGTGAAATCTCTTCACCTCTTTCAAACAAGTTTCCTCATCTATAAAATGAGCATAATAATAGTACCTACATACAGGGTTCATGTGAGGATCATATAAGTTAATGTCTTGTAAAGTGTTTCAAAAACTTTAAAGCATTATGTAAATGTTAACTAGTAAGATTTTTACCAAGCGGTGAATCTCAAGCTCAATAGACGAGTGATCAAAGTACATGATTCATGGAAAGGTGTAAGAAAGGGTCAGTTTATATAGGACTTTGAAAGGTGAAAGGATTTCATATTTGAACTGGAGAGAATAGGGAGCCCCTGGAATTGATTGCATAGGAGGATTGCCATAGACTTGTACTTTGGGAAGATCAGTTTGACAGCTGAATGGAGGGTGGACTGGAGTGGGAAGAGACATGAGACAGAAAGACTAAACTAGACATCTATTACAATAGTCTAGGCATGAGACACTGAGGGCCTATACCAGGATGGTGGCAGTCTAAGAGGAGAAAAGTAGGTGTATGTGAGAGATGTTACAAAAAGTACAAGCAACAGGACTTAGAAACTGGTTGGATATGAGGGAGGATGAAAGAGAATGCAGAGTTAAAAATTACATCTAGGTTGCTCAGGTAGGTTGCTCAGAGAATGATGGTACAGGACAGGCGTAGGGAAGTTAGGAAGAGAAGTAGGTTTTTGAGAGGAAAGGTAATTCAGTTTTTGATATGTTGAATTTAAGATGTCTAAGAGACATCCAGTTGGAGATAGGAGACAGTTGGAGATATGAATCTGGAGGTTAGGAAAGAAGGATTAGGGCGTGACAAACACGTCTGAAAATCATCTTCATAGAGATGATAGATGAATCCATGGGAGCTGTTGAGATCAACAAATGAAATAGTTTGAGAGGCGAAAGGAAGAGACCCAGGATAGAACTCATGGGACATCTACATTTAACAAATGTGACCTGTGTGAAGATCCAGCAAAGGAGACTATAAAGATGCCATTGGATAGGTAGGAGGAGAACCAGGAGAGAGCAGTGTCAAGGAATCCTAGGTAGTAGATAGTACCAAAAAGAAGAGAATGATCAATAGTGTCAAAGGCTGTAGAAAGGTCAAGAAGGATGAGGATTTAGAAATCCAATTGCCATCGGATTTAGCATTTTAGTGATCGCTGGTAACTTTTGGAGGTAGTTTCAGTTGAATGATGAGGTTAGAAGTTAGAGTGTAGAGTTAAGAAGGGAATAAGAGGAAATGAAGTAGAAATATTGATTGTAGGCAAGCTTCTCAAAGAGTTTTACTAGAAAAGGGAGAAAAAAAACTGATGATAGCAGGGATGGATGGATCAAGGGAGGATTTTTTGAGGTTGGGGGAGATATGGGTATATTTGTGGGTAGTAGGGAAGCAGTTAGTAGATAGGGAAAGATTGAAAATAAATGAGTGAGGATAATAGAGCAAGCACTATGTTGGAGAAGATAGGATGGAATGGGATCACATGTGCATATAGAGTTTGCCTTGGTAGGGGTAAGAACCACTTCTTCATGTGAAACAGATAAAAGAGAGAAAGTGGGAAAAAGCACCATAGTGCTATGAGATGAGGAGAAGGGAAGAAGAGGAAGTTCTCAGTAAGTGACTGAAAGTTTTCAAAAGAAGAATTGTAAACTATCAAGTCTTATGAAACAGTGCTTTAAATAATTAATTTTGAAATATGAATTAAAACATCTTTAACATTTTATATTACACCCATCTAAATAGCAAAAACAGTAAAAGATGGAAATATTCACTATTGGAGGGGCTATTGAAAGACAGACGTACAAATACTCTCTTGGCATAGCTGTGAATTGGTGCAGCCTTTCTAGAACATTTTATAATTATGCAAGAAGTCACTAAACCTTACAGCAATCCAATGTTTTGGCTTATACTCCAGAGATTCAACAACAGAAAGAAAGGTTGCACACATACTAGAATATTTATATCAGCACTTTTGTGGTGTAAGAATATGGGGGAAAAGTTTGTGTACGTTGATGGGTAATGACTGGATACATGGTATATATTGGAAATTTTGTAAGCTATGAAGAGGATGAAGACTTAGAGAACATGTGAAGGCTTATGAGAACTTATGTAGAACCAGGTAAATCATGTGCACAAAGACTACAACAATGGGAATGAAAGCATTATTAAAAGGCAGTTGAACTCTTTAATATAATGACCTAACTCAGTCCCAAAGAACTGTACTTCCATCTCAGAGTGAAATGTGGTATATTCTGTCATTTATAGTCATTGTGTTTGTTGGTTTTGCTGACGTGTTTTTCTTTATTGCTCAGGAGAGTTCACTGGTTGGGGCTGGCTTAAGGAAAAATGATTAATGGTGTAAAAACAAAAAGCAACAATAAAAAATTTTAAATGTTCATCCAAGCAAACATATTTTGGCTCTGGGCATTGGTAAATCTTAACATTTTATTTGAATTGCTACTTTTTCCATCATTCTTTTAGTTGTTCAAAGTCTTAAGAGTTAGAGACACTTAGTCCCTATATTATCGCTTCCCTTGGAGGGGAAACCCTGGGCTTCTGAGCAATCTGTTAACAAGGGATAAACCTCAGTACTAACAGAGGGGACTTCCATAGTGGAAAAGGCACCAGATTTGTCATAGGTTTGAATCCTGGCTCTTCTTGCTACTTATGAGACCATGGGAAAATCTCTTAGAGAGACTTGGGCCTTAGTTTCTTCAACTGTAAAGTGAGTTGAATCAGATCATCTCTGAAGGCTCCTTCAGCTCTAAAATATAACTATATATGCTAAGATGTGACTCGATGACCCTGAAAATGCCTTTCAGTGCTAAAAGTGAGTGATGCCTAAACTTCACAGTGCAACAAATAGCTAGGATTTAAAAAATTTTCTGTGTCTATAATTAATACAATAAGCAGTAACCAGCATATGCTGTATAATTTTAGAAAAAATAAGATGTTACATTGTTATGCTTCTACTCTTAATGCATCTTTTCAACTAAAAATATTAGAGAATAGATACATTGTTAGATATATAGTTTCGTAAAGTTCACATGCAGGTTTTAAACATATCTATTTTAAGTATGTTGGAAATCAAATTTTTGTGGAGTGCTACTTTACTATAATGAGTAATGAATTTTCTTTTCATGGCTAATAAGAGTTAAATTCCCCAGCTTTCTGAAACACAATTGACCTTGTCCTCTATGGTGGCCTTTTTTTTTCTTTCACAAGATATGGAAAAAGAATATGTGATAGATAATTAAGCCATGTAGTTCTCTTAAACTTTAATAAATATCCTTTTATATGCAAAGTAAATAAAAGGTTGTTTCCATCATACCCATCACTTAAGTTCCTAAAGTTTAAAATTATAGATGGACTATTAAAAGACTCTTCGAAGTGCTTGAAGATATTTCATAGAGTGTGTTGTACAGGGACATAGGAGAGCATGTGTTTTGTATTATTTGATATTATAAGCATTTCCTGATTATTGACATATAATTTCTCCATCTCACAACATACACCATAATAAGACCCGTGTAGTTATATGACCTAAATATAAGAGGAGAAGGGAAGGAGAAACCTCTTACAGTTATGAATAGGGGGAGAGTTCTTGACCAAATGAGAACTAGAGTTGGTATGAAAGATGAGAGAAAATTTTGATTGCATAAAATTGAAAAGATTTTCCCCCCGTCCCCAATCAAAACAGATAAAATTATGAGGAAAATAGTTTATTGGGAAAACATCTTTGTAGCAAATTTCTCTGATAAAGGTCTGATACCCAAGTCAAATAATGAAGTGATAGAAATATAGCAAAGAACAAGATATTTCCCAATGGATAAATGGGCAAAAGATCTGAACAGGAGGTTCTTAAAGAAGAAAGGTAATCTTTTACCAAGCACATGAAAATCTCTTCCAAATTACCACTAATAAGAGAAACATGAAGTAATACAACTACATGGTCTGATCTTATTTCTGCAAAATTGGCAAAGATGACAAAGGAAAATGACAGTTGTTGAAGGAGAAGTAGGAGAACATGCAGTGTTGGTGCATTTGGGAATTGTTCCAACCATTCTGGAAAGCAATTTGGACTTGTAACCTAAAGTCACTAAATTTTCTATCCCTCTGACCAATGATAGTACTATTGGGGATATACCTCAAAGAAGAGCACACTTAGGTGAAGGAAGGGAGATGGAGAGGGAGAGGGAGATGGAGAAGGAAAAGGAGACTATTCATACATTGTGTTTGTCCTTTGTGTTTTGGAAGAAGACCATGACATCAGGGAATGATGACATGAATTACAGTTGACTTGGATTTGAGTGAGGGAGGGCTACACAAGGTCACCAACCTCACTTTCTCCTCCAGAGCCACCTGGGTCCAGTGGGTTGATATTCATCAGGACAACTGGAGATGGCCTGAAAGAAGGTACATTTTGTTGGCCGAATACTGCATCGTTAACTTGGGATTTACTGGCTAGATTTATTTCTCAAAGGCCAAGCCTTAAACCCAGTTCACTCTGGAGCTCTTAGATGGGACAACAATAGGTCCCTTCCCTTCTAGTATAGAGTGAACGTAAATAGTAAATAGTAGCTGTTTCTTTTTTGGCCAAGAAACCTGAGGGTCTTCCCTCCCAGTTTGATTTTTTTTTTTATTGAAGGGGCCAGTCTTTGACTCACTTCTTTAAGAGGCCAATTCACTGAAAGGACATTACCTCACTCCAAATGAGAACCTGAAAAACCTTAACCTAAAAGGGCAGGGTCTCCCATTACATCCTGGGCCATCTCTAGTCATCCTGATGAACATCAGGCCAGTGGACTCAGATCGCTCAGGAGGAATAAGTAAGGCTGGAGACCTGTGTAGCCCTCCCTCACTCAAATCAAAGTCAACAACAAGTCATGTTATCATGTTGACCTTGTTATCTATGGTGTCATGTTGTCATCCTTCCCTGATGTCATGGTCCTCTTTGAGAATGAAAGACAAACACAACAACAGCACCACCAACAACACAACCTCAAAGAAGTTAAGAGTCAGAGGAAATAGACCTATAATCATAGAAGTCTTTTTTTTTTCCAAAGAACTATATACACAGTGGATGCCCATTAATTGGGGAATGGCATCACACATTATGGAATATGATAGAGAATGTAGAGAATGAATCATCCTTTCTTCCTCTAGACAGAGAGGTGGGAGAATATCAAGACATTATACTTTATATGTTTATCAGGCATTGTCTCTGCACTGAATATTTTTGCTTATCACGAAAGAATGGACGGGGTGGGGAAGTGAGGGGACAAAAGTCATCAGTAAAAGTCATTTTTCAAAAGGAAGCTGATTATATTATGTTACATTATCAGACAACATCCATTTTTCTAATTTTTTTGCATATTTAGACACAGTATGCAAATAATTTTTTCTTAAGCCTGTACAATAATGTTTATCTATTCTGTTTTTGTTTTTTTTTTTCCCTCCACTAACCAAGACTCTGCCCATAGGGATGTGTGCTCGGCTTCTGATAAAGTCAGTAAGAGCCATGCTACTGAAAGAGGCCTGTCCTAACAGGATAAAGTGGCCTAGAAAGAAATAATAGCAGGTCGAATTCCCCATTTCTCACCCATTACCCATTGAAGTATTTATAAAAAGAATCCTTTTCAGATATATGAAGATGTGCTTTAGTATTCTATATCTTAATGCATCATTCTGAAAGATAATAGATGCTGTAAAAGCAGTTGGAAATTTGAGTCTGTTTCTAATTCCCTTTTGTTTATTGAGGGTACTGGTATAATGTAATTTTGTTCTAATTTCTTTAGTCAGCAAATTATGGAACTTTTGTACTAGGAGAAAAGCCTTTAAGAGTACCTTCTAAAAGCAATTACATCACAATTCAGATTCATATAATTAGTCTTTCAGTGGCACTGAAACATTTGGACATTCTGTAAACAGAAAGTTTGTGGCAGTTCACATAGGCAAGGGTATGATCTTTGTAAGCACTAACTCTGGAACATTGACTTGTGCACCAAGAAGCCCTGAAGCTTTCTAAATTGTATTATGCAACTGGGGTAACCAACAAATCAACAAAATTATATGGCCATAATGTGACAGGAACATTTTCCCCTTTAGAAACCACTTTGCAGAAATAATGGAGCCAGCCTGCTTTAAAGGCCCGAAGCTTTAAGAATTCAAGCCAATGACTACAGAATTTCATTACCTTTCTCCTTACACTCCCAGTTCAGAATTCCCCAGATATCTAAATTTTCAGTTGCCATTGTTTTTCTCTCATCTACCTGAAAATATGTTAATGTGTATTAATTCAGAGAGAGAATCTTCTTTTACCCATGTTATATTGTTCACCAAGAGCCAGCACTATGAATTTGAATTTTTTTCCCAAAAAACTTTTCCTAATTTAGATTTATGGAGACCAACGGTTATATGTCTGAAATTTCTTCAGAAATATTTTCCTAATTTCAGTTTATGGAGACTGACAGCATATTGATTGGGCTTGTAGTGATCCATTGATAACCTGTTTTCCATAATAGCTATGTATGAATATTCTTATTCAAAACTATTGTCATCTTACTACTTAGTTAACATGTCTTCTTTGTGTCTTTTTAAAAATCAATCCCTTCTTCCCCCCACATTAGACATTTCTCAGTATATTCTTCATCTCCCTACTACACCTTCCCTTGTTATAAAGGAAAACAGTTAAGTGAATGACCAACAAAGAAGCCAAATATGACAATTTATGTTTCATTGTGCACTCCCACTTTTACCTATAGAGGAGGGGATGTGTTTCATCTTTTGTTTTCTAGGACCAAAACTGTTCATTGCGATAAGTATAACTGCCTTGTAGTGTTGTTTTAGTTCACATTATTCTAATCATTGTTTGTATTTTTCTCATAGTCTGCATCTCATCATAAAAGTTTTCTCATATTTCTCTGAAGTTCTCATCATTTTGTGGTACAACAATCTTTTTTAATTCATATGTTGTAATTTGTTCAGCCATTCCTCATTGGATAGGCACTCACTTTGTATCTAGTTTTCTTTTGAGTTTTGCTGACCCAAGAAGTGCTGTTATGAATATTTTTTTATAGTTGGGACAGTTTTTTCCCCATCATTTAACTTTTTGGCTTATATATGCCCAGTAGTGACATTACTTGGTCAAAGGTTATAAGCAGCTTAGTGACTCTTGTTATATAGTAAATTGTTTTCAGAAAGTTTGGAGTAATCCATAGTTCTGCCAAGATTATATTGGAGCATATTGGTATACCTGTTTCTCAAAAGACAGTGTTTATGTCTTTTATCACTTTTGCCAGTTTGGTGGGTATGCAGTGAAACTTCCAAGTAGTTTTCATTTCTACTTATTTTATTACTAGTGATTTGGAGCATTTTTTTCATAAGGTTATTTGTTCACATCTTTTTCTCCTTTTTTGTGTTAGGCAATGGCTCTTAAAAGTCATATGTTTATATTAATTTCTAATATATCTTGGATATATAGGGTTGTTTGACACCAAGTTTTTCCCCCCAATTTAAAATTTCTGTTTCTTTCCTAGTTTTATTGATTTCATTCTTGCAAAAAATGTTTCAATTTTGTGTAATTGAAATTATCTTTAATCTAATCATCCTCTTTGTTACTCAGCTTTTAAAGAATTCTCCTTCTAACCATAAATTTGAAAATTACTTCTTTCCATCCTAATTTTTTTTTTAACAATGTTACCTTTTATATTTAGAGTGCTTATCCCTTTAGAACATGTCTTTAAAAAGCATACCTGTAAAATTGTACTTTTAGTGTTTATAGCAAGGGGAGTTATTGATTAAGAATGATTAAAAACCAGTACCATAAATAATTAAGTATAAATTTACATTTTCATCCCTTAATTGTATTTGGTTTTCCTTATTATTTGATTGATGTTTTCTTTATTATTTGTTCTTATAGAAATCATATGTCCTAGAGTGGAAAGATTAGCTAGAGATTAACTAATCTAACCCTTTCTTTTTACAGATGATGAAACTGAGGGTCATAGTGGAACACATACATTGTCTAACTATAACTTAGTTACAGGCAAAGGTGAAATTAGAGCTATTGATTCATAGCCTAATGCACATTCTACACTAATGGTGTCAAATTCAAATAGAAGTGGATCCCTGTTAACCACGCATTGACTTAGAAGACCACAAATTTACATTATCTATGTTGTATTATCTTTTTTGTTTATTTTGTTAAACATTTCCCAAATACATTTTAATTTGGTTGGCCACATTGTGGAATATTGCAATGAGTTTGACACCTCTGCACACCATTAGTTTGCCTCTCTATTTTTTTTGTTAATAATAATTATTAAAATAAAAACAATTATAAAACTTCACAAAATTCATAGGTAATAGAGCTAGAACATTTATACTTTCTTCTGCCTTTAGGTATCTAAAGAACTAAATCTACACAGTATGTTTTGGATGTAAAAATCCTAAAGAGCATAGATTATCTTCAGAATCATACTAATTTTATATCCATTAAGCCCCATAAGTAGTTACAGGGCACATCAAATTATGTTTTAGTATAGTTTTTGAGAATTTTAAAAAAAATTACACAACTATTTCCTTCAGGTGCAAGTGGAGACCATGTTTATATCCATTGTTATACAGCTGAAAAGGAGGACTTCGGTGCACAAGATGCAGCACGGCTTGACACCTGGGTTTTTGACCAGGTTAAGGTGAATATAATTTTATTCACTTTTTATGCATATATAATTAATGATATAGTATGTAAATATAACATAAATCGATACAATTTATTCACTTTTACATACAATACAACAATAGGGAATATTTTCAGACTTGTGAGCTGATATTTGTAGTTCAATGTACTGTTATCTGGTTTGTATCTAAGCATGAATGCCATGTTAATTTAGCTTCTATTTATCATGAATGGATCCTAGAATGAATTTGAACTTCACATATTAGAAAAATTACTTTAAAATACTGAGTTCTGAAAAAAATGCAAGTTATTTCCTTCCATCCAATCTCTTCTCTCAAATCAGTCTTCATTGTTGTTGTTCTTTCATTTTTCGTTTATATTCAACTCTCCATGACCCCATTTGGGGTTTTCTTGGCAAAAGTACTGCAATAGTTTGCTATTTCCTCTTCCAGTTCATTTTACAGATGGAGAAACTGAGACAAACAGGATTAAGTGACTTGTTCAGGGTCACACAGTAAGTAAAGTCTAAATTGATATTCTTCAAAAACAAATCTGATCATGTCATGCTCTCATTCAAAAATCTTTGCTGATTCCCTCTTACCTCTAGGATAAAATATAGAATTTTCAGCCTGGCCTTCAAGGCCTTTTACAATCTACGTCCACTTTTCTAATCTTATTTCATTTTTTTTCCCATCATCAAGTCTCCATCCTTGTCAAACTAGTCAGTTACCTATCTCTTCTCTGTACAATGGCAAATATAGTAGGTGCCCTGTATCTGAAGTATGTTCCTTCCTCACCTTTGTCTTTTGGAATCCCTACTTTACTTCAAAACATGGATGAAGCACTAGATCAAGTACTATTTCCTCCATGAGACTTCCTGATTCTGCGTGTCCCCTCTCCAAACACTCCCCCATATCTCGGTTATTAGTACACTCCCTTTTAATTAAATTAATAAGTTAATTTGTACACATTTTTATTTATATATGTATGTACCTACACACACACACATACATCTATATATGTATATATGTTGTATTCTCCTAGTAGCTTGTAAAACTATTTGAGAGCAATAACTATTTTTGCTTGTACCCCTAGTGTCACTTTGGATATAGTAGGACAAGTTTATTGAATTCAGTTTGTAAATTTCTTCAAAGTTAAGAGGTACCATTTGAAAACACTAGAAAATGTTGTCTTATAATTGTGCCTCATAGAAGAGTGTAATACAGTGGTAAATAAATTTGACTGGAACTCAGGAAACTTAGGATTCCAATCTTAGCCATCACCTAGCTGTCTGTTCATTCAGTCCATTTTAATTTCCTTGCTTTCATTCCCTGTTTGTAAAACATAATAATGCTCACCCTCTCAGCTTTATAGGGATTTTGTGAAGATCAAAGGAGAAAATAAATGTGAAAGTTCTCTTTGAAAAAGTTCTTTTCTAGGTACGAGTCATTCATGAGTCCCATAAATTAAACTGTAAAAGCTTACAATTTCTTTCTAACATTTTATACACAAAAAAGATTAGAGAAAAACAAAAAATTGGTCTTGGTTAGATGTCTGTGATTTTTACACACTGAAGAGCTGTTTGAGATTACTAAGTAGTACTAACATTTGTCACAGTGCCGAGGAAGAATAGAGGATGAGGAAGCTCTTGTCATGTGTTATAAATGCAGAGTTGTCGCTTTCCCCATCCTTCCTATCAGTATTTTTCATCCTTTTCAAAACAATTCAATATCCCCACTTTCCAGCAAGAGCCGTGATGAGTTATGGTCACTTCTTCTGTTTACTCTTCCAGATCACCTGTGCTCAGAACTTTATAATCATTTTTCATACTCCTTTCTACCTTCCCATTCACTGTTTGCATATGATCAGTTGCCAAGGCCTGATGATTGTGGAGCATTTGCTTGAATTTGACTTTTCATGAATGGTAATTGATTTGCTCACATTTACTTTGTATTTTCTTGTCAGTCCCATATATTTGTATCCATCCTTTCCTTGCTATGTCTACCTATTATGGTCCTTCTAGTTCAGGCCTTCATTTCCTGTCATCTGAACTGCTGTAAGAGCTTATTTCCTTCTAGTTTATTTCCTCTTTCCATTAAATATCACACTTCATTGCCAAATTAATATTCCATTCTTTACACAATGCCTGGCACATAGTAAGTACTTAATATAATGCTTCTTGACTTGCCTTAACTCTTAGATGCGCAAGTCTGTTGCCATCACAAAATGACTCAAAAACTTAGCAGCTCACTATTGTCTTCCAGTTCCCTTACTCTGATTTTCAAAGACCTTCATGATATGACCAAGGACCTCAGAATAAGTGTCTCAGATAGAAGGCACTGCAGAGGCCACCTTTTCCGCAATATATCCAATAAGTAGTTGTACAAACTTTGTTTTGATGCCATTTTCCAGTTTTATCTCCTGTTACATTTTTGCTCTGAATGAACTAGCATGCTTACTACTTTCTAAATGTGTCTTCTGCTTTGCCCTGTGTGCTTGCTCAGCTATTCCTTCTGCCTTAGTCTTACCCCAATTGACATAATGAAAATGTGTTTATTCATTCATTTATTCAACAAGTATTTAAGTATATGTGTTTGGAACTGGAATTACAAAGAGAAAAATCAAAGCCTCTACCCTCAAATAATTTACATTCTATTGGAAGAAATAAACAACTTGTTAAACTTCTTCTGAAGTTGGAATGTAACTTTTTTAAAGTATGCAAATTTTCTTGCTAATAAATTCCTTTCTATTTCTGTGTTAGTTTTAGGTTAAAAGATGTTTATCTCTTTAGCACATGTTGAGAATTTGATCCTTTGTGGACATGTTAGGTTTACTCTGTTCTTTGACTCTAGGCTGTACTCTGAATATGTTGTGAGGCTCAAATGAGATAATGGACATAAGCACTTTGTAAAGTACCAAGTTGCTTTATAACCTTAAAGCACCTTATAAATGTCAGTTATCATCATCATCATGATTATTAGCTTATAGTGACCAGTCTCCAGTCTGATAATGACTTAACTCCTTGAGCTTTCTATTAGGTCAAGCTATGTCAACAGAGCAGTACAAGAACAGGGCAAAACAAGAATTTTTAATAGCCAGGTTCTTGGGGGGATAGGGGAGGAACCCAGGGAAATATATACAAAACATTTTTGGGCTTAACCTGTATTATTAATACTTTTTAAAGTATAAGACAGTCAACAAAGTAATATCATGCCCTGATTTGCAGTGATTATTGATTTTTGAGATATCAGTGCTCTCAATGGAAATGTAACAGTGTGCTCTCATTGAGCCAAAGTGAGGTGTTTCCATCTGTAATGCCATGCAGCTTTCCAGAAGAAATGCTACTGTGAACAGCTTTTAAGGTTCTGATTACACAGTATAGTGAACACTCTATTCCATAACAAATCAAGGCAAAACATTCTCAGAAAATCAAGATACAGTATTCACAACATTACATCTTATCACAGAAAATCATAATATAGTGTTCACAACAGCTTATCATTAAAATGGCCACATAGTTTTCACCAAAGTGGTCACAGTATTTAGAACAAAGAACAAAAGAAGAATCATCTGGTTTGCCTCCTTACTTAGTCATCTCAGAATACAAGTTAGTCTTCCACT
>CM053580.1:353037336-353056285 GCA_028627135.1 Pseudochirops cupreus | reverse complement strand
GTGTAATTACGCAGAACCTCTCCACAGTGGGCACATTGTGAGAGACTGATTACATGTCCCTCCTTCCTATCTGCACCCCCCCCCCCCCCCCCGGTAAGAGACAATTTCTAAGAGGGGGAAGGTAGATAACTCCAGTAGTCAATACTGTCAAAAACCGCATAAAAGTCAAAGTAGCTGAGGGTGAGAAAAGATTATCAAATTTAACAAGAGCCTATTGATGGCTCTTTGAAGAAAACAATTTCAATAGAGAAGAAGATTGTGAACCAGGAAAAGAACTCAGTGGAAAAAGGAGGTAAAACATGACTTGATGACGAGTTAACCAAAGCAACAATGAGGTGAGAAAAATGGATGAAATAAACTTTTAAGGAGAGGTTGTTAAGCAATAGTGGCAGAGGAAAAGTTTAGAAATTATAGGTAGGGGAAAGGAATCTGTCAATCACTCTTGGTTCTGTGTGTTGGACAGGGTGGTGGGAGAAGAGAGAGACAGAACCAATAGTCTTGGAGGAGGTAGCAGGCAAGGTAACAAATGATAAGACATCTTTATTGGCATCAGAAGATGTCATCAGATGCAGGATGAAGGAGAGTTGTTTCTCAATATAGTAGGGTTCCAGAGAACAGAGTACAAGGGGAATCAGCCACAGAATCAGAGACATATCTGAATCTCATCACTGTAGGTGCTCCCTCCAGTGGCAGATTAAAGTCCCATTCTCTCTCCACTTCTCAGCCTAATTGATCCTTGCCCCATTTTCTACTCTCCCATTCTTCACAGTTGACCTATCCAACATTCTGGGGCTTTCTTCTGATTCTTTTGATATCTCATTAATAATATATGACTGTGTTGCCCTTTCATTTTCCATTCTCAAACAGAAAATGTTTTATGAATTTATCCTTAATTTTGAATCTTTTATTTTTCATTTGTCTTGGGTTAAATTTGCCTTTACCTTGACTTTAAATAACATCACTGGCAAAATATAGTCATTGTCTATTTAAATTATACATGACAAATTTTCTACAAAGTTAGAGGATCTTGCTAGACTTGAATATATCCTGTTTATGCATATAGACATTACATTGAATCAGAAATACTTAATTTTGATAGAATAAGTATCTTCTTGAAAGATTTTTTTGTTCTTTGTGGTATGGAAAAAGTTTAACAGTATATGATATAGAATAAGAATTATGAATTTTAGTTTTTAGACAGCTAAAATTAAAAGCCTCCATTTCCTCCTAGAGACATGTTGAGAATAAAAGGCATTCAGAAATAGGTTTGTGTTAATTAGCTTGTATCTTTAGTCTGTGTCCAAATCTTCTTTATATTCCTTCTGTTCTTCAAGAGAGAGAAATAAATGTCTAAATTAAAGCTCTAGTTTTAAGAGTCTACAGGTATGAGTATTTCAAGAAACACTGGTTATTGTAAGTGTGACCACTTCATGACAAACCAAACAAATACTGGATTTCCTTTAGATAACTTGCAACTGCATTCTTTTCTACTATTTCACAGGGAATACAAGGATAACATAAGAAAAGTTGATGATGGAGTAAAGGAAATAGTGTCCCTTCTGGAGGATTTTTATGAAAATGATGGGAAAACAGCCTTTGTCATTACCTCTGATCATGGAATGACAGATTGGGGTTAGTCATCTTAAATTCTAAATGTTTTCAATGAACAGAGGGAATGAGGGGTATTTTCTATAGTTTACAAAGGACTGATTATTTAGACCAATGCAATATTTCAGAGTCCACATTAATCCCCAAGTATTTGAGTCGTGATTTCTACAAGTTAAACAGCTTTCATTGTAAAATAGAGAGGGAGGGGCTTGTGTTTTTCTTGTGTAACTTGTCTCTTGCTTGGCAGGGATAATGTGGGAGTCAAATAGATTTCTTTTGTGAAATAATTAAAAGTTTTGGGAAATCAGAGAACATATGACTACTATTTGGGTGAATTTGGTGAGACACTTCATTGTATAGTTGAGGTGACCTCTTATCTAAGCCCATCCCATTTCTTTGTATTTTCAGTTAAGTTCAGCAATTCATAGACATTTATAAAGTTTGGACTGTGGGGGATTATAAAGAAGGAGTTAGAGAGTATAGTAGTATCATAGCTACTCCCCACTGGCAAATGGAAAACAATGAGTAAAGTACTTTTTCGTTGACATTAGACTGAAGTTTGATGCTGCTGCCACTGCTCTATCTCACTGTCAGATATTTTAAAAAATAGAAAATAATAATATTCATGAGAGGGTAAAGATAGCTATGGAAAAATAGGAAAAGGAATTCAGTTGTAGGTATAGGGAATAATACCTTTCTTTAAAGAATTAGCGTGGACAAAATTCTGTTTCTGCAAACTAACTCAATAAAATTTTGATGTCAGTTTCCAAGAATCTACTATGACAAGAGGATGAATGAGTGAATGAAAAAGTACTTAGTATATGACAATCACTATGCTAGAATGACATTTCTTTTGGGGGGTGTAACATCAATGCAATATTTACAGCGCCCACAATCACAATAAAAACCATGACTATAAGTATTGCATGACATTCGATTGCGAAATATACCAAACTCTCCAGACAGAGGATAGAACTGAAGCATTTATTTAGACACCAGAAAACCGAATCCCAAAAGCCATAAGCTGATCCCATCATAGTACCAAAGATAGTCAGAAGCCATAATAACGCTGAGAGCCACAGCATCTTCCCACAAACCAATACAAGATCAATATTTATTCACAAACCTCTCTGCTTCCTTAATGAACATCCTCTTGCTCACTCTGACTAGCTTCCTTTGGGCTCTGCTTCCCTTCAGCAAATTCCTCCCACCACAGGCCCCATGTGACTACATTCAGCCTATTAGGGGGCAGAGTTTACTTCAAAGCAGGGGAGGTCTTCACACTCCCCACCTAGGTCTATTAAGGGGCAGGGAAGATCTTCAAATTCCCATTCTCATTACAGGGGTAGAGAGGAAAAAATGATTTTTTAATCAGAGTTTTTTAGCCTATTCCATAAAAATAAATGTAAGGATGTAGGGAACATTTTAGACAAACTGTTTGAATTTCTTATGAAAAGTAAGTGAGCTTTTCTCACAAATTGATGTCTCTTTAGGGTATTACATTTTGCCTTTTAATTTTCCTAGGATCCCATGGTGCTGGCCATGCCTCAGAGACTTTAACACCTTTAGTCTCTTGGGGAGCTGGAATCCGTTATCCACAGCAGGTGTCAACCCAACTCTTTGATGATGAATTTTTGAAAGGTATGAAAGTACATCCATAGCACATTTTAAAATAGCATGATTTTAAAATAAGACTTCACAAAATTTAGGCTTAACAGATTATACTTTCATTCAAGTTGTAGTTGCAAATCACCCATTTTTAACTTAAATGTTCAGTAACTGTTTCCATGAATTACTTTTATATTGTTTATATTACTCGATTCATTATGTAATGTAGCATGTGAAATTCTGAGACAGAGTTCCAGGTATTAAAAATCATTTCATTAATTAGGCTGGCCAATAATCAATAAAGTAATGGTCAGTGATTTTTCTCAATAACCAAAGACAAAAAGAGAATCTCTGAGCCACCTTAAATGCCTGTCTGTCTTCCTGACAGTACATTATTGGGATCTCCCCTGACAAGAAAAAGGCAACCCTAATTGGTGGACACTTAATGAGGAAGTCCACTAAGAATTCTCGGCCTCAAACCTCCCCCCTGCCCCATTTCTTCATTGTCAAGGGTGGGGAGGTCAACAGAAGAATGAGGTTTGGGCATGGGATTCAGTAGTCTCCAGTGGACCTGGGAAGCAAAACTTTTCTGGATCAGGATCTCTCTGGTTTTATTTCTCCTTCCTGCATCAGGGTGCCCCAAACTTTAATGAAGGGAACAGGGTCATAGGAACGATCCTTGGCAACTAGTTAGCAAGAACCAGCTCAGGTTAGCTTTCATTTATGAGAATAGATTCTCATTTAATCAAATGAGAATCCCAAACCAGGTCCTAGAAGGGGCTGGTATGTGCTCATATTCCTCAGTCAGTTTCTGGAAATGGCTTTTCTATGTGAGCTAAGTAGAGTTTTTAAACAGAGAAAGGAATATTACAAATTAAAATTAATAATCAAATGGTACAGTATTAAAATTAATTTTCCTTAGTAATGAACATCTTGTTTGAAAAGTTTAAACCCAAACAGTTTTGCATTGAATAGTAACAAAGTACATTATGAGTCAAAACATGTCTTTCCCAATTTAAGAAATAGCTCAACATAACAGAAGGAAGTTTTTTTAGATTTAAAAGATTCTGCTCTGCTATCTGAACATTCTCAATTGAGAAGAGGAGATAAAAATATTAGGAGCCATGGGGGAAGGGAGAGTAGGGGAGAATGAATGCCTAAGGAAGATTGCATCCTCTGTCAGAGGCCTCTTTATTTTGTGAGAAGGGAAGAACCCAAAATTCATCTTACTTTTTGGTTTTATTTTAGAGTCCAGCACAATAATATTTCCCTGAAATTCCTTGTTAAAACTTAAGAATTCAAAGTAAAAAACAAAAAATATTTCACTAGTTAATATTTTGTTTCTTTCCTTTGATGTGTTTATTTAAAACACTTATTTTATCTTGGGTTTTAGTTATCCCTTCAGTATCAAATGAGCTAATTAAAGTATTCTTTTTCAAAGTCCACAGACCACTGGATTGTACAGTTCAACTGATTAATCTTTCTAAAAGACTGTTTTCAATACATAACATTCTTGCTCAAAAGCCTTCAGTGATTCTAAATGCTTTAGCCCCTATCTATCCCAAACCTACCATCCCAACCTTATTTCCCATTGCTCCTTAATGTGAGTCCTATGCTCTAGCCACCCAGACAGAATGCCCATCTGTTCTCATTTCCATCTGCTAGATTCTTCCCCATCATTCAAGGGATGTTTTAAAGGTTATTTACCCCTGCTCCCTAAAGAAAAGCAAACTCTCCTTCTGAAGACTTAGTAATTTTTGCATGCTTTTTTACATACTGCTGTATATTGTATTTATTTATGGACATAATGGCATAGAACCTAGAGAATTTTAGAGGCAGAAGGAATCTTTGAGGAATCTAGACACAGCCAGTCATTTTATTGACAAGAAAACAGAGGCCCAGAAAAGCCCAAAGTCACACACATGGCAGAAATGATATTCTGGTATCTTACCTTAGAGTTAATGGGGAGGCAGGCCAAGCGGTGTAACATGGACAGACCTGCACTTTAGAAAATCACTTTGGCAGCTTTATGGAGGAGGGATTGGAGAGAGTTAGTCAGTAAACATTTATGAAGAGCCTACTTTGTGCCAGGTACTCTGTTAAGCATTGGAGATACAAAAGAGACAAAGGACAGTCTCTTTCCTCAAGGAGCTCACAATCTAATGGGAGAGGCAACAAGCAAACAAATGTGCTGCTTTTGTTCAGTCATTTTCTACTCGTATCTGACTCTTTGTGATCCCATTTTGGGTTTTCTTGGCAGAGAGTAGTTTTCCATTTCTTTCTCCAACTCATTTTACAGATAAAAGACACTGAGGTAAACAAGATTAAATGACTTGCCGAGGGTCACACAGCTGGTAGATATTAGAGGCCAGATTTGAACTCAGGAAGCTTAGTCTTCCTGACCCTAGGCCCATCACTCTAACCACTGTGCCCCCTAGCTGCCTATGTACAGATATGTACAAACAAGCTACATGCAGATTAAATAGGAAATAAGAGAGAGAAATCAATAGAATTGAGAAGTTGGGAAAGTCTTCCCATGGAAGATAAGATTTTAATTGTGACTTAAAGGAAGGCAGGGAGGTCAGTAGGCAGAGATGAGGAAGGAGAACATTCCAGGCATGGGGGACAGCCATAGAAAATCCCCAGAGCCAAGAGATAGAGTGTCTCCTTTGTGGAAAGCCAGGACGACAATGTCACTGGGTCAAAGACTACTTGGCAGAAAGTAAGGTATAAGAAGACTGGAAGGTAGGATGGTGCTAAGTTTTCCATTTGCTTCTAGAGGCAGTAGGGAGCCACTGGAGTTTATTGAGAAGGAGGAGGTGGGGGGGTGACATGATCAGACTGGGACTTTAAGAAGATCACTGTGGTAACTGAATGGAGGATGGACTGGACTGGAGAGAGATGAGGTAGGCTGACCTATATACCAGCAGGCTGTTTCAACAATCAAGGTGTGAAATGTTGAGGACCTGCACTAGAGTGGTGGCAGTGATGGAGGAGAGAAAGGGGCATAATCATCAAGAGATATTGCAGAGGTAAAATTGACAGACCAACACATTGGATGTGGGAGGTGAGAGATAGTGAGGAGTCCAGGGTGACCCCTAGCATGGGAGCCTCAGGGACTAGGAGGAAGATGTTGCCCTTAGTAGTAATAGAGAAGGTAGTAGGTGAGAATGGTTTAGAGAGAAACATAAAGAGTTCAATTTGGGACATGTTGAGTTTAAGAGAGGACAGATTCATGGGAGGGAGACTGATTCAGAGGCTATTGCTGTAGTCCATGCCAGTCATATAATGAGGGACTGAATTGTGGTGTTAGCCATACAAAGACATATGAAAGAGATGCTGTGAGTGTCGAATGGACAACATTTGCCAACTGGTTGAATTCTGGAGTGAGGAGTCAAAGATACCTCAACCTCAACCTCAAGAACCTGGGAGACTGGAAGAATGGTGATGCCCCATGGAAAAATAGGGAAGTGCAGAAGTGGGGAAGATTTGGGGTGGGGAGATGATGAGTTCTGTTTGGGTCATGTTGAGTTTGAGACATCTAGTTTGAAATGTCCAATTGTCAGTTAAAAGTGCTGTATTACAATGGAGGAAAGTACAGAGAGTGAAGAGAAGAGGACCCAGTTCAGAGCTTTGGGGAATACTCACAGTTAGGTGCTGTGATAGATAATGAATCAGCCAAGGAGATGGCACTCAGAATTGTTCTGTGGACATTTTTGGTCCTCAGTAAATATTTCTTGAATGAAAGAATGAATGCATACATGCAAGAACTTTGACCAGACAGTGCTTTTGTAGAGATCTTTTTTTCCCCCCCTGACCTATGCTTTCATTGGTTAAGGAAATTCCCTCTACTAATGCACTATAGCAACTTTTAGTCTTAGGAAGTTGCCTAGGGCACTGATAGATGAAATGAGTTGTCAAGGGTCCCACAACCAGTATGTGTCAGAGGTGAGACTTTAATCCAGCTTTTCCTGACTTGGAGGCCATCTCTCTGTCTAACATCGTAATGTATATATGATATTAACCATTAGCACACATTTTCTTTAATTTCTGATCACTGAAATTTTTTTAAAAATCATTATTGAAAGTTTTAATTGTGTTTTTCTTCATAAATAGGGATTCTATATTATAGAAATGGGAATAAGCATTCTATATTCATCAGATGGCTTAAATGTGCATTTTTGTTATTAGACTAGAAACATTTAAATAGACCTGTTAGAATTTGAATTATTCTTCACATTATCAAAAAGAGTTCAGGTTTTTGGGTATTTTCATTATCTGTACCCAATATCCTTGAAATAATGGAACAAAGAATATTTTTCATGAAGGTGTTCTCCTTAAAAGAAAACCTTAAAAGAAAATTTCTGAGTGCAAAAGGGTGTTAGATCTCATCTCCTATTACATTCTAGAGATTTAATTCTTTTTTAAAATTAATTTTATTTTAGACTCAAAACACCAGTAGAGACTTAATTTTTAAACTTTAGAAGTACTTCTCTTATTATGGTTATCTCTTTGGGTGAAATTTTTTTTTTTATGAATGTCCAAGTTTAGATATGTGAGAATTGAAGAATGAGGCTTTCTGTTATAGCAACCTAAAATGTTATTTGAAAACTATTACAGAGATAAATGTTTATGTAAACTGTGCATTGAGATAGTGTATCATCTGCAGACAACTCTAAGCAAATAAAAGAAAATAAGAAATAAAACTACCATAGATTGAGGCATATGGAGTGTAGAGTGTAACTATGAGATTGACTTGGAAGTCAAGGTTAGCATTGTTCTTTCTCTCCATAGATTCAATAATTTTATGGAGTAGCAATGTTTCTTAAGGTTTTTTTTGGTAACTGCTATTATTGCTTCCCCAAGACTTTCTTATGTACATGCTTCCCTCTTCTCTATTCTTGCCTTTTTCACCTTGTTTACATATTAAAATATTTATCTGAAAGCAGCATACATTTGAAAAATTCAATGAACAACAAGTTTGTTGTTTGAACAACAACACAGTCACAAAAAAAGCTCTTGGAGAAAAAATATGAAAAAAGAGTTGGTACTAGGAGATGAGTTGAGTTCTGTTTCTTGTCTTACAAAATAGTAAATGTATACATATATAGATATACATATCTATATATTTCACCTCCCTCTCTTTTTGTTTTATTCATTCATTATACAAACATTTATGAAGTACCTAATATAGTTAAAGCCCTTTTTGGGCACTGGATATACAAAGATAGAAATGAACCAATCTGTGTAATCAAAGAGCTTACATTCTCCTGGAAAGGATATAACAAGAACCCAGAGAGGTAAAACACAAGCTGAAGTAACCAATTCAAAGGAGATGTTTACAAGTTTGCATTACTTGTTCTGAGAACAACTAGCAGTCCAGTTTAGCTGCAGAATAGAACATGACAAAAAATAAAATGAAATGACACCAGTAATGTAATTTGTAGTCAAACTCTGGAGCGCCTTCGGTGTCAAGTTACATAGTTAGTATTTTTTCCAAAGGCAATGGGAACTTACTCTTTTTGAAGTAAGTAAGAAAGTGTTGTAGGATGCATGAGGAAGATTACTATGGCTGCTATGTGGTAGATGCACTTTAAAGAGAGAGAGATGGAATTGTGAGTACAGACAAAGGCATATAGGGGATATATTGGGAATACAATTGTTAGCAATTAATTAGGTGTCTAGAGTGAGGGGATAGATACAGGACAATGTTTGGAGGATATGTAAGGGTGCGGGAAAATTTTAAGGACAGGGGAAATCTGAGTCTGTTTCTAGGGAAAGAAACCAAAAGAAATTAAAGATGAGATGAGATTAATGAGGCAGCCTTCTGGAGGAGGAGATAAGATCCAGGGCAGTGTAGGCTGGGGTTAGCCTCGACAATGAGGACCAACTCATTCTCTGAGACAAAAGCAGAAAGGTGAAGGGGCAAAATTTTGAAATGAGGTGAAAGGTAGATGAAAAAGATCATGACCAGTGTTTCAGTCTTTAGTAAGAGGTTAGGTCATCTGCTAAGCAAGAAAGGAATGGTGTACAAAGAGATTTAGAATACCCTCTGTAAAGAATTCCTTTTGACTAAATAAAAAGCTTATTTACTTAGTAGCAATGAGGATCCAGTTGAGGTTAGACAGTAGGAATTTGTATGCAATCAGTATAATTTCATTGCCTCTCCCTTCTGAGATTTGGAGTAGAGAAAACAGATGATGGGCTACAATGCAGAGCTGAATATTGGTAGAAGAAAGATAGGGTGCAGTGGAGGAAAAGCCGAGTTTGTATATTCCAACTCAGACCACAAGAGATTCACCAGCAGAAAAATTAGACCTGTGTTTTCCATTATATTTTTCTTTTTGTTTGTCACCCCATTGGAGGTATTCTTGATATAGATACTAGAGTGGTTTGCAATTTTCTTCTCCAGCTCATTTTATAGATGAGGAAATTGAGGCACACAGGATTAAGTGACTTTTGCAGGGTCACACAGCTACTAGGTGTCTGGGGCCAGATCTGAACTTAGGAAAATGAGTCTTTCCTGACAATAGACCCAGCACTCCATCTACTGTGCCACCTACCTGTCTCTTTCCATTAAATATTGACAGTGTATTGGACATAAAATATATTATTCTTTTAAAATGTTCCTGCTTTTTTATCCTGTTGTGTCTTTCAGAATGGCAACTGGAGAACTGGAAGAGGCAAGATGTCAATCAGGTATCAAATGTGTATCAAATAATCATTAATTTCTTCCCTTTCAACTTTTTATAGAAGATAAATTTAGATGAATTCTAAGAAGTAGTATGATAAGAAATGGCTTTTCTTTTTTGGTCTTAAACAATAAGCGAAATTGACAAAGAAGTCAATGAAATATTTAATGCAGGAATGACAGGTCTATATTTTGTTCCAAATAGATTTCTTTATCTGTAATAAAGTTTTTTTTTCAGATGTACCTAATAGCAAAACCTCACCTTGAATAATTCTTGAATAATAGGGAAATTTTGTAAATCCAGATTTATTTATACTTCTTATCTAAATTGTCTTGTACATGGCTGAACTGCTCACCTGGTTGTTCTGCTGTTGTTTTTATGAACTGTTTTGATTTGTTATTCTGTGGCCATTGATTGTTCCTTTAAACTCTCTTTTAGCTGCCTTACAAATATAATTGGTCAGATGGGGAGTTAGGCAAATTACTGTTGATGATGTAACCCAAATCCCCAGGAAAAAGAAAAACAACCAACTCAAAGCATGTCATTTATGTATATGAGGGATAGCATAATGTGTCTGTGTGTTTGTGTGTGTCTGTGCGTGCATGTGTGTGCATGTGTGTGTGTAATTTTAAGTATAGTACCTCAATAGCCTTTTTATGTGTCATATTCTATTATATTCTGTTTCCTTCTTTAAAAATTGTTTTGCTGTCATTATATTCTATGTTTTTTTACATTGTAGTACCTTACTATGGAAACTGTTTTAAGAAAAAATATCGCATTATCATTTGCCTATAGTCAGTAGACTATAATCTATAGTCACATAGTCAGTAGACCTTTCTAATCACGGAGTAAATGATTATTTAAGTGTCTTTGGTTTGCATATGAACTAAATTATTTTTTATTAATGTCTTTATGTTTTTATTTTCCTATAAATTAAAGATATCTCAAGCCACTTTCATAGTAAAGATTTTGAAAGTCATTGAAAATGACTTATTTTTTGCATGCTAAAAATACATGCACTATAAAACAGTTCTTAGTTCTAGGATGAAAGTAATATTTCATGGGAATTTTAGACAAGAGCATGGCATAGTGGAAAGAGTGCTGAATTTGGAGTCAAAGGACTTGGACTAGAATCTAGGTTTTACCTCTTACTACATATGTGAACTTACTTAGGTAAAGTCATTTAGTCTCTGTGGGCCTCAGTTTCCTCATCTGTAAAATGAGAGTGTTAGACTGGATGTCCTCTAATATCCCTTCTGGCCCTGAATTTATGATTCTGTGTTAAGTAATGTAACTTCATCTTTTTGCTATTAATTTTGAATAAAGTTGGAATTTTATGATATATTTTTTCTCTTTAATTCTAAACTTGACATTCTCGTAGATGAATGTTGAAGAGGGAAAGGACTAGAACAAGTATAATAGTTTTTTTTTTTTGAAGATATAGTCCTATTTACGGTAGCTGTCAGGAGACTTTTCCTTTATCCTGTCATCAGTGAGTTTATATCTTAGGGATATCTTAGCCTTATTAATTTCACTTCTCTGGCATGTTGGCAGAAAATGTTCTTTTCCAGTCAGTCAGTCACTCAACGTTTGTTAAGTGCTTATGTTAGATGCTGTCTAGATACTGGGGATGCAAAGAAAAATGAAATGTTTGTTCCCCTCAAGGAACTTATATTCTATAAGGTACAGGTAACCCCCCAATTTACACAAATATAAAATGTATACATTTGCAAAAGTTTCTATTTTGGCTTAAATTTGCTAATAAAATTATTCTGAGTTTATAAAGTTTATAACTCCAATCTTGCCATCTTACTACTATTACAGTTAATTCGAAGAGCAATAACCAGAGTTGGAGCTGCTACTGAATTTGCTCAATATTTTGACAGTTGAGGAAAAACCTGACCTTGGACTTTTCAGGGTAGTACATAATACCACTATTAACATTGCTCAGGACACTAGTGGCACATCTGCTCCAAGTCATTTGGAATTTAGTGCTGGCAGAGAAGAGTTCACCTCTAACGCTGCCCAAACCATGTTGGTATTAGTGGGTCTCTTGTAACTATTGCTACTACCAGCGTGACCATAACTTAAACTGGAGCTGGAGATATTTTATGACTGAGTTTTGTTTTGCTTTTTGGTCAAGCAGGATTACACTTAATAAGTTATGTGTTGTGCTATCAAAGTCTCTCTCCTTGATTTTCCAGCTGTATGCCCTAAGGATGGCTACCGTCTTAATCTTAAAAAAAAGTTTTAGCTCAGTCTATTGGGTTTTTTCTTCTTGTTCTGAATGAAAATAATAATATATCACATTTACAGCTGCCTTTGCAGTTGACAAAGTATTTTACTGGGAGCAACCCTTTTTGACATATATCACTATATAACTATCTTTAGTATGAATATGATGGTAGTTTTGTTAATACCAATGTTATTCCCCCCACTTTATGGATGAGAAAACTGAAGAAGATAGTTCTATATTTTCTTAAGGTTTGTACAGTGTTAGTCACTGAATTTCTGCAGCAATTTTGTTGTTGTTTTTTGCTTTTTGGATGGGGGAAGGCAGGGCAATTGAGGTTAAGTGACTTGCCCAAGGTCACATGGCTAGGGTGTCAAGTGTCCGAGGCCGGATTTGAACTCAGGTCCTCCTGACTCCAGGGCCAGTGCTCTATTCACTGGGCCACCTAGCTGCCCCTTCTGCAACTATTTTGAAAGCCAAGATTTATGATGTCTTCTTTTCATAGTTGAGAAAATTAGGTATAGAACTGATACTTGACAGTGTGTCAGGTTTGGGGAAAGCGGGTAGGTTTTCCAAGTTAATTTCACTTGCTTGCCAGAAGAGAAAGTAATGTGATAGACTAGCCAGTTTTTTCATGTTGCCTTTTGGGAACACATTTTTGCTTTGGATTTTGACTTTGGAGTTTGGGGACTTAGCAGAAAATAGGCTAGTCTGATCTTAAATTGAATCTTAGACTCCTCCTTTTTAAAAAAATAAAAGTTTTAAAAAAATAAATATAATTGATTATACTATACACATACTTCAAAAAGATTGCTCTGAGCAGTAAAAATACCATATTTTAGGTATATATAAACTCATACTTGTTAATAAGGTATAATTTTTTTTGTTTTTTTACTTTGTACTTTTTAATTTTTTTTAGAATAGGACTTAATAGTTGCATGATATCATTTACCCCACTCCTTTCATGCACGTCGTCTTTTGTAACTTACTGCCATCTACTTGTGTTTACTATTTCTCTTTTGATTATATTTCATTTATCCATGATTGTAATTCTTTAAAGATTGTGTTCCATGATTCACAGCCAGAGAGCGTCACTACAGGAATGAATATTTTGATACTGTGGAGGTTCTGCATCTCATCTATATAAGTATCCCAACAAATGGGGCAAAGGACAACCAACAACATCTTTTAATATCATGAAACTCTTGTCAGTATCCTAGTATTCCAGGATCATGGATGATAGGCTTAGAGTTAAAAGGGACCTTAGAGTTATATAGTCCAATCTCCTCATTTTATAGAGGAGTAAACTGAGATGAAGACATGTTAAATGACTTGCCCAAGGTCACAGAGGTAAAAGGCAGACATGGGATTTGAATCGATGTCCTTTGACCACACAACCCATTGCTGTTTCCACTGTATCATAGGTACAGTCCTCTATAAGCAGTCACCTTTTGTCCTGGAGGTCTTCCTTTACCTCTTTTGACAGTTTGTGCTTACCAAAGAGCTGTTTCTTAATTATCTCTCACTCTAGCTTCTTAATTGATCCACCTTAATTTCTAGTCATAAATCTTTTTGATCATCTTTTATGCCACATGTTCTGCAGAATGTTTTTATCATTAATATGTTGCAGCCTATTTACACCTATCGTACATCTTTCCATTGCCTTTTGGATGGCAAGCCAATTTTAACTTTTTAAATAATGTGGTATTCCATGATTCACAGCCATATAGCATCACAGAAAGAATATTAATGCTAAAAAGATGGGACTTGGTTTCAGAGAGAAACTTTAAATTATCAAAAACCCCGTGCAGGTTTTTGAAGGCCAATTTTTTGCCATGTAAGGAGTCTGTCTAAGCTATTTATACAGATGAAACAGCTCTATGACTTGTCTATCCAACTCACATCATAGTTTATACAGTATATGATCGTCAGTCCCTTCGTTTTTCCCATGTGACTAATTAGACAGAAGTACTTTATTGATTATTGATTTTCTATACATGGTATTCCAATTTCCAGATTTTTATATAATCAATACAATGTCATCTACAAATAAAGATCTTCTTGAGAAACTTACCATATTTAGGAAATTTCTCTTCAATTTGGACTTTGAGATACAATCCTTCACAATGGCAGCAAACACCTTTGACAAGCACACATCTCTATTTTATGACTTACCTGCTATTAAAGTTATCTTTGCTGTTCTGTATTTCACATACTCTTGTGAGAGCATGATTGATGGGAATCAGCTGGAAGAAGAGAGCCTAAAGGAAGAATAATGATATTTAAAATACAGAATTTTACCTGAAGGAGCATTTTGGGATCATTGAAAACACTGTATATTTTTCCAAATGCAATCTAGCTTATCTTTATTCTCTTTTTCAATGTTGGGACCAACCTATTGTCCGTCCATAGTGCATGTATGAATCCAGGATATTCAGTGGGCTGCCCATTGAACTGCAAATTATAGCGAAAACCATAGATATAACTTCTTCTACTTAGGAAACTGTAGATTGTTAAGCCAGTCTCTTTAGTTGCAGTGGATTTCATTGAGTATGCTCTAGAGCAGTGGTTCTCAACCTTTCTAATGCCACAACCCTTTAATACTCGTATATGGGCGTGTAGGTGGACCTGCCTGAGACAGATAGAGGAGCAGTGTCTTGGTTCCTAAGACCATCGGAAATATGTGTTTTGCGATGGTCTTAGGTGACCCCTGTAAACCCTGTGAAAGGGTCGTTCGACCCCCAAAGGGGTCGTGACCCACAGGTTGAGAATCACTGCTCTAGAATATTCTTGGTGTAGTCAGCACAATGATACCTGAAAAAGGGGGTGTCTAGAGAACATGTATATAAAATTCCTTTTCTATTTTGACTTGGAGAATCCCAGAATTGGAGGTGAATGCCAAGGCAATTTTTAGTCCAACAAGTACCTGACCAAGAATGTTCTATATAACATGATCAAGTACTCTTCCAGCCTTCTGAGGATACCCACTCTACTTTGGGAGACTTTTGAGTTTTGATGTTATACTGTGCCTAAATCTACCTCTCTGCAATTCTCCTACTTTCTTCCTAGTTTTGCCCTTTCTGGGGAAATGAAACAAATCTATTCCTGGTCCACACAGCATCCTTCAGATATTGAAGACATATGTTATATTTCTGCAAGCTTTCATTAGGTACCTGCTATATGCCAGGCACTGTGATAAGCACTGAAGATAAAATAAAGGGAAAAATTGTCCTTGCTGTCAAGAACCTTGTGGTTTAATAAGGGAGACAGCATGCAAACAACTACATGCAAACAAGATCTATGCAGGATAAATTGGAGATAATCTCATGGAGAAGGCACTAATGTAACATCTCCTTTTTCTATAAGGTTTTGACTAATATTTATAATCAGAGGATCACTGAACAAAATTATCTCATGGTGGCATTTATCAAAGAACCTTGTATTTTTTTCATAATTTTCCTGAAACAAACCATGCAGAGGTATATTTTCAAACACTCCACCAGTTGGAGGAGAGTTTTCAGGGTTGGAGTTTCTTCTGTTTGAATCATGCTTTTTTAATAATCAGCAAAAAATAAATACAATTAAGTTTTATGCTCTCTATAGTCAGCCATATGTGTGATTTACTTTAGAAAATTGTTTTCAAATACCTATCTTTTCCCTTCTCTTGTTTTTGCTGAGCATGTTCTCATTGTATGAGTAGGATATTCATAAATGTTTTATAGAGATAAGATAATAGATATATAGGTAATAATTATTGATATTCTCTTGATCTATTTTTTAAAAACAATATTGACTTGGTTTTTCTCTTTGCTTGATTTTTCCCTCTTTTTGGTATCTTTAAATAAATCCCTTATTGCTTTAAAACTTTTTTCATGTCCACCAATGATGTCTTCTGTGTATTCTTGTTTTGGTCCATTTTATCTTTGTGTTCTTGAGTGCAATTTGTACGCCCTCGTATATAGTAGACAAAATATTTGAGTTTTGGATTCCAAATGTGGCAATGTTATTATCACTATTTTTTTGTAGCTCTATAAAGCAATTTTTTGGTAGAATGATTGGCATGGCACTAAATATGTAATTTAGATAAAATTGTCATTTTTTTAATATTAGCTCGACCTAGCCATGAGCAATTGGTGTTTTTCCAGTTAGTTAGATCTGATTTTATTTGTGTTAAAAGTGTATTGTAGTTATGTTCACATAGGTACTGGATTTGTTTTGGCAGGTAGATTCCCAAATATATTATAACGTCTACAGTAACTTTAAATGGGGTTTCTCTTACTATCTCTTACTGTTAGACTTCGTTGGAAATATATAGGAATGCTGAGGATTTATGTGGGTTTATTTTATATCCTGCAACTTTGACAAATTTATTTATTGTCCCAAGAAGTTTTTTACTTGATTCTCTAGGATTCTCCAAGTGTATCGTTGTATCATCTGCAAAGAGTGATAGCTTAGTCTCTTCTTTGCCTAATTTGATTCCTTTGATTTCTTTCTCTTCTCTAATTGCTATTGCTAACATTTCTAGTACCAGAGGGAGTGCCATTATCATCAATGATGAAAATAATCTGATAGAGAAATGCTGACAGACCTATACTATGTTTCATCTATATACTGTTTTCCTAGTTTCATCCACAAACGTTTTAGGAGTGATCTGGCTTAATAAGCCCTCATACCAAGTTTGTGGTAGACTTCTTTTCCTCTCTAACATTCTTTTGAGGCCATACTGCCAAGTCTTCCACTCTCGTTCTTCATAATATTTGCAAATGAGTTCATATTCTGAATTGGTGTTGCTTAAGTTTTTCATGTTTCTCTACTTTGCAGAAAAATCAAGTATTTGCTGGCTAAAGTAATTTCAAGGCTTTTGTTCTTCCCCATTGCTTTTTATCAGTTAAACTTGATCTATGTTGTTATATTTTCTTTTATCCAGTTCCCATCTTTATCATTACTAACCTGCTTTTATTTTATGTTGGAGCTCTAATTAGAAGCATTGTCTTCCTCTTGTCTTTTGTTTGTTGTTGATTTTGACTTTTGCTATAACCTCTTCATGTTGTGTCTACACTAAGATAGTCCATTTTTGAATGAATCTTACGTTATTTCCAGTATGTTGAGATATATTCTTTTACATGATGCTATTTGGTACTTGATAGGTTCAAAACCCTCTAACTGTTCTCTGAAAGTGTTTGTAACATACCAGTCATAAAGATTCTAAGGTAATCTGTAAGCTTTAGTCGACTAACTCTTTCATTTCCTGATTCTCAACCTAAGCTGAATCTTGAATAAAGATAGCGCTTTAGACATAGAGATAGGAAAGGTGTACATTCTAGTCATTGGGCATTGTCTGTGCAAAGGGACAGAGTGATGAGATGGAATGTCCAGTTTGAGAAATACCTAGTAGTTTAGTTTGTCCAGTATTAGAGTATTTTAATGAGAGTAAAATGAAATGTAAGGCTCTTATTTTTATATAAGATATAATGTTGAAATCAGATTATAGCGGACTTCAAAAGACATGTTGAGAAGTTTGTATTTTATTTTAGAGGCAATAGGGGACTACTAAAGATTTCTGAACTGAGGACTGATATATTAGAACTGTGCCTTAGAAAAATTATTTTGCAGCTGTGTTTAAGTATAAATTAGAGAAAGAAAAGGCTTGAAGTAGGAAAATTGGTTCTTAGGATAGTACAGGTGAGGAGTGATATGGTTCTGGGGAGATGGCAGTTTGAGTGAAGAGAAAGATAGTTGCATGAGATATTTTAGATATAACACTTATAAGAGTTCATAGTTTTTAAAAAATAAATCAACAAAACATTTATTAAATGCAAACGTGGACATCCATAAGTCATGATGGAGTCTCAAAATAGTACTTTTGGAGACTTGTTTGGGTTCTAAGTTATTCGAGTAATTCATATTTATGTCATACCTAATGAGGCATATTCAGCATTTATTTGACTGATTTCAGAAAGTGAGTTGCCCTTTTCTCGTGCCAAGTTCCAGTGTGGATAATTTAAGAGATGCAATGGAGACTAAACAAGGCATTCTAATACGTTAATGTAGTAAGTAGAAAAATACCCCTATCTTTTTAGAGTAAAATATGTTAGCCATTCATTATTATAGAGAATTTAATAAACACACTACTGAGTTATATTTGTTACTCAGATACATGTATTTCCACATAATTATCTTTAGTCTAAATGTGGAGGCACTCAGGCTCTTGGTTGCTCCATATGTCACAAAGGAAATCATTATAGAATACAAGATCGACTTTCAGCTAATTAGCAATTTGATGAGGTTCTTATTTCATGTGGCTTTCACTTTCATGAGATCTTAATCAGAATACCAGCAAATTGAATTCTATAATGTAGCTTGTTGGGTTGAATGTGGAGGTTTCGGGGTTTTTTTTGTTTTTATTTTTGGCCTAAACTTATGATTGCACTGGTGTAGGGAAGCTCCCTCTAACCATTCATTGGTACAGTGATCTTAGAGCCTTGCCTGGATGCCTGAGATAATTGAGGCCTTAAGTGACTCACTCTGGGCCAAAAATCAGTATGTTTCAGAAATCTGACTTAAACTCAGGTCTTCCTCAGTCCAAGACTAACACTCTCCTTCCTGTACACCATGCTGCCTCTTTGTGATAGAGTTCATGCACAAAATTATTTAATGAGCTTTGCTAATATTTTTTCACATCCTAACTGATGAACGTTTTATGTTTTTAGGCTGACATAGCACCACTGATGGCTTCCCTCATTGGAGTTCCTTTTCCCCTTAATTCTGTGGTAAGGAATTTAGTTTTATTATCTATCAACTTTAGCTC
>CM053580.1:353014067-353037236 GCA_028627135.1 Pseudochirops cupreus | reverse complement strand
ATATAAGGCATTTTGTCCTGAAGTAATGAAATATATAATCCAGACACATTTGCTATTTTTTAAAGAATAAACCAACTCTAAATTTTTATTGACATTTGAAAATATATCACTTTTAAAAATGTATCACCTAACTAATGACATCTGACCATATTATCTTTCCATAGTGATTTGTAAAGAGAACTTACAAATGTTGTAAATTTTTTTAGACTTTGTAATTTATAATTTGTATATTGTAAATTAGAAATACCCTTAGCATTTAAATATAGAGTTGATTTTTTAATAAAAATATTTTGATTTTAAGTTAAAACTCCATACCATGCCCTATTCATTTTTTCCCTAATTCTTTCCTTCTACCTTCTCAATGAGGCTAATCCTCTATTGCTCCTTCGATTAGCTTGCTCCCAAATGTTGACCTTTTCCTTATGATGTGTACTCTAAACTATTCTCATGCTTATCCACCAATATTTATTTGAATTTCTTACTGACAGAATTCCCCCATTAGAATGTTCTTTCCAGTCTCATAAGGCAAGTACAAACACCTCCCTGAGAATCTTAGACCTGGAAGAGAACTCAGAGGTCTCTTAGACCAATCCTGCCTAAACAAGTACCTCTTCTACAAGATAATGCTTGAACACCTACAGTAAGAGGGAATCCCAGCCTCTCAAAGCAGCCAATTCTACTTTTTGATTGCTCTAATTTATAGAGAGTTTTTCCTAATAGCAAGCCAAAATTTGCTTCTCTGTAGTTTTCTCTTGTTACATTCCTAGGCTAAATATTTTTTATTTCTTCAACTGATCGTTATCCAATCAACTCAGTTCCCAGTTCCTAGACATTATACCTTTCTTAGGATAGCCCAAGATTGCATCGCATTTCTTTTCCACCGCATCACACTGAAGTTACCTAAAACCCCTAGATCTTTTCAGACCAAACTCTATTTATTCCCATCTCCCCAGTGGGGTTTTAAGTAAGCTGCAACCAGGACTGCCTTCCAGATCGTGGCATATAAGCATGAGCTGAAATAACTGAGGATATGTAGCTTCCATAGAAGATATGATAACTGTCTTTAAATATTTGAAGGGCTGTCCTATGGAAGAGAAATTAGACACATTCTTTGGGTTTTAGTGGACTGTAAACTCAAGGTGGAGAGTGTCCAGAGGAGAAAAAGCAGGATGTACCTCCTGATTATACTGTATTCTGACTGGTTGAAGGAATTGAACATATTTAACCTGCAGAAGAGGAAGCAAGGTGGATATGATACCTGTATTCAGTCATTTGAAGGCCTGTCCCATGGAAAAAGCATTAGATACGTTCTGTGTGGCCACAAAGGACAGAACCAGGAGCAGTGGGCAGAAGTTACAAAAAGTCAGACTTAACCTTGATTTAGAGAAAGTCTAAGAATTAGAATCACCTGAAAATGGATTACTCCCTTTAGAAATAGTGGGTTCTGTCCAAGCAGGGTTCTTCAAGCAAAGACCAGATGCCTACTAATTGGACATGTTGTAGAGCAGGTTCTTATTCAGGTACAGGTTTGAGCAGATGATCTTTTGGAGGGTCACTTTAGATCTTAGAGTCATTTATTCCGATTTCTTTGGTTTACTTTCATATTTGTTTCCCCAGATGCCCTAAATAATGTGTAGGAAAAGAGGAGATGATTTCAGTGAGCCAAAATATGATTTCTGTGGGTTTTACAAATCTCACTTTTGAACAAAGTTTTGAATTCCTTGGATGGCAAATACACCCTTCTGATGAGCATACAGAATTCTGGGATGACTGTTTATTTGGTATTATTGGTACTTATTAGGTGGTAAGACAGTACGTACATGGTTCATAATTTGTTGAAAGGTGAGTTTTTTAGCCAACCTGTAATGATTATTTTTGACATTGAGGTGGGTCCTGCCTGATAACAGTGATTGAACTCTATTGACAATTTTAATCGTTCTTAACTATACCCACTGATCATTTTGTCACTCCTTTTTTATCTCCTCTTCCTGCAGTCTTGACACTCCATGATGGAGATGTTACTGATTGGTAGCTGAAAGACAAGTATGAGGAATTCAGATAATCTTCAAATAAAATAATTAATGTCTTCATGTATTATCTTAAATATCCAAGCACAACGGCCTAGATTTTTAGAATCTTAGGATCTCAGATTTAGATCCTGAAGAGAACTGAGAGGTCATCTGTGCCAACTAATTCCACCATTTTGTAGATGGTGAAACTGAGGCCAAGAATAGTTAAGTAATTTGCTTAGGATCCACTAGTAATAAAGTAGGAGAGCTAGGCTTTGAACCCAAGTCCTCTGCCTCAGTATCCAGGAGGATTTTGATTGCTGCAGTCAGACTACATTATACTGTTTCTTCAAGTTTGTTTTTTAAATGTCTCACAACCATTTTACAAGGTCAGTTTTGCAATTCTTCTCCTCATATTTACAGCACTTTTTCAAGAAAAAGTTTCCATGCTTTAATATTGGCCATATTCTTTATATAATAAAAGAAGGAGAATAGTATCCGTAGAGAAATAGTAAAAGAAGGGGAATGCTCTATTCATTCCATTGTGGGAAACTATCACATATAGGCATGTTTCTCTCCATGTTTCTCAGAACTTAGTCTAAGAATAGGGCCATGGATACTTGTAGGAGAAGGTGATTTAAATAAAAAGCACTGAGTCCTCATGTAAAAAGCAGAACACCAGTAAAGGCTCCGTGACTCTGTGGCTGTTAATAAATTCTCACGCCTATTTATAATACATAGTGTTACATGAGAAATGAGAGCTTTTTCCCGGATAGAAATAGGACTGCTGCCGCAGTGTATCAAAATTCCATCGTTTTGTAGAGTTGTAATGTCACAGTAGGCACCCTGAGGTCACCGGTTCAGCCCCAAGGTAGGAATACTCTTGAACCATGCTAGATACATCAGGAGTGATTTTGTGTTTTTTTAAACCTTGGGGGAAGGAGAATCAGATACTTAGCAGCTCACTCAAAAATGTTTTTCATTTGCATTTAATGTTAAGTCCTTCTGTTGCATGTGAAACCTGTTTCATTTTTCTGTTTGCAGTGAAAGGGGAGAACTATAAGTCACCATTCTTTTTATAATAGCCTCATTATTTACAAATAAGCTTTTGTAGTCATCTTAATGCCAATTTTTTGATTCATCAGTCTTCCTCGTGTTACTATTACTTGTTCACAAACTACTCCACGCTACTATTCTTTGGCACTTTGGACACACTCAAATTCCTTCTATTGGTAGGAGAGGAAAGAAAGGAAGGCAGAACTTCAACTGGTTTCCCCTCCCTCCTCCATCCTCCTCCCCTCCCTCCTCCATCCTCCTCCCCTCCAGAGTTCTCCATTACACAGGACTCTGTTGCCATTACGTTCCTCTCCTGTGCAGTCATGGAATTATCTTTCACTTTTATCACTGATTTCTGATAGCCAGTTCACACTAATGCTCCTGCTTTTATTTACGCCATATTTTCAAATCCTAATGAGAATCTTTTCATCCCTCATATGAACTATTATAGTGTTCTTCCTATTGCCCTGTTTATTGTCAGTATTTTTCCTATAGTCAGTCTTGCCTCCTGCAATCAGGTGTTTTCCCTAGCTGCCACTATGCCCTTTTCTCTGTCTTTTAAAAATTTATTGCTCTCTATAACTGAACTAAACTTCTTTACTCTGGGCCTTCTCCAGGCTCTGCTGGATTACAGATCTATTTTTGACTCCTGCTATGTTTGAAGCAGCTTGGTGGCTCAGTGGATAGAGTGCTGGGCCTGGAGTGTGGAAGAGTTGAATTCAAATAGGGCCTCGGATGCTTAGGAGCCGTGTGACCCTGGGCAAGACACTTAAACTTCGTTTCCTTGAGTTTCCTCCGCTGTAAAATGAGGATGATAATAGCATCTACCTCACAGAATTGTTGTGAGGATCAAATTTACAGATAATATCTGTAAAAAGTGCTTAGCATTGTGCCTGGCACATAGTAGGCAGTATATAAATGCTCATTCCCTTCCCTTTCCCCCTCCCTCCTCCTTCTAAAGTATTGAGGTGAACCTTGATCTGTTGATCCCTTTTGATACCTTTTTTCATGCCTGAAGCATCGACAAGTCAAGGTCATGATCCATCCCTTCAGTCATTCAAAAAGCTTTGAAAATGTTTTCACAATTTTTTCCTCCTACCTGGAATTGAGGTAGTAATACTCTTGTCCTGGCTTCCACTCCCATTCACCGTGTGATATTCACATGTTACTTTTTTGTGCATAACAAACACTTGCCCTAATGCTTAATACACATTAAATGTTATGCCCAGGGTCATACACTGAGCTAGAAGGAACATCAGAGGGCATCTAGTCCAGTCCCTCCATTTTTACAGTTGAGAACAGTGATTTTCCCAAGGTCATGAAGGTATTGAGTAGCAGAGCCTAAATTCAAACCCATTTCCGCTTATTCCACATCTACCTCTTTTTCTACATTTTTTGGGGGGCATGAAATTCTTTCCTTTCTCCTGTTTGCAACTGAGTTATTTATTTTATATTGTGAGCCTCTTCAGGGTAAGAACTGGGTCTTTTTAGCTCATGTATTTGCACTGATGAAGATGATGATACTTAGGCTTGTTATTCTTTTGAAACGGCATTCCTTATTTATTTGTTGTGCTCATTGTAATTCATCTTCATTCGGTTTTTTACCTCGTGGATCTCTTTTTATGTGAATGATCTGAAGCTAACTAATACCTAATCTTTAACATCTCCAGGGAATCCTGCCTCTGGATTATCTTAACAATAGTGATCTTTTCAAAGCAGAGAGCATGCTCACAAATGCACTACAGATTCTTGAGCAGTTTAAGGTAAGTAACATATGAAAAGGGACAAATAATACATCTAGGAAACCACAAGTAAGACCTTGAAGTTTACTTTTAAATGATTTTTGAGATAGGGATGACACCTTTGCTTTTGCTATTACAGAGAACTCCCAAGTGAGGAAACTAAGTCAAGTCAGCACCTTCTCTGTAATTTACAGTCTTACAGTGTGGCCTAGACCATTGAAAGGTTATTTGACTTTCCCAGGGTCACAAAGTCATTATATATTGGAAGTGAAACTTGAACTCAGGTCTTTTTGACCATCCATGATACCATGAATTGCAGATATGGTCTGACCAGGATGGAACACAACAGACTCTAAACCTCTGTCTTCATCTTCAGAATTTCGTTCTTATATATCTCTCGTAAAAAACTTCCTATCCCTCCTTCACTGACTCTCCCTTTAGGATGTTAGCCTAAAAGATCCCTTCCTCTTCTCTGAACCCTTAGAACTCTGCTTGCCTGACATCTAGGGTGCTTGTCAGGTTGTGCCCAGATTTCCTCTCTTCTGTATTCCATATTCTAAGATAGAATAATCATTTCTCATGCTTCTCATTTCTATCCCAGCAACTATTTTCTGCTTAAATCAATAAATCATCAGGCATTGGTAAAGTGCACGCTGCATAGCAGGCAATGAGCTAGGGGGTGGGCCTACAAAGACAAAAATGAAATTATCCCTACTCTGCAGGAGCTTACATACTAAAGGGGAAAACAGTATGGACATTATTTAAATACTGTTGTGTTCAGGGTCAGATCTATTAGAACAGATAGAACACTAGCCCTGGAGTCAGGAGGATCTGAGTTCAAATCTAGCCTCAGACACTTGACACCTACTTGCTGTGTGACCCTGGGCAAGTCATTTAACCCCAATTACCTCACCAAAATATCTATCTACCTATCTATCTATCTCTATCTATCTATCTGTCTATCTGTCTGTCTATCTATGCATATATATACATATATATGCAAATATATATATATTGAGAGCTACTTATTTTTTTAAAAGTTGATTAAATCATATAATTTTCAAGGAAGGCATCTTTTAAACCCATGTGGTGACAGTCGCAAATAACTCTGAACATCAGACATCACCTATATTTTAAGAGCAATCTAAGCAGTTGTCTCTGGTTTACCATCTACATGCAAAGTTACAAATAAGGATATAATATTTTTATCTTAATCAAGTAAGGAAGGATGCAACTCAGCAATTGTTGTGAGATCTTAACAGTTACAAAATCTCCAAATAAGTTTAGTTTTCTTATATTCTCAGACCAAAATTTGGTTTTAAAAGAGAGTGAGTATGGAGGATGTGGAGTCAATGTGGGTAGATAGCTTTTCTAAGAGTTTGGCTGTGAAAGGGAGAAGAGATATGATGATAGCTTGAGAGGATGAAGGGTCAAGTGAGGCTTTTTAAGGATGGGGAGGTCTAGGCATATTTATAAACAAGAGAGAATGAGCTGAAAGATGTTGAAGATTGCAGATGGTGGGCACAAGGAGGAAGGATGATTGTGGTCCAGTTTGTCATAGGAGATAGTGGGATATGAGTCTAGGGGTTGGCCTTGATGGGGAGAAGGTATATCACAGGTACTTAATGACTGCTTGTTGATTTACTATCAATTTCTGAAGTACTTAAACTTTGAAAAACTATTTTATATCCCCTTTTATACTTAAAAATGAAAAGGATGGAATGTATTTCTCGTTTACTGTGTCCTGATCATTTTTCATATTTGATTTTCAGATAAAAATGACTCAGAAAAAGGAAGTCACTCTGCCATTTTTATTTATACCATTTAAGTAAGTGTTTCATTTTTATTCCCTACTAAAGAAGGCTATTTCTTTTATTTACCCTGATCGATATTGATATAATAAAATACAGTTAACTAAGAAACTATTTTCCTGATGTTAGAATAATATTACAATAATGGCCCTTTTATTTCTTTGTAAGATAATAAACCACATTTCCTAGCTTGAGTTGCTCCATATTTGTAAGCTTGGAAGCCGCATTAACTCTTTCAAGCCACTGCTCTTAATTATTGAAGGGCAAGGTATTTTTTCAATTGATTATCATTTGTTTCTGTCAAAATTATGGCAACCCTAGATATTCTAATAATCATTTTGTCAGTGAGTTGAAGCTCCTTTTTCTGCTAACCATGAGATAGGTTTCCTTGTTCCCTCCATCTCAAGAGCTTTAATAATTCCTAGAATCTTCTCTTTTGAAGAGCCCTTTGAATTTTATTGACATGAATTCTTTCAAAGGAAACCCAAAGTTCCCATAGAACTTCTGGCTCTTCCATAAAGTCACTTTGTTAACTTTACGCAAACCACTTCCCCTTTCTATGCCTCAGGTCCATCATCTGTAAGATGCAGGTTTTCCTACATCAATTAAGATCCCTAAAGTCTCTGATTCTGTGATTTACTAATTTTTAGCTTTTTTAGTATCTTCCAAGGAAGAAATTAAAATTTTCAGTCACAGGTTGTAGACTTGTACACAAGTTTGTACAGAGCTTGAGGACCAAATTAAAATGAATTCCACCAGGTCTCAGGCAGCAACATGCAAAAAAAAACCATATAGCACCAAAGGGAACATATGGAGAAGGAGCTAATTATACTTTAAATAGCTACCTGGTTCTGCCACCAGGTTATCTATTTCTTTGAAAAGTTGTGCCCATCTACACAATTCTGAACTTGGAAAAGTAAGTTGCATTTTTCACAATTTGAATCAGCATTCAAAATTTTTTGGCAAATCAGGTTTATAGATAATTGACTGTGTGTCTTATGCCAGTTGTCATGTTTAATCATGGTTCTTCCTCCTGCTACAGCTTGTAACCAACCTCCAAATGTGTATTGATCTCTCCACTTTACTTTTTTTAAACAAAATGTCTTAAAGATTTAATTGAAATTTCTTTAGTTTGTATGTTTTTTTTTCTTCTAGTCTCTGCATTTATTGATTTTCTTATAATAGCTTAAATTCCTGGTGGATTCTAATCTTTTCCTTAATACATTAGAAACTTACTGTTAAAGTAAGCAATAATACAATCCTTCAGCATGAATCCAGAGGTTAGATAGTGTGATGAACAAAATATTTCCAGTAATAAACCTGTAGGATAAGACTTAAGAAAAGCTTTATACTAATTCCCATTTCATAGTGAGTGATTTTCTGTAGAGGGAATCAGATATCTTCTTACATCTATTTAATATTTTGTTTTCCTCTTTCTTCTCTTTTTTCCTTCTATAACACCTCAGATATGTTCTAAATTCTAGCTTAGCCCCGGCTACATTCTAGCAACTAGAGCTTGTAATTGTTCACTTAAATCTATATTCTCTTTTCTAATCCTACTGCCACCACACCAGTGTGAGCCCTCTTTGCTTTCTTTTTTATTATTTCTATTTCATTTACATCATTATCATTTTCCTAATAACTCCCTACCTCCAATAAAACCCTCCCTTATAACAAAGAAATATAGTTAAGACAAACAGATGAACACATTGACCATGTCCATCAGCTTATTTCCATCATCTCTTTACAGAGAGGAGGAATGTATATTTTATCATTAATCCTCTGTGAGGTGACTGATTGATTATTGCATGGACCTGAATTTTGATAGCTTTTAGCATCATTTTTCTTTTTATTGTTGTGATTGTTGCATATATTATTCTTTTGCTTCTTTTAATCTGTATCAATTCATGTAAGACTTCCCACATTTCTCCAAATTGTCATATTAAGTGCTTACTGTTCCATTATATTCCTATGCCACAGTTTGTTCAGCCATTCATTATTTGATGGGGGCCTCCTTTGTTTTCAAAACAGGGTCAGGATCCTACTACCTTAAAAAGTGCTTCTTTGAATATTGTTGTGTACATGTGTTGACACACACATGTGTGTATAGAGAATGAACATACATATGCATATGTACACATGTTTACATATGCACACACGTGTGTGCATGTGCGCCCACTTGGTGTGTACATGAACCATATATGTATGTGTTGTGCATATATGTGTCTGTTTATCAATAGATAGATCAATACATAGATAGATGGATACCAGAATATATATATTGAGGCAGCTAGGTGGCATAATGGATAGAGTTTGGAGTCAGGAAGAGCTGAGTTTCATCCTGCCTTAGTCATCTACTAGCTGTATGACCCTGGTGAAGGCACTAAACCTCTCTGTTTCCACTTCTGGAAAAGAGAGAAAATAATAGCACTTATCTCCCTGGAATTTTGTGAGGAACAATTGAGAAAACATATTTAAAATACTTTTCACATCTTAAAGGACTATATAAACACTAGTCTGTTATCATTATTGTTGTTCTTGTTGTTATGTTCCTCTGTGTTTTTAGCCTCCTTCATATATATATACATACACATACATACGTAAATATGTATGTGTATGTATATATGTGTTTGTGTGTGTGTATATATATATATATATATATATATACATACATATATATATATACATGCTTAGTAGTAGGATCATTAAGTCAGAAAGTATGAACAATTTAATCTATTTCCTATCTTGGTTTCAAATTTTTTTTTCATATTAAACATATTTTCACTTTAGTCATGTTGTTAAGAATTAGAACCAATAGCAGGAACCATGAGAAAGGAGAAACGAAACAAAACAAAAAGAGAGCAAGTAGTATACTTCCGTCTGTATTCAGACTCCACAGCTCTTTTTCTGGATGTGGATGGCATTTTCCATTGTGAGTCTTTTGGAATTGTCTTAGATCCTGAGAAGATCTAAATCTGTCAAAGTTAGTCATTTCACAATGTGACTGTTACTGTGTACAATGTTCTCCTGGTTCTGTTCACTTCACTCAGTATCAGTTCTTATCAGTCTTTCTAGGTTTTTCTGAAGTCTACCTGCTCATCGTTTCTTATAGCATAATAGTATTCCATTACATTCATATACCACAACTTGTTCAACCATTCCCCACCTGATGGGCATCCCTTCAATATCCCATTCTTGGCCACCACAAAAAGAGCTTCTATAAATATTTTTGTACATGTGGGTCCTTTTCCCATTTTTGTGATCTCTGGGATACAGGCCTAGAAGTGGTATTGCTGGTGCAAAGGGTATCCAGTTTTATAACCCTTTGGGCGTAGTTCCAAATTGCTCTCCAGAATGGTTGGATCAGCTCACAATACCATCAACAAGGCAATTCCAATTTTCCCACATCTTCTCCAACGTTTATCGTTTTTCTGTTTTGTCACATTAGCCAATCTGATAGGTGGGATGTGGTACCTAAGAGTTGTTTTGATTTGCATTTCTCTAATCAGTAATGATTTAGAGCATTTTTTCATATGCCTATAGATAGCTTTAATTTCTTCATCTGAAAACTGCCTGTTCCTATCCTTTGACCATTTATCAGTCGGAGAATGACTGTATTCTTATACATTTGTCTCGGTTCTCTATGTATTTTAGAAATGAGGCATTTATCAGAGATACTGGCTGTAGAAATTCTTTCCCAACTTTCTGCTTCCCTTCTAATCTCAGTTGCATTGCTTTGTTTGTGCAAAAACTTTTCAGTTTAATATAATCAAAATCATTCATTTTGCATTTCATAATGTTCTCTAACTCTGGTTTGGTCATAAATTCTTCCATTCTCCATAAATCTGACAGGAAAACTATTTCTTGCTCTCCTACTTTGGTTATAGCATCAGCCTTTATAGCTAAATCATATACCCATTTTGACTTTTTCTTAGTATACAGTGTAAGATGTTGGTCTATGCCTAGTTTCTGCAGTACTGTATTTTCAAATTATTTTGCAGAATAGTTAGGCTAATTCATTCCTCTACCAATATTGTATTAGTGGGTTTGTCTTTCCCTGAACTATGTAAATAGCTTCCTAATAAGATCTTGAATCTACTTCCTTCCCACTTCAACTTGTCTGTTGTAACTTTGCCAAGTTACTCTTGCTTATAGAGAGGTCTGACTCTGTTCATACATCTGGCATTTGAGACTTTCTACAATTTGGCATCACCCTTCCTTACAGTTTTGTGACATAGGTGATAGGTATGGGTTTCATAGAGAGGGGAAGAGTTTGTACAAGGACAATGCAATTGATTTTTATCTTGATTTCATAGGAAGAGAGATGCTGAAAACTAACCAGTGAAGCCCATTTGAGTATAGCTTGAGAGCTGGAAGTGTCTAGGATGGAAAAGTTCAGATATGGAGGGTTATAGAAAAGGGCTAGAAAGGGAATATCAGACAGGAAGGGGGCTATGTGGGTACAACAGGAGTTTCCTGTTACACATAAACATTTTGGAGCCCTGATGTCCACCCCTCAAAAAAAAAAAAAGAATTCTCATTAGACTACTACACAGTCTACCTCCTAAATCCCGACTCAAAAACCACCACTTCATGAAATCTTTCTTGATCTTACTCCACTAATTTCATATAAGATTGTTTTTTACCTTTCTCGTATGCTTATCACACTATTTCTATTATTATAACTCCTTCATCAGTGTTCTACTCAGATGTCTTACCACAATGGAGCTGGGTTCTCAAAGGCTAGACCAATAGAACAAAAGCTGTATGTCAGTTCCTATTGAGATGGAAAGGATTTGAGTACAGCCTCAGTCATAGTATGGATATTTATCACCCAAGGAACAACTTAGCCAATGTTCTAGCAGCTCACTACCAGTTTGACCATATAACAATGACTCTTTTGGCCCCATCTCTTGAAGACCACTAGGTGAGCTCTAGAGAGTCTGTAGTCTGCACTGGTGGAGGGAGTACCTACAGCTATGAAATGGAGGCTCAGAAGTATACAGTGCTTTAAACTTTGCAAAGTCCTTTCATCATCATGTAGATAGTTCAGATATCATTATTCCCATTTTTTGATGACAAAACTGAAACTCAAGCAAGGTTGAGTAACATAATTACTCACAGTCACACAGCTAGTAAGTGTTGGAGCTAGGACACAAATCCATTTTTTCCAAATTCCAGATTCAAAGATCTTTTGATTATTTCATCATATTCCTCATATGATGATTACATATGTGTCATATTCCCCAACTTGACATTAGTTTTTTTAAGGACATGACCCATATCTTTTCTAAAATTTGAGTCTCCCCTAGTTCCAAGGACATGACAAATGCTATAGTCTTAATATTTGCTGCCTTTAATCAACTGTAATTTAACTGATGAGTGAGTGGCCACATTAAATGATATTAGCAGGTAAAGTAGCATTCAATAAGCTACTTGAGATAACTAAGTTTTATAGAGAATTTAAAGTGCTACGATAATTTTGTTTGAACTTTGATGGAAATCTGCACAAAATGTATTATGTACTTTCTTGCCTTCTTAAACAGAATATATGAAAAATGATTTATTGTTTCATTATGCACAGTCATCCTTATGAGCATCAGTGGTGTTGAAGATCTGCCTGTAGTTGCAGATGCAATTACAGATGTTGTATATATGGATAGTGTAACATGACTTTCTTCAAAATTTTGCAAGTGGTTTTGTGGCCCTTCAGAAAAACCCCATTGCTACCAAATGTCACTTCACTAAGCACTTCTGATTTTTTCCTAAATCATGGACATTAAGAAATTATCTATCTAATTTGCACTATTTGCTTTCAGCATGAAAAAAGAGTACTGCCTAACCTAATCTCTGCTAGAGTGCTACAGGGGAGGCATATTTCAAAGCCTGCAGATTTTTTTTGGCCCTCAGGAGTTGATATTTATATGTCCAGATGTAAGGTATACCCCTCTCTTAGCAGACTGGTTATTCTGTTCTGGTTATTTCTGCATATTTCTTGTTTTGGAGAGAAACAATTTATTAGTACCAAATTGTTGGTTTTGTTGAACTTTTTTTTAGGTAAATCAGACATATAATTCAAATTTCTTTTTAGTAATTTAAGGGTAACAACCAATTGTGACTGGTTCTTCATGACTCTATGGACCAATTATCTGTAGGATTTTTTGGCAAAGATACTGGAGTGTTGTCATTTCCTTCTCCAGTGGATTTAGTGGATCCTTTTGGCCGACAATCAGAGGTTAAGTGACTTGCCCAGGGTCACACAGCTAGGAAGTGTCTGAAACTGGATTTGAGCTCATGTCTTCCTGATTCCATGTCCAGTGCTTACCAGCTGCCTCCATAATTTAAGTACCTTTTCATATATAGGCACAATATCCATAAGCAGGGTCTTATCTCTCAGTCTCTTCAGTAACTCCTGCTCTAATTAAGGTAGAATTACATTTTCTCCACTCTAACACTGCATGGTTTGTCCAAAGAAATTCAAGATACATTCTCTGTTGCTTGAGTTTTGGGGCAGTTTTCTATACGACAAAATCCCAAAGGATCAACTTAGAAATTACATGGGAGTTAGGCTTTAGCTCAGGATGCAGAAATTTTTTCACACAAGTATATGTTTCCATAAGTGACCCAGACTGCCTTAGGAGGAAGGGAGGTCCTCTTTTCTTTAAGGAGAGATTGTAGAGACTAAATGACTACTCTTCCATTGCTTGTGTTACAGAGGGAATTCCTATTCTTAAACCACTGTGACTGAATGATGTCTAGATTAATTCCCTTGTCTCAGATTTTGTGATTCCATACACATTTGACTGTTCTTGAGTGGTGCAGTTCATTATGATGGTAACATTTGAGAGCAGGTTTTTTTTTCTCTCCTAGGATTACTGATTTACACTATGAAGCAAAAACAATTTTCTGCCCATTTGATTTAATAACCTTACAAATATAAAAATCTTAAACAGGATTGTTGATTAACTTTTTTATGCTTCAGTAAAAAGCTTTGCCCATTTTGTTGAAGTATTATAATGGCTACATACCAAGGTTATTGTAATGTTATTACACTTTCAGTTAATTTTGATGTCCCAAGAATTATGATCTTTTGCTCATTCAGAGCTACTTCTTGCTAAAAACCTTTAATGCATTAAAACTGAAAATTCAGTTTGACTCTTTAAATGCTTATGTATGTTGGATTATCTAACAGGTAAAAGGGCTTCTCATAGGGACTATTGGAGAGTGGAAAGTAGTGGAAAGAATGCTGAATTTGGAGTTAGAGCACTAAGTCAGTCATTTAACCTTTGTAGGGCCTCAGCTCCCTCCTCTTCCTCATCTGTGGAGTCAGACTAAATGATTGTAAGGGCCCCTCCAGAGTATGATCCTTTTCTCTAAAAGTTACTATAGCAACACCATTGTGCTGTAATTATTCTCCGGAGAATGAGTAGTGAAAAATCTAATTTGGACAACAAAGTCTTCATATTCTGTGCAATGAGCAGGATATAAACCTGTTCTTTAGTGAAAGAAGTGACTCCCTTTTCTACTAAAATGTACCAAGCAAAATCACTTGTGTTTGGTTCTAAAAAGATTGATGTGGTACTGTTATTAAAAGCTGAGGAGTCTAACAGCCCTATTCCTAATCTGACAGAAGCTATAATTCAAAATATAGTTACCTACAATCTTTAGGGTTTGCCTTTTTGCTCTAAGGAATCATTTTGCTGTCACTGTTCAGAAAATTAGATCAGAATCACCCTAAACTGTGAATGCAAAAGAGAAGTCTTTGAAAATAGAATATGATCAAGAGAGGTATTCATTACCTGCTGTGAATGTCATAAGTAAAAAGGAACTGCAAAATTGCGTTTTAAATAAAAGATCACTTAGGAATTAAGATAAGGTAAAATTATTCTTGATGAATTCAGTATCATTTTGGAAATATTATTGTCCTAAAGGAAAAATATTTATTGGTAAGTTTCTAAGGGTTTTTCAACATTTAAAATTCATAAATTAAACTAGGAAATAGAATTTAAATTTTTCAAGGCAGAAACCAAGATCTGCACAATGTTTCTATTATATTTGAAAGGTCGAGTTCTTTTGGAAGGTCCTGTGGTGTTAGTGTATTCTAAAACTTCGATAGCTGTCATCATTAAATGGGGAAGAGTGGGTGTTCTCTGGCATGGCAGAGTATCCATATGTTACTCTACATTTTTCTAGTAGTTTTGATTTTTGTTTCATGTTTTAATAGTACCTTTTTTATCATGGTAGTATATTAATCATGTGACATAATAATTTCCTCACCCCTCCTTATTTTGCCCTACCCTGTAACAAAACCACACACGCACGCACACCCCCCCCCCACACCCCTCCTGAACAAACTGACCAACAAATTGAGCTCTCCTAACAGTTTCTTTATTTTTCTGCTTCCTCTCTCCTCCCTCCTCTTTCATTTTTCCCTTCCCTGTTCCTCCTACCCTCTGCTGTCACCTTCTGCGTGTACTGGGAGAAAGAGTTTTACCTCTTCTTCAGTACCAGAATTGGTCATCAGCCAGAATTCAGCTACCTTAAGCTATTACTTTAATATGAATTGTTTAAATCATTGTGTATATTGTTCTCCTGGTTCTCATTTGTCAATATTTTCATGAAGAAGTGTAATTATTTTCAAGAAAACAATAAATGAAATTCATTTTAAAATCTCTTATCTAGATATCCAAGTGGGCTGGGGGAAAACCTCAAAAAACAAAGAACACATTTTCTCAATTAGCTGTAGGTGTAGTCACCCTACATGGATGTCAAAGGCTGCCCTAGGCCAATTCTCATTGACTATTTGCCACATCAACACCCTCATCTGTGCTATTAGTTCACACTGCTTCCCCTGTTTTGAGTTTGGCAGCAAGTGCAAATTTCCTTCCCTCCTTGTGAACCAGCTCTTCCTCCTCCCACCTCTACCCCCCACTTACTTTCCTTTGAAAAAGAAAAGGGTCTTGACTGCTAAAAGATTGTCAGTCCTTTGCTAACCCCCATATCTAACCATTTGCTTTGTTCTTCCCACATAACACTCTTTCTTTCTGCATTTATTGTCTGCCACGTTTGAAATGCACTCCCTCCTTAACTCCTACTGCATAGAATCCCTAATTTCCTTCAAAGCTCAGATCCCATGCTACCAGCTAGGTGTAGCTGATCCCCCTAGGTTACGCTTTCTTCCCCCTACACACAAAAAAATTACATTGTAGTTATTCTGTATTTATGTGTGTATATAGTATACACATATGTGTATGTATGTGCGTATACATGTTGTTGGATTCTCCTACATAATGTAAGTACCCCCTTCTCTCTGAGGCTGCTACCACTCTAGTGCAGGCCTTATCACCCTGTGCTTTGATTATTGTAATGGTGGGTCTCCTTGCCTCAAGTCTTTCCCCACTCCAGTCCCTCTCTATTCAGTCCCTGAAGTGCTTTTCCTAAAGTACAGGTCCCATCATGTCATCTCCCTACTCAGTAAACTCCAGCAAGTACAAAGTGCTCTGTTTGGCATTCAAAGCCTTTCTAATCTGACTCCCCAAAATGTACTCTTCTGTCTAGTGACATTGACCTCTTGGCTTTTCCATGAATAAGACACTCTGCCTCTCAGCTCTGGGCATCCTTTCTGGCTGTCCTTTATGCCTGGAATGCTCTCCCTCCTCTTCTCTGACTAATGACCTCCTTGACTCCCTTTAAATACCACCTAAAATTCTACCTTTTACAGGAAGCATTCCCTGTTCCCTTTCAATTTTTGTGCCTTTCCTCTGTTATTTCCTATTAATCCTCTGTATAGGTTGCTTTGCATATATTTGTTTGCATGTTGTCTTCTCTCACTAGATTGTAAACTCCTTGAGAGCAGGGACTGTCTTTTGCCTCTGTTTGTCTCCCCATTGCTTAACATAATGTCTGCCTCTTAGAAAAAAAGCTTTATTGAAAATTTAAGATAAGGGTGTTTTATTTTTGTCTTTGTATTCCCAGTACTTAGCATACCTTCTAATAGATAGAGTAATAGGCTCTTAATAAAGACTTGTTGATAGGTCAATTGATTTTCCTATCTCTAAACTGTCCTAGATTCTTTTTATAGCTTTAGTCATGACTGTCTCCACTGTTTTGTTTTTCAGGTCAAGTCAATAAGCACTTATTATTTATCAGGCACTCTGCTAAACCTTGGGGATATACATATGAACAGAAAGACAGTTCCTGCCCACAAGGAGCTTACATTTCTAATGGTGAAAGGCTACACATAAAAAAGAGTTGAAAAAGGAGTGAGGGATGATGATACACTGACATTGTAGAAAAAGTCCTGTGCAGAGTCAGCTACAGCCTGGAGAGGAATGATATGTGATTGGCCTGGGCCTCCTTTTTACAATGGGGCTTCTGGGGGGATCCAGCCAATTGGAGGGAGAGGCAGTAGGGGTGGGGGTACTTCCCATGTAAGAAGTCATGTAGGGGTGGAGTGAACTTCCAAGAGGTTTCTATAGAATGATAGAAAAACCCTTTTGTAGAGTCAAGAGTGCAACCTCTGGAGTAATGAAGGCCATTTTCTTCTGTTAAGTAGTTAAGAGTTTATGTGTTAATTAGTATATTATCATCTTCTGTTATTTGCTTTAGTCTCTTGGCTAGTACTTGGATGTTCATTCAGTTTGATTCAGTCTTCTTGTGTTCCAGGGCAGGCAGCCTGAGCATACAATGTAGCTTTTCCTTTCCCCCCTCATTTTCTGACTTTTTGTTCCTTGTTTCTAAGCCATCTTTTGTACATGTGCCATATATATGTGTGTATATATATGTATATATGTATATATATATACACACACACACACACACACACACACACACACATATCTAATTCTTCTAAAATCAATCGAGAGTGGACTTTTTGGATAAATAGCATATTTTGACTCAGCATTTTACAATATACTTTTTCATGGAGCCAGAATAATTTGCAACAAAATTTTTGGTTATCACCTACCAAAATAAGTTAGTGGTAGAACACATTTCTTCATTTCTATTTTTGTATCCTTAGGAATAACTCTTGGTGGAATCCCAGACAGTAGGAGAAGGGAGAGGGGGAGAGATTGAGGAAGATGAGGATGTTGGACAGAGTGAAGTCAACATAGTATGAAGATGACATCCAAAAGTAAAGATAGGAGTTACACATTCAGATACAGATATATAGAGGTGTATATATTTCATTGGTATGCCCAGTCAGCAATCTATATGTGTGTGTATGCATATGTGTATGTGTGACACACACACATACACACATACATCTGGCACTGTACTAAAAAGCTTTCCAACGTAGTAGAGCCTCAAAGAAGTTACACTCTACTAGCCATAACCATCAAGAATCCAAAGTCATCCTTATTTTATGATAAGTAGGACTTGCAGAGGCCTTTAATGCTATCCAGTCCCTTTCTACTTATGCAGGGACAGTAAGAGAATCAGGAGAAAACCCAGGGTACTAAGAATCACACCATTTTTAGACCATCTTCAAAAATTTAAACTTCATACTCTTGATATGTTAAACTTTGTCCAGTGACCAAGTAGATGCACGACTGTAAGAGTTTAATGGCATCAGTATGGACACTGTCATCGTATGAGAAATACAAATACATAGAAAAGTTGCAGCTAAGGAATAGCTCAGGGGTTCTCCTCAGAGTTAACCAGAATTGTTTTCATCACATGCTCAAAGGCAACAAGAAACATTACTTTGTCGTGCAGGATCTTGTATTCTCTATACCTCTTGGTTAACTGTGTATGCAGCTATGATGGTATTGTATACCATATAGCATAGAGTTTCTCAAAGTGTGGTCTGTAGTCCTAGGGGGTCTACTAGGACGAAACTATTTTCATAATAATACTAAGTTATCATCATTCATATCAATGGATATAACCCACATAAATAAAGCTTCTTGTAGGGCAGGGAATGCCCCCAATAATTTTTAAGAGTTTAAAGGGATCCTGGGCCAAAAAGTTTGAGAACGGCTGCTTTGTAGATAGTAGGCACTCAATAACTACTAGTTCTTTAAAATGAACATATAAAATATAAATTTAGAAAACAGATAAAATGTCAGATTTGTATTTGCATTACAAAAGGATTCAACCCTGAGTTGATTTAAATAATGAGCTCCCATAATGCATTTAAAATATAATTTGATTTTTTAAAATTCAATTTCTATACAGCTTTTCAGGAACATGGCTGTTACATAAAGGGAGATGCGGCTGCAATAAAATTAGTCATGAATTTTAGAAGGAGGTACTGAGAGTGTATAGTCTGTCTTTAATAACCTAAGCATTTGACATACCCAGAGGCAAGTGGAAAAGTGGAAGCTTCACATGGCTGCTAAGGATATATGCCATAGATCCAGATGCTCCTACTTACTGCAAAAATACTCCCCAAAGCTGGCATGTGGCGACTTTTAACACAGTCTTAAAAGGGCAGGCAGTATTCACATTGTGAATTATATTCAAAAGAGGTCAGAGAAACATGGAATCCTAAGTTGACTATTCTAATATACTTTCAGATATGTTACTACGACTTCAGAATGTGCATTAAATTATCTGAAAGTAGTTGTTTTGTGTGTTCCAATTTACCTTTTATCCACAGGGAAGAAAATTGTATTCCTTTTTCATGAGAAGTTAGGCTCCTGCTTGAAACTTCTACCAAAAATGAGACAAACTGGAAGAGGAGTGGGCCTAGGCCTACATTTACCAACTTTAGCCAGCAGGTGGAGATGAGTGACTGGGCAGAAGATTGAAGAAGCATCAGCCACAGTATGGGAGAAAAACTAACAAATGCAGCAAAAATTAGTTTATTTTTGGAAAAGTGCCTGATGGGGTTGGGAGTGGGAGATAGGCATGGATAGCAAAACCTTGTAAACCTTGTGAGGGGTGAGTGAAAGCCTCTGGATTGATAAAGTTGGCAATATGGAAGATTCAAAAGGCTAATCTGTGAAATTCTTTAAAGGAAATTAGAAAAAGATAGGGAATCGTTACATTTTGTTCCTAGTAGCAGAGAATATTATTTTAAAAATTATTTGAGAGAACAAAACTCTGATTTATTATATCTGTATTTTAACATTTAGAAAACAATTCTGGAAACCTGAAATACATATATTTAAATTGTAGCAAATGAATTTTGGTTCTCCATAAAACTGGAATTATGTTTCCTACAAAGGCACAAAGGTAAGGTGAATAGGCTCATATTTAATAGGATTTTTAGAATATTTATCAAAAATACGTTTTAAAGTTGTGAGCCTTCTATCTCTTCATCATTCTCATATAATCTTAAGTGCATTTAATTTATTGTCATTTTATTAAACTAGAAAATAAATTACATCCATTCTTCTTACCTCCAAATCATAAATCCTTCAGTGATGGGAAGATGTTGGGTCTGGTTAATGAGATGTTTTTTATACGGTTACAAGGAATGACAGTTTTATCTTTCGTTTTTCAAATGCCAAAATTCCTCCGTCTCCTAATATTTTTGTTAGAGCTTAAGAACTTAGTCCATGAAATGTCCTTTTCATCTTCCCTTTAGAGGCTAATAGAAAGACTGGAGGATTGCTTGCTAGTGAAGGAATTTCAAATGGATGAAAAGTATTGAATAAATAGACTTTTTATCCTCTTACTGTTTTATGCTTGGCTTCTTTAAAGTTATTTGTCGTTGGATGTTTTTTCTCCATCCTTCGTTTCACCAATGTACCTGAATGCTTCCTTTGCCCATACAGATCACAGCCCTTCAGTTTTTTTTTTGTTTGGTTTGGTTTTTTAAGATTAAGAAGTGTACGGGGCAAGTAGGTGGTGCAGTGAACAGAATCTAGAGCACCGGTTCTGAAGTCAGGAGGACCTGAGTTCAAATGTGGCCTCAGACACTTAACACTTACTAGCTGTGTGACTTTGGGCAAGTAATTTACCCTGATTGCCCCACCTTCCCCACTCCAAAAAGACAAAAACAAGCAAACAACAACAAAAAAGATTGAGAAGCATTTATATGTTGGGGGGAGGCAATGGAGTTAAGTGGCTTACTCAGGGTCAACACAGCTAGTAAGTATTTAAGGCCATATTTGAACTCGGGTCCTCCTGACTCCATGGCCTGTGCTCTATCCACTGTGCCACCCAGCTGCCCACAGACCTTCAATGTTGAATAGCTTTCTTTGGTCAAGAAATTCATTACCTGGTGACTAATCTTCTAGAGACCACCTTCTCCAAAATCATCTAGACTGATTCTCTGACACTAGACATACCCAGTTTGATGCTAGACCTGTACTCAAAGCTTTTGCATCTTGGCAAGGTCTAACAGGATGTTCTCTTCACTGGTGTACCCTCCAGTCACACAGGGTCACCTCCATACATCCTGGGATATCAGAAGAGGAATTTAGTGGAGGCAAATGCCCTTCTCTGCCCTATGATGCCAGGTCATAGAGTCTAGATCGAGAGCTCTCCATTTTATGCATGAGGAAACTGAGGCCCTTACTGGTGAGATGACTTGCTCAGAGTCCCACGTGTAGCAAGTTGCAGTTCACACTTAGGTCCTGTGCCTTCAAATTCCTCTGTTTTTCAGGGTCCACGTGGATGCACCATGGAGATACTCTGATCAGAGATTGGAGTGAGGAAGATGGACTTGTAAAAAAATTACCTCCTAAAAGATTTAAAAGAGATTGGACTAATGAGATTCATTCTCTTTGAAGTATTGCTTTCTATGGAATGTTTCTCTCAATTTCTAGCTGGTACTGTACCTTCTGTACCATTTGTCTAGACCTGGCGCAAGGGCACTGTGTGAAAAAGCATACCAGCCAAGGGTATAGATTTAAAATAAAGACACATAGAAGATTTCCACACCCCCCCCCCACCCCTGCCCACCTTTATTTAGTCTCAAGTATATGTTTTAGGTATGCCTTTTACCTCCACACTTTTGTGGTTTTGTGATCTCATAGATACTCATTATCCTCCAATGCTGGACTGTCACCCCACTCATTCCTTCCTATGCTATACAGTGTAGGGGCTGCCTATTGTTATTAAGGTAGCTTGATTACCTAGGTAGGTAGATGACACAGTGGATAGAGAGCTGTGAGTCAGGATTCAGGAAGACCTGAGTTCCAATCCTACCTCAAACCAGTGACCTTGGACAAGTCACTTACCCCCTGTTTGCCTCAGTTTCATCATCTATAAAATGGAAATAATAATAGCACCTACCTCCCAGGGGAGGATCAAATAAGATCATAATTGCAAAATGCCTCACACAGTGCCTGGCACAGAGTAAGTGCTATATAACTATTAGCTATTACTTCATATCATCCTTTCAGTTGTATGACCAGCCTATATCCCCTCCCAGTCATAAAAACTCCTATGTAGCTTCTCCCCCACTGTTCTGCGTTTGTCATGTTTTAATCTATTCACACCCACGGTATATCTCTCCATTTCCCCTTGGGTGCCCTGTAAATTTAATTTTCAGAGAATGTGATTTTCTTTAACTTCCAGTCATACAGCATGACAGGAAGAATTAGGGACAGCGATAGGGATTGAAACTGTTATAGGTTAGTGTACCTTCTCTGCCACTTAACAGAGAACTTAAATACTTCCCCAGGGTGACAGAGCCAGTTAGCGTGGGTCCGAGATGGGTCTTGAGCCCAGATCTTCCTGACTCTGGGGCCCACTTCCTCTCCAATACTGCATTCTGCCCCTGACAGGAAGAATACTGATGCTAAAGATAGATGTCTTTGTTTTAAGGAGAAACAGCATTAAAAGCATCACACAATTTCCAAAGACAATCCAGCAGCTCTCCTCAATAAGAGGGCCTATAGAAGGGTACTTTTTATTAAAACACAACACATTTTTGATGGTCATGAGTGAAATTATCCATATTAGCTTTGATTTCTAAATATCCATTATACTTCAGATGAATAATCTGTTATATGTTTATTCCTTTCTGTTTCTTAACCCATTGATGTAGAGGGAAAGTGACATTTGATAGATGGTCACTGAGCCAGTTGAATACAAAGAACCTTACAGGTCTAAATTCAGGTGAAGGTTAAGAAGTTGATAGTTGTTCATTCTCATAGGTGTGAGATAAGTTAAGGGATGCTCAAGTAGAGGTGTAGACCTCCTCTGCCTGCTCCCTTAGGGTTGCTGGGGATGTTGAAAGTTGGCCCATGGAAAGAAAGGGAACTCTTTAGAAGCAGCAACTGGGAAATGCAGCGTTTGCTTCACTTGCTTCCTATAAATCAGGAAGCTTAGAGCAGGGTAGGATCTTCCAGACTCCTGCAAAGAAATAACAGTGGTGGAAACGGAAGCTCTCTTCTTGTTATCAGGGTTGATGACTCACATCATGCACTTCTGAGGGAGTTCAGCAGCATTTACACACTTGAATCAGAGACAAATCCTTGGTAATACAAAAGTTAATGAAGTTTGTTTTTCCGTTGGTTGAAAGGAGCTCTTCCACCCTCTTTCTTAAAGTTTCTATAATACCACTGGATTTAGAGAGGGAATAGTAAGAAAAAGGAAATGAGTTGGGGGGAAAGGAGGAGGGAAGAAGGAGGATTAAAGGAGAAAGAA
>CM053580.1:352997862-353013567 GCA_028627135.1 Pseudochirops cupreus | reverse complement strand
GACAGATTCATAGCAGAACTGTGTTTTCATTTCTCCTATTTTCTTGGATTTTTCTTTTCCTTTAAGATTCTTGACTTCAAAAGTAGGGAACAATCCCATTTCACTCTTTAAAATAGGCAACTATTTTGTATTTCTGAGTATTTTTTTTAAATCAGATATTTTGTTTTGTAGTTTTAACATTTTTATTAATATTTTGTAAAACAAAATAATCTTTACACTTTTGTCAAAAGACTGAGATGATCTATGTATTATCATTCTGTATATTTTGGGATGGGAATGAGAGTCTTCGTTACTTTCTCATACCTTCTAGAAATGGAACTGTTTTCAAGTTAGCAAATGTTAATTTTAGAATATTATAAAATGTAATGCTACCCTATGTCTCCCCCATTAACTGTGGGTTTACCTCATGGCCCTTTTACGGGCTCATTTCTTTGGTTCAGTTATCATTTCTATGTACATTTCTCTCCGGAGTTCTAGTTCCATATCACCATCTGTCTATTGGATATTTCAAACAAGATTTCCTATAGGCAGCTCAAACTTAAAAGTTCAAAACAGAACTTATTACCTTCCTCCCAAAACTCACCCATCCTCTGAACTTCCTCATTGCTGTCAGTGATATCATCACTTACCTGAGCTTGCAACCTCACTGTCATATTCAACCCCTCATTCTCACTCACCCCACATATACATTAAGTTACCAAATCTCGTCATGTCTGTCTCATAATATCTCTTGTATTCATTCCCATTTCTCTACTCACACAACCACCTCCCTAGTTCAGGCCCTCATCACCTCTCACCTGGACAACTACAATGGCCTCCTAATTGCTCTCCCTACCTCACATCTCTTCCCTTTCCAATCCATCCTCCACATAGCTCTTAGAGTGAACTTCCAAATGTTCAGCTTGGACCATGTCATGGCTTATTCATTAATCTCCAATGGTTCCTTACTACCGCTAGAGTCAAATATCTTAGCCTCTTTCTGGCATTTAAAGCTCTTCACATTCTGGGCTATTTCTGTCTTTCCAGGCTTCTTAGACATTACTGTCAACCTGCTGCTCCTCACACACAGTTCTCCCTTTTTTGTCTCCATGCCATTGTTCTGCCTGTCCGCAGTGTTTAAAATGATCTCCCCTTCACTCCCACTCTTAGAATCTCTAGTTTACACCAAGATTCAGCTCTAATGATGCATTCTGCAGGAGACTTTTCCTGGTGCTCAGCTGTCCCCAGCCTTGTCCTCTAAGGCGACCTTCTTTCTATCCCCTGTATAAACATATGCACATTATTTATATTATATTATAAGCATAAGCATATGTTTCCCCTGTCAGAATGTAGGAGGAGGGAGTGAGGATTTTTTTTCCACTTTTTTATATCCCCAGGCATAGTACTTTGTTCACAGGGAGCACCTCATAAATGCTTGTTGATTGCTGGATTATTAATGTTCATTTCCTGCAGTTGCAGAATAACTTAGATCTTTGATGATATAAGCATTTGGCACAGCTTTATTTGCCACTCATGGTATGATCCACTGAGGAAATAGACCAGCATGCCCTTCAAGTCTACCTCAACTTTGTCCATCTTTACAGTGACTTATAAATCACTTTAAAGACTGACCTAGGTAAATATCTTCTCATCTCTTCTTCCTTTTTATTCTTCCCGCCTTTGTCTCAACCTTAAAGTCTAACACATTTGCAAAAGTAGTTCTAATCCTGTCCTGGTTACTGAATCCTATTGGTATGAAAGGCTCATGTCTGATCCCCAATATTCCCTCACATTTTATGCTTTCATTCAATTTCAGTAATCCCATACTTTGTCCCTCTTCTCTCTCCGAATCAATTTCTATTTTCCCTCCAGCAATACCTATAATTCTTTTGGCTGTACTTATCTCTCCTTTCTTTCCTTTCTTCTCCACTCTACAATAATCCCAGTTAACCAATAAAGAATACTTAGAATATTGATACATCTTCAGCTAAGCAAGAATAGGAAGGGAAGGAAAGTCAAGTCATCACAGCTTTCCTTAATCTACCAAGTGAATGATCAGCCTTTATTTCTCAGACTATGGTTCTTTCTTAGACAGCAGGGAAAGAACCTTCCAGCCACTTTAAGCCCTTGACCTTCATATCATTCCCACATCTAATAGGTAGTATAATAGGTTAAGGTATCAGTGAACTGAAGAGTAGTAGTCTTTAGGTAAGCTGCAGACTCCTTCAGTCTTCTATCATGGTGCTGTCAGTGATGCTCTTGCACTCAGAACTCTAGGAACCTCTTTCACAGTTAGCACAAACCTCAGGATGAGGCATTCTTCTCAGTGTGTAGACTGAACATAAGAGAGGAGGGAGTGACACCAGCATACAAGTCCCAACTCTCTTGTCCTCCTTTTGTAAAGTAAGAATTGTCAAATTCTAAATAGCAAAATACCAATGAGTCAAAGTCAGCTTCTCCCAGCTGCGTGTGTTGATTTCGTCTCTCAGTTTCAAACTGTATGCTGTGGTACTTGAGCTATAGTGATTAGACTGTCTAAAAGGAGTTAATCATCTAGCTTTCCCATGGAATGTAGAAGTTCCTCTTTCAGTTACAATACATGTGCTAGGTTCCCCTTTCTCCCCTTCTCCAATGCCCCATCAGGCCCTTATACACTATAAGCCCCTGTCCCTAGCACTTATACACAATCACGGAGACACCATCCCTTTGGGGTTTAAGAACGAGCACATAGCCCAGTCTATGCTATGTCATTCATTCTCATTTCAAATATTTTAATTGGGGCAGCTTGGTGGCACAGTAGATAAAGAACTGGTCCTGGAGTTAGGAGGACCTGAGTTCAAATTCGTCCTTGGATACCTACTAGCTGTGTGACCCTGGGCAAGTCACTTAACCACAATTGCCTCTCCCCATCCCCTGAAAAAAAGAGGAAATCAAATATTTTAATTGTACCTAAGAGGATCAAACTACTCCTTGGCAACTCGCTTCAAGAGACCTATTTTTGGACAGGTTCTATAGGGGGATTCATTTTGCTTGACTATGCATTTTGTAACAGGGTTTTTTTGAGATTTTTCTTTTACTGGGGAAAGGGTGAAGAGAGGAGGGAAAAAATAAGTGTTAACTTGCAAAATTAAAAACTTTTTCCTCCCACAGTTTAAGAAATGCTGCAGTAGAGAATGATATTAAATTAATTAAATACTTCAGTATCTTCAAATGTTATTTCAATACACTTAAAATGAAATCCAGTCCCTAGCTTAACTGAATGATTCTCCAGAAACACCCACCAATGAAAGAATTCACCATAAATCATAGAGTAATAATTCTATCTTCTTCCCTTATCTGGGCCATCTTAATCTACCACATACAGAAATTCACCAGTACCAGTAAGCGTAGTATTGTTTGTTTGGGACTAGATCTAAGGCTATTCCTTCTCACACTTGCTTAAGGATCTTAAAGAGTCTTGGGATTTAAACCCATTTCTGTCAAATTCTAAATAGCAAAATACCAATCTTCATAGACCCTTTGTAAGTCTGGGCACCAAAACAGTTCACAGGCTGTACAAAACATTTCTTCAGCTTGGTAGTGACCATACCATTTTAACCTACATAATCATCTAATTCTAAGGGATAGTTTTCGGAAATATCTAGTTGGCCATCTGTCCTGGTCTAATATTGATCTATTCCCTACTTCCTTAGGACTAAGGTATTGTTCTCTAAGCATAGATAGAGTCCCTCCATTGCAAACTAAATTGCCTTTAACCTATCAGCATGGCAATTATCCCTAATCTTTGTGTGGTTGTGATAAATGACTCCCATATGTTACCTTGGCATCCTTCCCAGCCTTTTCCCATTATGTTTACCCATTTGCAATGTCTAGCACTGCCCCCTTTAGTGCCTGCATCCCCCAGAATGTTATTTCATGAATGGTCTATCCAGACCCCTTTCCATCTTAAAAATTCTTATGTTCTCAACTTGGTACCTGAAAAATATCGTGTCCACGCAGTTTATCTGAAATCCCAATTCCCGTGTGAATCCCAAGTGGGTCCCAATGCTATATGTTGGTCGATGAGTCTACCAGTAGACAGGGGTTGCGCAATGGTCCTGTCTCCTGAGTCCAGAAGTGTCCCAAAGATCTCTAATTAATTCCATCCGTAAGTACCATTGCATACTGGATTTAAGTATCCCAATTATTCACATGGAATACCTATTCCATGGTTGTATTCCTCAGTGGTAGATCCATTGAGAAGCATACCTTAGAGCAGAGTTTCTTAAACTTTTTCCACTCACAGTTTAAGAAATGCTGCAGTAGAGAATGATATTAAATTAATTAAATACCACCAGTGCATAAATGGGAAATCTTTTTCTTTTCTTAAAGGACAATGGAGAGGTTCCTTGTTGGTACAAGCAAGCTGAACTGTATTACAAATGAGGAATTACGTATTACTTATGAGAAAGGGGGTGAAGTATGCTGTCAGAAAAATGGACTGGAAGAAAAAAAGATGGGCTGGTCACGTAGGGAGAGTGAGAGATAACCAGTAGACAACCCGTGTGCTGCCCTGGTACCCTCTCAGTGTCAGAAGAATGGAAGGAAGACCTTTAGCACATTGGATGGACCCCTCAGGGGAATATTTATGGAGAATGATTTGGGACAAATGTTGAGCAGAATGGACAGACATAGATAGGTTGTGATTGCTGTTGGCAAAACTATGTATATCTGGTCTCTAATCCAATAAAGTATTAGAATGTAAATTACATTTGTTGTAATTCTCTCCATGTCACATGCTATTTGTTTTTCATTTTCCCCAGATCTCTCTTTGTAAGGAGCTGATTCACCTTGCACTGGAAGGCTTGTCATATTACCACACTTACAACAGATTCTTTTTGGGCATCAGTGTTGTTATGGGTTTTATTGGATGGATATCTTTTGCTACTATAATGATCATCAAATCTCATTCTGGTCTGACAAGAAGTGTTGTTAAAGGTGGAAAGGTAGGTTGGAAGCCTTTAAGGGCATCATTGTCATATAAGGAGGACTGGAATTCAATCATATCAATGGATGTTTATTTTGTATTTCTTTATGCCCAAGTCACTGCAGTAGGTGCTAATTTCATCTTCATCCTCTACTCTGAAATTTATCCATAGCTCTACTTCCTAGTCTAGAAAATTGAATTGATAATTGTTTTACAACATGAGGGTGTTGACAAAGAATAGCATTTATAAAACAGTTTTAGCTCACATGTCTTACCTGCTAACACACCGCCACATCCTACACATTACTGCCTGAATAATTTTTTTAATGTTCTGTTGATGCTTTTCTTTTTTTATACCACTGATACGTCCCAATAATTCTACTCCCCTCTTACAAAAATCTCTCCCTTTTAATAAATAAGTGCAGTCGAGCAAAACTAATCAACACATTGGCTGTATGTGAAATTGTATGTTTCACCGCAGACCTATTGTCTGCACTTCTCTGCTGAGAAGCTAGAGATGTTTCCTGTCGTGTCTCTGAAGTCACAGTTAGTCACTGCATCGATCAGTGTTCTAAAGTCTTTCATTGTTATTTTACATTACATTACTGTGGTCATTGTGTAAACCCTTCTCCTCTACCTGAATAATCTCCTAAAAATAGAATTCTAATCTTGTCATTCTTCTGACTTAGAAACCTGCACTGACTCCCAACAGCCAAGCAAATTCAGTCTGACTTTCTTAGTCTGTAATTCAGAGTCTGTCACCAACTGGCCTCAACTGATTCTTTTTAACCTAACTTCAAACAGTTCTACTTCAGATTCCTTACATGTCTTCTAACATGAACTACCTGCTTTTTATGAACATACTCTGCTGCCTCCACACCTTTTCTCGATCTACTTGGAATGCCTTTCTTCACAATTTTTGCCCATTGTATTCTGTCTACTCTTCAAGACCCATCTCAGATGTCACCCGTTCCATGGAGCCTTTCCTAATCTCTAGAAATGAATAGGCTCTCCCTTTTGGTTCTTTTTCTATACTGACTTATACAGTACTTATAAAAACATTAGCATTATAGATATTCATGTACTTGCCTTATCCTTTCAATGATTTGGTGAGGCCCTGGAGAGCAGGGATATGTCTTACTCATCTTTGTATTCCCTGTTGGGCCAAACCCGATGGCTTTAATGTAGAGGATGCTCCAAAAATATTTGCTGAGCTAAATAAAGATATGCAAAGTATTCCTAAATAAAGGGTTTAGACAAGCCTAAGAAACTATCTCTAGTTCCGCAGATGTTAAAATTAGAAGTGGAGGCTGAAGCTATATTGGTGACTGGGCCAGCAGATGACAAGTAAAGTTCAAGGTACATAAAGGCAAAAAAAGTTATGCTAATTAAACCAAAACATATCCATAGATTGTACTTTGAGAAGAACCTAGGTATTTTGGAAGAATTATTGAAAATTCTTTTATAAAAATCCCAGATGTCACAAGAAAAAACTAAGAAATTCCCTCCAAGTAATGGGAAAACAGAACTCAAAACTGGAAAAGTCACCAGTGGAATTTATGTGCAGGCTATTGACACTATTCTGTGGTTGGCAAAATATAGTAGTTTTGAGAAGCTATTTCTAAAGTTATATACAATAACATGGAGAGAAGTTAAGGGACTTAGGATATCTTTACAAAGAAAGGGGAATTACTATTATACTTTAATGAGATGAAATCAGATGAATGTACTACTATATTTTTCAGGAATATAAAAGGAATTATTAAAGAACTCGTTTTCCCAAATATTGAAGCCTCAGTAAACCTAAGGGATATGTTCTTTAACTTAAGAGTCTGGAATTTGTAACATCGTTTCTCAAGGAAAATGAATCCAAAATACTAGCTTAGAAACAACTTTTAGGCCACCACCTGTTTTCTTGGATTTCCTATGAAGAAAAAAATTCCATAAAGTGAAGGTTTTAGTTAATTCCTCAAATTACAGGTTTTTTTAGATTTCACCTTTCTTGCATGATGCTTCATTGGCCAATAATAGGTCCTCAGAAGACAGTATTACTTTACCTCCAGCTTCTAAAATTCTCTTAAAAGCAGAGTATTGTGATCTCAGTTTATAACAGCTTAAAAATGTGTTTGCTTTCCAGAAACCCCGCCATCTCCTGCCATGCAGTTTTGTAGTTATTGGAGTTCTAATAGCATTCTTCCTGCTGATTCAAGCCTGTCCCTGGACCTATTACATATATTGTTTGTTACCAGTGCCAATATGGTATGCAGTTCTCAAAGAGTAAGTAACACATGACACTGTCTTTTTTTTCTCCCCTCCTCTGCAGTGTAGTTCAGAGCTTAGAGTTTTTAAACTTCTATCACAGATTCCCCCCAAAACATCCACCCTCATGTAATCCCATACCCTATTTTTATCACAGAAAGAGATATCTTTAAATGATTTCAGATTATTACCTCCCTGTTTTACATTACTCTTTTAACTTCCATCAACTCAACTTCCGAGTCTTTTTTAGACAGAAGTTTCCTTATTTCTATTTTAGAATAGAAGTAAAATCTTAGAAACATGGAATGTATTTGTCCTTCATTATTCACACAACTTGTATTTGCCTATTTTCCCAAATCCTTTTCTATCTTCATGTTTAAACAAAGATTTTTAAAAAGGTATGCTTCCTTTCTTCCAATGATTGTTACAAAAACCAAAGCAAATGAAATTACTGTATTGAACCTATGCGAATCATATACCTATTGGCCTTTAATAAATGTTATTTACTCTTGGCATTCTGGTACACAGAATACCAGAGCGTACTAAAATACATTTATTCCACCCTCAGGCACTGATAACCAGCTGGTTTGCCTGATTTTTGGCATACAAAAAAGCTTCTGAGAACTCTAGTATTTTTCTGAATCTTGGCCTGTTTCTGGGTGCTGTGGGTTTAGAATCATGCCTCATTGATTCCTGAAGCATCACAATGATGATGATGATGGTTACAATAGCAACTAGCATTTATGTAGTGCTTTAAAGTTTACAAATTACTATACAAATATTTTCTCCTCATAACAGCCCTGTGAAGTAGGTGCTATTATTATCTCCATTTTAAAGATTAAGAAACTAAGACTGAGCTAGGGTTAAGTGTATTGTCCACAGTCTTACTTCATAATCACACTACTAGTAAGTTTTTTTAAGCAGGATTTCAAGTCAGGTCTTCTTGACTCCCAATCCAACAGTCTGTCCAGCAGCTGGAGGAGTACTAGCTACCTCTGAAAATCAGAAAACCCTAGAGCACATTACTAGATGATGAGGACAGTGATGTAGGTCTTTGGACTAAGGCCATACTCTGAAGAATCAGATTGGGTGTATCTGATAGGTGGCATGTGTTCACTTTGCACAAAGGTTTTTATTCTGATGCTTATCTTCTCTCATTGGAATATAGCTCTGGAAGGCTATGACCTATTTAAATGGAACAGGATAGGCACATAGTCTGGAATGGTGGAGTATAACATGATACACTGAAAAGTCATATTCATGTTATGGAATCCAAGAACCAGAGGGCACAAAAAGGGACTTGGAGAAGGAAATAAAAGGACACATAAGTAGAAGCAATATTTGTCATTGTACTATGCTAGAGACTAATTGTACCAAAAGATGACCTAAATGAAGGAGTTTGGGAAACAAAACCCAAGCCTAGCACAGGGGCATGTTATAGTAGCAATGGGGAATGTCAGGTTTTCCAGACATCTGTCAGAGAATTCTCTCTCTGCCAAAAACAAAGCAGCTGATTCATTTTTGACTTGCTTTAATGATAATTCCATCCTTCAAAATGTGTATAAATTAACCTAGAAGATGTTCTATGCTGGATCTCCTCTCCCAAAAGGAAGAAATGGTGAAAATGATGGGAATCTTAAGGGAAAATGCCATTCCATCTTAGAATTTATGGTTAGAGGAGGAAAAGAAACCAGGTATAATCTAATGTGTACACTAGACTTTGGGAGAGCAAATTTCAAAGGTTTCTGAAAAAGTTTCAGTAGTTTTGATGGCCTAAAATTCTACTGGTGAAGTCAGTGTCCACCCTCATTGTTGGTAGTATCCTCAAATTGTCATCATTTGATAATACCTATCAGATTATGATCAATATTCTTATCTACACATTTTGTTCCCTTAGTAGAGTGTAAACTTCTTGAGGGCAGTATTCCCAGCACTTGACATTGTGACCTACACATAGCTTTAAGCACTTGCTAGGGATTCTTTAGAACAGATTCTTCCTCAAGTGGACCAGATACTCTCTGTGATTTCATCGAACTCAGATTCATAAATCTCACCTTTGCTATGTGTCCTATCCATGGGACACAGGCAAAGTCATCATCTCTGTGGGTCTCTATTTCCTCAGCTGTAAAATGAAGCAGGTGATTTCTGTGTCACTTCCACCTCTAAATTTATGATCCTAACCTTCCTCTCAAAGTCCCTGCCATTTTTGTTATGCAGATCTATTTACTTCATTTCAATTATTTGTCTCATAATTCTATGCAATTTTTTCCCAGGGGAAAAAAAGCTTCTGGCTTCCCAGGCTGCTCTTTGAGACCAAATTGATACCTCTCTCATGGAGTATTAGTGTTAACAAATTTGAACGTGTCAAAGATATTTTGCTTGATTCATTCTGTGATTAAAAAATTAAGATAAAAAGTATTGTAAAGAACATTGGACTTGGGATTGGAACATCTGGGTTTGTGTCATGCCTGTTCTCCTCACTTTCTATATTAATTTTGACAAGTTGCCTCTCCTCTCTTGACTTTGGTTTGTCTATAAAATGTCTACACAAACTCCAGGGTCCCTTCTAATTCTAACTTTATATGATTCCAAAAAAGTCTAGTTATGAATTCAGAATAGTGCCTTGTGTATAGTCCATCAGTAACAATTTCTCCCTTTTATTTTTTAATATCCAGGTTAATAAAGTAGATCTATTTTTTAAATCAGCAGAAAAAAGAGAAATCTTGCAAGTAAAACCCATTATCTAATCTTCTGTAAAGTTATGGTGCTGGCATATTCTGTAGAAAAAAAAACCCCAAATTTAACATTCCATAAAGAGTTAAGCATGGTTAAATTTTCAGTGTAAGCATTTATACCTCAGAAATTGGTGAACACTACAAATCAGAACTTGATTTATTGGTTCATTGATTGTCTAGACATAAGAAAGCAATGGAGAAAATGTTGATGATGCAAATTAAATGTAAAAGTGTGTCATGTGTGCATTTTTTCAGAGAGGCCATTATTAAACATTTACCGTCACACCCCTCAATAAAAACTCTTCTAAATGATTTGCAAAATGAGTTGGTTGTCGTTCTCAAATGAGTATGCATTGTGATGAGGACAGTCCCAATTTTCTTTGATGGACCGATGCTGACTGCTCATTCCCACATGACACCCTGGCAGTTTGTCTTTGTTCAGAGAGAGCCTTTTAAAAACCAGGTGATGATGACCTTTTGTAATGACCATACTTAAGAAATGCACAAAAAGGGACCTCTTACTTTACTCCTCTAAAATGAATTGACTAAAGCTATAGATTTTGTTGGAAATACACTCTAGTGTAAATTCACATGATATTTTTGCAAAATCTTTATCTAGTTTATGGAAACATTATTTAGTTCAGGGTAAAAGTAATTCTTGAGTTTATCTCTTAACTAGAGAATCAGAATCATTTCATCATATTGGTAAAGTTAATTTCATATCTTATCTGTATCCAAAAGCTACGTAACAGTGTTTGAAAGTGAAATAAAATTTGTATTGCAAAACCATGAAGTATATTCTTTAAAAGTAGTCAGAGCTAATGGTTTGACAAATAGTTTTAGGTTAGGTCATTTCATGAAAGATTCGATTAGAATTATTCCTAGAATTTGAACAATGAATTGTGAACTTAACCTGATTTCTGGTTTTGACCATTGCGTTGATTCTCTTCTGTATTTCTGTCCTACTTGATCCATGTTTTCTTTGCGCACTCCAACATGTGTGCCCTTTACTAATGTAGATTGTAACTTCTCTACACTTTAGCAGATGGTTCCTCATGAATTGTAATACCAAAATGTTTCATAGTTACTGGCCAGATTTCTAGTGATGAGCCTCTCCAAACTCAATTGATCTGATTCCTGGACAATATATTGATTGTCAGATCATACAGGAAGCCTTGATTTCAGTTTAGTTGAATCTGCCAGAGCTTATGATTATTAGTATAGATAGTCTTTGAGAGCCTCAGTTTACCTCTTCTACCCCCAATATATAACCTAATTTTTTTTTCTTAATAACTTAAACATCTGCCATAACCTTTTACCACAGATTTCAGGTTATTCCAGACGTGATCATATCGTTATTGACCTTATCTGGAAGACATTCAGTTGTGTTTTTACTAGTTTTCACCCTGGGGATCGAAATACTAGTAAGTAAATACCATATTGATATATTTCCAGTTTTCAAAGATACATTATGAACATTAAATGATCTGTTTGCCCATCTCTTTTGTAAAATGTCTTATTAGGTTCTCAGCTTTTTCTACCGCTATATGCTTACTGCTGGTCTTATTGCATTTGCGTGCTGGCCATTTTTCACACAACTCTGGATTCAAGCAAAGGTAAAGTATAAACCTGTATTAATTCTGACATTTGGTAAATGAGTAATTATTTTGTCTTTCCACTTTCCTAAACTGAACGTGATGTCTGTTTTTCTGGAAAAGATGAATATTTTCTCCGTATTAACTAAAAAACCTAATCTTTATCAACCTAGTTTCTTTTATTGGCTTTTCTGGATTTTATATTGCCTGTCACCAAAGGACTGAGGCAACATTCAAGATATCTATTAATTCCCCTAGTCTTTCATGTGAAAATGAACAAACTAGGTGATGACTGAAACAATTTGAAAATATATCTGACTTGTCATTCTTTGAATTACTTGTTTAAAATTCCTTTAGCCTCAAATGGTTGGATGATAAAACAACAGAGGAATCTCCTAAGACAAGTAATGTAGTAAAATGGAAAATACACTATATTGGGAATTAGGAAATTTAGATTCTCTTATTGATTATCTACTTAATCTTTAATATCTCAGTTTTTCCTCATCAGTACTTGTCCCAAACTACCTTGAAAAGAGATATTATGAGGATAAAGGAAACCATTATCAACCATTTTAATACTTACTGTGGACATGCAACAAATAAGAAAAAGATACGTATCAGTTCAAGAGATTATAATTTTAAACATTAAGCCTGACTCTCCCCTGGCCATGTAGGACATGGCAGGTTACTCCATGCTCATGGCTCCCAGCTCGACTTGGCTGTTTCTTATGCTGGAAGCTGTTGTTTTTGTTTGTCCTTTGTTCTCAAAGAGGACCATGACATCAGGCAGGTGATGGCATGACATGCAGGTGAATTAGATTTAAGTGAGGCAGGGCTGTTCAGAGTCACCAGCCTCACTTTCTCCTCTGGAGCCATCTGGGTCCAGTGACCAGATACAGATCAGGACAATGGGAGATGGCCCAGGATGCAGTGGAAGACCTTGGCCTTTTTAAGTGAAGGTCTTTTCCAGGTCTCAGTTTGACTGAGGCAGTGCCCATTGAGTGATTAAGGCAGGTAAGAAATGAGGCAAAAAATGACCTCTTTTATCTGCTCAAAAAAAAAATCAGTGGGGTGGGGGGGAGATCCTCAGGGTTTTTGGCCAAAACAGAAACAATATCTATGGTAGTGGAGGCAGAGTGAGCATAAAGATACTTTCTAATAACCCCATATGACCTGATCTTTCCTGACCTTTTTATCTGGTGTCCTAGCCAGCTGTTTTCAAGGACATCACCTTGTCTTTTCCTTATTGTGTACAAAATTTTTTTTTAAATTTTTGTTAGACCGATTATTTTAAAGTAGATGTATTCAAAATGGTTTGCATAAATAACATTAAAATTACAAATTCTTCTTTTAACTTTTTTGTCCAAAAAATGTAGTTCTACAGTATAACAAGGATGGAAGTAATGCTGCTGTTTGGTTCTTTCTATACTATGCTTATCCAAAAACAACTAAAGAATTTGTTGTTTTTTTCTTGTTTCAGATAACGTCGCTAGGTTGGACTCTCTTCTCTTTACTTCTCGCAGTGTTTCCCCTATTGCCTGTTTTAGGACGTGAACCAAATATCACCTTAGTGTAAGAGCAGTATTTCTTTTAAAATATATTTTTTTTCCTTTTTAAACATTCTGAGCTGAGTTCTGAATTTGGGTCTTGCATTAAAAGTTACTTAGAATGGAAAATTATAGAATCATACAGAATCTTTAGAAATCATTGCTTACCAGTTTTGAATTTCAGGGGCTCCATTGGCTCTTTCTGCATTTCCACTGGCCAAATTGCTCTACTTGGGAAAGTAAAAAGCCACTTCTTGCTGAGATGATATGTACTAGATGTACTAAGCTGGGGCTCGTATATGCCGATTACAATTTAAGCCATTCCTCTGACTTCAGGTGGTTTAAAAACCGTATTTAAGCTATTTCAGTTGAAAATTTTTTTCTTTTTTTTTGCCCTTAAGACTTCTATAGAATGAATCTCAGCAAATTCCTTTGACAGTCTTTCTACATTTTAATCGCCTTCACTGTAAAGAAATATTTTCCAAACTTAATTTCTTATGCTACTATACTATACTACATGAAATATATATATACTACATGAAAAGGAAAAGATTTCCTTTTTTTCTAATATAAATGGCTTTGGGAAATGGATTTCCATGCCCAGCCAATGACATAGGAAGCTGTTTTAGAGTATAATAACCTTACTTTAAAACTGTTATCTAATGATCTTCTTCCTTTGGGGCCAAGACAGGAGGGGAAGCTGAACTCAGTAATCCTTATTTCCTTTTACATTTCCTCATCCAACCATGTAATTATCCTCATTACTCTTTTCTTTTTCTAAATGTTGTATACAAATGATGAATTTGTACATGTATCTATCCCTAAGTGATTCTTTGTCTTTTTCAGTTTAAGGAATCTTTGCAAAACAATTGTAAAAATACAGTATGTGCCATTTTAATGGTGATATATATATATATATACATATATATTACCATATATATACATATATTCACAATTATAATAACCTTAAGAGAAGAGGGTAGGATTATTATTCCTATTGTATATTGGTTAGGGAACAGGAAATGTCTCACATTAGAAAATCTAGTAGTACAACAAAAGGTACAACTAAATTCTTTAATTTTAAAACAATGATATGGCAAACATAAAAATCAATATCAGTTTAGAAGAAAGGATGAAGATGAGCAGATATCTCTGCATATACTTGGCAACAATGTCAACTTGATCTATTCAAATAAACCATTCTTTTTTAAAAAGGAAATTTAAAAAAGCGAAAATCATTGGCCTTAATTATCACCCTATCCTACAGAAATTTAAGTTATATGAAGCAGTTGGAAAACTGAGTAGGGGAAAAAAACCAAGAAACCACTCTCACCAACATACATTTAATCTCTTTGAGAGAAAAATGTGATAGCCGAGGGCAAAACCAGTTTAGAATACAAACTTACTTGTAAATTAACACTACATTGGAGGATGGCAAAACATTCCTAGTAGTATCATGTCATAAAACAGCAAGATCAGGGAGGCAAAAGCAAGTTTGCAAAAGCTTGCCATGAGGGCTAACCAAGGCATATGATCTCCAGAGTATTTATAGGCTTGATCTATTGAATAAGAGGAATAATAAAGCCCAAACTGCATTTTGGAAATTGCATGTCACTTTTAGCATTTCCAAGAAGAAACAATACCCCATATTTTTGACTCTAATGTTCTCTCCATGATGCTTTTTGTTTGCAAATACTGGAACACCAACCACAGTGTCTGAGGGATAGAAATTGTGGGTGACAGGTTGTGGGGCAGTAGAGAGATAAATGGTGGGCACAAGTATGTTGCAGTGTGTTTCTGAAGATAACCTATGCCCAGGAAGTGTCAAAAGGGAGAGCATCCAGGAAATGTAAGATTGGAAAAGGAGATAGACAAGTCAAGTAGCATGAGAACAGCAGGTAACAGATTGACAGCTGAGTACTCCCCCAGAATACACAAGATGTCAAAAGACCTCAAGGAAGGTCTGTAGCATCCTCAGGAGATCTACTGTGGAGGTTCTGTGGGAGAACATGGATTAGAGTCACATAGGATGAGAAGAGGGGGATTGGTTGTAATGATGATGAGAGCATTCATATCAATGAGATCAGAGATCCATTTAAGTATTAAAATATCTAAACCATGTTGTTTCGGAGTATTAAGAACATTTGTTAAAATGTTAAAAAAAATTTAGTATCATCCATTAATTTTGAGAAATGTGAAAATTTGAGACAGAAATGAAGAAGCATATGAATTATCTGGCCATTTCTCTACATTGTCCCATTTTCTAGTTATTAACAATTTTAATTTTCACCCAGATCCATTTCTTACCTCTTTCTGGTGTTTCATTCTCAGTGTCACATTTTTTGAATTCCTTTTGCTTTTCTCATATCAGTTTCCTCCCTACCTGCCAATCCTGCGTAAGTAGTACGAAAATACTTTTGCAGGATATAACATACTAAAGTGAGAAGAAATTCTATCTATAGGCTAAAGAGAGCTGTCATTCCTATTTACTGTAATATTATCAGAAGTAGGAGCTTTGAACAAAAATTATGACTAACACAGGAAAAATCAATTTAGACAAAAGGACTATAATATTTATTTGAAACCTTACTGGCTCTCTGATCTGAGAGTAGAGAGTCCTTTGG
>CM053580.1:352980308-352997362 GCA_028627135.1 Pseudochirops cupreus | reverse complement strand
TGCGTTTTGGAATTCTAGGATTAATTTAGAGTCATATTTTATGGGTATTTTGGGGTGGCTATGTGAGAGCAGCGATATGTTGCTGGTATGCCGCCATCTTGGCTACGCCCCCGTAACAATCTAATCTTAATAACTGACACCCCACTCCCCAAAAAAATCAAACACAAGCCCACCAAGGGCAGATCTCAGGTTCTATATTTACTTATATAATTGTTTTAATCCATGGGGTTCAGATAAGAGCATGGTTTCAGGATCACCTTCTTTCATTTATTCCACATCTTATTATTATTAACTGTCATTTGTGGTGCCCAATTTCAATAACCATTTTCCTTTCCTTATATTTTGTCCTCTGGCTTATCTGGGAGTAAAAGGGTAGGGATAAGGGAACAAACATTTATTAAGCACATACATTGTTCTAGGTAGTACACTAAGCACTCTACAAACATTATCTCATTTGATCCTTACCATAATTCTTGAGGCTAGGTGTTATCATTATCCCCATTTCACAGTTCAGGAAACTGAGGCAGACAGAGGTTAGATGATTTGGCTAGGGTTACAGTTAATAAGTGTCTAAAGTTGCATTTGAACTCAGGTCTTCCTGACTCTAGATCCAGCACTCTATCCACCTATGCCTCTAGTTTTTTCTGTATTATTTTCAAGGAATATTCTCCTCAAATTCTTAACCTCTGTGTTTTCAGTGACCCTTATACTTGATGTGACTTAGAAGCTATAGTAAACTTCATCACTCATCACCACATGTAAATACTGAGTCATCTGTAATTCATTACTTGCCTTCAGTTCTAGATTACTTGTTAAATTTCCACTCTCTGGAAATTTGCTTATTGACTGTTCAGTTCTCTATTTCTCATCAGGAAAGAATTAAATTGTGTGACATCATTGAAGAATTATATTTTCCCATGATGATATATATTTCTGCAGGGTAATTAATTTACCAACTTAGGGTGATTTCTCTTGTGTTTGAGTACATTGTATACTAATCTCTTCTGCTGTTTCCTATAATCAGTGAGTAGTCTTGCACAATTCAAATTTCTGCTTGATATAAGAATTGCTTTCATTTTTCTGTTTGCAAGAATATATCTGATATTGCATCTCTGAACTTGGCAACAATATTTCTGAGTGAGGTAAACTTTGGGTTATTCTATATCCTAGGGATTCTATCAATCTATTTATCAATCAATTAATATAGTGCCCTCTATTCCCAGTGCTTCTAAGTGATTTTCTTTTGTTCTTTACTGCAAAATGGCATTCAAATTCTGTTTCATCACATTTTTCTGAAACTGCAATAATTCTCCAGTGGTTTCACTGAGCTGTTTGTAAAGCACTATTCCTTTAAGAGACAGAGAATTAAATCCTTCTACTTTTGGCTTTTTTCTCTTTGTACACCCACAAATAAATTTGGATTTGATCATACAAAGATGAAAGGATTTTTTGAGGCAAAGAAAAGCAGTTCTTCCAAAAAAGAAGTGATATATTGTAAGTGAGAAATATTTGAAATAAATATATCAGATAAAAGTCTTCCACTTTCTTTAAAAATATTAATGCATTTTCTCCCATTGAGCAATGATCAAAGGATACAGGAAAACACTTTATGTAGAAAGAAGGCATACTATTAACGACTGGGACTGGAGGGTAGAGCACTAAACTCCACCCAAAGCCTCTTTTATGTCGAGGTCAGAACCTGGACTTTGCAGCTCACTACACTTTCCATCTGCAGCTCTGCTTGGTTTCCACTCCACAGAACAAGATGCCCCAACCCTGGGTACTCCCTCCTGTCTCTGCCCCGAGTCAGCTTCTTTTTGTATGTTGTCTTCCCCCTTTACATTGTTAGCTTCTTGTGGGTAAGGAATGTCCTCCAGGTTTTTATCCAGAGCACTTAGCACAGTGCCTGGCACAAAGTAAGCTCTTACTAAATATTTATTGAATTGTATTGAACTACATGAAAAGATGTTGAAATTCCATGAACATAATATAAAATAAAATCAGCTCAGAATTCTTATTTTATATCTATGATGATAGCAAAAATACAAAGTATTGCCAAAATCTTACTGAATTTTAAGCTATAATACATGTATACATATAAATATAATCATGTGTTATGTATGTAATACAGTATATATGTATATATAATATGCATATATGTATAGTGGCTTAGCTATATATACATACAGTAGTTTGTACCTTATATATGCATAATAGTTTAAAACGTCAGTAAGAACTGCACTAAGACTTTGGGGACACCTTGTTTAAATATAATGTTCAATGTTGCTGAGGCTGTGGAGAAGCAAGGACTCTAATCTGTTGTTTGTGGGGTTGTAGACCAGTGCAGATATTTTGGAAAGTAGTACAGCATTAAGTACTGTGAGTCACATAACTTATCATATATTTTACCAGAGAAATTTCTTTTCTAGGACTCTATCATGGGGAGGGGAAAGGGAAGGAGAAAATCTCTACACAGAAAAAGACTGATAGTTGCTTTATATATTGTAGTGAGATACTGGAAATAAATGTTCAACAAATGGAAAATGCCTGGATAGAGCATGTTTTTTTTAAAGTATCGAAATGTTATTTTGCTGAAAATGCTCAATGTTAAGCATATAAGGAAATATGAAAAGATTTATATGAGACATTGAAGCTTGAAATCAGCAGAGCCCTAATATTTCTTAGATTGATCCCTTTCTCTCTATCCACATAGCTTTTCTTTGTTCACCTATACCCAAATTTAGGCCCTCTGCTACTCTAGCCCATACTGTAATTGTTTCCTAATTGCTCTCCACACCTCCGGTCTCTTCTTTCTCCAATATCTATTCTATAGAGCTTGCCAAATGGATATTCCTTTTTCCCCCAGACAGACATAGCCTATTATTTTTATTAAAAAGGATTATCACATGTTTGAAAAAGGCAGTGAGGATGACAAGAAAAAATTGGAATGGAAGGGACAGAAATTGAGAATAATTCATTTTATTTCCTAGGAAATTATGTTAGGATATGAGTAGTGGTGTGCCCTTTATTCTTCTTGGGGCTAAGAAAGATAGCCTAAATCTCTATCTCTACCTTCCCCGCTCTCTGGTGATTCAGGTTTGCATTTCCAGCTTCCTAATAGATGTTTTCCCCGTGGAAGCCTTGCTATCCTCTCAAACACCATTTGTCTAACACAGTTATTCATCACTCCACCTCTTCCACGCCTCCCCCCATCCAAAAACCCCCCTTCTACTCTTCCTGAATTCCTTTGGCTTTATAAACCTTAAAACACTCCTCCATTACCTGTTTCTCCTCTGTCTACCATTCTCCTCTGTTTCACAGATATTAACCCAATCATCCAGGCTCAAAACCTTGGAGCCATCCCTAGTTCCTCCCTGTACTTAACCTTCCATATCCAATCATTACCTTGATTTATACATTACAACATATCTTCCTGGTATACAATCCTTCCTTTTTGTCTCCAGGTGGATATTCTTAACCACACATCAGGCAATGTCACACACACCCCTTCCCCTATATTCCAGATCCTTCACTGGTGCTCTCTTGCCTCTAGATTAAATTGTGAAATCCTCAGGGTGACATTATTTAAAGCGTTAGGCTCCACAAACTAGCTCCCAGTGACCTATCTGACTTTATTTCATGTTACTTGTTTATAGTCATATTGACCTGTTAATTGTTCCCCGTACGTGACCAACCATATCCCAGCTCTGTGTTTTTGTAACAGTTGTCCTCCACATCTGGAATGCTCTCCTTCAGCACCACTTTTAGAAAACCCCAGTTTTCTCAAAGTCCAGCTTAGGTGCCACTTCCTACATTAATCATTTACTGATTCCCTTCCCTACTCCCAAGTTACTGGTACCTCTCCCTGTTGAATTTTGTATTGATTTTTGTCCACATTGTGCCTCCTCAGAAGGAAAGATCCCTAGTGGATGGTCTGTTTGGTTTTTGTCTTTGTACTCTCAGTGCCTAGCACAGGGGATTTATTTTGTGAAATTTGCATTCAATCAGAGGGCTGCACTTGAGGACCTAGAGGTCCACATGTGGCCTCGAGGCGGTAGGTTCCCACCCCTGGCCCTAGCACAATACTCTGCATATAGTACATCTCCAAAAAAGGTTGGTTGAATTGGATTAAACTGTAGCTCTTTACAATTTAACTATAATCAAAGATGAAGAAATTAAAAAGAAAGGAAGAAAGGCTTAGAGATGGCACTGCATCAAGGAATCCTAGAGGAGATGAACAACAGAATCATTTTGCTTAATTCTGTTTGATTTATTTCAACAAATACTCTAAGACAATGTTCTTAGTTGCTGAAAATGCAAAGACAAAAATAAAATAACCCCTATCCTAAAGAAGGTTATGTTTTTCATCATACCCATACAGTAATCACCTAGACTTTGTACCAAATTGCTACCTTTAGAAATTGCCTCCTTTCTATATATTACACTCAATTGTCTATGACTTCTGTGTAGGTATATAATCAGTTTTTAAACTGTATATAAAGTATAGAATGAATATGTTTGTAAATATATACAGAGAGGAGAAAAATCTAGAATTATGTATCATGTATAACCTATATGAACAATGCCATAAAGTTGGAATATTCTCAAGTAGTAACCACATTTATACTGTCAGTTGGTTTTCTTAGCTATCTGAATACATGATGGGCCAACGTAGTAAAATTTACAGGATTGGAATTATATTTTTAGTAAAAATGGATAGAGAAATACTTCCATCATCGAATTTCATAGAGTACAAGCTACATAATAACCAAATAAGATGATGTCTTGGGCCTTCCCCAAGTACTGCAAACTAATATATCATGAGAAAAAATCATTAGAAGCTTTAAAAAATAGTGCTGTATATCTGAGTATTATTGTAAATATTGATTTTATGTGTATACAGAGTAACACAGATATAAAAGATACTTAATATCTTTTATATGTGAGATTAAAAAAAAGCTTCCTATCATCCTACCTTGTTCTTGTTTGACTTGAATCGATTTATGAAAAGCACTTATGTAAGTATAAAGTAATAGTGTCAGTAGTCTTGATGAAATGTTTATTTTTTACTACCCACAAGATTAATTGATCCTGTTGATTTTTTTGTTTGCTTGTTTCCAGATGGTGGGTGTACTTATTTCCACATATATTGTGAATAGTACTCACAGTAGTCTTCTTCAGAAACAAGGTCTGCCTCAAATCAACCAGATTGTTAGCTGGGCAATACTGGGTAAGATGGATTTCAACCAAATGAGGATGACTTTCAGGGAAATGGCGCTGTTTATATTCCCTTTGTTCCACTGCTACTTATTTGTCACTATCTTTTATTATACAGATATTGAAAGAAAAAGAAATTACATAGCATTGAGGAAATTTATATTACCAGTAGCTGTAGTTTTCATGCCAGAAAAAAAATCAAAACTCTTACGAGTGTGCATATGTTGTTGAGAATTGGTTGAGAAAATATTTGTGGTCTGATGATAATGGATTGTATTTAACATCTGTTAAAATCTACAGTGTCATCCCAGAAAAGAGCAGAATTCTGTATAGTTGTCATGGTTGATTTCCATCTGAATTTATAATTTCTCAGTCCCTCTTACCATAAGGAATAGGACACAAAATTAAGTTAGCTGTTTCTTATTGCTAAGGAAAAAAAATTCTTTAGTTGTCTTGCAGTTGATTGTGTATTTTATCAAGCCTAATAAGAGGTTCAAAATGGATTCCTGTACATAAATATTGACATTTCAGAACACAGAAATTTATTTGAAAAAGAAAAATTACTATTTGAATATTTCCGCATTTTCCTTTTGGGGATAACATGATTTTTTTTTAAGGTTGGGGTATGGGAATGGCTGGAGGTGGAGAAAAAGGTGCCCTTCAGTAGTATATGTTTGTATTTTGACATAATATTTTCTTTTTTTCTTTCTTTGGCTAGTTCATTGCCATATGTTCAGAAAACAAACTGAAATTAAACAAAGGAAAGTGAGATTGAGCTCCAAAGGGGAAGTAGAAGCAATGAAAATGTAGATAAAGGATTTAATGCCCTTGAAAACTTTAATCTTTCTTTGTCTTTTTCATTAACAGAAGACTAAGACTAAGAAAGGACTAAGAAAAAACCCAGGATAAAGAAGTAGTAGCAGCAGCATATCTAGACCCATGTGTTTTATCTCTTTTAAAATCTGATTAGCTCCCTTTCCAAATGCATCCACTGCTTTTACCAATTCTATCTTAGATTATGGGAGTTTAGAGCTGAATAATACCTGAGTGATCACGTAGAGTCTGAACCTTCCATTTTATTGAAGAAACTGAGAATTAGAGAATTGTTGGGATTTACTCAGGGCCACATACTGTTGGTGAGTGGACTAGAAAAAGAGCCCAGATCTTCTAATTCCAAGTTAGCATTCTTGGCATCATACTACATTGCCCATTTAGATGTCTATTTGACAAAAGCTAATGATCATATCAACCAATACCATATGTCATTTTTCTCCAGTGTAAATGATATGAATTTTAAAATGTATTTATACCATTATTCTTCATCATCCAGTATTTACAGTTTTAATAGATATACTAAATGAAGTATTGCAGAAAGTAATCAAATCCAAATGAAATCCTCATACTTGTACAACCTTGCAAGGATACTCATCATTAACATAGTCACGCTTAAATTTAAATAAAAGCTTGTCTCATAATAATGCAAAATCTGTTTGGAGTCCCCAGATCTGTAAGTTTCATAACAAAGATACTAACTAGTATAAGTGAGCTTAAGCATGAGCTGTCAGCTAACCCCCCTGGAGAGGCTGTTTCTGAAGTAATAATAATGATAATAACTGACATTACACACACACACACACACATATGCACATATCACTTCAAAATTCTCCTAATATTTGAGAGAGCTACTATCTTATTAATTGCCACCTGGATTTCTGTCATCTAGTTCTTTGCAGAGGTGTTAGCCCTGAACGTAAGATACCTCCCTCCACCCCAAACACACACAAACACCCCTTTGCTTCTTTTCTTTACCTGACAAAACCTGGGAATTGTAGGAGAGCTAAAAGATTGAACCAGACCATAGGATTGTGATAAAAGAGAAAAGATGGATGTTGCAACATCAGCTATGTGACCTTGGGCAAATCATTTCAAATTTCTGGTTTCCTCATTTTATAAAATCAGACTGTTGAAGTAGATTATCTCTAAGGTCCCTTCCAGCTCTAAAGTCCTATAAATAGCTCATATTAATAACTGTTCTCTTTTAAGCCATATGTTTATTATTTATCTAGTAAAAGAACCCAGTGGTAGGGAGAAGAAAAAATTATTCTGAGTTTATTGCTGATTAATGCCCCATCCTATAATTCATATGTTTTAAAACCTGAAGTACTATAGAAACTGCCTGTTTTATACATACAAAACTATTGTACATGATTAAAATTTATTTTATTTTATTTTATTTTTTCCAAAGAGGCTGAATAATTTAAAGAATAGAGAGCTGGCCTCAAAGCCAGGAAGACCCGAGTTTAAATTCCATCTCAGATACATTCTGATTTTGTGACCTTGGGCAAGTCACTTAATCTCTCTATGTTCTAGTCATCTCTCTAAGACTAAGTTGCAAAAAATATGTTACCTTTCATTGGTAGAGGCAATTTCCTTACTTGGAAGTTCCTTATATGAATGAATTTATAAATAGTCCCCATCACTTTATATTTTTCCATTTCATGAATATAACACAAATATATCATTATTACTCCAATTAAATATGGCACATATTATCTCTAAGTGTGCTATTTAATTGTCCTCTTAATTAATCTGGGCTTCATATTCAGGAATAGGTAATGACATGAGTTTCCTGTGGTTAGTCAGCGACAATAATGTTATTTTTCTTAAGGTAAAGTAGAGGGCATTAGGAAATAGTTATCTTACCTCCACAGGAGTCTTATCATGGTGTGGAAATAACACAGAATTCTCTTTTTAAAAATTTCAATTATGCTTTATTTTAGCATTAATTTTTTTTTGCTTTGAGTTCCAATTTGTCTCCCTGTCCTCCTACTGAGAAAAAAAGCCATATGATTATCAATTATACATGTGAAATCATGCAAAACACTTTTCCATATTAGCTATGTTATCAAAAAAGCAAGAAAAATAAAGTAAGTGAAGAAAAGTATGCTTCAATCTGCACTCAGAGTTCATCAATTGTCTCTCAGGAGATGGATAGCACTTTTTATCATGAGTTCTTTGGAATTGTCTTGGATCATGATACATTGAATTCTCAAAGATTGTTTGAATGGCATATATAGCTGTGGCTGGGTAGATTCAAGTATGGGGTTAATAACAGGATCCTATATTTGGTGTGTTTTCTAAGGACAAGCCTCAGTAAATGAAGAGGCTCAGGAAGAGGGGAAAGGAGAATATAAGAAGGAGGGTAGAATCTGGGAGGAAATAGTCATGAGCAAAACAAACTTTAAACTGGAAGAAGGCATAGTAAAGAAAAGGGAAAATGGGGGGGGAGAAGAAAAAGCAATCACTTGAAATACAGAGAGTGGAGAATAGAGAAGAAAAAGTATAAGAAATTGAAACGGTAGAAAATAAATAATTAACTGCCATAACTGTGAATGTTAATGGGATAAACTCACCCATACAACAAAAGAGGTTAGCACAATGGATTCGAAAGCAAAGTCCAGTAATATGTTATTTAAAGAAACACATTTGAAACAAAGATGCAGAGGTATAATAAGGAGTTTGAAGAAATTCTATGATGCCTTAACTGAACAACAAAAAAAGCAAAAATATTATGTTTTCAGATGAGGCAGTAGCAAAAATATACTTAATTAAAAGAGATAAAACAGAAATTACATTTTGCTGAAAGGTAATATAGATAGTGAATTAATTTCCTTATTTAATATATTTGTACCTAATGGCATAGTTTACAAATACTTAAAGGAAATATTAATGAGTTATAAGGAAAATTAGATAACAAACCTATAATAATGGGGGACCACAGTTTACCCATATGAGCTTTAAATAGATCTAAGCAAAAAAAAAAAAAAGAAAAAAGTAAGGAAGTTAATAATGTAAATTTTAGAAAAAATAGATATGATAGACCTGGAAGTTATCAAAATGATAGAGAAAGGAGTATACTTATGTCTCAGCTAGATATGGCACCTTAACAAAAATTGGCCTTGTATTGGGACATAAAAACATCAGAAATGCAGAAAAGAAGAAATATTATACAAATCTTTGATCACAATTCAATAAAAATTATATTAAGTAAAAGGCTCTTTAAAAAAAGTATTAGAAATTAACTGAAGACTAAATAACTTAATCCTAAAGAATTGATGGATCGAAAATAAAATCACAGTTAACAAGAGAAAATGTCATTAAATTTAATGACAACAGTTAAATAATATTCCAACATTTTTGCAATACAGCCAAAGCAGTTCTGGGGGGGATTTTTTTTTTAATATCTAAACACTTTTGTTAGCCAGAGACAATTGATGAGTTGAAATTACATTGAATTAATTGAAATTAAATTGAATTGAATTAAAAATACTTGAAAGCCAACAAACCTCCATTAAATGCCAAAATAGAAATACTGCAATTTAAAGAAATTAACAGAATTGAAAACAAAGAAACTATTGAATTAATAAAACTAGGAGCTCATTTTTCAAGAAAAAGAATCAAATATACAAACCATTAGCTAACTAGATTAAAAAAGAAAAGGAAAACCAAATTACCAGTATGCGAAACAAAAAAGGAAAATATACAACAAATGAAAAACAGATTACATTATTAGAAACTAGTATGCCCAACTATATACCGATAAAACCAACAACTTAAATGAATAAGCAAATATTTACAAAGATAGAATATACTCAAATTAACAGAGCAACCTGATTTCATAGGAAGAAATTGAACAAGACATCAATGAACATCTGAGGAAACAACTCCAGGCCCAGATGGATTCACGAATGAATTCTACAAAATATTCAAAAAACAAGTTCAATATCACATAAATTGTTTACAAAAATAGCAAAAGGAAGGATCCTAGCAGATTCCTTCTGTGCCATTAAATCCTTTTGGTACAGAAACTATGAAGGATGAAAATGGAAAAATAAAACTATAGAACAATGTCCCTAACAAAAGTAGACGGAAAAAAATTTTAAAATAACACATTAACAGTGAGACTGAAACAGTGTAAAACAAAGATTATACACTATGACCAAGTTGGATTTATACCAGGAATGCAGGATTTGTTTTATATTGGAAGACTATGGATAAAATCAAGAAAAATCATACAATCATATCAGTAGATGCAGAAAAACTTAACAAAATGTGAGTTTTGGGCCAGTAAGCCAGAAGTTAACATACTTCTGGAAGGCATGAACCATATTAATTGTGATATTTTTACTATAAACTTAAAAATTTAAATTAAAAAAAGTTTCAGCTAAGTAGAAGAAGGCGGGTATTATTTATCCCCTTTTCCCCTCAAAAAACTGATTGAGAAAATATCATTATATGTACTGAGTCCTTTTTCCTGTCAAATTTTTATTAACATAACTCAGGACCTCATCCATTAGATTTCTTAGTACTAGAGAAAGGAAAGCATCCAATCAACATATTAAAGGTTTGTTGCTCCTACCTGTGCCTAGAGGACAACACTTGTTGTGAACCCCAGTCATGATTCAGCTCTAGTTTTTACTTCAGCATTTCCTCGTTCCTGAGCGAACCAAATCAGAAGACTTCCAGCCTCTTCTGTCAGGGGCACACGAGCATGGGACTTGAGTCACTGTCTAAGCCTGTGTAACCACTAACGAGACACTCATATGCACAGTGTAGGCTAGGACACTAGGACCTAGAATCCCCAATTACCAGGGACTACATTTTTAAATTGAGCCCAAGACTACTTGGGCTAGTAAATGCTTGACACACATCTTTTTTTGTCTCAGTAGTACCTCAATGGAATACTCTTCTCTTCCACTAGACTGTAAGTTCCTTGAGAGCAGGCACTGACTTTTGCCTTTTTTTTTTGTATTGCCATTACTTATACTAGTGCCTGGTACATAGTAGGTATTTAATAAATGCTTATTGGCTTAATAAATGTTGATTCTTAACCATAAACACCTTACTATTGCTGGTGTTCCTTTTATGCCCTGTCTCTAATACCCTATCCCAACCCTCACCCTTAGGCATCATTTCCTTCAGGTACATTTGCCAAGTGTCAACAGTCTTTGCACCTCCACGTTAAACCCTGTGTTGCCACCCTGGATAACTGCCCCATGCTTGCTTTACTGCCAATTATAGACAGATGAGGCTTCACCGTAGTTACATCAGAGGGGTTGTGTGCCTTCATCCAGCTTATATTTTGCAGTTTGTATCAACACCATGCAGTAAACAAAAAGTAATGGTCTAAAATGTATCATAAAAGTTGGTTTGCAAAATCTATGTCTCACAATAACATAAATTATTTTAAATGGGGCTTTCTTCATAGATTTAACCACAGAGAGCAGAGATTTAACCATAAAAATGAAATGTTCACTAGGTAAGTGGGAGAAACTCAGTAAACTTTTTACAATGCAGTGGCCATGAAAATATATTTAATGAGGTAAAAAAAAGAATGTCCTTTACTGCTACCTCATACTCCTAAAAAGTTGTTTGGTGTTTTTCTTTACCCTATAAGAAAAAAAACTAATATAACTCTTGGTTTAGTTAAGTTTCAGAATCTAAGAGCTGGGCAAGACCCCAAAGGGAAGGACATCCTATTGCAACCTATTCCTTTGCTTGATGACCTCCAGTGAGGCATCCTCCCATTCATATTCTGAGCAGTCAATGGGTACCTCAACATAATTATAACTGATATTTATTTTAACACTTCAAAATTTAGAATTCATTTTACATATGTTATTTCATTTTAATACTATGAACGTTTCTGCTTTATTAATGGGAAAAACAACTTCTGGCCAATCATTTTAAACAAATTAATCAAAAATATAGTCTTTATTAAATACAAGCTAGCCAATAACTTGACTAACTATCAAGACTTAAAATGACTTTTTAAAACTGATATATAAATTCTAGTTTAGGTGATTTTGGAGATATTGGACCTACTTTATGATTTTTATTTCATCTGCCAAATAGTATGAAATAATGAACATTTTAAAGTTAATATTGTTATAGTGAGATTTGCCTGAAACTTAAATATACCCAACATGCTAGATATGGATGCATTTAATTCTTAGACTTTTGCATTTGCTTTGGTGGGGTAGGGGTATTTAGAGATTTATATCTAAGGAAGAAAGCCAATAAATAATGCTAAAAAGCAGTAGCCCTTTCAATATGACTGCATTTCACATCCCATAAAGGAAAGCCTTTAAACAGTTGGTTGGTGGAGGAGGGTGATGGAGAGAGCCACAGAAGGGAGAGCAAAGCCACCTCAATATTACTCTCATCCAAAAGACAAAGCTACAGAGAGGTCTCTGAAGGGAGCAGGATGCAAGGGGTTCAGCTGTAGGTGTAGTGGTTTTCAGGCCCAGCATGAGGAAAGGGTTTGATGATCCAGCTAAGAGGTCCCCTCCTGCCCTAGCAAACAGGTAGTGACAAGATCTGGGTCCCTCTTCTTGTTATTACATGCTGAACTCCTGATCTATCCCATAAGACAGGAAGATTTTGGAATAAGGAAGAGGACCAGGTCACAAGAATAACAATGAGAACTAGCATTTACTTACTGCTTTAAAGTTTACAAAGTACTTTTCATATGTGTTAACACAGTTGATCCTCACAATAACCCTGAAAGGTAGGTTTATTATTTTCCCCATTTAACAGATGAGGAAACTGAGTTAGGCAGTGATTAAGTTACTTGTCCCTGTTCACATGCCAATAAGTGGCTGAGACAGGATTCAAACTCAAGTTTGTCCTAACTTCAAGTACTGTACTGCATCCACCTCACCACTTAACTGCCTGAGAGAGGAGTGCCTTGGATGCATCTGATTGATTTCTAACCTCTGATGGGAGTGGGGGTGGGGGTGGACTATCACTTAAGATTCAGTTAGTCAAGAAGCATTTATTAGGCACCTACTATGTATCAGATACTCTTCTAGGGTCTGGAAATACAAAGGAAGGTAAAACATACAGTGCCCATGGTCAAGGAGCTCACATTCTAATAGGAAAAACAACACATAAACCACTATGCACTTATGGAACAGTGGAAAGTCATCTCAGCTAGAAAACACCTGGAGTGAAGGAGTAGGATGAGTAGCTCATGAGTAGGTTGAGGAACTGAGGGCTTGGGGTATTTCAAGGAGAACCAATATGTGTATTGAAGTCTCCTAGTTTGGGAGTATGAGAAGGAAAGAAAAATTGTAAGTGAAGTATCAAACTCATTGAGCAAATAATGGAAGTGAGCCAGGTATCTGTAGACAAGAACTACAAGGATTTTGATCGAGTGGTAGATATGAACAGCACGAACTTCAAGGGAAGAGAGTTTACTAAATGGTGGAGGTAGGAGGAGAACCTGAAGGTGACAGTAGGGAGCAAGGAGTATTTCAATTGCCCATCCTCGGCCAGTGAGCTGAGGAGAATCAGCCTGACAGAAAAAGACTGGCCCCTGCACCAGAGGTTTTTCCAAACAACCACACCTTATAATGTTCAGACATGTCCAGGCCAACAGTAGGCTAGATCTGCTGTGGAGGATTTACTGAAGAGCATAGACAAAAGCTGCCCAGAATGAGAAAACAGGGGTGGGTGGTGAGTTGCATTATTGGTGTGAGTGCCCACGGCGATGAGATCAGAGATCAGTGAGGTGTTGAATGTTTGCATCTGTTGTCTGTTAGGGGAAAAAAAACTTTAAAAATATTTCTTCATAAAAATGACTAAGGCAAATGTGGCCCTAGATTGAATCTTCATGCGTAACACTTGCCTGTAATTATTCTAAATTGTTCTGTGCATTTACTGAAGATAATTTCTACATTTTCATGTCAGTGACACGTGATCTCTTTTATTTTCAGCTTCTTCCTTGATTGTGCCGTTACTGGGTCCCAGGATTGTCTTTCAGCGATTACTTAGTATACTTCTTTCCTTGATGTCAACCTATCTGCTGTTGAGCACAGGGTATACTCTTTATGTGTTAAATCATTTTCAGATTAAAAAAAATATTCCTATCTTAGTGTTTAAATAATTATAAATTTAGAGATATAATATATTTAAGGTGTTAGGTTTTGGTTGGGGCGGGGGGGGGGATTGTGGTGTAATATGCTATTTAACTTTTTCTAGAATTCTGCTCTTAAGGATTTGTTTTCCATCTGAATTCCTGTACTGCTTCAGCCACATGCTAGTAGTATGATCTGGGGCAAGTCAATTTTGTGAGACCCAGTTTCCTCCTCTGTAAAGTTCCACATCAGTGGAAGGAGTTCCCCACATTGATGAAATCACAGATCCAGACCCCAAAAAAAAAAAGGACAACTGTGCCTCAAAGGGATTCTGGTGTGATTTGCCATTTGACTAGGAGAGCTCTAAGGTTTGTCTAAGGCAGCTGGGTGGCTCAGTGGATACAGAGCTGGACCTGGAGTCAGGAAGATCTGAGTTCAAATTTGGCTTCACTTATTTACTAGATGTGTGATCCTGGGCAAGTCACTTACCCTCCATTTGCCTTAATCTGCTGGAGAAGGAAATGGCAAACCACTCCAGCATCTCTGCCAAGAAAACCTCACAAGCAGTATGGGTGTGCTGTGGTCCATGGGGTCAAAAGAGCTGTCCCAGCTCTAAATCTGTGTTCCTTTGATCTTTGTTAGATGAGGGGGCATCTGTCTTATTTCCAGATTGCCCCCAGTTCAGATGACCCTATGAAGCTGGTATTTCTAGGACTTAGGGACACTTAAAATCTTTTGTTTATTTATTCTAGCAAGCCTGTGATTCTGTTTCAGCTCAAGATCAGTTGGGTAATTACAGGCTCAGTTCAAAGCAAATACTAGTATCTAAGGTGTTTAAGGGAGGAGACAAGGTCAAGAGTAAGCTAAAAATCTTTAAACCAACTCTGGCTATATTTTGCATGTCAGGACCAGGGCTTAGCTTCAAAACCAGACTTGTCTACATAGGAGTATAAATCATGCCTTGACATTTGCCTGCAATTATGCTGCATGACTGCCTTCCCCTGCTTGCCCAAGCCATACTTCGTTTCAGTCCCCCACCATCCTCTCACCCACAAGTACACAAGTACCCTCCATCCTACCTCTCTTTATTTGTGTTACCTCTGTCCTTACTCCTGGAAAAAAGTATGTTACCCTGTGCCTCCAGTTATTGTCCTTGATTCTAAACAAAAATAACTATCCTTGTCACCATTCCCCAACATGTGTTGTTCCCCCCATTAGAATTCAAACTCCTGCTGGGCAAAGACTGTTTTGTATTCCCGGCCTTGTTGTTCAGTCATGTTCAGTTGTGTCTGACTCTTTGTAACCCCATTTTGGGTTTTCTTGTTTTTGAAGGTACTAGAGTGGTTTGCCATTTCCTTCTCCAGCTCATTTGACAGATGAGGAAACTAAGGCAAACAGGTTTAAATGACTTCCCCAGAGTCCCTTAGCTAGTAAGTTTCTGAGGCAGGATTTGAACTCAGGGAGTTGAATTTCTAAGCCTGGCTCTCTATCCACTGTCCCCCCAGCTGCCCATTTCCAGCAGCTGGTGCTTAGTAAATACCTTTTTTCATTCATTCAGTAGACCATTATATACCCAAACACATGCTGGCCAAAAACCAGATGGACTTAAGGAAACAAATAGTGAGTTCTGTGGATAGGCCCAACAATATGCTCAGACTGGCTAAGTGACTGAGGAGTGGATAAGTATCCATTTGAACCATCACAACCACAAGCAGCAGATTTAGAGGAGGCTGCAGTGACTTCAAAAAGCATAAGCAAACTGAGGATGGACGAGCATCCCCTCCTCACCCCACAATGATCACTCTGGCATTTCTCCTCAAGCTGTCATCTGAGCCTCCCTGCTGTGCGGGGGACTTGTTACTGTGAAATAAATAGCGTGACTCAGTTTCAATCCAACAAGCATTTGTTAAGCTTTTACTACTGGCTAGGCGTTGGTGATATAAAGACAGAATGAAAAGCAGTCCTTATGAAGTTTGCATTCCACAGGAGCAGTGTGTTAACTTTAACTTTAATTTTTAAATTTTCACTTATTTTCCAGCTGCAATTATAGTTAATTACAATGAGAGTTACAATTTCAGTTATAATCCTTAATGAATTTTAAATTATTTCTCTAACCCTAATTTTTAAATTTTCACTTATTTTCTGGCTACAGTTATATTCAATTACAATGAGAGCTACAATTTCAGTTATAATCCTTAATGAAATTTAAATTATTTGTTTTACAAAAATTTGACTTACATGTAAATTTTTAGAGTCCACGTCTATTTCTAAAGTAAGGTACAACCAGATGGTTTAATTTCAACCATTTCAGATTGCCTGGGAAAGTTGGTTTGAATTATTTTTTAATGGGGACCTATAGAACAGCTAAAAGGAAAGCAGTTTTATTGTTTTATAATACACATACACGTAATTTAGAATAAAACTTTATACTAAATCCAGAGTTATCACATAGAGGTCTTATTTCCTTGCATTAATGAAAAGCTGAGAGTCACTTTTAATCAGCATATTAATCCTTCTGCCTAAACAGATGTGCTTAAAAACATCCTCTTCTCTTCTTATGAAATTTTTTTTGGTTATGCATTTGCCCACCATTCTTTTCAAAGTTACTATAAAAAATGTTTCCAGTGGACAACTGACCAAATTTCATAAAAATTCCAATTAGCGATATCCAAATAAGTAAGGTCTTATTGTGTGTATGTATGTATGTATACATTGAGTGTATATATGTACATGCACAATATAAACATTGTTATATAACATGTATGTGTGTTATATAATATGTATTCATATAATATGTATTCATGTCTGTGCATCTACATATAAGTGTGTATCTGTATTATATACTATATGTATATATAGTATTGTGTATTGTAACCATGTATATTATATATCTGTGTGCATGTGCATATATTACAC
>CM053580.1:352954582-352979808 GCA_028627135.1 Pseudochirops cupreus | reverse complement strand
TATATATATATGTATATAAGTATGTATTATAATATATTTATCTTATGTAACATGTATATATGTATATATTGTCTGTTATTCCATGTGCATGTGTGTATTGTATGGGGGGAGCCTATATATGATAATTTACTTTAAAAAATGAAGAGCTCTGGACTTGGACTCAGGAGAGCTGGGGCCAAACCTGATTGCTGTGTGATCTTGGCTAGGTCACTTAACCTTTGAGAACTTTGGTTTCCTCACTAGTAAGCGTAATGACAGTTGTATTACCTACATCACAGATTTGTGAGGAAAGGCAACCTTACCCATGTTCAAGTGCTTTATGAGGTAACTCTAGGGCAGCCTAGCGTAAAGGAGTGAGCTTGGTTCTCTGCTCAGAGGGTGCCAGTTCAAACACCAGCCCTTGGCCTGAGACCAGACCCTATGTGACTGAGCAGGTCACGCCTCTGGGCCTCAGCTACCTCATCTGTGAATGAGGGCGTCGGACTCGAAGATCTCTAAAGTCCCGCCCAGCCCTAAACATATGATCCTGTGATTGAACTAATCCAGCAGACCGTTTATATTTGTGTTTCCAGCAATAAAAATAATGCAGTTTTCAGGCTTCAGTGTAAAAGTTTAAAAGTCATTGGCCCCATCTGCTGAAAACTTGCCTTTTTGATTCTGTTAATCAGTAAACAAATATTTACCCCAAAATGTGATGAGTTCTAAGGTTGATACGAATGAATATGATGTAGTCCCTGCTTGCCCAAAAGGAGCAAGGAGAGCTCAAGTGTGACCAGGTGCTCTGGGATAGCGCAGTCAGAATCAAAGTCAAATCAAAGCAGGTGGGGGTACAGTGGGACGCTTTCAAAGATTACGTATCTCCGTGTTAATTGCTGCTTCCTAATGGGAAGGGTCTCTGGCTTCCTGTGCAGCCTTATGCCTTGTGGGTCTGCACAGTTTTGAGAAGGTCTGGCTTTCAAAGTATTTGGAGCTCTGTTAACAGAGTGTATTTGAACTCTTTCCTCCACAAATCCCGTGAGACAGAAAGCAGACATACATCCCGAGGACAGGACAGAGGATTCTACTGGTTCAAAACCTTCTTAAGACTCTTGCTATCTAATGCATATATCTCATGTAAGGATGGAGGCCTTGAGACTAGGATTGAACCAGGGTGCTAATGCTGCCAACACAAAATTTATAGTCCTATTGGGTAAATAAGACATACACACATGGAAAAATTAGTAAATAAAATAATAATTAATATGAAGTGCTAATCATGTGGTACAGCCACTAAGTGTAAAAGTGCTTAGAGAAAAAAAAAAGATATGACCATGGGTGGGCATTGTTAGGAATACCTCCTGAGAAGAGCTCAGATTTGAGCAGAGCCTTAAAGAAATAGATATCACAAATCCATTCCACCAAATAATTGTAGTTTATTTTCTCCAGCATAAATATTTATAAACAAGCTTAGACCTGTTTATTTCTTTTTAATTTTCTGAGGTTTTATAGCATTTCATTTTTTGGGAACATTTGAGGAGTAAGGAAAAGGATATTTTTAAACTTCCTATTCCTTTAAATATATTCATAGTATCATAGATTTAGAATTGAGGGTTACCTTGGAGGTCATATAGCCCAATCCCATCTTTTTACAGATAAAGAAACTGAGGCCCAGAAAGGTTAAGTGATTGCCCAACGTCACACAGCTTAGTAAGTAACAGAGCCTGGTTCTTTCACTCTTTCCACAGCCTCGTGCCCCACCTTCACACCTACCCCCTACCCCTACACACTAATTGTGTTAACTATGGGCAGATTATTCTACCTTTCTCTCAATTTCCTTGTCCGTAAAATGAATATAATGACTTGTCTTGCCAAAGTCAGATAAAACCATAGAACACCATGTAAATGTGAGGTAGTAATAATAATAATGTACAGTTACAGGACAAACATTTAGTGCTGGTATCTGTACAGGTTTAATTAATTGACATGCATGGTATTAAGATTAGCTTTATATGTATGGTTTTATTTTTTCCTGGTGTAGGTATGAAGCTTTTTTTCCCTTTGTGTTGTCTTGCTTAATGTTGGTTTGGATACACGTGGAACAAGAAACACTACAACAGTCGGGTGTTTCATGCACACAAAAGGTAACATCTCAGGACATTTCTTCTATACATGAGAATATAAAAGTCACATTTATTCTCTTCTCTTTGAAATTTTTCAGTGTCATTGGATTAAAGTTTTTATTACTTAACATTTTAGAGTTTATTGTAGATTACCTTCTGATTAAATAGAAATCATTAGTCAATTTAATAGCTTTTGTCAATTTTTTTTAAACAACCAGTTTGTAAAGAGATTTGTCAGCCCTCACAAATGAGAGTAGGCTTATTGTTATGCAGGTAGTATGGAGTTACAAGCGCTTCTAGCAGTCCACTGCATAAAATCAATGATGCAAAGGAAAAAACAATATAGGTGAGAGAAATAGACAAGAAGTATCCTCATCTTATTTCCCCATTTTCCTCATCCCTTTCTTTTTCTGTTTCTAGTCTGAAAAACCATTGCATTGTCATTTACAGAGCTATGAATTTGACCCTAAATGACTTGTAACTTGACTGTCTTTCGCTTATTTTCCTAACCATCTCATTTTAAAATGTTTTCTCCATTACATCAGTGCCTAAGGGTCCTGTCTCAGATGGTTTCTTTAATACAATGCACTTATACTCGTTCAAGCCATTCCACCATCTAAGGACATTTTGTCAAGCTGAGCTAGATAGGTGGAATGACATCCTAACCTTCCTCTTTTCTTAGAAATGTTACTTATAATTACATAGAATCAGTACAAGGAAATACAAAATTTTTACCAAGGCCACTTGAAGGAAATGCTGCTGTAAAATTCTTTCAATCAACTCTATTTCCTGAGATAACAGGGATTAACACTGGCTTATTAGGGAAGAAAAAAAATGGAGAAAATAAAACAGGAGAATTCATTGTAGTTGATTGTGTGATGACTCTCTTTAAATTTCATGTAGACAGCTTAGAAACTTTCAAGTGAAAGGGTGTTTTTGTATGGATTAAGCAAAGGGTCAGAGATTCTCCTTAACCTTTCTATCATTTGTCTCTCTATTGTTCTAATTAATTTTAAACATTTATTTAGCACCGAGGGACCAGGCACTTTTCCAGGTGCTGGAGATGTAAAGACAGACAAGTCCTTGCTCGGAACGGTTCACAGTCCCATCTTATAAACAGTTTCAAAAATAATATTTTATATCTTTAAAACTGTGGTTTTATTATTATACGTGTTATATTATACGTATTATCATTCAATTAAAACTGTGGCACAAATAGAATGATATTATATGTATTATAATTCAATTAAAACTGTGGCACAAATAGAATGATATTGTATGTATTATAATTCAATTAAAACTGTGGCACAAATAGAATGATATTATGTGTATTATCATTCAATCAAGAGGTATGCCCACTGTGTGCCAAGTACTGTGCTAGGCAATGGGAATCCAAAACCAAAATGGTCCCTGCTCTCAAGGAGCCTACATTTTGTTGGGAGGTAGCATGTACATAACAAAGTGCATACATGATAGATACAAAATGAAAACAAGCGCATATTTGTTTTTCAGGGGAGGTAAGAAGTTTCAGACTCAACTTCATTGTTGATAAATCTAACCTTACTTTTCCTGGAATGAGTAGGAAAAAACATATCAAGAGCTTTATTTTTAAAATAACATGGAGGAAAATTATTTAAATTTATGCTTTAGCTTTGACTTCCAATTGCTACCGCCAGGCAAAGCAGTAAACAGTGAACCTGCTGCAGAGGAATTTAATACCTTTGTAATTTTTACCAATGAAAGAATATTCACTGGCCTCTTAACTGGGTGTGGGTAATGTTTGTATAAGAAGCGTGGTTGTTTATTGACAGTAAAAGCGAAACTGAGAAATATTTCACTATACGATATTTTTTCAATCCATCCTTCATCTGGACTTAAATGGAAATTTTTGTCCATGTAAATTCAGCTTGTGATAAATGGTTCTTTAGAGAAATGAGTCTAAAGTGAAGGAAACTAGAAGACTCAGCAAAACACAGATCCTTTCTATTCTTTATAAAGCACTAGAATACCACTGGGTTCAGTATAACAGTGACAATATACAATGCCTTTCTGGCAGATTTTATTAAAGTATAATTAAGCTAAAAAAAGATTTGTCACTAAAGTTTCAGTATGGTTTGCCATTCTAGCTAGTGTAAATAGGAATGGAATAATTCTTTATTCACTTCCCTATAAATTTACCATTTATTTTCCAGGTAAACCAACAGGGTATCATGTATTGATTTTTTTCCTTATTGCTTTCACAGCTCACCAGTATCCATTTTGCCTATAATACAGATATAACTCAGTTCCGGCAACTCCACCTGGATGACATTCGTAGGTCCTTCTTCTTTGTATCCTTTGTTACGATTCTTGTTTTAAAGAGTCATGACATCAAATTAAACAGTCATTTCACTTTCTCGGTAGAATATTACATTTTTTTAGTATAGTCAGTTTTACAAATCTCTAGATATTTTTTGAAGGACTATTTTTTTATGTCTCACATTTGGCTTCTTTTTTGACAGTTGTCTTTCCAGTTGGGACCTTGTCTTGAATTATTTGGTTGATTAGCAGAGCTTTTGAGATTTGCCCATCTGGAGCTACCGACTCATTAGTGTCATATAGTGCTATTTTTAAATATATTTTAATTTTCTGTTAATTCTTCACTATCATTTGGTGGTAGCCTTGGGAAAGAAAAGTCAGCTGCTCATCTAGTATTCAAAGCGATCACACTACTTTGCTGAGTTGGAAAACTTTAGAAACAGCATGCAGGTTATAATTTCCCCTGTTCCAAAACCTTAACCTACCTTTATAAAAAAAGAGGTAGACTTAAATGACTATGACCTCCTGTTTTATTATATGATACTGTAAGAATGAATTTGGCCAAATCTTATAAGCTTTTCTTATGCCTTTGGCATCTCTAATTTTACAATTATTCATCTCTAGATAATAGCCAACATAACCTATAGAAAAGCCAAATGGTTAGCCATAAGCACATGTAACTAGTAGGAAGAATTACAATTGTTTGTTTCTGTCCAGGAAGTAAATTGGAAGAAGAGTTTGCAAATGCTTTTTCCCTCTATTCCCCCTGAGGTCTCAGGATGAGCATCCTGACTGGTCTCCTTTAAATATAAGTCTTACAATAGATATTTTTGAAAGGTGTCATACAATCTAGGCAAGTACAGAACTTGATTTTTGATATTTTTCATATTTCAGGTTATATGAACTGATATTTTAGGATTGGAGAGTTTTTAGAACTGGAAAAGATTTTAGACCAAGGAGTTCTCAACTTTTTAATGTCATGGATCTATTTTGCACTCTGGTGAAGCCCACACATTCCCCTTCACAGAAGGATGTTTTGTGGTCTGCATTCAAAATGGAAAGAAATGCAAAATTTCAATTAGACATAAGCAAAAATAAATGTGTCTTTTTTTCCCTATTCAAGTAGTTCACCAATCTGAAATCTCTCCATGGACTCCAGGTTAAGAACCTCTGCCTTAGTGGTTATCTATTCCACTGCCTAATGACTCCATTTTAATCAATCAAGCATTTAAACAAGCATTTCTCGAACACTTCCTGTATATATCAGACACTGTGACAAGAATTGAGAATACAAAGAAAACATGGAAATAATCCCTACCTTTAAGGAACTTACATTCACATTTTGTATCTTTTTTTACTTTGAGGATCTATTATTAGGGATTTTCCCTTGACTGGTTTAGGTCACAACCTTTCCCCAACTTAGTAGTGTTTTAAAATGAGCTCCTGTGGTCAAAACTACTAATCATGGCTGCACAAGGAGGTGAGCTCCAGATTAGAGGAAGACAGATCTCAGATAAAATACATACAGTCCAGTATGGGCCCATACACAAAGCCTTTCCAGTGGGGTGGAGGCCCCCAAAGTCTGCATTTTCTTGGCACAGCATCTGAAAACTACTAATGCCACATTACAGTAAGACTCTAAGGGAAGCCATTCTCTTACCTCTCTGATAATGGGCAACCAACATGTCACTTGCAGTGAGGAGGAAGGAGCTCTGGGCAGTCCAAGTGTTAAATGGGGCTATACCTAAATGTTTTGAGGATTCATGATCTTTTGAACATTGGTGTCCCTCCACCAATTCAGATCACAAAGTTTAAATGAGGTACAGTCACCACCATCATGGAGCAGAGGTGAAAATACCTCATGCGAGGCTGTAGAAATAGACTAGGCAGGCTGTAAGAATTAAGGCTGTGGCAGTAGAAGCCAAAAAGAATGGGTGTGAAAGATATTGTAGAGGTGGCTCATTGGACTTAGAGATAACTGATTAGTCAGTTAATAAATATTTATTAAGCACTATGTCAATACATATGTCATGTATGGTGCTAAATGCTAGGGTTACAAAAAGAGACAGAAAATAGTCCCTGTCTCAAGGAGCTCACTATGTAACAGGGACTACAGCAAGTAAGCTAGTATGTCCAAATGAGCTATATACAGGATAAACAGGAAATAAGTAAAAGAGGGAAGACATTTAATTAGGAGGGTTTGGGAAAAGGCTTACTTATAGAGGATGAAATTTTAGTTGGGATTTGAAGGAAACCATGAGATAGAGATGAAGAGGGGGAGCATCCCGGGCGTGGGCGATGGTCAGAAAGAATGCCTAGAGCTGAGAAATGTAGTGTCTTATTTGTGAAGTGGCCAGGAGACCCATGTCACGACAGGAACTAAAGCGTAAGAAGGGCAGGAGGGGCTTGTTGTGGGACTTTGAATGCCCAAAAGAGCATTTTGTATTTGATCCTGGAAGTGATAGAGAGCTTCTCAAGTTTATTGAGTAGGGGTAGGACGTGGTTGGATCTGATTATATATGAGAGCTAAGGAAGAGTAAAAAAATACAAAGTAACACTAAGATTTTGAACATGAGAAACTCAGTGAATTTTTTGTCCTGGCATAAAGTGATAAAATTTAAAAGAATAGCAGATTTAAGGAAAATGAGTTCAGTTTGAGACGTTTTGAGTTTCAGGAACATCCAGCATAACATCCAGGTGAGAACGTCCTATAATCAGTTGCAGATACAGGTCTTTAAGTAGTTGTGTGGAGATCTTCTACAAATCCCTTAATTTGAGAGAAAACTCAACCTCAGAAAGTTTCATTACTACCATTAAAACTCATCTGGTTAGTGGTAGAAAATGTATTAGAACCCAGGCCTCTGTCTTCCTAGTCTAGGAGCTCTTCCTCTACACAGAAAAGTCAAGATTGACCTGTGTTTGAGTCTCAACTCTGATATTTGATCATTTGAGAGGTAGTTGCTATTATTAACCCCATTTTGCAGATGAAGAATGTTGCAAGGCTGAGAGATATGGAAGTGCCTTGCCCAGGGTTACAAAGGTAGGTACCAGTTGATGCAGGATTAGAATTCAGTCTTCCTAGCTCCCAGTCCATCCCTCTGTCTACTCCTTTAAGCTGCCCCTCAAATTATCAAATGGAAGCAGTGAGACTTTCTGAGCTTGAGTTTTCTCTCAAATTAAGGGGTTTGTAGAAAATCCAGTGAGGTCAGATATGTCAGACAGAGTACCTTGTATACTCTGAGAGAACTGACTTTCAGATAAGGTTAATATGGCATGTTTCCTACTTTGTGATTCCTCTTTGTGATCATGGCTTCTTTTTCTAAATGCCTAGAAGACATCCCTTTAATATTACATCCTAGAATTCTAACAGAGGCATTGTGGTATAGTGAATAGAGGGCTAACCTCAGAGTCAGGAGCACCTGCAGTAAAACTAGAGGAGGAGATAAGAGGAGGAAGGTAGGCTAGTGCCATGTCATAGATGTTCTTGAATGCTGCATTTAGGAGTTCAAACTTTATTTGCTAGGGAGTAGGGAGTTGATAAAGGTTTTAGGACAGGGGGTTTTAACCTTTCTTTTATCATAGACACCTTTGGCAGTATGGTAGAGTCTGTGGACCATAAGCCTCTTTATGGTTTTAATGTTTTTAAATGCACAAAGTAAAATACACAAGATTACAAAGGAAACCAATTTTATGGGAATAAGATTTTCGATTTTTTTTAGAACAAGTTCATAGAACTCCAGTCAAGAATATCTCTTTTAAGAGGAACTCAGACCTGTGGATAAAATGATCCTGCTTTATATTGAATGAGGAAAGATACTAAACATGATAACAATTGCCAGAAGATTGCTACAGTAAAGGTGGCAAAGAGGGCCTATACTTTGAAAGGCATTAGTGGAAATAAAAAGGGGAAGTTGGATGTGTTGAAAGTTGGTATTAAAGATGATGCAGAGGAAAGAGTCTAATATAACCCCAAGGTTTTGAAGATGGGATACTGGGTGGTTTCCTGACTTATCTGATCCTTTCCTTAGCTCTGTCCAGGTTTTCTTCATAGTAACAGCCTTTTTTGGGACTGGAAACATAGCTTCTATTAACAGGTAATCTTTCACACTCTTTTTCACACTCTTACTACAAAACAATATGATCATACTAAAAGGCATTATAACTAGTTGGTGAAAATTTTGTTTTATATAGCAAACGCAAAGCCATATATGAAAGTGTTATCTTGATTCTGTGAAATAACTTCTCAAAAAAGGAAAAAAACCTAAGGTTTTTGAAGTCAGCCTCTACTACCTACATAAATTGATAATGTTGCCCTGATGAATATTGGTTTGTAACAATGTCAAAGATACCCCATAATAACTTGTTTGACCAATCATCTATTAATAACATTAATATCATAAAACTAACAGCCTTCTGTAACATTAAATATACTATATTTTGAAAAAGATTTAACATTTCGTGAATTCACTTAAATGCATTTTAATGAATACTACATTTAAAAAGTACACTGTACCTTTCCAGTAATCCTTTTTTTCATCTTGATGTGTTTCCTCAGCTTTGATCCTTCTTCTGTATATTGCTTCCTGACTGTGTTTAGCCCCTTTATGATGGGATCCTTGATGATGTGGAAGGTTAGTGATTATACTTGCTAATGCCATTCTTTCAGGGACCCAGTAATATATCTTAGTCCAAGTTCATGTCTTTTTTTGAGAACATGTACAAAAAACGATCTGATTTATGCCCTCTTTTGTGAAATCACAGACATTTAGTTATCCTTGGGAAGAAGATTAGAACTTGGTACACTAGACTGGTTGTCTCTGTGATGGGGGTAGCTCTTCATTACAAGTCCATTGGACTAAGGGTTCAGATTGGCATAGGGAGTCTTTGTAGAGGCAACAGAAACTTACTAGGAAGCTTTATAATTCTCCTACTCTTGGAGATTTTACCCAGCTCCAGTTCCAAAGCACGCCCCAGTGATGAGCTGCAAGGCCTGGTTGCCCCCCAGGAGAGCTGTGCATCTCTAACAAGCCACGCTTTTTTGGGGAGTGTTAATCAAAAGTCTAGGAACTTGATGAAAGTCATTAAGAGTCTATAAGTGGATCTGCTTGAAGAGCTGTCCAGAGCTTCAGGACCTCTGGGCTGGAGAACTTTGTATTGGCTTAAAGGTTTTCTTTTGTGATTCATTTGTCTCATGGATCGTTTACAATTTACAGAATACTTTTTTGTGTTGATTCCTTTTTTTTTCAGTGTAACCTCTAATTTCTTCATTTCAAATTAGGTCCCCCAGAACTGCAAGGCTTACTGTGTGAAACTGATTGATGCCTAATTATTTGTCGAGTCCTAACCCTGAGTACCATATTTACAGAAGGTGTCTTCACCCAGTCTGCTTAAAAATCTACTTTTGTTCTCTTGTTAATACTATATAATAAATTTCAAAAATATGTTCCACATCTTTCTCACAGTGCTGTCTCTACTGTATTATAAAAAACTTGAAACTGTTTTCTTAACTCCCTGTTGATTTCATTAAGCAAACCTTGATTGTTTTTTCATCTCCTTATTCTACTTAAAAATAAGTAAGTCTTGGAAAAGACTGTTAGCAGCTTTTAAAAATTATAATGGCCAGCACAATAACTTTCAAACTCAAATGCAATTAATTTTATTAAAAAAAAAATTTGAAGTGCCTACTAATGTTTAAGCATTATACTGACAGTTAGAGATAGAACAAGAATTATATAATCCCTCAAGAAACTTAGAGTAAAAGGGAGCAGGGGGATAGGAGAAATGCAGCAGGGGCACATATGAGTCTATATAAAGCAATTTGTTGAGAAAGAGCACACTGAACAATTGGGGGAAGGGGTGCAATCAGCAAAGGCTTCACCTAAGAGATGGTACTTAAGTAAAGCCAAGTGGAGAGAACCCTCCGTGCTTGTGGAATGGCCTGTGCAAAGACAGAGAGGTGAGAGATGCATGGAGTGCTGAGATCAGGAAGCACTTAGTAGAAGTAACTCCTGGGCAGCAAGGGAGTACAAATAGAGCTCTGGACCTAGAGTCAGGAAGACTTGAGTTCAAGTGTGGCCACAGATACTTAATAGCTGTGTGACCCTGTGAAAATCAGTTAGCCTCTGTCTAGTTCAGTTTCCTCATCTTTACGACGGAGTTAATAAAAGCATCTGCCTCCTCGTAGGGTTCTTGTGAGGATAAAGTGAGACAATATTTGTCAAGTGCTATATAAATGCTAGCTGTTACTGTTACTGTTGCTGTTGTTGTTCAACAACAATGTAATTAGGGGGCGGCTAGGTGGCACAGTGAAGAGAGCACCAGCCCTGAAGTCAGGAGGACCTGAGTTCAAATCCAGATGCAGACACTTAACACTTACCAGCCATGTGACCTTGGGCGAGTCACTTAATCCCAACTGCCCCATGAAAAAAGCAAAAAAATTTTAAAAAAATAAAACAACAACAACAACATAATTAGGAAAATAATATTTGTTAACTGTTTTTGCTTTGGGAAATGTTGGTTCTCTAAGAACCTTATTTTCCTTTTGTGATAATCTTATTTTTTAAAGTATTTATCTTTATGAATGGTGCTAGTGATAGCTGTGTAATCTTAGAAGCCTTTTCTCATATTTGTCTTTCCATTAACTTTATACTATCAACTCTACATTTGGGAATAATCAGTAAAGAGCTGTTTAAACAAAGCTTTGTAAAGTAACATAAAAATTTCAAACAAAAGAAATCGGCGAAGCATCCTGCCCGCTTTGTTTGATTTGCCGTGTTAATCTCTCCCCGTTGTTGGCATTCTTTCCCTTTCCCGTCCATTCAGCCTGGAAGTTCTTGAATGTCCTGTATTGTACATGAATAATTTTCTTCTTGACGGCATAATTCGAACATTTGCATCAGTGAATGCAACTGAGCAAAGACTTTTAATAGGCTTTTATTAGAAATGCGTGATGATGCTTTTATCTTTCATGCTGCACATAAGTGACTAATGAAGATTTTTTTTTTATCCGTGTAGTCAACATTCTGTAAGTCATTTCAGATGGATTTCCACCCACTTCTTCTATGGCAGCATTTGATTATTCTACTGTTTGCTGTACTGTGATACGTTGCAAAGAAGAATTGAGATTTTTTTTTTTTATAAAATGTTTACATAAGTAGAAATGGTATTTTTTTTAATTTTTGTTTTTGCTTTTTGGAGGGGGGAAGGCAGGGCAATTGGGGTTAAGTAACTTGCCCAAGGTCATACAACTAAGTGTTAAGAGTCTGAGGGTGGATTTGAACTCAGGTCCTCCTGACTCTGGGGCTGGAGCTCTATTCACTGCGCCACCTAGCCACCCTGAAATGGCATTTGTTTTGAACTATTTCACAAATCCTTCAAAGATGCACGGTCTCCTTTGTGTTTTAAACAGATTTTAATTCCTTTTGTTCTTGTGATGTGTGCTTTTGAAGCGATTCAGTTAACAACCCAACTCTCATCAAAAAGGTAAAGTAATTGTTGCCAAACATTTTTGGTCATTTTTACCGGGTGTGAATAAATGTTTTTTGGGGTGCTTCATGTGATTGTTAGTACATTCATATAAAATAGATCAGCTACAAAAATTCAAGATTTTCTTTCATTCAGTCAGGGTTCACTTTGTCAATAAAGGAACTAAGTTGTTTGGAGCCATTTTGCAGACATGTGCTTTCATAGTTGTAGTATCATGCATGTAATAAAGAGATGCTCTGAACTGTACAGTAATAAATAAATATTGATCTGGCCTCAGACACTTATTAGTAGTGTACTCCCAGAAAAGTCACTTACCTTTTGCTTAACTCAGTTTTCTCATCTATAAAATGGGAATAACACTAGCATCTACCTCCCAGGAATGTTAGGATAAAAAACTGTCTAGAAGATTGAATTATCCAGAATGACTGACTCCTCCATGGGTTCTAGAGTTTTGCAATTTTAAAGAACTCCTTTCATTTGATTCATTACTTAAATATATATTAAGTAAAATGAACTAGAAGAACTACATTAGCATTGTTTCATTTTTCATACCTTGAAATTCACCTTTCTAGCTATAAATAATCCACATATCCTCTCAGTCTTCATTTCCATGCATTTGGCAAATAGAGTTAGAAGCATTCTTCTAAAACTTTGGGGATTTTCTTTTTGAAAAGTCACTTTTAAACAGTCAAGACCCTGGAGGAAAAGTTGTCAACAGAACTATTTGCCTTCCACTAGCAAAATGGTCTCATTGGCATAGAGTTGATCAACCTTCTTGAAAGACACTTAAGAAAAATTAAAGCATCTTAATAGAGTTTTGTTTTTCTTGAATCAGGATCCTGCATATCCTAAGTTGAAAGAGAGGAGCAATATTAGCATAAATTTACATATTCTTCTTGATGAGGTTAAAGTAGACCAGAGATCTGGGTGCTGTTATTATGCATGTACCATAATTTTTAAAAATTGCTTTCTCTCATTATTTAAAAATATCAAGTCTCATTACCAGTCAAATCAAAGATATTTATGTGTTTTTGCAGAATATTTCTGTGTTTGAAGTTGCATTTTTAATGAGCGCTCAGGCCTTGTCCAAAGCAATGCTACAGTTCTATCAGCTAGTCACTTAAATGCAATAAAACACAAGGAATGACATGCCATTTTCTCTCTGTATAATTGGGTTAGGTGAGAGAGATGGAATTTGCGGTGAAGTTTTAGTAAAGACAAGGAAGGTGACTTATGCAATAAGTTGAAAACTGATTTAAGTGTAGTACCCTTTTGAGGATACCTCCCTAACTGGAATTCACAGATTAAGCCCCCGGAGGATAACAACTCATGAGTTCAAGATGCTTTGGAGGTCTGTCATCTTAAAACTATAGCTCATAAACCCTTACCTAGTCTGTAGTCAACCAGAGGATACAATCAGCCCAAAGCAAAGGCATTTGCTAAAATGGCATGGTCAGAACAGTAGCAACAAAACATTTCCCCTGTAAATCTGGGGCATATTTTCCCATATATACCTACTGTGACAGTGTGAAGAATGGATATCTGTGGAGTTCATGGGTAAAGAGGCATATGCATTGGGAGTCTATGCAGCCAAGGCATGTTTGAGTAGGAGCAACTCACACTTCTGATAGTACAGAGTTTTGATTGATTATTGATTCTACAGAGTGTTGATGCTCTTTTGCCACTCTGCTGATGTTGGTCTCACAGTCTCTATTAGATGCTATTTCACTGCTTTGCTGTAGGTACCACCACCTCCAGCTTCTGGCTCTGCTGCAATAGTGCCCTACAGTACAGTTTTTCCAAGAAGGGCCAGAAATCAGCAGAAATTTCCTTGGTAATGCTGAAAATCTCCTTTCTCCAACAACTACTTGGTCCTGTAGCTCAACTCCCTAGAAGGCTGGGTTCATTTGCTTTTTAAAATATCAGTATGTATATCAGGACAAGACCATAATCTTTGAAAATGTTGGTTATTTACAAACTACAAATGAGTGATTCTTAATGACAGGAAGGGACTTTGCCTCACATCCTTACATGTTGATTGCTTTATATAACATTAAACTTCTGTAAAAATGCACAGGCTCGGAATTTAAAGTGGCCTCAAAGGTCTTTGAGTCCAACCCATATGTGAGCAAGAATTCTTTCTACCACTGATCCAAGTAATCAACTAGAAAAGAAACCTACTGCCTCCTGATATAATCTATTCTACATTTAAACAGATCTAATTATTAGACAGATGTGCCTTACATTGAGCCAAAATTTAAATCTCTAGCTTCCAGTCACTTTCTCTCTAGAACAGGACAGAGCAAGTCTAGTCCCTCTTCTGTATTTGAGCTGTTCAAATATTGATGACATCTTTCATGTCCCTCCAAGTCTTCTTTTCCTCAGTCTAAACATCCCTAGTTTCTTCAACCATCCATATATGGAATTATCTGGAGACCCTTTACCATCCAAGTTTTCTCTCTGCATATTCTCCTACTCAATGCCTTTCTTAAAATATGGCATCTAGGAGTTAATATATATGTTCTGACTAGGGCAGAGTCCAGAGATATTATCATCTTTTGTACACTAGGCTATAAGCTTCCCACTTCAACCTGATTTGGAATCATTGGTCTCAAAGGTCCCTTCTACCTTTACATAAGAAATTTAAAGCTCCTATAATGTGAACCTAAGATCACATTAGCGTTTTGAATGCCAAATATTCCTGTTGGCCCAGATTGAGTTTGAGTCTACTAAAATTCCCAGATCTTTTCCAGGCAAACTATCTAGTGATATCTCTTCTATCTCATACTTGGGAAGTTGATCTTTAAAAGCATAAAAGACTGGACATTTATTTGTTTGTAAAGCCAACTCCATCAATATTGATGTGGGTTGATTTTTCCAGTAATATATTCATTCCTTATTGTACAAAAATCTCACATTAAAGGACCACCAGTTAAGTTAAAATTTATAGATGGTCTAATAATTGTGAGCCTTAGTACCCTCTGCCCTGTTTTCCACCATTCTACCATTATCTGTGGTATCATCTTCATTACGGAAGTGGAAGGGAACCAAAGAGGACTGAGGAATAATTTTGTTTTGTTTCATTTCATTGATTGCAACACCAAAGGCATCTATCCTCCAATAGTCAATAAATTGCATTTTTATACAAAACTGAACTCTTCCTCAGCCAGCGAACAGACAGTCGCCAGGAGCCTGATTAAAACCTTTCTAGCCACTGTAGAATACACCAGAGAATATTCTTTTGGCATTCAGGAAACTACACATCACCAACACACCATGATACTATCATGGGAAATTGGAGTAGGACTTCTCTTGGAGCAGAAGTTTAATTACTTCACAACTGTAGATTCAATGAGGAAAAGGGAAAAAGTCCCCAAAGGGCCTTAGCCAACAAACATTTGATATCTGTGACAAGCTGATAAGTATGGTAGCCAAGAACACTTCCAGTTTGAAGACTGTGTTCACTTGCAAATATTATGGATGGAAATGACAAAAGAATATGAACACTATTGCTCCACCAAGTTGAGAAGTCAGAGTACTAGTCACTAGGGATGCAGATGCAAAATCAAGAATGCCTGCCTTCAAAGGACAGCTAGGTGGTGCAGTGGATAAAGTGCCAGGCCTGGAATCAAGAAGACTCATCTTCAAATCTGACTTCAGATACTTACTTGCAGCGTAACCCTGAACAAGTCATTTAACCCAGTTTGCCTCAATTTCCTCATCTGTAAATTAGCTGGAGAAGAAAATGGCAAACCAGTATTTTTGCCAAGACTTGGGGTCCCAAAGAGTCAAGTGGACTGAACAACAATAAAGTCTGCCTTCAAAGAGTTTACGTTACATTGCGGGGAAAGAGTGAACTGCATATACACAAAGAAGAGAAGGACTGGTACCTGGGGGCTAGGAAGTGGAGAGCATCAGGAGTGATATTATGTAGGGAAGGAGTACTTAACCTAAACCTTCAGGAAATCTAGGATTCCTGTGAGGTGAAGGTGGGAAATATTGCATCCAGGCTGGGAAGTGAATTGCCACAGGTAAGACAACAGATGGGACCATTTGGCTGGACAATAGATTGTATAAAGTAGAGCAATGTTTAATAAATTTGAATATATAGGCAAGATCTGTATTGGAAAGTATTTTGAATAGTAAACAGAGGAATTTGTAGATAAAGTCAGCTTATCGATGTTCTCTATAATTATATGTTTCTTTCATGGACATTGAAGAATGGTAGTGAGTTGGACCTAAAATTGAATTTGAGATTGAGTTTGGGTTGGATCACTTTTGGGGAATTTCAGTGCTTTCATTGATCCCACACTGCTCTCTGCCACAGAATCTCATCTCCTTAACACCTATATTCTCCTGGTGATGATATATGACTCTGAATCATTGATCAGAACAATATCAGAAGAAGCAGAATTATAAGTAACCCAAAAGACAATGGAAATGCATGATGGGAGTAAGTAGTTTGCAGGCTATTACCAACAATGGCTCATAAGTGTCATAAGGGATATCATCCAGGACTTACATAACTGGAAGAGGAGTTGGGTGCATCATACATCAGGGAGGAGAGACAACAGATAGATGCTCAGGTACTAAATTAGCATCCCAAAGACAATAAGTCTTGAGTAAGTCTTGCCTTGAGTAGCTCTTCTGTGGTAGATTACGGAAGGAGAATTACATAGGATGGGCTGCAGTTTATACCAGTGGATGGAATAACCCAGACTCAGTTCAGTAAGTCTTGATAGAGTGTATGAGAGATGACTTTTTCCCATCTCATATTTAACTGATCTTGTTTTCTTTTACAGGGGAAATTTTCTGTGCATGTTACATGTATCTGTTATGTGCCATGTTTCTTAGCTGTCCATGCCTAAATTCATTTAAACTTGTCAGTCACAATAGATTGAAACTCTTTTTATAATACTGATGTTGAGCAGACAGTATTCATATCCTTTGTTTAAGTTTGCTACTGTGTCAAGCTCAATTTGACCAGTGAGATGGCTGACTATATGTAATAAGGAAACACTTTCAAGTAAGACTTGACTTTAATTTATAATTCCAGTGATACCTATGGCTTCAGACATGGTTTTTCTTGGTTGCATCTTACAAATTATGTTCCCGCTGTGCCACTGAAGTCAGTACTGAGAATTTTTAATAAAAATCTCCCAAACCAATCTATCACTCTTGAGTTAGTCACCAGGTCATAAAGTATAATGGACTCTTGAAAGTAGCATTTTCCAAGGAAAAGAGTTAACAGAATGTTAGATTGTTTCATCATTTGGATTCTAGATTTGAATAAAACTTGGTAAATGTGTATCTGTCATTGAATTACACATAATACTCCTTTATTCTGTTACAGCCTTTTCCTCATTGTCCTTGTTATTTCAGACATCATGGCACTGGTAAGGAACTATTGTATGTTCAGGTTGGACAAAATTTAAAAACTGAATGCTGACAATCTAATTACAGGAAATATGAATACATTGTAGTACATAAAGTCTTTACCTATTACATTAGTGTTAGCACAATTTATACATGAAAATTACTTTTCATACCACTCATATAGTGAAACCACTTAAGTTGCCAGATCATATTACTTGAGTTTTGGTACTTTTAAACTAATATTTCCTAATGTAAAGTTTTTCAAATATAGTCTTTGAATGCAGTTTACAGAAATTAACTTTAAATACATTCAGTAAGAAAGTTTTTCTTAGAGTTTCTTCTCATTAAAAAAAACCCAAGAAGTTAAACTTCTTATGCAATGAGACCCTATGACTTATGTATACTAGGTACTGAATAAGTATTTGTGGAATGAATTAATTAATGTCAGAATCCTTGCAGTAAACTTGTCCTTTATCAGGGATATTTACCCAGCCTTTGTGTATTTTACATACATGACAAGAAGGAAAGACACATTTTTAAAAGACTTTTAGTGTCCAAGTCATTTGGACCAGAAAAATACCATTGTATGTTAAAAATGTCACAGTTGCCATATCTTTAAAAACATATTTTCATAACGGTATGTAGTAATGTATAAGATTTTTGTGTCTACATATCCAGAATTATATATAAAAATATAACTGAAATGTATTGAGAAATATCAGCTCTTTGGCTGTTTTTTGTTCATGTGTTAAAAATAAAAGATAAGTAAAATTCAGTTTATAACTAAATGGACAAAAAAACTGGGCAGTGTAAGGGAATTTCTATTTTAACTTAATATTTTTACAGAAAAAGGAATGTTGCTATATTTGGTTAGGAAAACAATCTGCAAATTTATCTTTATTTTTGCAAGAGAAGGATACAGTGGCATTGCTTTCTTAAAAACCTGATTACATCAAGCATAACGCTTAGAAGACTGAGTCTTCAATTCAGGAAAATGTACCAAGCATCTACTATGTGCAGGGCATTTGGAATAAAAGAAATGAGTCCCTAATCTCAAGTAATCTACTTTCTCTATCCTCCCACCTAATAGAAAAATTAAAGTAAAATACTCTAAATGACAGCCTTTTTAGAAGTATTTTTCATGAAGACTAATAAAAATGAATAAAGACTTCTGTTTCATATTTTTCAATATAATAATGAAATCTAAGTTGTCAATTTCCTTAATTCTGCTTTATATCATTCTTATAGATTTCTTTAAAAAAATTGAGAATGCATGAAGCAATGTCATTTCAAATACTCATGAGCATTTTAAACCAGTTTTTATTTAGCTACAGACAGCAATCTTATGCTGCCCTTTCCAGACAAGTAATCCTCTAATTTGATCTGTCATTGCTAGGAAATAGAGATCTCATGCTTGCAAGTGGGAAATGTTTCTGTATGATTTCAATTTTACAGCAATCGTCATTCTTTTGATTTAATAGAGACCTTTAAATCAATTATCTTCTCAAGAACATTAAGTGATGCCCAGTGGTCCAAAAAAAATATTTTAATAGTATTTTTCCATTATTAAATATCTATCTGGTATTTTAATAAACGAAAGTGAGCCAGCTGCTGACATTCTTAACTGACAGGATAGGGCTCATTTTCCCAGATATTTTCAGTAACTTTCAGAGTTTGACTTATTGGGACTACCTAGTTCTTTTTCATTTCTAGCTATTCATGAATGCCATTTTTGTGTCATCTTTGAATGGTGATTATTTTTCTAGTTCCTGAACCATTGTTCAAATAAACATTTCAAGAAAGGTCTTGACCTTGTTACCCCTGAAGAACGAGAATTCTGGATAAAGAAAACAACACTAAAACTTTGCATTTAGTCTGTTTCTTTGTGCCACATTCATAAAACAAGTAATTTTCTGTTTTTTTTATTTATTTGTTTGTTTGTTTTTAATAGCATTTTTTCTTCCTGGTCAAAGATTATGGAAGCTGGCTTGACATTGGAACAAGGTATGGTATATTTTCTAATGGCTCTATGAATCTCATCAATGTGAAAATCCCCTTCAACAATGCAAATTTCAATCCATCCATGTCTGCTTGTCTTATGCACTTGTTATCAGTGTCCTACCATAAATTCATCACAAAGAGCTCAGCCAACACGCTCAAGGCCTTCTGAAATCACATATTTCAAGAGGATGTCAATGGAGCACATAAGCTATCTAATTCCTCATTCTCACTATATAACCAGCTATCTTATTTAATCACATATTTCTCCAATGACATTCTTTCCAGTGTTGTGTAAAGAATGAATATTTACATAAAATAATACAGTAAAGAAATCTAGGGAAGGAGTTCAGCCTGTGAGGCACATCTTTTGTGGAGGATTTGTAACTGGTCATGGACATGAATTGTAAAGATGGACAGAGACATGGATGGGTAGTGGTCCAGGTCATTTGAAGAAATACCCACATTGATGAAATCACAAAAACGTTGCAATAACACAGAAGCACTTTACCACTTTGTTATATGAGCTGTGGTTGAAGAGAATGGTAGAGTTTACCTTGTTAAGGGAGGAACTTCTGTCTTCAGATAATGGAAGGGGTGTCCTGAAGACACAGAAGCAAGTTGTCTCCAGAGTAAGGATAGGATCAAGGTTTATGGCTCAAGATAAAGCACTTCCTAGGAAAGGGAATGAACCAAACATGGAATGGATCACCATCTTGTCGGAAAACACAGTGTACCTTGTGTATAAATATTCAAGCAGCAGCTTGCTGGTCACTCCTTAGGTGTGTTCTAGAAAGAATTTCCAAATAGTGTAAGAAGTTAGAATGGAATTTCAGAGTTGACAGGGACCTTATTAGTTATGTAGTCCAATTCCCTCTAGAACCCAAACAATGAATAATCTGCCTTTGTTCCAGATAATCTACAGATATCTCTCTTAGGTTTTTCCATTTCTATATGAACTCATTCCCAGAGACGCTTTCAAATTCTCTCTTTTAAAATCAATTCATTGAATGCCTTATCCAGTGAGCATTAAGCACTGACTACGTATTGGCCACTACACTAAGCTCTGGGAGTACAAATACAGGAAAGAAAAGACAGCCCCCGCCCTTGAAATGCTTCCAATCCAATGAGAGAAGACAACACACAAAAGGAAGCTGAAAAAAAGGAATGGGGGTGGCATGGGGTTAGGGTTGGGGAGTGCAATTAGAGTTGCTGATGAAGAATGGAGTTACCAGGAAGGTTGTGAGTCCCAAAGGAAGGCTTTGGGAAGAATTTAGTGCTCTGCCCTCCAGAGGAGAGAGAGGCAAATGAGGGTGAGTTGAGAAGGTGCAGAGTATCTAAACCTGAGTCGCCACAAAAATGTATCGAGCCTCCTACGTGCAGAGCACTCTGCTTAGGACTGGGGCAGGGCAGCCTTTAATTAAGAAGGTCCTTTCCTTCACGGGTTTATACTCTGGGCAGAGGTGTCAAAGACTTGCTGAACCAGATTAAAATGTCATTGGGCAATATTTGACAAAATAAATGGATACAATAAGACAAAGCTAACATCACATTTTAAAAACTGTCAGTATGCAGCCATAAAGATCCTTGTGTAGAGATTAGTGGCCCCATTTCTATTTGGGTTTGACACCTCTGCTCTATGGTAGGATTAATACAATAGACTTCTACAGCTGTGGAGGAGAAAACAGCCATTACAGCCTTCCCAGGTCCTTCCCAACACTAAGATTTTGTGATTGTAATTTTGCTTTTAGTTTTTTTTCAGTCATTATTCATGCATGAAAGTTTCTTTGGCAAGCGAAGATGTTTCCAGGCATTGCAGTAGCCGTTGCTTATACCATTAAACATATTGGCTGAGTTCCCTTAATGTGGACCAGGTTTCTTTGAATTGTGAGCACTGCAGTGACGTTCTCTTGTGGTGTGTGTATTTTTCATCTCTCAGAACTTAGTTGTTCTGTGAACGTTTAATTCACAACGTACTAGAATGTTGTGCTTTTCTCCTCGCTGCTTCATTCTTTTGTAAGTATTCATAGAATGATAACCCATTCTAGATTTTTATCTGTAAAAGGAGAAGGCATTGTTAGTTTCTTATAGTCCAACTCTCAAAACCATACATTGCTACTGGAAAAGGTATAGCTTTGACTTATAGGGACCTTTGCTGGCAAGGTCACGTCTCTACTTTGTATATGCTGTCCAGATTTGCCATAGCTTCAGGTACAGAGTAGGGAGGTAACGTAAATACTTTTAGCTTAACAATAAAGAATTCTCTCACCCACTTGTGTGCTGGAAAAAGCTCTGCCAGAACCAGGTATTAAATTTTTATTGTGAACATTTACAGCTCAAAAAGCTACAAATCAGGGTTTGATTTATTCTTTTATTGATTGTCTGGACTTTAAAAAGTGATGGAGAAATGCTAATAATGCAGATCAAACTTGAAAATATTTTGTACCTACTTTTTCCCCCCTGGAGAGCCAACTGTTAAACATTGTCCAGCACACCCCAAGTTTTACCCAGGTAAATAGGCAGAAGATGCTCTGAGTCTTTCCGGATCTTCACTTATATCTTTACTAGATGCTCTCAGAACTCTTCTGATCTTTTTGTGCTATTCTGTTCTACTGTGTTCTTCATTACTGTTCCTATGACAACCATAGACCATCTGAAAAGATTTTAATATCAGCACTGAATGGCTTCACCTGTCAGATCTAGTTCTAGACTTGGAGCCAGGAAGTCCTGGGTTCAAATGCCAGTTCTGACACTTATTAGTTATGTGACCAGGAAAAAGTCACTTACTCTTTCTCAGTCTCAGTTTCATCATCTGTAAAATGGAGATAACAATGCTTTGTAAGATCCATCTCCCGGGTTGGTTGTGAGGTTCATATGAGATAATGGATGCAAAGTGCTTTGCAAGCTTCAAAGTGCTGAATAAATTGTTATTGTTGTTATTTCTTTGCAAAGGGCCAGTTTCCAAATTTCATCAAAGGTATTTCAGTTTTTATTGAAATTATGTGCAAATAGACTAATGTGAAATGCAAAATGTATGTTGAAAGATGAGATTTAATACTGATCAATGTAAATTCTTACCCTTTTTTTAATCAACTGCTTAAATGAGATAAGACAAAACTTCACATGAAAGAAATGTAAAGCAGTAGTGAATTGCAAGTGAGTGTGCCAGTGGTATGATTTCACAGCAACTGTGATTTCAGGCTATATTAATAGGTGCATAGAGTCTAGAGTAGAACAAGGCAAATGATTGTCCTGCTGTCTGTACTCTGCTCCGCTAAGATCATGTCAGAAGTACTGTGCTTTGATCTCCCTGCCAAATTTTATCAAAGATATTAACAAGATGGTGGATGGAAACCAAATAGGAGAATGGAAGCTTCCAGATGGAAAATTAGTTGAAGGAAATGGAGAGTTTTTAACCTGGAAAAGAAAAGAATTTGAGAGTACATGATTCTTTGAAGTATTTGAAGGGTTATCCTATGGAAGAAGAATTTATCTTCTGCTTGGACCCATAAGGCAGAGCCCTAGATAGAAGTTTGCAGAGATATATATTTAATCTCAATGTAAGGAAACTGTTCTCAACAATTAATTAGATTGTCCCCAAGTGAAAGGGGTTGCTTCAGGAAGTGGTGGAGTTCTTCATTTGGAAATCACATCTTCTCAGGGATTTTATAAAAGAGATTCTTGTTCAAGTATGAGTTGGAGTGGATGACCCTTTCCAGCTTAAGATTTTTTGATCCTGTAAGCATAAAGGTTAGATGGTTTACTTAAGAGCCTTAGAATATTGAAGTTCTTGAAGCAATTTTTAGTAATAATTAATAAAAATATACATCCCAGTGAAATATTGTTGTACTGAAAACCAGTTCCATGTTTGTTGGTTTTTATGCTCTTTTTTCTGTTCATTCATTCTATTCAGTGACTCAGATCTACAATGACCTTGTTTTTTTTACAAAGTAGACTAAGGCGGTAGACTTTTAGGACTTTAAGGAAATAATTTATTTGGGATAACTTTCACAGCTAGTGAAAGAATTTTAATTAAATTAATTTTAATTCATTTTCCAAGTTTTGTAGTATGGTACGTGGAGTCAGATTAGTACACGATCAGTTCAATTGCTTAACGTTATTAGTTGGTTTAATAATGGTGTTCATTTGGCCTTGGATTGTTCATGTTCTGCCTCCATGGTGCTTTTGGTTATATCTTATTAAAATACAAATGGAAAATAAAGTATTTAGCATTTTCATTTAGCTATAATGGAAACTTGTGATTCAGTACAAGGATTTTTGAATACCTTCCTAGAGGTAATTTGCAGTATTATAGTTTCTTGACTCTTAAAATTGATTACTTGGCTTCATTCATTTGAATAACTTTGGAATACTTTGAATTAGGATAGCCAGACTTTCCGAGTTGAAATCTTGTGTTCTTTAACCTCTGCCATGCCAAGGTAATATCAAGATTTAAATGGAAATTACATGGAGATGATAAACCTCACAGCTATTTCACTGCTAAAAGGTCAACAATTTTTTAAAAAGCCATCAGAAATTCTAGACCATTAAAGTGACACATGTTGAATGTGCTTTATATGTTATATAAATGTGCTTTTCGTAAAGTTTAAAGTTAACCTGCCCTTTTTGTACAACTCATGAATTTTAAATGTTTGAATTATATTTTTATTGGTTGTGGACAAAGGGCATTATGAGACTTCCAGAGCAAAAAGCGAATTATATGCTATCATCTTCAGAATAACTTACAGTGAAATTGAGTATCTGAGTATAATGAAACCATATTATTCGATAATACTTTGCATTTCATAGAGCATTTTGTAAAAGTAATTCTCAGACAAGTTCTTGGCAGTGTCAATTTGACCATAGTAGGCAATGTAAAATAGATCCTCTAAAGGTTATATAAAACCTCTCTGTGTCAGACAGCAAGTTATTTACCCCTCTCATCTTAATTTTGAATGAATATTGGCTAGAATTACCCCCAAGGAACTCTGGGTATGGGCCTAGATGGAAGTCAGAATTATAGATAATATGAAAGATTCTATAACTCATAGGCCTCACAAATCCACTTTTCCTGGGCTATAGCCATCTTACAGTATCTGCCTTATATATTTTCATAAAGGCCTTTCTGATATAAGTTTGACCAGATAATGTTATATAGTGTGATCACTTTTAATTCTCCTATACTATGTTAAAATTTTTATTTGTCACATTCAGCCTATCAAATGGAACAGTTTAACTAAAGGTCCCACTGAAAAAAATTATCTAATCATGAAATGACCTATTTTTGAAAATGAAATAGTATTGAAGTAGTTTAGTGTTAGGTTTAAAATCTAGTCTGTTTTTGGACATAGCATCATTTCTGATTAATGGCAGATCCTAATTTGTGGTCATGGAGATTTTTTTTTGAGAATATTATAATGGTAACATAAACATACTTTCTAATCAAAAGGATTATGTCTTCTTCCTCGATCAAAGCTACTGGGTTAGAGCTAAAGTTAGAAGGGAAATGGTTTTTTAAGGAAATTATTTTTCAAAGTTTCTAGTTTCATTATCTATATTTTATTCCAGTGCCACATTTGCACCATATAGAATTTGGGCCACTGCTTTGTTATGAGTGGCTAAAAGTAGAGCCCATTGGAAACTCTTTAATGCAACGACATTTAAATATGGCCATCTAGTTTTAGTGATGAGGTGTTCATTAAAATAAACACTAAAGTGTTTGATGCATATTCCATCACCGTTTGCTAACTTCCTTTCAAAAATTATTACTATCTCTTTAAAATGATCTTTAATAATATTCTTATGTGAATAGTATTGCCTATTCAATACCATTTAAGCTTGATGAAACTAAATGATTGTATGTTGTCTACAGAGGAAAATAAAGATTTTGCAAAGTTCACTTGAAAAACTTCTAGATCTAATAATGTTTTAACCATGTCATTAAGGGAAGAGAGGCAATTTGGCATATTG
>CM053580.1:352928838-352954082 GCA_028627135.1 Pseudochirops cupreus | reverse complement strand
ATGGCTTTTACACAGTCTTCATGTTTCTTGGAAGCTTTTGGTGTGGGAGTTCTGACTGTGTTGTCTTCTTCCTGTTCCATGCTTTGATCCTTCTTGTCCCCAACAAAGGAATCTAGAGTTTGGTTGCTGTTCTTACTTTGCTTCCTTTGCCTGCTCATGATGGCCAGTCAGTGATTTTTTAGCTCTGTGGAACTCTGCTTCCAGAGGGGAAAGCTCTGTCCCAAATTGTTGGGGTTTTCCCAGCTGCCAGAGCTATTAGGGGGCTGTTGTGTTTTTTTTTCAGCCCCCGCCAGCTTTGGCTCACTGAAAATGCACCCCAGGACCACCACCCAAGACCACTATCCGGATCCAGGCTGCTCAATGCAAGAGCACTTGGCCTCAGAACAATCTTGGCCCTCCTCCAGTCTGCAGGCCGGGAGCTCTGAAGCAGCCATGCGGCTGCAGAGCCACTGCTTCTGCCACTTCCTTGGCCTGGAGGCAGTTTGGCTGGACCACTTTTCTCCCCCAAGTTTAGCTGAGTTCCACTGACCTTTCATTTAGTCCTTGTTTCTTATGGCTTGATAATTCTGAAAACTGCCACAGCTGCTGCTGATCCACTCTCCTGAAGCTCCAGCTGTGGCTCTTCCTGGCTGCTCCACTCCTCCCCCCCGGGGCCAAGTCATGGTTTCAGGCTGAGCTGGTTTCTGTTCCCAGTGCTGAGATGATCCCTTCAAGCTGAGTTGCCTTCAGTGGGAGGTGTATTTGTGTCAGTTTTAGAGCCCTAAAATTTGTTTAGAGTCATATTTTATGGGTATTTGAGGTGGCTATGTGGGAGCTGTTGTACCTTGCTGCTCCTATGCTGCCATCTTGGCCTAAAGCCTCACCCCTTGTTCTTGCCACACTTGTGGCACAACTAACTTTGCTGGTCTTAAGTCTCCCTACTGATATTTTTGTTCCATTTTTTATGTACAAGTTTTCATTGTGATATGCTTCAGCCTACTGAAACCCATCTTGAATTCTTCCATTGCTGTTTGGCTGACTTGTGGCTTTACGTATTAGGTAACTATACTATTCCATAATCCATGTCCATAAAGGCTTATCAGAGGTATATTAATATTCAAAAGATGGATCTTTGTTTCAGGAAGAAGTTTGGTGGGGGGGAGAGTCATTAAAAATGTTGAATAAGTTCCCAAATGCAATTTATCCTGATCTCTTCCTCCTATTAAATGCTGGGTCCAGGTCATTGTCCTTTCACAGCCTCTTTCTGAGATATTTGTACTTAGAGACTAGCACTGTATGCATCTAATAGTCCCAATAAAAGGCACTCTTTATCTAAATGGTTTTTCGTTTGTGGCTAATCAGGAAATGTCTCAAGAGGTGAAAAAAATAGAAAGCCATATGCTCACCACAGCTTAGAGAATGTCAAGCACAGAGTCCAAACTGATAAGAGATTTCCTCCCTATACATGACGAAGTACTGAAGGTGCTTTGATTGGGTGACCAAACAATGTATCATCAAATTGATTACATTAAATTCTAAAATATTGCTGGGCTTTCTAAAAGAGACCTGCAATCACTGTGATATTACTAGGTATTTTTATGAGTAACGGTGTCTACAAAATATTTTTTTAAAAGCAAAAACATAGGAAGACCTTCAGCACCCTGTATAAATCCTCTGGAATCCTCTATACAAGATTTATGGAAAAGTAGATGAATTCACAAGATTTGAGTCAAGGATGGTTTATGATCTGCGCTGGTGACAGGAAAAGAAGATAATAGTGATAATAACTAGTCTTTATATGATGCTTTAAGGTCTGCAAAGTACTTTATAGGGATTATCTCATTTGGTCTTGCTGAGGAAATCATGGATACATCAGGATATTGCAGTAATATTATAGGGAGAGAAAATCTGAAACCCTGGCTTCATTAGCACCATGCTCTAACTGACTAGAACTGTTTAATGAACAGTGAAATGCCTCTTACTCCAAACATGTAGTGACTTTTATTTCACTTTTACTTTCAAAATGGCCCAATCCTATTATCTTTAGACCCATTCCCTAACAGATGCACAAGGCTTTTGTGTTTGGATAGATTTAGAAATATCACCAGTGCAGAAAGGTGTCTGAGATTTTCTTTTTTAGTTTACCCTTTCAATTCTCTGAGAAATTTCTGGGCAAAAATCTCCCAGTGCTTTGTCAAGTGGATTATGTTACTGTTACTGTCCCCCAAATAAGGAAATTTACTTTAGTATCATCATTGTAAATAACCATAACAATAGTAATAATAATGTCTTCCTATTTTTGAATCTTCTATTTCTTTAGAGCAAGATGACCTAAATAACCCAAGACTTTCTCAAGATCATATCTGAAAAGCTGACTACTTTTGAAAGGGCATGTGTTATATGGACCACCCCTGTTATATGGACATCATTACTAAATTCTGTGTGAAGTGGGCAAAAAGAACATATTCTGTAGCTGGAACAAAGAAAAAATGTAGTCAAAAGCACTTTGATAAATATAAACCACTATACGGCTTCCTAAGTTTATAGGATTTAGTGTTAGAGGGGCCAGAATTTCACGGAATCACAGAATTTGAAGGGACCTCAGCAGCCACCTGTGGAACAAACACACGTGAATGAAATTTCCACCACGATAGTGTACATGACAAATGTGATCGTTCTCTAAGTTTAAGAAAGGTTAGAAGTACTCTGCTTGGTCCAACACAGCAGATGAGTATGCATCTTTAGAAGCTGTAGAGAGAGACCTAAAAGAAACCGTCCCTAACAATTAGAGCTGCCCCAGAGCAGAAGGGGCCATCCTGGGAGGGAGGGAGCTCTCCAGTGGAGGTTGGATGACCATTTGTGTTGAATCCAATCCAGTTTGACTCAATCCAGTTCAATCCAATAGATGTCTGTTGTTAAGCACCTACTATGAACCAGGCAGGCATTGTGCTAACTGCTGGGGATACAATGAATAAAAAGGCAGTGTCTGCCCTCAAGGAGTTTACAATCTAATGGGGGAAGACCACACACAAAAGGATGCAGGGAAGGAGGGGGGGGGGTGAAACACACCAGAGAGTAGCCAGTACTGGGGCGTCTTGTTGAAAAAACCAGGCAGGGCAGCAGATGCTGAGTGTAGTGAGCCCCCCAAGTCCAATTTCTTCCCTCTGTAAAGGAAGACATTGGGAGTAGTTTGGTACTCAACCCTCCAATCAGAGGAGAGAGGAGACTGGGGGAGGCAGGATGATGGGGAAATTCAAGGTGAGTTAGCAGAGTGTTGATGAGATTAAACATGATGAGTTTAACCTTGGAGGGACACCTTATTCTCTGGAGTTGAAAAAACCAGGCAAGGTCAGTAGAGCAGAGTGGGAATGATGCTATAGAGGGGACCTGATCAGGTTGGACTGTGGCTCCTGAGGTCTCTTCCCATTCTGAATTTCTGTGATATTGTGTCTGAGTTGCCCCTTGTTCCAACAAAATGAAGAAAATGAGACCCAGAACAGAATAGTGAAGTGACTTCCATACTATGATAACTTTTTTTGGTCCAGATTTATGATTTTCTTGGTGTCAATACTCCCTCCACCAATGTAGATGAATAGCTTCAAGAAAATTTATAGTCCTAGAGATATTAAATGAGTTGTTCTTGGTCACAAAACCAGGATGTTCAGAGGCCAGACATGAATCCAGGGCTTCCTGACTCTAAGGCCCAGCCTCTCTCTAACCACTGCATCACACTGCCTCTCATCCGACCATTTTTATTCCTGTTGTTTTCAGGTCACAAAAGGGACTGGGTGCAATTTCGTAAGCTAAACTTATTTGTACTATTCTACACCTCGGAGTGTCATCTGGGGCAGTGAAAAAGATTAAGTGTCTTGCCCAGGATCACATGGTCAGAAACAGGACTTGAGCTCAGGATGTCCTGTCACCAAGGCCAGTCTTCTATCCACTATATCATGCTTTATTGTTGTTAAGTCATTTTTCAGTTGTATCTGACTCTTCATGACCCCAATTTTGGTGTTTTCTTGGCAATGATACTGGAATGGTTTGTCATTTCCTGCTCTAGCTCATTTTACATATGATGAAACTGAGGCAAATGGAATTAAGTAACCCAGGGTCACACAACTTCTAAGTGTCTGAGGCTGGATTTGAACTTAGGAAGATGAATCTTCTTGACTCCAAGCCTGGTATTCTATCCACTATACCACCTAACTTCCCCTCTATATCATGCTACGTGATTATAATCTTTTGTTATCTTATACCATCTAGCATCTTATTCTTTCTCTCTTTTTAACACCTGTTCTTTGGAAGAAAGTGCTTCTCAGGCCACATTTGATTGCTCTTTGTCTGGACACTTCTGAAATGTCAGTCAAGTGTCCAAAACAAGACTGTCCTGGCCTTGCTTTTTTGTTTGACAGGGGAGCAGTTTCAAACCTAAATCTTAGAAAACTGTGGATTATAAACATGAGGAAAAGGACGTAGGCAACACTTTAGGTAATAGCAGTCATTGAGGTTTATACATTGCCTGAGACAATTTAAAGGAGACGATTCTCCAACTCCAATGATAGGACTATTTTTAATCAAGGGCTGGGTGGGTGGCTGTTGCTTTTCTTTTCTCTAGTGTCAGGGAATTGTCAGTGCTTAGTATTTGTGTTTGCAAACTAGAGAAATAGCACAACTTTTCATCTGTTTTCTAAAAACATGGATTAAGATCTATTTGAATCATGACTAGCATCCCAAGTTATAGTCTGAGTGCCTGGGTTCTTTTGTTGTTCAGTTGTGTCTGCCTCTTTGTGACCTATATGAGGCTTTCTTTTCAAAGATAGTGGACTGGTTTGTTATTTCCTTGTCCAGTGGATCAAGTCAAATAGATTTTAAAAGACTTGCCCAAGTTCACACAGCTAGCAAATGTCTGAGGCCCACTTTGAACTCAGGTCTTCCTAACTCCAGGCCCGGCATTCAGTCCACTGAACGACCTAACTGACTCCTAGGATCTTTTAGATCACATTGACTTTTGCCTTGCCTGTTAAGGGATCACAAACTAGCTGGAGAGGGAGAGTTATACATACAGGGAACACCTAGTGATTTTCCTAAAGTATTGTGTATATCTGACCATATCATGCCCCTCCCCACTTTTCAATAAATGTTAGTGGCTCCCTATTACACCCAGGATCAAATATAAACTCCTGTTTGGCCCTTAAAATTCTTCATAACCTGGCCCCTTTCAGCCTTTTCAGAAATTTTAGCACTTTGCTCTCCTCAAGGGCTGGCACGAGGATCGAATCTGTAAAAAGGCTTAGCACAATACCCGCACATAGTAGGTGCTATATAAATGCTTATTCTTTGCCCTTCTCTTCAGTAAATACTCTACATTTCAGCTATGCAGACCTATTCGCCATTCCGCGTGCACGACTCTGTCTTCCATCTTTGCCCTGCCTATCCTCCACGCCTGGAATGCTCTCCGTCCTCATCTTTGCATCTTAATTTCCCTGGCTTACTTCAAGATTCGTTCCAAAGCTCCCTCTCTGCGAGTGGTCTTTTCCTACTGAGGTTCCCTTCCATCTACCCTATCAGTACCTTATAGGTACCTAGTTGTTGGCATGTTGTCTCTCCCACTGTTTTTTGCCTTTTTTCTGTCCCCAGAACTTTATACGATGCCTAGCACATAATAAGTGCTCAAGAAATGTTTGTTGCCTGACTGAATTCTAGTGTGGAATCTTTCCACTGATGCAAATTGGCCATCCTTCTGTAACTTACAGTTTTAGAATTACCTTGGACACTGAGATGTTAGATAAATTTCCCATAGTCACACAGCTAAAATTGTGTTTGAGGAGGGATTGATTGTCTGCCCTGTTAAACAAGGATAAAATAGCATGTCTCCTGTTACTTCTATTAGAACAATCCCACCTCCTGGGTGTGCCCTTAAAATCATGAGATCAGCAGCTGGGAGGGAACCTTGAGATCTTGTCCATTCTCTTTTTTTCACAGATGAGGTCCAGAGACCCGGGGTTACAGAGATAATAAATAGCAAACCAAGATTTAAGGCTTTGCCTTGTCAAAGCCATATCTTTCGGCTCTAAATCTACTGTGCTAAACAGTTCTCTAAGCACACTTTGATAATGCAACGATCTGTATTTTGTTTCAAAATTACTTATTCACTCAAAGTCATTCTTAAAACAATGTTGATATTACTATATACAATGTTCTTTTGGTTGTGATCATTTCTCTCTTCATTATTTTATCCAAGTCTTTCCATGTTTTTTTTAAGATTATTGAGCTCATCATTTCTTATAGCTCAGTAGCATTCCATCACAATCATATACCACAAATTGTTCAGCCATTCCCCAATTGATGGGCTTCTCTGTAATTTTCAGTTCTTTGCCATTACAAAGAATGCTGCTATAAATACATTAGAATATATAGGTTCTTTTTATTTTTCCCCAAATTGGGGAGGAGAAAAGAAAAAAAAGCAAAAAAAGAGAAATTTACATGATTATTATATATTTAAAAGGTTGTTGTTTGTCCTTCATTCTCAAAAAGGACCATGACATCAAGGAGGTGATGCCAGGACATGCAAGTGAATTGGACTTAAGTGAGGGAAGCCTGCAGAAAGTCACCAGACTCACTTTCTCCTCCAGAGTCATTTGGGTCTAGTGGCAATATATAGATCAGGATGACTAGAGATGGCCTTGGATGCAATGGTAGACCTTTATACTTAAAAAGAATAGCAAGTTGTCCATAATAGATTTGCAGTTTCATGTGCAATCATCTTTTTATTATACTATATTGTGGGGGACAAAAGAACTTATGCTCATACATACGAAAGAAGGAGAAGGAGGAAAAGGAGAAGGAGGAGGAGGAGGGATTCATCCACCTATGGCCAACTGGGTAAGTGGCTCTGAATTTAGCTAGATAGATGTTCAACCTTTCTCTGAGCTTATGTTAGGCTCAGCTGTTCTCAACCTGTGGGTCGTGTCCCCTTTGGGGGTCAAATGACCCTTTCACAGGGGTCACAGGGGTTGCCTAAGACCATCAGAAAACACATATTTCTGATAGTTTTAGGAATGGGGACACCGCTCCTCTACACCCACATGCAGATACACCCACATACCAGTATTAAAGGGTCTTGGCATTAGGAAGGTTGAGAACCACTGTATTAGGGGAAAGACTGATTCAGATCAGTACCTTGTTCATTCAGGCTTAATGTCAGGACAAAATGAGGTACTTGTAGGTCATTGAACAATTAACAAAAGGAAGTTTATTTAGTACTAAATTAGAAAATGATGCAATATCACTTAGTTCAATTAGACAAGACTCCTCTGTCTCCATATGTCTGGTCAGAAGGACCTGTGTGGTATTGGGACATCCACCAAGTCTGAAGAGTGTCCACTCCACCTGAGTAGGTCTTTTATGACCTTAACTAGCCAGGAGCCCACTTTCATACAGGTACAGCTAGAAGCTACCCAGAACCCATGTTTAGGGAGGGACAGTTTGAGCTTTGTCCCAGCTTTGTCACCTTGTAAGGAAAATCTAGTCTATTAGTTGTTGGGGTAAGGCGGAGAGGGTATAGGGAACCCCTGGCAGATGAGCATTCTAACCCAGCCTGCCTTGCACAACTTCTCAATTTGGTGGGACCTGACAAAACTAGGACTCTACTTGAATACTCAAATGAATCTATGAAAGCATCAATCTTGGGGGACCCATCTATGCCTGCCCATCCTGTGTGATGCCTCTCTGTGTCCTCCCATAAGTTCACCCCAGGGGATCTATCCAATTTGCTACAGGCCTTACTTTTCATGGCACAGTGGCTGGAGCGTTGGGCCTGGAGTCAGGTAGATTCATCTTCCTGAGTTTAAATCTGGTCCCAGATACTTACTAGCTGTGTGACCCTGGGCAAGTCACTTAACCCTGTTTGCCTCAGTATCCTCATCAGTAAAATGAGCTGGAGAAGGAAATGGCAAACCACTCCAGTATCTTTGCCAAAAAAACCCCAAATGGGGTCATGAAGAGTTGGACACAACTTAAAAATGAGTGAACAACAAGAAGTGATCTTTAAGTTATCTCTGGGCATCCTGTCTTCAGAGTAAATTGACTCCTATAGAGTTTATATGTTTGCTTATGATAATGACTTTTGCTTCTCTTCTGCAAGATTTTCTTCTACTTTAGTCTTTTAAAATTCCAATTCTCTTATTCTCTCTTTTGCTTCTTTAGAGAGACTTTTTGCTGTGGATTCAATTTTTTTCTATTCTATTCATTGAATTAGCAGTTGAATTAAGTAATTTAAGAATTAACATCCTCCAGTAATTAATTTATAAAGACTGTTACTTTTTCCCAGGGCTCTCTTTTTTGTCCAGTTGACTCAATTACAATGTTTCTATATCTGGCATATCAGTCCTATTTGTAGGGCTTTTTGAGAATTAATGAGGACTGCTGAAAGTGTATATAGTCTGTTATCTTGTTGGTCCTGACACCCCAAAATCCATGGTAATCATTTTTAATTCTTAAAAAAATTATTGTATTCCATGCTCCATTATCTTATAGTACCTGTAGAAGGATAATAACATTTGAGCCTTTGATTTTTTGTGAAGCTTTGGGTCATTCAAAGCTTTGCAATTTACCAAAGGCAATCCAGTCCATTCTTCTGTTCAATTCTGGGCCTAACTGTAGGTTTGTGCAAGGTCTGCATACATACTGATGGACTAGCTCTATATATTTCTTCATCCAAATTCATGATGTGATATGGGCAGTATCATGTTTCATGTACTTGATCTTACCTATGTGAATGACAGGTTACACTCTTTTGAGTAATTACAGAGCTCTTCTAGGGTACTCTGCAATGTTCCAGGGTTTGATACAATTAATAGAGTGATATCCACAAACCGGAACATATGGAGAATCTCACTATCCCCAAGGAATCCTTCTTCAGTTTGGGGTTTATGCTGAATCTTCTCCATCATAGTCCCAAATGCATGCTGGCATAGCCTTCAAGAATTCAATCACAAATACCTGCTGGCATAGCCTTTAAGAATCCAGTGTCACCTTCATGCCACAACGTGAGACCAGCATAGGAAATAAATACCAAGTTGTATGACAGTGGTTTTTTCATGTAAATTTCCTGTTGTTGTGAAAAGAAAAAGGTATATAGTATGATAGAAAGAACACTGGCTCTGGTGTTAGAAAAAGGAGTGAAACATTTATTAAAGGCCTACTCTGCGTCAGACGCTGCGCTAAGCATTGTAAAAATATTTTCTCATTTGATCATCCTGATAAATGTCTGATAATGCTATGATCACCCTCATTTTATAGATGAGGAAACGGAGGCCAGCAAGAGTTAAGTGACTTGCCCAGGGTCACAGGGCTGATAAGGGTCTGAAGCCAGATGTGAAGATGAGTCTTCCCGACTTCAGGCGTGGCACTCTGTCCACTGCATCACCAGTTTAGGAAAGTCTTTTAATCTCCCTAAACTTCAGTTTCCTCATCTATAAAATGAAAGTGTTTGGAATGATATTCTCTGAGGTCTGTTCCAGTTTTCCATTTATTACCCTAAGAATAGTATAGCAAAGAGTTCCATAGAGATAGTGGGAAGCATCTTGGGTAAAGAGTAGGAAGACATCTACTTTAGTTACATAGCCTCTGGGCCTCAGTTTCTTTATCCATTAATAATAAGGTAGTTTGGGGCAGCTAGGTGGCACAGTGAATAGAGCACCGGCCCTGGAGTCAGCAGGACCTGAGTTCAAATCCAGCCTCAGATACTTAACACTTACTAGCCCTGTGACCTTGGGTAAGTCATTTAACCCCAATTGCCCTGCCCTCCAAAAAGGAAAAAAAAAATCAATCAAACAAACAAAAATGAGGTAGTTGAACTAGATGACCTCTAAGATCTTTTCTACCTTCAACATTCTAAGTGTATTCTCTTTTCTCCTCTTTCTGTTAAATAATTACAGTTGCTGTGGGCTCCTATTTTGACCATAGATAGTCTCTTCCTTGTAGAGTTTCCTCTTCTCTTAAAAAAAATAAAACTCTCCAGTTTTTACTTTTACCCCCTGATACCTTTTTAGTGGCCTTAAGTGCCTTTGATTTAGTTTATTTGTTAGATTTTTAAAATCCATCCTACTCCCTTCATATGAACCATGTCTGGGCAGAAGTACAAAAAAGAAAACATTAATTAAAATACATAAAGCCTATTAAAGTGGTTTCTAGAAACCTGGATGCTGAACACTTCCTATTCAAATTTTCTTAGAAAAGAAAAGCCTTTATCTTTATGTGCCCTTTGCATTCTGGAAGTATATTTACCAGACCAACCCAGTGGAAAGTTTTTTAGCCTGTTTTACTCCTTTGCCAATTCTTGGAATTATGGACTGTAATCTCAACCCAGTTCCATCTATAGTTTCTACTGGCTCTGTCTGTGTGTGAGTAAAAAGTGGCTCTGTTGTTTGGTTATTTTTCATGTGTGTGCACATAAATGCCTAAACCATTCCAACTAGGGAAGCAGTTAGATGAGTTAATTGGTGACTCCCACCTTGGCTGCCCTGAATGGCAATTGCTGATGAAAAGTTGGCACAGCCTTCAGGGAGAGATGGTGAACACCTGGTGTCATCCTGGATGAGATTTCCAAAGCAAAAAAAAAGGCATGTGTGTATATGCATGTATACATACATACATACATACATATATGTATATATTATGTGTAATATACACACATATGTGTTTGTTTATTCACTTGTTCATTCAACAAGTATTTATTAAATACTGAATACCTACTTTGTGCTTAGATACTGGAGAGAATCCAGAAGAAATGTCAGAAGACAATGTAGTAGAAAGGGCTCTGAATGGGCAGTCAAAGGAGTTGGGTTTGAGTCTGAGTTCTAATTATGGTACTAACCACGTGATTTCAGGCAGTATCCTGTTTGCTCATCTATAAAATAGGGCATTATTAATGCTCTCACTTTTTATCTCACATGGTTGATATAGAGGTAAAATGGGATGCTATCTATGTATATGAATACAGATATACATACACACATTAAGTGCCTTTTTATTGGCCTGATCCCTAGCCTCTAGGTGCTCCAGGGCGAATGACAGCAAGGAGAGAGAACTGGAAATGAAAACACAGGACCTAAGTTTGGATTTTGGCTCTGCTTCAGCCTATGTGACCTTGAGCAAGTTACTTAATCCCTGTTGTCTGGCTCTCCAGAGTTTCCTCATAGGTATTAAATAGTGCTGCTCACAGTTTGGGAGGTGGACCCGCTTGTTTTGGGTTGGGCTGCTCCTCCCTTGGGAGGTGACTTTCTTTCTAGTCATTTCCTTGTAGAGGTGTGGTTTCCTTTCAGACCAGGCCAAGGGTAATGGTGGATCCCCATCTGAGGGCCAGCCTGTTAGCCTCTGGCAGTGTTAACTGATACCCAAAGGGAGAAACCCTGAAGAAAACAGTCTCTCTCTCTCTCTCTCTCCCTCTGCACTGAATGTGAGCCCTTCACAAGAATTCTTGCTCTGGTAGCTGCTAACTTGATGTTTATAGAAATAATTCCCCAGGACTTTTAGGACCCTGTTTTTATGGTTGCCCCCATTCAACCCCTTCACACTCATCCAAGCATTAGCACAATCATTTGAATAGTTAACCATGGTTTTTAATAGCATGGAGATTAAAGAGAATTTAGACGAAAGAAACTTATAAAGAGCCCTGGCTTAGCAAGCTGCTGAGAGACAGAAAGCTTAATTTTCTTCTTGGGCTTTATGGAAAAGTGGAGTTGGGGTGGGGAGGGGCAACCTCGTACTGTGGGCTGTAATGGTCCCCTCCCCTCCAGGCTCACGATGGCTCTGCTGGAGATCCTTGCCTGCCCCATATCCTGTCCTGGTTCTACTCAGCCACACTCAGAAGCTACCTCTGTGGCTTCTGCTGTTTGTTTACTCTGTTCCCATCTCAAGGTCAAAAGGCAAGTTGTACTTTGTTCCTCCCCACATGTTTGCTTCTGGTGCCACCAGGTTTTGCCATTACCTTTTCCTGGGGATCATGCATCCTCTAAAGTCAAACTCTTCCTTGTGGGATTTTTTTTTGGGGGGGGAATTCCCAAAAGCTGCCTCTTTTCCATGCTTCTTTCTAGCTCTTGCCGTCTTTGGAAAGGAGGTTCCATGTGAAATGAAGTAGTTCGATGAGATGATTGTTGAGTTTCCTTCCAAACTTGGATCTATGATCTTGACAGAAAGTTATACTGTCCTGGGTGATTAAGGTTAGAAATGGACTTTGACTGTATAGCCTTTGGGCTTCTGTAGTAGCAAGCATCCTAGCACACCCAAGATGGCCTGCTAGCCCAGGTTCTTTGATCTGCTCTTAAAGGAAAGACTGCTCAAAAAAGGGTTAACAATCCAACTTTTAATTACATTCACTAGTTCAGAGGAAAGGTCAGCACCCTGAACTTGGAGAAGATACAAGCAGAGAACATGACCAACAAACAGGGCTCCAACTGTCTGAGTAAAGGAATGTTGCTATACATTTTACATACTTCACTGGATCAAGGGAGCACAGACAACATCTGAGTAGTCAGTGGGCTCTGAACAAACGGCTACTCAGAGTCCTGACCAGGAAATCAAAAGGTCCTTCTCATGAGCAAACCCCCAAAGCAAAATGCCAACCTCCCAGAATGTATAACAAAGACTCCGCCCCTGATTGGCTCAGAGCCAGAAGGTGCACAACTTACTTGACTCAGCACAGCTGTGAATTATCAGGGTTCAAAGGCGATCAATCCTTCAGATGTTCACAATTTAGCCTGAGCCTGGGAAACGGAACTCCAAAAAGAAAATGACAAATATTCCACCTTGCATGTGCTTAAAACCTCCCAAAAGTAAGCTTTACAAAAGCACTGGGGTTGGGGTTTTGTTAAACATTTAGGAAACTTAAATGACTGGCATTAGGTAAGCATAAAGTATGATGAATCTAAAGTAGAGTACTAGGTTTCTGACACTAGCTGTGTGACCCTGGGCAAGTCACTTAACCCTGTTTGCCTCAGTTTCCTTATCTGTAAAAAGAGCTGGAGAAGGAAATGGCAAACCACTCCAGGATCTTTCCCAAGAAAACCCCGAATGGGGCCATGAAGCATCAGGCATGACTGAAATGACTGAACAACAACAATAATGATTACTCCTCCCTTGGAGAAAAAACCCACAACAGATGCTTATTATTGTTAATCATAGTTTTCTCTGAGATCTCAAGGGTTAATACTGCTCCTGCTGCTGCCAGCTTTCCGTAGTCTCTGAGAGGAGCTGTAAGTCAAGGACATCTTCTTATTCTTTACAGTGGCCAAGTCAGTCCTGAACTGTTCAGGGCCACTGGTTCCTAGAATCTGCCCCCTGAACATCCAGGTAGCAGCCATTTACAAACGATTTTAGATGTGTCATGGAGGAAGCAAGCAACCTGACTCCCAGGAATAGGCTCTTTACAGCTCAGTCTCATGCCAAGCTTTTTCAGCTGTGCCTGGCATTCAAGGTTAGGTAAAGAAGGCAGAGCCTGTGATGAGAGAGAACCTGGCTAGTCTTCTGAATCTGAGGTGAAGGACTAGGGCAGGGGTGGGGAACCACATGTGGCCCTCTAGGTCTTCAAGTACAACCCTTTGACTGAATCCAAGCTCCTGGAACTGTGAAGTTTGGATTCAGGCAAAGGGCCACATCTGAGAACCTAGAGGGCCATGTTTCCCGCCCCTGGACTAGGGTTTGATAGAAGCCATGAACACAAAAGTGAGGCTATGAGTTTGTTATTCTTCTAAAGTAAAGGAATTTTACAAGTGAAAGAAAGAGAGCAAGCTTACTTCCTCTTCCTAGGAGCTATAAAAAGGGAGGAGGAGGGCCAAGGACAACTTTGGCTATAAAGAGCCTCTCACCAGCAGGTGCCCATCACCTCTGCTCTGGACCATCAGTCACCCCATGTCCTGTTGTGGTCCTGCTAAATTATGTGGACTCTCAACTTTGCAGGTCAGGATATGATTTTCTTTTTCCCAAGAGGTCCATTTGTTGAATTCAAAATCGAAAACTTTCATGATTATCCTAAAAGTGTCTTAGAAGAGGGGTGGGGGCTGTGACAGTGTTTAATACATATTTCTTGGGAGGTAGCATGCTGTAGTGGATTGGATGTTGGACTTGGAATTTAGAGGAGCTGGGTTTGAATTCCACCTCAAACCCTTACTAGCTATGTGACTCTGAGGAAGTCAGTTAGCCTCTGTGGGGTTCAGTTTCCTCATCTTAAAAATGGAAATGATAATAGCATCTATGTCCCATGGCTGTTTTGAGGCTCAAAACAGTGTGTCTTGGGGCAGCTAAGTGATGCAGTGAATAGAGCACCGGCCCTGGAATCAGGAGGACCTTGACAGACACTTGATACACTTACTAGCTGTGTGACCTTGGGCAAGTCACTTAACCCCAATTACCTTGCCTTCCCCCCTCCAAAAAAAAATGTGTGTGTGTGTGTTTATCACACATGCATGCATTCATGTATGTATGTATATGTGTATACAAAATATACATATAGATACACACTGTACACACATGCATATATATACATATGTATAGAGAATGTGAAAATATATGATGTATATATGAAAATATTTATACACATATGTATGTGAATACTTTGCAAACCTTCTAATACTAATTGCCCGAGAGGAATTATTATTATTCCAAATGCTACAGGCATTTGGCTTCTGAAAAATCACTATTGCCATTAATCACATAGTCCCTAAAATCCTTATGGCTTTATCTTTGTTCTAAATCAGGGGTTCTGTGAACTTGTTTTTTATGAAATATTTTTATGAGTCTGTTTCAACATAATTGGTTTCCTCTGTAATCTGATGTAGTTTGTTTTATGCATTTAAAAACATTATTCTGAGAAGATATCCATAGGTTTCACCAGTCTGTGAAAGGCATCTATCTTACCAAAAAGATTAAGAATCCTTGCTACATGTCAAAGGCATTGGATAGTAATGGAAACAGAACATGCCTGGCTCAGTTTGGTGAGCACAAGCCTGGTTGACGTTAGGTCTGCTTAGCCTGATATCTCCAGTTGAAATGATGTCAATGGCTGGGGAATGCAGATCCTCCAATGACCTGCTGATTGGGAGAAAGCTAAGGCCAAACACTGAAAACAGAACAGTAGAAGAGGATTTTAAAATATGTATTGGGTCAAATAGAATTGTTCCACTGAATGTACACAACAAATCCCTCAGGTCCTGAGCAGAGGCAGCCAACAGCTGCTTCTATTTAAAGTTTCAACTTTATCTCCCCCTCTCAATTCACATTGGTGGAAGGGAATGCCGCATTGGTTCGTTTGCAAAGTTTATTTTTCCCAGCAAGAAAGGAGAGACATAAGGAGAATCTTTTTTATTCACTCCCTATCCTCTCAACCCTACAGACAGGCCAACCCACACAGCTCCTGAACCCTACCCCTTACCTCTGCTGGCAGGAACTCCGAACCTGAGAAACACCCAAAGAACTTTAGAGTTGGAAGGGAGCTTGGAAGTCATCTCATTCAATCCCCTCATTTTACAGATGAGTTGAATTGATTTGCCAAAGGTCACAGTGAATAGCTGAGCTGGGACTCAAAATGCTGGGCCTCCCGATGCTTGTCTGGGACTGGTTCCACCAAGCCATGCTCCCTCTCCTCTTCCAAAACCGTCCACACCCCAGCTCTTGTGAAGCAACATAGAATATATTGTTGTAATGTTGTATTATAGTGTATTCGACATGGTATATGCAATAATTACATACTAGATATTATACCATACATATTGTATACTATATAATGTATTTATCTACTATAATTACTCCACCCAAATATATTGAGCTCAGTTTCTATCATATAAGTAATTTTGATGATTTTAAAAAATATTAGAGTATTTTGAAGTGATTCTTTATTCTTTCATTTGTTTGGCAATTATTTACTGAGCACCTGCCCTGGGCAAGGCACTATATATTAGGAAGGCAAGGGTTACATTTATTAGTAGAAAGGAGATTTGAGGTCATTTAGTTCAATCTTGTCTTTTTATAGAGAGGTGAAATCACTTGCCAAAGGTCACCCTAATTGTCAATAGCAGAGCTGGGACTCAGATCCTGGATGTTCCAGAGATGTCTCAAGCTCAGCACATCTAAAACTGACATTATACTTCCCCCCTTAAAAGGAGACAGTCTCCTTTTCTAAACGTGCTTCTTTCTATTGAAGGTACCATCATCCTCCCAGTCTTCCAGATTCATAATCTTGGCATCAGCCTCCACTTCTCACTCTCCCTCTGCCCACATAGCCAACCAAGTGCCAAACTTTGTTGTTTCTACTTGCACACCATCTCTCAAATCTGATCCCTTCCCTCCACTCACACAGCTTCCGCCTTGGTTCAGGGGAGTAATAGAACCTAGGTTATTGCATCAGCCTCTGACCTGCTCTCCCTGCCTCAGATCTCTCCTCCCTTCAGTCCATCCTAAACACTGCTGCAAAAGTCATTTTCCTCTTAGTGCAGATCTGACCTGGTTCCCTACCCCATCAACTACAGTGGCTTCTTTTTGCTTCCAGGTTAAAACATAAACTCCTTTGTTTAGCTTTTAAAGTCATACAACTTGGCTCCAGTCTACTTCTCTGAGATCTCTGAGAACTCTGAGATCCAGTCAAACTGGTCACTTCTCTCACCTCCATGCCTTTGTATCAGCCATCCCCCATGTTTGGAGTGTATTCCCTTGTTACTTCGACCTCATAGGATCTTGCCTTTCCTTCAAGACTCAACTCAAGAATTATCTTCTACATGAAGCTTTTTCTGAGTCTTCTACCTGCTAGTGGCTTCCCTCCTAAATTGTATTGTAAGTATATTCTTATTTATTCACTTTGCTTTATTTAGTATATGCTTATCTATGTACTTCTCTCTCCAATTAGAAGGTAAGCACCTCGTGAGCAGGGATTGTTTCATTTTTTTGTACATGTATCCCTGTTCCTTAATACAATACCTTGCAAATAATAAGTGCTTAATGAAATGTTTGTTGATTGACTTGGTCCCCCAAAAAATCTATTAGGGGAGATAAAATCCTTAAACAAGTAAAAAACATTTTCCCCTGGAACATTATACTCAATTTTGCTGGGTAGGTGATTCTTGGTTTTAGTCCTAGCTCCCTTGATCTCTGGAATATCATATTCCAAGCCCTTCAGTCTCTTAATGTAGAAGCTGCTAGATCCTGGGTTATCCTAATTGTGCTTCCACAGTATTCAAATTGTTTCTTCCTGGCAGTTTGTAATATTTTCTCCTTGATCTGGGGATAAACAAGTAAAAAATAGCACAGTATATTCTATGAAAAGGCAATGAGAGAAATACAAAGTGTTACAGGTATTCAATGCCAAGATTCGATTTATTATAATAATTGTATTCATCTATATCTTTTTGTAAAATACATATTGAACCACAAAAATAATATTTTACTCCCCGTTACAGGGGCACAGCATGGGGAAAATACACATAAAGATGATATGGGAACAGTCTATTATGTTGAAAATTTCACTAGTGTGTGATTCAAGAGAGTACATTCATTCATTCATTCATTCATTTATTCATTCAGAAAACATTGGTGAAGTGCCTACTATGTGCAGAGCACCATGATAGTTGCTAAGATATACAAAATTTCTTTAAGACACAGTTTCTGCCCTCATGGAGCCTACAGTCTAGTAGGGAAATGTGTAAACCCATGGTACACAATGTTATGTAATAAATGCTTCAAATTGTTGCAAAACAAGACTGATAGGAGTAAATGTTGATTCTTGTCTACTTAATTTTTCCACTAATTCACTGTGTGACTTTGGCAAGTCTATATTTAGTCTATAAGGTCCCTTCTATTGCTAAAAATATAGTGTTACAACTTTGTAACCCGGTATTTTAGACAGACTAGGGAGAGTTGGGAAACCAGGTTGTTTTGGTCATAGTTCTGTCACTAGGAAGTCATATGACCCTTGGCAAGTCAGTTCACCTGTGTAGGTATCAGTCATCTCATCAATAAAATGAATGGGTTGTACTAGATGACTTCTAAATTTGTTTCTCTCTATAAAATTGTTTCAGTTTTGCACAAACTATGGATACGTGCAAAATTGAAATCTCCAGTGGATCTTTAACCCCAGGCTCACTTTCCCTTCAATCTTTCTGTCCCCTTCCTCTATTAGCCCACATCTCTGTTTTCCTTCTCCCCTTCCATGGAAAAAGCTTTCAACATTTTAAAGTATGTGATGCTTCCACTTTCCTTACCACCCACTTTCCCTTATGTCCCTTGAAATCTGTCCTTGACTCTTGCAACTCTGGTAATACTCATAAGCACCAATTCCAGTGGCCTTTTATGAAAAATACTCGCATCTTCATCTTGTCAAGGCTGGAAGTTCAGGAGCTACTCATGGCCCCAACCCACCATAAGGAGTTTTGGGAGTTTTGATCAGCTTTGTTTTCTACTTGGGTTAGCCTACTCTACCTTAGGCAACTTTGTGGCTTACCATATTGATGCCATACTTAGTGTGGAAACTGATGGTTATAGGCCATTGAACTCAGAACTCCTGAGTTCAAAAGACCCACCAGCCTCAGTCTTCCTGGTAGCTAGAGCTATAGGCCTGTATTACCACTCCAGGGTCAATGGCCTTTATTCAGATTTCATCCTCCAGCACTGATCTGTAGCATTTGACACTATTAACACTTACTTCTGGATAATGTTTCATCCCTTGGAGCAGACTTTAGCGATTAGTTGGCCTGACCTCTTAATTTTATAGACAAAGATGTTGAAACCCATAGAAGTTACAATTGATTCTGCCATTTGTGTCTGAGTTAGTAGTAGAGCCCAAGACCCAATATTTGTTGTCAGTCATTTTTCAGTCCAACTCTTTGTGACCCTATTTGGGGTTTTGTTGGCAAAGATACTGGGTTAGTTTGCCACAATTGAAAAAATATATATGATATGATGATATGATATAATTAATATGTAATAATATGATACAATATGACATGACACAACATAACATGACATGACATAATATAATTAGTATAAAATATATAATAACTTTAGTGAGGTGGTAGATCTCTTCTAGAATATTTTCATGCTAAAACAGGATACAAAGAAAATATATCCCTCTTACCCTGTGTATTCCTCTATCAAAATTTCATCTATCCTTCAAAGCCCAACACAAATATGACATTTTTCATGAAGTGTACCAGATTCAGCACATAGAATGGTGCCTTTCAATGAATAGTATTTCCATAGGGGCAGTGTGGCCTAATGGATGGGAAGACCTCCTTGAAGAGAGGAGAACCTGAATTCATAATCTGCCTCTGACACTTAGTGGATTTTTGTCTTGAGTGTATTGCTTAATTTTTCTCCAAGAAATTACAGAAAATGTTCTAACCTTCATTTCTTAGAGAAGCTTCCTTACCTGGGAGTTACCGTATAGCAACAAAACCATGCTAGACCCAGTCTTTATCCATAATAATGGTAACTATAATGGCTAACAGTTATATAGCTTTTTAAAGCTTTTGAAGTTTTTTATGTATATTACCTCATTTGGCACTTAAATGTTTATCAAATTGAATTTGCTGAATTATACCCACTTGGAAATGATCTCTCTTTCTTCAACTCCTAAAACTTTTGTTATCTGTTATCACTCAAGTGGCATTTTATGCTGTTTTACATTGCAATTATGCTGTTGTTGCTGTCTTTGTGACCCCATTTGGGGTTTCTTGGAAAAGATTCTGGGATGGTTTGCCATCTCCTTCTCCAAATCATTTTACAGATGAAGCAACTGAGGCAGACAGGATTAAGTGACTTTCCCAGGGCCCCACAGCTAGTAAGTGTCCAAGGCTGGATTTAAACTCAGGTCTTCCTGACTCTAAGCCCAGCGCTCTATCCAGTATGCCACCTAGTTGCTCTATGTAATTATTATAATTATGTGTGGTTGTTTATTAGAGTAGACATATCATCTCTCTAACTAGATTATAATCTCCTGGAAGGCAAAAGGACCATGACTTATACCTTAATTCCATGCCGAACATCACCTTGCACATGACAAATATTAGATGTTTGTTGAATGAATCCATTAACATCAAGCATTAGCAGAAGAATTTCAAGCATCAGGGATTCAGATATTTGGGGGCCACATGTCATCTGAAAACCCTTACTTCAAGGTTACTAGTCTACCTCTTGGTACAATTGCCTTTGCTCCTGACTAGTCACAAGATAGTTTTAGTCTTTAGCTAATGAAAATGATGGCTTGTTCATTGCTCTAGTTTTCAATTTGAATCCACAAATAGACAACCATTGTATGAGTATGTGTTATTAACATTTAGGTTTCAATTGAACGGTGATGGCTTTATGTAAATGCAGTATTTTTTGAAAGTTTAAATTAAATATGCTTGTAAACCAAGGGCGTTGTTATAGGACATTCATTCATATTGAAGAAAATCAAATGTGTTAATTTGTTCAACTAATGAGAGCTCAGCAATTGTCTTCCAGAGCTTTGTAAATTAGTGAATAGAATCTGTCCCACTGTCTTTGTAACTCTATGAAGATGTAGAATTAAATTGCATTTCCTTCTTGGCACGTGCTGTGATTTGAGACAGACTGATGATAATTTACCAAAAAAGAAAAAATTTGAGATAAAAACAGTTTATCTCAGGTGAATGAGAATAAAGTGAAATTCTGATTACAGTGCAATGAAATTTATTCATTATTTTACCACATCACAATCCTGGGAATATTGTATACTGCTGGATTTTACCCATTGGTGTGGGGAAAAGAAAGACTTCTCTAAAAAACGATTACTTTAGAGAATGAATAACAGAATGTATATTAAATATGTGGAAGGGGCAATGAATTGTTTTGTGTTGAGGAAAGTTCAGTGAATGTTCCCACAAAATATTGCCTTAATATTCCTCCCTAAAATGGTAGGCATTGATCTTGAATAACTTATACTTCCCTGGCAGATTGCCTGGCTCAGGAATTCTGTCTTCTTTACATTTTATACAGTACTTGCTTCCTTGATTTTCAGAATGGATTTTCTGTTCCACTAAAATCCTACTCAGACCTCATTGTGTCATGGAAATTACCTTGGGTCCCCAGAAGTCCAAGTTCTGGCACAATGGATAGAGTGCTGGTCCTGGAGTCAGGGAGGTGAGTTAAAATCCTCTCTCAGACACTTCCTAGATATATTACCTTGGGCAAATCACTGAACTTTACTGTGCCTCAATTTTCTTCTCTGTAAAATGGGGATGATATCAGCACCTAACTCATAGGGTTTGTTGTGAGGATCAAATGAGATAACATATGTGAAGTGTTTTGTAGATGCTGAACTGCTATATAAATGCTAGCTATCATTCTACCAACTTGGAATAGCTTTGAACACAACCTTAATTCCAGACTATGTCTACTGCCCAAGGACTAGCTTAATGAAATGTGGAGAAGTTACCACCACCAATAGATTATCCCTTAGTTATGCAGTGATGGTGACTCAGTAGCCACAAAACATGCTAAGAATAATAGAACTTTAGACCATCTACAAAGATGATTTTCCCTCAACATAGAGAAAGTAGTTGACAGAGTTGGTTTCATCATGAATTCAAACCCAATGCATGAGATATTTGGTTATCTTATCCAGCAGTGGTGACATGATCAGAGCAAACAGACGACTTGGAAGATAATTTTAGCATATACACCAGATAGATAGAAATAAATTCTATGGAAAACTTGCCATTATCTTCTAAGTAAGTCAACATTTACATTGACACTCAATAATTTCAATTCTAAGAGGAAAACAAAAGAGGGAAGGAAATTTTTTTGGTTAGAAAATATGTTTGAAATCAAGATATGACAGAGGCCAAAGGACTGCAGTCTTTTCAGATGCCTCACACCTATGTTATAAATACTTTAAAGATGCTAGACATGGAAAACATTAAACAATGTTTAAAAATAAAATGAACTATATCTGAACATGTAGGAAATGACTGACTACACGAATGTTCTGGCTCACCATCCCTGGGAGTCTTCCAGGTGTACTCTGAGGCATGCGGAATATGTCCTCCCAAATGCCATTGGTTCAGTCTACCACTGGCTGTGGCTGGAGGCTAGTGCCTTGGTTCCATTTAGCCGCTTAACGTCAATCAGGTTTACAAAGGGACATTTACTTTAAAGATATAGTAGAAGAAAAGCATAAATATTCCCGTTTCCTCCTCAGGTCACACTTTCCCCTGTACTACTTTGCTTTCTTAGGAGAGATGACTCAGACTGGGCACAGTTTCTACATAGCCCTGGTCCTTCCTTCAGAGTTCTCATCCAAATATGGAATCATTGCCATATGAGTTCTTGTCTCAGCCACAGCTGGGCTGGTTCAAAAAGTCAGTCCCTAAGGTTATTCCATGTGCCTAAGAATATCATTATTGGGCTGGCTGAAAAATCCATCATGGACTATGTCTCCTGGACTCCCATAAGTCTTGCCCTCCTGACCTTTTTGTAACTCCCAAAGTTGCATCCTCCAGATTAATCTCTTTCACCTAAACAAAAGAACAAGCAGGAAGGCAAAGGATGGAGACCTGTCTTCATGAGGTCATATATGGGTCTCAGTGGGGAAAGCGACCAAGACCTCTACTCTTTTTAAAATAGTGTTTTATTTTTTTCCAAATACACGTAAATTTTTCAACATTCACTTTTATAAGATTTTGAGTTCCAAACTTTTTTCTCCCTCCCTCTTTCTTCTCCCCCTCCCCAAGAACAGAAGTCATTTTTCCACGTTAGTCATGTTGTGAAAGAAGAATCAGAACAAAAAGGAAAACCCGAAAGAAAGAAAAAAACAAAACAAAAAAAGGTGAAAATAGTATGCTTTGATCTGCATTCAAACTCTATATTTCTTTCTCTGGATGTGGATAGTATTTTCCATCATGAGTCTTTTGGAATTGTTTTAGATCATTGTATTGCTGAGAAGAGCCAAGTCTTGTCAAAGATGATCATCAAACAATGTTGCTATACAATGTTCTGCTCACTTCACCCAGCAGTAGTTCATTTGTCTTTCCAGGTTTGTTTTGAAATCTCTCTGCTCATCATTTCTTATAGCGCAAAAGTATTCCATTACATTCATATACCACAACTTGTTTAGCCATTCCCCAATTGATGGACATCCCCTCAGTTTCCAATTCTTTGCCACCACAAAAAAGAATTGCTATAAATATTTTTGTGCACATGGGTCCTTTTCTCCAAGATCACTCTTACAGCATTGTCTCTCACCAAATGCTATCAGTACAGAAATCTAACCAAATGTAGAGATCTACCACAAGAGAACAGGTAAAGAAAATGAAGCTATGATGAAGGACAAGAAAAGGAAGGATCTCCCAGTTCCATGTCTGCAACTTCAGCCAACCAAGAGCCTGTTCTCCACCATATAGCTGCCATACCAAATCAGTTATATGTCCACTCATGATCAAGGTCTCCCTGAAGAACTTCCATTATACATCAGCAGGACTCTTGGAAGCAAGCTACTCAGCCTCTTCATATATGGAGTACTATTTCAGTAGCACTCTGTACATTTGCCCTTCTCCATTACATGAGAAAAACCTATCCATAAGGAAACAGATAATTTCCTTGTTGTGGCAAAAATCAAAATAGAAGAAAGGATAAATATTAGAAAAGTAGAGTGTGTTTGACCTTAGTACTTCTAGCTCAATCTATCTAAATAAGTTATTGTCTCAAAAAAAAAGAGAAGTGGATAAAGTACACATTTATTATATTGCCATCACTCTATCAACAAATTTAACTGGTGCAAAACAGTTGCCTCAACAAAGTGACTGAAAATGCCCAGAAACCTCAATCAGTAAATATTTGATCTTCTTACTTGATAGAAATATGTGGCAGAAAAGGAGGGGACAAACCAGAAAACAGGCAACACAGCTTTGGAACCTCCCCTAAGCCACAAGAGGAGACGGAGTCAGTCTGGTAGCCAGTGAGTCAGAGCCCAATCCAGCATCCAAGCAGCCCAACTCTGAGTCACAGCAGGACATACCTCAAGAGAAAGAGGGGAGGCTGACACCTGAACAACAAAACACCTGGAATCTGTGAGAAGTCTGCTACGAACATAACTGACAAAATCTGTAGACTGGACAGTGCAAAAAGGAGACAAAGAATGAATGGAGGCCCACACCTATGTCTGGTTACCAGGAGTGATGGCCAAAACTCAGGGCTTAGAAAGTTAGATATGATTGACCTCTGGAGATTATTCAATGGAATAAGAAAAGAATATACAGCCAGGGATATTATAAGACTGAAATGAGGGGGGGTGGAGCCAAGATGGTGGTGTAGGAGCAGCAAGGTACAGCAGCTCCCACACAGCCACCTCTAAATACCCATAAAATATGACTCTAAACAAATTTTAGAGCTCTAAAATGCACACAAATATACTTCCTGCTGAAGGCAGCTTGGCTAGGAGGGACCATTTCAGTGCTGGGAGCCAAAACCAACCCAGCCTGAAACGGCTGCTTGGCCCCGGGGGCAGCCTGACAAGCTGAGCTGAGCCGCAGCTGGAGCTTCAGGAGAGTGGATCTGCGGCAGTTGTGGCAGTTTTGAGAATTATCAAGCCATAAGAAAAAAGGATTAAGTGAAAGGTCAGTGGAACTAGGCTAAAATTGGGGGAGAAAAGTGGGTCTGGCCAAACTGCCTCCAGGGCAAGGAAGCGACAGAAGTGGAGGCCTTGTAGCTGCCTCCACATTGCTGCTTCAGAGCTCCCAGTCTGCAGACTGCAGGGGGACCAAGCGATCATTCAGAGGCCAAGTGCTCTTGCGTTGAGAGGCCTGGATCCGGATGGTGGTTTTGAGTGGTGGTCCTGAGGTGTGTTTTCAGTGAGCCAAAGCTGGTGGGGGCTGCAGCAGCCTCCTAAAAGTGCCGGCAGCTGGGAAAACCCCAGTGATTTGGGATAGAGCTTTCCCCTCTGAAAACAGAGTTCCACAGAGCTAAAAAAAATCATTGACTGACCAACCATGAGCAGGCAAAGGAAGCAAAGTAAGAATAGCAACCAAACTCTAGATTCCTTCTTTGGGGAAAAGAACGATCAAAGCAGGGAACAGGAGGAAGACAACACAGTCAGAACTCCCCCACCAAAAGCTTCCAAGAAACATGAAGACTGTCTAAAAGCTAGAAATCAGCTTAAGAGGGATTTTGAAAACCAAATGAGAGAAGTAGAGGAAAAATTGGGAAGAGAAATAAGAATGACGTAAGAAAATCATGAAAAGAGAGTCAACAACCTGACTGAAGAA
>CM053580.1:352902148-352928338 GCA_028627135.1 Pseudochirops cupreus | reverse complement strand
CTCAGTTTTCTGGTATTTAAATGAATGCACTATCTATATTTCTTATGTAGAGAGCCTGTTCCATTTTGTGATTAATAACTATATCAGCATATTTATAGTTACTGTAGGCATTGTGAATACTGCATTGCTGATACACTAAGTTATCTCTCGATCAGTAAAATAGGGACAACAATAGCATCTAACTCCCAGGATTGTATCATGGATAAATGAGATAACATTTGTGAAGCACTTTGCAAATCATAAAGTGATATATAAATGCTAGTTATTATTATTTAATAATCTTTTATTTGTCCCAATTACCTGTAAAAACTACTTTTAGCATTCATTTTTTTAAAAATTGAGTTTCAAATTCTCTCCCTTCCTTTTTCCCTGAGATAGTAAGCAATTTGATATAGGTTACACATATGCAATCTTGCAATACATATTTCCACATTTCCATAGACAAAAAAAAGGCCCGTTTAAAAAAAAAAAGGAAAAACAGTATGCTTTGATCTGCATTCGGACTCTATCAGTTCTTTCTCTGGGGGGAATAGCATTTTTCATCATGAGTCCTTTGGAATGATCATGAATTATATTTCTGTGAATAAGCATGGTTGATTATCATTACAATATTGCTGTTACTGTGTGCAATGTTATCTTAGTTCTGCTCCCTTCACTCTGTATCAATTCATTTAAGTCTTTCTAGGTTTTTCTGAAATCATCCCTGTCATTTCTTATAGCACAATGTTATTCTATCACAATCATATAAAACAACTTTTTTAGCTATTATCATTATTAAATGAAGTATCTCATATAGGAGTAATGAAATGATAGCCCCCATTATAACCTGTCCAATCAAGCTACTTCTATAAGTAAGCTGCTTTCCATTTTGGATGCCATATTGGAAAAGCCATTGACAATCTGGAGAGCACCTGGAATGGGGAAAGGTCTTGAGTTCATGCCACACGAAGATAAGTTGAAGGAACCAGGGATGTTCAGCCTGAATAAGGGAAGATTTAGGGGAGATCCAACAGCTGTCTCCAAATATTTGAAGGGTTATCATACAAAATCAATCAATGAGCATTTTTCAATATGGCCTAGATGAGATCTGATCTGTTTAGCCCCAGAAGGCAGAATTAAAAGCAATGGGTAGAAGTCACAAGAGACAATTATATGCTTGATGCTTTGTACCAATTAGAGTTATCCAAAAGTTGGCAGTTGCCTGCCTTGGGACATCATGGCTTCCCCCTCACTGGTGGTCTTCAAGCAATAGCAGGATCACACTTGTCAGGTGTTAGGCAGAAGGATTTGTTTTTCAAGTACAAGTTGCTCAGGATGGCTGCTAAAGTACAGAAACTTCATAATTCAGTGAATGATGGTAGAGTCTTCTTGGAAATCTGAATGGAGGCTAATTTGCTCTAGGATTGAATTTGCCACTGGCAACTTCCTACCTCCTATATCATTTCTTTGTTCAACAAATTAAATGAACATGTATTAAATGCCACTATGTGCAAAAGAAAGAAAGATACAAAAATACAACATGCAATCTTCCTTCCTGCAGCTTGTAATTAAAATAACATACAATTATCAATGAACCACATAAGAGAACTACAAATGAAGTATTAAGAGGGGTTAAAGGAAGGAAAGCTAATTTGCAACCAGGGACATCAAGGGAGATTTTATAGAGAAAGAGTAGCATTTGACCTTGGTCTTGAAAGATAGATTTCAACAAGTAGAGATGGGGAGTGGGGTAGAAATTCCAACAATAGAAAACAATGTTATGGAGACAGGGAAGCTCATATTCATATTCATATATCTGTCTATTTAGACAGAAGTTAAGTTACTTGCCTAGGGTAACATAGCTAGTAAGAGTCTGAAGTTGAATTCGGATCTATGGTGCTATCATCTGTAGTATGTTGAATAGTCTAGTTTGGCTGCAGTATGGAGAAAAGCAGTAGAGGAAAGTGATACATATGGAAATAAAGGTGATGTAGAATCAAAAGTGAACAATAAAATTTTAAAAAGAAAGTTCAGGTAGAATCTCTAGACCGCTCCAACATTAAGACTGTTTTGTGAAAAACACAAACCAATCATGGTCACACCATAACTCCAACACAATCCTGAATGAGAGCCGTTATAAAAGCTAGTTCCCAGTGAAATCTGGAAATAAGTGGTAAAAGAGTGAAAGCAGTGAGGACTTATAAGAACACAGTCAAACTTCCATGGCTACTTCTCCCTGGAGTAGGCAGCAAACAAACTGAGCCTGGGTTCCTGTTGGATCCACATTTAATCCTACATTTTTAACATGAAAATTATCAAGGGTTCTTAGATCTGCACAAAAATTAAAATGATGAAAGATTTGGGAAAGGAGAGGATTGAGTGCCTTGTTTGGCCTCTCTCCTTCTCTCCATCATCTTCTAAGATACCAGACTGGCTATGATCCAAGTCCCTGAAGAGACAACATATGCTCCAGACACCAGCTTCACTCTAATGATGGTCTTGGCTCAATTTGATGATTTGATGCAGAACAGGAGGTGACAGATGAATTGGGTGTGAAGGTTCCCTTAGTAGCAGGGAGTCCCAGAACTTTGGGTATTCCCATGTGAATGGGAATTTTCCTAGGAAGAATTTCCTAGGGAAATCTCATTACTAAGGAATGATAGATTGATAAGTGCCAGCAAGTATCATTGTTGTCAACTGGTATTTGACAGATACCCTAGAGGGGAAAAATGAAATGCCTGGGAGAGATGAAGGCTGGCTTATTGGAAAACCTAGTGAGGAAGTCACAGATGCCTGTGGCTAAGCTCACAACAAAAAGTTCAAAATATTAAAACCAAGGGTACCACTGGTAAGTCTGCTATACCATCACCATTTGTCAGACCTTTCTCCTTATTCAATGCTCTTGTTCAGAGATTGCTTTTGAGAAAAGAGAATCACAAAAGAGAAGTACTGAAAGTGACCTCAGAGGCCATCCAGGGGCAACTCACGGCTGAATGGGAATTCCTTGTACAACATAGCCAACCACAGGTCATTCAGCCTTCCCTTAATTAAAGAGGAACCCACTCTATACTAAATCCGCTCATTAGACTTGTGGACACCTCTAATTGTTAGAAACTTTGGCTACATATTAAGCCAAAATCTCCAACTTCTAGTGAATACTCTAAATTTAACAAAGGGAGCTTTGAGAACCTTTTTCTATGAAAATAGTTTTCTTAAATGTATGAAACATTTTCTATTTATACAACACCTTAAGATTTGCAAAGCTCTTTAGAAATATGATTTTATCCTCAAAACAAGCCCTAGAGGTAGGTGCTATTATTTTTCCAATTTTACGGATGAGCGACTGAGGCCCAGGGAAGTTAAATGACTTGTCCAGGGTCATGCAGCTAGCTGGTATCTGCAGCTGGATTTGAGCCTTGTTATCTGTAGCACTTCACAGTTTTGAAAGGTCTTTGACTACATTGTCCCTTTTGATCTTCATCCAGTGGCGGGGCTAGGTAGATAAAGTTGTTCCCATTTTACAGATGAGACAATAGAAGTGCAGATTGTCTAAGTGGTTTGCCTGAGGTCAGAGGTTGAATACAGGGCAGTCAGGAATAGAACTCAGGTCTTTCGACTCCTAAACTTAATAGGCTGAGTCTTTGGAGAGATTTGTTGCTATTCTGCTATCAGATGATCAATTAGCTGCACAGTTCAGCCACCTCCTTTTGGAAATCCTTCTTTCTATTTTATATCTTTCTGCTTGAAGATTGCATCAGGTTTTGTTGCTTCTAGGGCCCCCAGAGACCACTATTTACCTTCGCCCGTCATGCATTTTTTGGGAATCTGTTATGGAAAATTGGCAGTGAGATGTCGTCTTCTGTGGTTTTGATCCAAGTACATTTAGGGACATAAATCTGAACTTTGCTACAGACTATGGGAGATGAAGGTTGAACTACTGAACACCTGGTGAGTTCCGGGTCTTATTTTTCCCCACTGTAAGCCTGCTAACACCTTCCAGTCTTCACAGACTGGGACCACAGCAACAACACAATTGATTCTCTTTCCTTTTTCTTTTACAGGACCTTTCAAACATAATAAAGAATACTGTCCACATGAAACAACATTCTCTTTCCTAGTTTGGGGCATTTTGCATTCTTTCCATGTAACTCAGCATTTCTAAACACGTGACTTTCTTTTCATTTTAGACAGGAAATTACTCCTATGAAGTGCTGGGGATGGGAGAATAATTCAGCTAAATCATGGGCAGGATAACTAACAACCAATTCAGCCCTGCTCAAAACTCAGTTGTCTCTTCCATTGGACTAGAAATTCAGACCTAACTATATCTAGAACATCTGCCTATTGGAAGTCTGACCTGCCTTAGTACAAATGTCCTCTAAACTGCATTTTCAAACTTGAAACCAGGCACACCTGGATAGTGAAAATTATTCAAATTTTCAAGGTGTATCCTTGACTGAGAAGCAGCATGGTATATAATGCATAGAGCTGACCTTAGAACTAGAAAGGCCTGGATTCAAGTCTGGTCTTTGCCATATACTAGCTATATGACCCTGGGCTAATCACAGCCTCTCTGTGCAATAGGCCACTTTTGGAGACAAATAATTATTTATTAAGTGCCTACTATGTGCCAGATACTGTAATTTCCAACCCATGGTGAGGGGGTGGGGTGGGGGAGAGAAAGAGACAGAGACAGACAGCCACACAGATAGAGAGAAAGGTGCTGACCTGCATTGATAGAGGAAATAAGACATATCTGGGAATTCCCTAAATCAGTGAAATCACCAGCCTAGTCCCTATCCTTCTCCTTGACCAGCATGAAGCAAGGCTTTCATGGCGTAATTATATGTTAGCTTAACATAAAGAGGGATGTAGAGAAAAGTATCAGAAGTTTGGTAGTAGGACCTTACAAACTGTAGACATTTGATACAGGAAAGAAAGGCCAATAAGAGAAAGCATTAACTGAATTACAGACTTTTCAGAAAGTTATTGTGGCTTAGTCAGTAGATAAAGTGTGGCCCCTTTAGTCAGGAACCTAGGATCCCACCTCTGACCACGGGAGTAGGGAGCTTAAACCAGGTAAGTCTGAAGACAATCAGAATAATATGCTGGTATTGTTATACAGGAACTTAGGAATGAACACCATAGCATGAACACACAGAGAGGTCCCTAATAACTGACATTAAAGTGAACATCAATGAACGAGACCACAAGGAAAGTCAGGGAAGTGCTATGAAAAAGGCCTGGGCTTTGGAATCAGTCAAATCCTGGCTCTCTCACTTAATATCTGGATGATCTCCAGCAAGGCCTTTAACAAACTCTTTGGCCTTCAGTTTCTTCAATAAGATAAGCATTTGAGCTAATTGGCATCTCCATCGCCTTCCAACTCTAGATGATTCTATGAGCATGGTTGAGTCAGTCTCTCTGAGCTTCATGCAACCCTCTTATCCACTAAGTTATAGACATATGTGTTAGAGCAGGGAGTTCCCAAACCAATTAAATCACAGAGGGTGGAGTAGGGCTGTCAAGCACCCCAACACATCCAGTTTGACCATAGATTGAGAATTGGATGAAACCTTAGAAAACATTTTATTCAACCTCCTCATTTTACAGAGAAGGAAATGAAGGTTAAGTGACCTATTCAAGATCACACTAGTAGTAAGTGGCAGATTCAAAATTTGAACCCAGGTCCTCTGCTAGCACGCTTCCCAGTATACCATGGTGCCTTGCTGCAATCAATAGTATTTAAAAGCAATTTTTAAAGAGTTCTTTTCAATAGCATAAATGACTTGTAAAATATACTTATGTATGTATAAATCATATAATTGGAAGTTCTAGGAAGACTAATACTTAGTACTTACTAGTACTACTAGTATTACTAAGTACTAGTACTTAGCCTAGGAAGCATGTGTTAGAAAAAAACAATTAAAATTATTTTCATTTTGACCTAAATCTAAAAGCCAACTTGCCTAAATGGAAAGTGTAGTAGAACTTACAGACAATATCATCCTATCTCCCTGAAAAATCATTATTGTGGGTCTAAATTTCACATGCTTGCACCTCACCCATTGTTGACTATGGGTGGGAAAGGAGTAGAAGAAGGTTGAAATGTATTTCCCAGGACACCTTTTCCCCACAGAAATTTAAAAACTGACAAAGATAGAAAGCTCACAATTACCCCCCTATTTTCTTCCCCAATACACAGATGTTTCCCGTTGGCATCAGCCTCCCCCTAGCTGTGTTGTTGAAGGGAGTTAGCTGCCTCTCCCAGCACTGACCCCTCTTTGGGTCCTCCATCCTCCACTCTGCCCCTGACAGCCATCACCATGAAGGGGCTGCACCAGCAAAGACTACACTTCATCCTCCATGTTCTCCTTATCTCTCACTATACCCCTCTATATACTACTGTGTGATAACAGGTGGGGTTGGGGTGGGGAGGGGAAAAGAAGAATGAGAAAAAATAGGAAAATAATGATCTGCCACCACTAACATCTGCTAAATACCTTGCTCAGAATCTTGTGGATAATAGAGACTCACTTAATATTTTTTGGATAAAATCAAAGGGAAAGAGTAAGAAAAAGAACAAAGTTAGGATAATGGAAAGCCAAGATTTGAATAAAACGGTGGCGGGGTGGGGGAAAGGAGTAAATTAGGAAACATATACCCTGCTTTTTATTTTTGTGAGTAAGATTTTATGACTGGAAGGAATCTTAAAGATCATCTAGTCCCAGAGTCAGGAAGATCTGAGTTTGAATCTGTGTTACCCTAGGCAACTTAACGTCTGTTTGCCTCAGTTTCTTCATTTGTTAAATGGCCCTAATATTAGCACTTATCTTCCAGTGTTGTTGTCAAGATCAAATAAAAAGCATGTAGCACAATGCTTGGCACTGAGTAGTCACTTAATAAATATTTGTTCCTTTCCCCCCTCCACTTTTTCATTTTACAGACAAGGAAATTGAGCAGTTACAGGTGAAGTGATTTGGTCAAGGGCTAACCATTCTATCATATTGATTTTTCTCTTTTCCTTTATATGGAGGGCATTTCATATAGACACTTTTATAACCAAAGGACATAGTTTATGTGAGTTCACTTTAGAAAATAATTTTCTCTAGTCATTGTCATGTATTAGGATAGCAATCATCATCCATCAATAGCATCATCTCTGAATATGAAGGGCTATTACACATTAGTCAAAGGGGAGAAGGCATCCCTTTTCCTTGGAAGAAATTATTATTTCTTTGTGGTCACTCTAGAACAGTGGTTCTCAACCTTCCTAATGCCATGACCCTTTAATACAGTTCCTCATGTTGTGGTGACCCCCAACCATAAAATTATTTTCGTTGCTACTTCATAACTGTAATTTTGCCACTGTTATGAATCATAATATAAATATCTGATATGCAGGATGTATTTTCATTGTTACAAACTGAACACAACCCACAGGTTGAGAACCGCTGCTCTAGAATATAAACTACATGTGGAATGTGGAAAAGGTACTTGAGAGATGATGAGAATTTTTAATAGAAAATTATGTGGTCAAAAGATATGAACAAAAAGTTCTCAAAAGAATTACAATCTATTAACAAATATGTGAAATAATGTTAATAATTTAATCATAATAGAAATGCAAATCAAAATAAAATATCACACCCTAAAAATTGGCAAAGATGACAAAGACTGGGAATGTCAATGTTGGAAGGGCTATGAAAAGATAGGCACACTAGTGCGCTATCGGTGGGACTGCAAATCATTTTTGGAAGCAGTTTGGAATTATGAAAAAAAGTGACTAAAATGTTTATACTCTTTGACAGTGAGATTTCATTACAAGGCTTAAACCCAAGGAGGTTATTGATAAGAAAGATACATGTCAAATATTTATAACAACACACTTTTTGTGATAACAAAGAATTGGAAACAAAGTAAATGTCCTTCAGTTGGGGAATGGCTAAACAAATTGGGGTACATGAATGTAATGAAATATTACAGAACCATAAGATATGATGAATGTGATGATTACAAAAAAGTATGGGAAAATCTATGTGAACAGATGCAGATTAAAGTAAGCAGTGTCAAGGCAACAATGTACACAATGATTACAATGTAAATTGGAAAGAACAACCATATACAAGCACAAAATCATAAGTGAAAGTTGCAAAATTGTAAAAACCAAACATGGCTTTAAACAAAAGATATAGGAAACATCCCCACCCTATCCCTTTGCAGAGATGAGTGGCCCTCAAGTATTATACATTGCAAACATTTTCAGACTTTTTCAATGTATTAATCAGTTAAGCCGATTTTTTCCTCTTCTTTTTCTGTCTTTAATAAATATTATTTGTTATATGAAACGGTTCCCTGACAAGGGAAGGGATATCAGAGGAAATTATAGTGATGTAAAAAAGCTAAAATACAACAATAAAAATATGTAATATAAATAAAAACATATAGATATAAATAGATAAAGGTTTTATATAAAAAGTGTATAGTAAGCAAAGCAAATCTCAATCCTCAAAACCACCACCTTAGTTCCAAAGGCCCTTCTTATGTCTCTAACCTCTGGTGTTTCTTCCTTTTCAATTCATTTTACATACTGCTGTCAGATAAATCTTTGTAATGGATTGCTCTGATCATGTCAATCCATATCTAAAAAGCCTTCAATGACTCCCTATTGCCTACCAGTAAAGTTTTAACTCCTTAGGTAACCATCCACCATGTCCTCTTTATCTCCTGCTGTGCCCTTATATATACCACTGTGTGTTCCTGTCAAGTTAGACTACCCTCTTTGTCTGAAAAGGCCCCATGCCTTCCTGCCTTTGATTCATGCCATCCTCTCCATCTGGCATATTTATTTTCTCACTATCTCTGCCTGTCAAAACTACGTCTTCTTAAATATCCAACTGACCTGTTATCTCTTTTTAAAAGCTTTTCTTGATTCCCCATAACCATACATGAGTTCTCTCTTCCCTCTCTCTGTGTCTCTCTCTCTCTTTGTCTCTACGCCTCTCTCTCCTCAGTAACTCTCTTTAATGGCACTTCTGGCCTACCTCATACCTGAGCTGCTTGTACAGCCCTGTCATGCCTTCTCTTCTTAACAGTCAGCTTCTGGAGGACACACACTGTCTTGCTCATCTTTATGTCCCCCCATGATGACTAGCACATAGCAGGCATTAAATACATGCACATTGAATAAAAGTGAGAGAGGAGGGGAGAAAGAGAGAGGTGAGAGTGGAATAATTAACTTTAATCAAGCAAGTAAATTAGGGACCCCCCCCTGCCCCCACTACATTTCTGTTGTTACCAGGGCCATGCAAATATGAAGGAGGCAGAACAATATCTTCAGGCAATTCTTTGAGGCCTTTGTTTCAGGCAACTTGATTTTTTAGATAGAAGTCAAAAAGGAATATGTGATTGCTTGGTCTCCTCTTAGCCCCAAAACATTTTTCCAATTCATTGTTTTAAAAGAACATTATCCAGTGGGGCAAACAGGTGGCACAGTGAATAGAGCACTGGCCCTGGAGTCAGGAGGACCTGAGTTCAAATGTGACCTCAGACATAACACAAAAAAACTAGCCATATGACCTTGGGCAAGTCACTTAACTCCAATTGCCCTCCAAAAAACAAAAAAACAAAAAAAACCCCATTATTCTGCACTTACTATAAAATCTCTACATATTTATTTTCCCAGCTTTTTTGCACATTTTTTCTTACATGTCTTCATTCAATATTCATTTGACAAACATTTATGTCCACAGCACTAGGCTAGGTGCCTTGGGAGTTGAGTAGATGAATAATAGAGGGTTTGTCCTTACCTACAGGTCAGTCAGTCAGTCAACAAGTATTTGTTAAGTGTTTACAATGTGCCAGGCTCGGTGTTAAGCCCTGAGGATTACCTCTCTTCTGCAAAAAAAAAAAAGTACAAAAACAACCCCATTTCTTGAGGAGATTCCACATAGTGGTAGATAGAGTCAACACGCACACAATTATATACAAACAAGCTGTATGCTGTATACACCAGAGATGAGCAGTAGAGGGAGGGCACTAAGGTTAAGGGAGATCAGGAGATGCTTCTTACGGATGTGATTTGAGTTATCTTGAAGGAAGCCAGTAAAGTCAGGAGACAGAAATCTCTGGAATCTTATGGTCCAGTAGGGATCATCCCACAAGTTGGGATGAGGAGCAGTCAGTCTCTAGAAGTGATAGAGACACAAATAATGAATCTGTATTTCGTGTGTGGTGACCAAGCTTATCCTATATTCATTTGTTTTAATGTTTCAAGGATTCATGGTTTTTATCCGCATAAATAACTTTCTCTGCCTTCACAGACTATAGTCCCTCTCCATCTTGGTGTGGGAAATAGTGAGTTTCTCTTATTAAACATTTAATCACTTGGTACCTAGACTTTTAGGGGCAGCTACATAGTACTGGGCCTGGAGTCAGAAAGACCTCAGACACTTATTAGCTGTATGACCCTGGGCAAGTCATTTAACCCCGTTTGCCTCAGTTTCCTCATCTGTCAAATGAACCACAGAAGAAAATGGCAAACCACTCCACTATCTTTGCTAAGAAAACCCCAAATGAGGTCACAAGGAGTCAGACACGACTGAAATGAATGAACAACAACAAGCCAGCCTTTTTGTGATGAGCTTTTCCAAATTTAGCTAGGCTGGCTCTCCAACTATAAACACACAATCTGTCACCAGGACCCATATGTGAGGTTTTTCAAGCTTGGGAGGACTTGCCAGAGCTTGTTCTTTACTGACAGAGTTTTGGAAAACACAGAGTCAATCACCCCCTACCATCATGAGGCATCGAATGCCTCATCTCATACTTCATACATACTTGAACAGATATCAAAGGAGTCCCCCCCTCCCCGATGTCTTGAGTGTCTATATGTCCCAAGCCCTTTCCTTTCTTCTTTCCCCTTCCTTTAAATGGAATCTCTTTATCATTTTCGACTTCAGTTACTTTCTGAGTCAGCATTCCTGGGATCTGAACCCTGAACAAAGAATCTAGATATTCTAAACCATTACCTCAGGCAAATGGTGTCGCAATCCAGAAGATATAATAGCACAACTGGCTGAGGAGGGGGGAGGCAGGATGAGGAAAGTTTACACAATCTGCTCTTTCCTGAGAAAGTATTGTTGAAGGAGCAAAAATGTACTTTATAGAAATGCAGAATCTCAGAGGTGAAGGTGCCAGTTGGGGCGTCTATTTTTTGCAGCTGAATCACTTAATGGGCACATAAATCATGCACTACACAAGGACCAGCTTCTAAATACAAATGAACCCATTTGGGGAAATTTCCTTTTAAAAATGAAAGGAGATTATTGCTGCCTATAATTGGGTTTCTTCTTATGTCAAGCCTCACTCTCAGAGTTCCAGAGTACAGATTTTGACAGGAAGAGCAGACTATCAATTTGGGGGCATAGTTCCACACTTCCAGCCCCCATATAAGATTTCAAAGTCAAGTCAGGGTTATAGCAGAGTTGAGCAGAAGTCTCAGCAAAGGCAAATGATTTCATCAAGAAGAACAGACTATCAATTTGGAGGAAATGGCTCCTCATTTCCAGTCTCAGGATGTGATTTCAAAGTCAAGTCAGGGTTGTGGCCCAGTTGAATTAAAGTCTCAGAAAAGAGATAGGGGCCTAGACATCAGTCGAGCTAGAAAGTGAATTCTTACTGCAATGTAACTTGAATCCTCCCAAAGGAGTTCTAGAGAAGCAAGAGAACCTAGAATGAAGGAGGCTTCTTTGCTTGGTTTGACTGGGGGGTAGAGCAGCAGGTGGCTATGTAAATGGTGGTCCCTAACTACTCAGTCTCAACAAGCAGCTTTAATTAAGATGAGATCTTCCTGACCTAGTGCTTGGTTCTCTAATATAGGAAGGGTAGTTTTCACCTTCTGTTAGTGAAGCAAGATGGAGCAATGTCTAGAACACTAAATTAGTCAGGAGGACCTAGTAAATCCTGCCATAGGCACTTAATAGTGGGCAGGTCACTTAACCTCTGTGAACCTCAGTTTCCTTATCAGTAAAATGGGTACAATGATAGCCATCTACCTCATGGGTAGAGAAAACGAGAAAATGAGAAAACATGGAAAGTGCTTTGTAAACCTTTAAGCATTGTACTAACACTAGCTATACCAATGCAAAGTCATTTTGGCACTTCAGTAAGAGCCCTATAAATACTAGCTATACTACTGCAAAAAAAATTTAGTACCTCAAATTTGACAAGATCAAAACCAACCTACTTATCTCCCCCCCAAAAAAAACCCTGCTCCTTCTCACTTCCCTATTTCTATTATCTTTAAATACCACTCTCCTTGAAACTTTTAAACCCTTTGTCTTCATCTTTATATGCAATCAGTCACTAAATCCTACCCAGTTTCTCTCCATAGTGCCTTGTATAGCCACCCCCTCCTTCCCCTTCTTAGGATCACCACCCCCAGGTTCATAGCCTCAGCGTTTATCCTCTGGACTATTTAATAGCCTCCCAACACATCTCTTCATTTTACATCTCCCCCAACTCTAATCCATCAAAGCTGCTAGGTTAATTTTCCTAAGGCATAGTCTTAATCATGCTAAAAATCCCTCAGTTGGTCACACTGACTTCTTGGGAAAAGGAAAAAAAAAAGCAACGCCTCCATCTTATTTCAAGGTCCTCTAAGATTTGACCCCAACCTACTTTTCAGAGAATCATAAAAATTCAGAGTTGCAAAGAACCTCAGCATCTGTCTTATCCAGCTTACACAGTAGTAAAAAGAATCCCTACTTTAGCACACTCAATATGGGGTCATTTGGTGTTTGCTTGAAGTTGTTGCTGTTATTCAGTCCTTTCAGTCTTGTCTTTGTGGCCACATTTGGCAAAGATACTGGAATGGGTTGCCATTTCCTTCTCCAGCTTATTTTACAAATGAGGAGACTGAGGTAAACAGAGTTAAGTGACTTGCCCAGTGTGACACAGCTAGTAAGTGTCTAAGGCCTGATTTGAGCTCTCCAGGCCCAGAGCTCTGTCCACTGCACTACTTCATTCCAGTGAGGGTAAACCTACTACCTCTCAGGGTCAATCATTCTGCTTTTGGACATCTCTTCCCGATCTGTAGCTTTTCCTGACAATTAAATCTGTCTTTCTGTAACTTTTACCTATTGCTCGTAGTTCTGTCCTCCATAGCAAAACAGAATAATTCTAATCCCTCTCTTATATGACAGTTCTTCAAATACTTATTGATAACTACCATGTCCCCTGGTTCTCTATTAGTCCAGGCTGAATATCCCTAGTTCCTGACATGGATTTTATTTTTTGTTTTGGAGGCAATGGCAGTTAAGTGACTTGACCAGGGTCATGCAGCTAGTAAGTGTCTGAGGCTGTATTTGAACTTAGGTCCTTTTGACTCCAGGGCTAGCGCTTCATCCACTGTGCCACCTAACTCCCCCCCCCCCCCACTTTTTTTTTTTTACCATTTTTACTTTTTTTTAATCATTATGTTCACTCTTCTCAGCATCTTCTCCAGCTTATGAATGCCCTTCCCAAAATGTGGCATGAAGAACAGAATACAATTCTCCAGAAGTGATTGGACAACATCCAGGTACAGTGGGATCATAACCTTCTTCCTGGAAACTGTGCTTCTCTTAACATAGTCCATTATTGCATTAGTGGTTTTTGGTCACCATATCACAGTGGTAATCAATCAATCAAGTAAACACCTACTATGTGCCAGGTACTATGGGCAGTAAAAATGAAACAGATTCTGCCTTTAAGGGGCTGACTTCCTATCAAGCGTAATAACATACCCTCACACATTCTCTCTCTGTCTGTCTCTGTCTCTCTGTCTGTCTGTCTGTCTGTCTGTCTGTCTCACTCTCTCTCTCTTTCTCTCCCTGAACTGTAGCATTTGTCGATTTCTGGAGGGTAAATGCTCACAGTGAAAATTTAACGACCGACTCCCGTGAGCTGGTTTGAACTGGCTCCAGCACAGCCTGGTAATTTATGTGTGGGGAGGTGGCAATAACCTCTAAGGACATCTGAAAAGACTGCACATAGAGGTCCTTGATCTGAGGTTTGATTCTAAGAAGCAGAGGTGAGAAGACAACATATGACTGGAATGAAGGACAGTCGATACAAAGACATAGAGATGAGAGGAGGAGTTTCAGATGTGAGGAACAGCAGGAGGGAAGCTGCTGACCCTTATTGAACTTGCCATCCAATAAAGCCCCAGGATATTTTTTTGGACAAACTGCTATGTAACTATGGCTTCCCCACCTTGTACTTGTGAAATTGATTTTCTGCACCAAAGTCTAAGACTCTGTTGATTCCTATTCAAATTCATCTTATTAGATTCAGCCCAATGTTCTCGCCTGTCAAGACTGTTTTGGATCCTGATTCTGTCATCCGATGTGTTAGCCTCCCAACCTTAAGTCATCTGCAAATTTGCTATGCATGTCATTTATGCCTTTATCTAATTCCCTAGTAAAAAAAATTAAACAGCACAAGATGAAGCACCAGTTCTGGGGTACTCCTTTGGAGTCCTTCTTCAAATATGACATTAGAACGCTCTTTTACTGTGGACAACTGACCAGTTCTGAAACCATCTCATTGTATTCCTTAAGTCTATATGTTTCCATTTTTTCCACAAGAATAACATGATAAACTTTATCAATTGATTTGCTAAAATCTAGTAAGTTTTAACATTTCCCATATCTTCCTGCTCAGTGATACTGTCAAAAAAAAGAAAAGGAAATAAGGTTATCCTAGCATGACCTGCTGTTGCTCAAGTTTTAATGCCTTTTCACAGTCTTTGCTTCCTTTTCTCACAAACTTCACTTTCTGGCATTCTCCTTGCCAACCACCTTTCTACTGAGACCAGAGACCATATCCCGGGGGATTCAACCCTTGTAGCTTCAGAACTCCCACCCAGGGGTCCCTCTGTTCTGATTGCTGACTCCCTGCCTCACATGATCCACTCTAACTGGGCTGGCTCTAGGGAAGCTTTACTTTCCTCCCCAGATACCCCCTGGCCTCCTGCTACTTTTTGGTTCCTTCACCACAGCCTTCCAGTTCTGAAATCATAATGAAATCAATACTGCCATTGCCGTTGGAAAGGATGTGTCAGTCTCTTCTCATATGGTTCCACTCACCACCTCTGGAACTTTCCCAAGAAAAATGTTCCTCCCTGGCCACTACTCCCCTATATGGGTTGTGTTCCACTATTAGAATGTGAGCTCATGGAGGGCATTTAAAAATGTTTATCCTCAGAGCCTAGCACATAATAAATATTTAATTAATACTTTTCACTCAGTCCATAAACATGTATTATGTGCCTACTTGCTGTGCCATTCATTCATTTATTCTAGAGCAGCGGTTCTCAACCTGTGGGTTATGTTCAATTTGTAACAATGAAAATACATCCTGCATGTCAGATTCATAACAGTAGCAAAATTACAGTTATGAAGTAGCAATGAAAATAATTTTATGGTTGGGGGTCACCACAACATGAGGAACTGTATTAAAGGGTCATGGCATTAGGAAGGTTGAGAACCACTGCTGAAGAGGTTCACCTATTATCTCTTTAATGATGTTCTAGAATATTGCCGGGAATTGAAGTCAAGTGCACTGGACTATAGCTTGCAGACTCTGTTCTCTTCCCCTCATTTTTTCCTTTTCCTTCTGAAAGTCGTCCTCCAGTTTTGCAATATTTCACATATTCTGCATGATCTTTCCCCATCTGCCAATTCTTTCAGTGCCTGAGGATGTAGTTTGTCTGGGTCATGTGACTACTATTTATCACCATCTGATAGGCACTCTCTAACTATTTTCTTTTATACCCATTATCAGCTCCCTGTTTGTTATTTTTGTTCCTGTCCTTTCCAGTCTAAACTGTTTCTCCTTGACAGAAAAAGTGGAAACAAAACAAAAGTTAAGCAGCATCTATTTCCATCATCATCATCTCATCCCTTCCAAATAGCAGTTGTGTCCCCTCTTGGATCCTCTCTTTCCCAATATAGCTTTAACAATCCCATTTTGTGGTCCTTTGGCATCCTTACTGGAAGTTTGCTGAATTCAGCTCATTTGGAGCTGTGGCACCCTTGACGCCTTTCTTACAGAACCCTGCCACATTTTTGTATTCATCCTACATTACCCATGCTTGCTTCCATCTTCTATGTCTTAAAAAAAATTATATTGAACTTAAACCCCAAATAAAATGAGCATTTCAATTGACATAGTAGAACATAAAAAAAAGAATTACATATGAAACCTTGAATTGCTTTTCCTTTTGAGTATATCATAAATTCTACATGCTCGTGTCCTTTTAAAATCAAGTTGATCGGTGAGTTCTTTATGAGTCCATACTGATCTTGTTAGAGAACTCCCACATTTCCTCCATATAAGAATTGTTGCTTTTTTTTGTTTTCAGAGCTGCATTCTTGAGAGTTTCCAATCCCTCTTGGTTTGTAGAATTTTAGTCAATATGATCTTATGTATCCTTCTGAAAACTTTGATATTTGCCGTCATAAAAATCTGGATTCACATCCTGGTAGGCCTGGTTTCTTCTCTATTAACAAACACTAAGATGAAGTAGTCTCTTGCCCTCAATATCTCATTTTCACTCCAGTTATCACTTCCTTCTTGTTAGTGAATAGAAGATCTGGAATTTCTCCTTCCTCCACATTTTGAAGGATAAAATTATCATTAAAACAAGACAAGAAGTTAGTAGATGCTCTGCTTTAAGAAGAGTGAGAGCTCCAACAGATGTCTAGATAGGTCCCCCATCACTACTGCAGTATATCACTCCTGTGTGCCAGGCTTGATCACTACTGCAGTATATCACTCCTGTGTGCCAGGCTTATGATCTTGCTTCCTGAAATCATCTATTCCCTCCTTCTGTCTAGGTAGTCTATAGTATATCCTAGTGACAAAACAGAGTATGCAAACTACAAGCCAGTGAGCAAGACTCACATTCACAGCAAAATTCTAGAAAATGTTATTAAAGAGATGATAGGTAAACATCAAAAAATGAATGATGTGAATAAATTAATCCCTTTCAGGTCCTTTCACACAGAGGAGTGATCCCTCCTGCCTTTGAGCAACCATAATTTTTTTCCCTCTTTTTATGTATTTTTTTTTGTATTTTCACATTTTATTTTATCTTACATGTTCACTTGCTAGCCCACCTTCTGGTGATGAGACTCTCCAAACACACTTATCTCATCTTATCTTATTTCCTCTATCAGAATTTAAGTTCTATTAGGGCAGGGACCATATCTCAGTCATATTCGTATCTCTTCAGTGCATAATAGATGTTCAGTGAATATTTGTTGAATAAATAAAGTGGGTTCATCCTTAATTGTGAGGTTTGTCTCCTCTTCCTCTTTGAGCTCCCTTCTTTCTCATGTCCCCATTGTCTTAATAAATCCCCCTTTCCCCTGTCAAAATCTTCTCTAATCTACCTCTCATGTTGGAAAGAATAACATAGACCAGTATAAACCAATGTGCAAGTGATCAGTAGCAGTCTTAACATGTTGCCTTTCCCAGTGACATTTGCTTTTTAACAAAGGAAAATCTTTTGATCCAGAAGAATAAATCTCTGATGACACAATTTACAGGCATTAGGTACAAGTGACTTCAGGGGTAGAGGAAGATGTCATTTCTTCCCTTTCTCTAATAATATATACTATATACTTTGATTAGTAATAAAGCTTGTCTTGGAAAGGAGGTGGCAGAAAGATCTATCTTGCCAACATTTGAGAATGCAACCTTAAGAAGAGGAACTGTGTTCAGCTAGAGGCTTTTGAGGTGTCAATTTAGAGACAAGTTGTACACTTGAAACTGTGTCAGCTCTAGGTCAGAGCCTCGGAGTTGCAAACCAGACCAGAAGATAGTTGTGCATTTGTTTGTTAGTCGAGGAACAATCCAGCTTTCTCCTTTTAGGAGTGGTAAAAATAAAAAAAGCTTACTGTACATATTTTAAAAGTTGTTAAGAATTCTAGAATGATGGGACACAAGTGTATTTCTAAAAGCCAACATTTTGCAGAATTCATGACACACAAGTGGTTACAAAATGTAGATGAAATTAAAATTTAAAAGTGGCCAGCTGAGGTGGAATGCACATACATACACATTTGCATACATATATACATATGGGTATAAAATATGTTTGCATGGGACTATTTCAGTACTACGAAAAGATTTATGATTACATCACTGTGGTCACCCAATCTGTCAGTGAAGATTGTGCTTTCTCCAAGTGCTTTGCAAACCTTAAATCATTATATAAATGTTATTACCTTTAAGACTATTACCCCTCCACATCTTAGTAAACAGTCTTCATGAGTTGCCATGGCCAGAGGCCAGTGGTCAGCCTCCTTGTAGAAACCTTCTCTAAGTTAAATATGATTTTTAGATGACAAATCACAGATAAGCCATCACTGAGCTGATCATACCAGTAAGTTTTCTAGCCTCCAAGGTTTTGTTAGAGATAGCATGGCATAGAGGATGGTAGCTTGGACTCACATCATAGGATAACAGATAGAGAGCTAGAAGGAACGTAAGGAGTCATTGAATACAATCTCTTCAATTTATGGATGAAGAAAAACCAGGAGTCAGAAGTTAAGTGACTTTAAAAAAAATTGAGTGACTTGTCTAAGGTCACACAGCTAGTAAGTAACAGAGGTGGGAGCCAGGAAGATCTGGGCTTGAATCCCACTTTAGTCATTTACTGTCTGGGTGACCCTGAGCAAGTCACTTAACCTGATTAGACTATGAGCAGTTTGAGAGCAGGAGGGTTTTTTTTTTGCCTTTCCTTGTAATCCCAACATTTGATCCAGTGCCTAGCAACTAGTGAGTGATTAATAAATGCTTATTGACTAGACAATGACTGATTTAGCTTCTCTCAGCTTCTTCTTTTTCATCTATGAAATGGACGTAATCATAGCAGCTTTTGTCATTTTGAGGATCAAATAATAAAATATTTGTTGAGTGCTTTGCAGACCTTAAATGTGAGCTTGACTGGCACAGACTTCAAGAATCCAGGATGACCTCTAATACTGAAAAGGCACTAGAGGAGAGAGACATTAGTGGAGGGCATATGAGTGTGCATAGTATATTGGGCTAAGCTGCTTTCCAAACATTCAAAAACAACTCAAGAGACTTAGAAACAGCAAACATGGTGAGGTCACTCCATTTTAGTGACATTTTGTACAGGGAGTCAGTCACCCAATTCTACTCTGACAAAGTGGGACATAAAATGGATGGTCCATGAACACAACTGTGATGAACCTGGGAGGTGTGGGAATGTATCTTTCAATGTGAATGGCATTTTCTTTCTATTGGTCTCTTTTAGGGCAGAGCTGTTCTTGCAGCCATAAAGGTAGGAATTCAGGGATAAAAAAAACATGGATTTTAGAAAAACCTCTGTCGAGGTATTTTCTATAGCAAATAGAATAAAGTAACTTCCAATATATGCCCCATGCATTATGGGGGAATGAATTACCTCTGTGCTGTCTTTGGAAATTCAGATTAAACCTTTCTTTTTTGTTCTGGGAGGAAAGAAGTTATCCAGTTGCTAAGGTTGACTACTTGGTGATGAGGTTGATTCCCAGGAAGCCAATGGGAATGAAATTGCTTTTCCTTGTTTTAGTCTAAATGAGTGCCTTAGAAAGAAATGCTCCTGATTTTGATGCTAACAGCTCACAATTTACAAATGGGTTATATTCCAAAAGTTACTCTATAAATTGGTTGTTTGTATCTCAGAACCTAATAGAAACAATCTTATACACAGGAGTTAAGTTCCCAAGTCAACCCACAAAAGCCCATTTAACTCATAATGTATCTGTAGTACAGCATTGTACCAAGAATACCAAAGTACCCAATGGACATTTGAAATTCAACAGCTACTTATTAAGTATCTACTATGCACAGAGCCCTGTGCAGGGAATTAGGGAAATAAAGAAGTTTGATGGGATAATATCCTTGTGCTTAGAAAGTTGCCAGTCTACCAGGGGAGGCTGAAAGTCACAAGCATAAAAAGCTATCATATGCACATGATAAATAATAACGTTCTAATGGGAAAATAAAAACATTCAATAAGATTCCAATTTGAGATGTTAACAAAGATCACACACAAGTGCCATCAGGACATTGCTTTCCCTCCCCTTTTAAATTTCCTTTCCACTTGATGTCCAGTGAAAAGGAGGCCTGGAAGCTCCATTGGGAAGAACACAATGGGATTTTCCTTGCCCTTTCAGTTGCCCCTTCCTCCTTACCCAAAAATTCTAGAAGAATATAGGAATTGATCGGGAATAGAGATGTGAATTGGCTCAAGGGAGCATAATTAGGGTCAATAAGTAACTTGGCAACTAAGAGGAGAAGGTGCCAGGTTAAAGAGAGGGATGTGAACTGGAGACAAAGAAATCAAGCTGGAGAAGAGAGATAAGAAGGGAAGGAGAAGAGACTCACGTAGAAGAATCTTGAAGGTAAAAAAAGGAACTTAGCTGAAAGCAAAGGAATCAAGCAGGAGGAGGGAAGGAATAAGAGAAGGAGGCAGACAAAGACAAGCAGAAGGAAAAAAGAAACACTTGAGATGAGGAAAGAGAGAGAGAAGGCTATGAGGAAGAGGTGAAGGAGAAGGACTCCAGGAGGAAGATAAGCAAGAAAAGATAAGAGGGAAGGAAGGGAAGGAAAAGGAAATTGGTGGTGGTTGTAAAGGTGCTATTGAATTAAAGAAGAGATGATAGCTCCCTCGTTAGCGGTTCTCCAGGGAAACTTCAAACCAGAATGTCAAGGACTCATTTGAAACAAATATGGAGAACAGGAAGATTTTTCAGTGACTTGCCTAAAGTGTGTGAAATTTGTCTTTGTGACTGCCATTTGGGCTGACTGGCTTCCCTATTAGAGAAAAACGTAAAGGGTCTCAAAAATGCCTGTCCAGTCCCCAGGTTGTTAGGGAGAATGAAATATTCTCTCCTCTGCAAAAAAAAAAAAAAAGTAGAAGAACGCCAAAGTGAAATCAAATAATAAAAAGGATCTAAAGAGTCAGAAAGGAATTCTGATCAGTGTCAAAAAAAAGGTGGAGAGTAATATCAACTTGCTTATTATTTTAAGGAGGGGGAGAGGAGGGATGGAGAGAGAAAATTTAGAAATCAAGTTTTTAAAAAAAGAATGTTAAAATTGTCTTTACATGTAACTGGGGAAAAGAAAATATTATTTAAAATAATGGTTATAAAAATGACATAAAATGTTACCTGTTAGCACTTGCAATCTACTGCATTTTATGAGTATTAATTGTAATGTGAATTATAGTAAAGTGATGTTTTTATGTGGAAAAAATAGACTGGAGCGTAGAAGAATATGACACAGAGGAAAAAGGGAAGAAAGACTACTGAACCCATGGAGTTAAGAAACAAATGACCTATATCAGATTGCTTGCTGTCTTGGGGAGGGGAGAAGGTAAGGATGGAGGCAAAAAATATGGAACTCAAAATCTTATATAAAAAAAAGAATGTTGAAAATTGTCTTTATGTGTAATTGGAAGAAATAAAATACCATTTAAAAAATCCAAACAGACGTAAGGCTTATCCAAGGAGGAGGAAGCTGGATGCTCCGGAGAGTAAGTGGACTGTTTGTCATGCAAGCAATGATGCAGAGAATTCACAGGTGTTCTCAGATGAGAGATACTTGAGTAAATGTGGAAGGAAGAACAAGAAATTGTAATGGTTGGTGATACCCTACTGAAGGGTTACCAGGAAGTCTTCTGTGTCTCTTAGGTATGGATTTAGACCTAGGATAAGTCAAGGATAAGTCAAACCAAATGACTACTATATACTTCTGGTAATTCATGTGGGCACCAATGATATTAGTACATGGAATCCAAAAAGTGCTGTTAAAGATTACAAAATTGTGGGAAAAAAATGGAAGACATGAGAGACACAGATGGTGTTTTTGTCACTGTTCCCTATTGAAGGAAAGGGCTTCAGAAAAGCAAAATTGATTAGGAAAGTGAACAACTTGTAAAAACACAGTATTTTATTTCCTCCAAGAATTCTAGTAGAGATTGGAAGAAACCTGGAATTTTCTTCGAGGTTTTGCTTGTAGATGCTATAACACCATTTTCTTCTCAGTTTCTGATTTGAATGTCCCTAGCTCCATAATATTTCATTATCTTCAGAGTTTTCTTCTATTAATCCATTTTCCAGCTTTACTTCCTGAATCGGGACTTTGTGTTAGGGTCAGGCTCTCTATGCGTCATTGGGAGGAATGGGGGTGGAAGTGAGGGGAAGAATTCTTTGGTCCTGACATATATTACATTACAACTGAGTAATAACTGTTGTTATCCAAGGACCTCAGGAGTACTTTCAGCAAATACACTGTACCTGGAGTTGTCTCCATGGATCAGTCTGCACCAGGGAACCAACACTCTGATCATTGCTCCCTTGGTATAAGGCCCATGGGCTCCCAAGCCTTTGTTCAGAGCTATAGAAATGCAGCTATAGTATCTCATCTTTGGCTAGAGACCAGTCTGAACTTTCATCTCCCTGTACTGGCATATAGCTTTGACTCTTGGTTTCCCTGCCTTACCCCTGGTGCCTAAGCTGGAAGACTTCAGATGAGTTGTAGTCCTGACCTGGGCTTTTTGTGCCTTGACCCCTTCCCTGGCGACTCTAAGCTTACTGGCAAAATGGGCTGATTATTGTTTCTGTTTGGAAATCTTGATCCATTCCTGAGCCTGGTGCTATTTTTTCATCTTTACTAGATTAGTTGTGAAAAACTTGGGCTGCTCTGCTTTCAATCACTCCACCATCACAATGTGAGTCCTCAAAAGGTCTTTAAACTGAAAAGTAAAAGGAAAGGAAAAAACTGCAGAGAGATAAGATAAAGATGTATGTATATATGCATAAATACTTAAGCATACATATATACATATATGCATACATGCATGTGGAATATATATATATATATATATATATATATACATACACACACACACACACATATATATACATATATATTTATAGATTTCCATCCAGGTAGATATCAGAGAGAGTAAACACAATATAAGGAATAAAACAAATGGAGGTACTCAGAATTTCACAGGCAGCAACATCCAAGCAAGATACCAATAATAAAGCCCATTGCTTCAAATATCCATAAATAAACATGTGAAATATGGTAACAAGGAAGGAAATTTTACCTCACTGATATCACTGACAGTAGGTAGATGAGACCCATGACTGAGTTGGCTTGCCTTATTCAAAAGAAACATGATAGAACAAAGGGAAGTGGAGCAGTAACGTATACTAAAAAGATGTACATCTGTGAGGAAAATCAGGAACCAGAATGGGACAGGGGAAGCATGGTGCACTGTATTTGGGTAAAGAAACAATACTGTTATCAGAGAATACCACTGACTACTGAGACTTAGAGAAGAAATAGTTTAAAAAACATCCTAAGTCTGACACAGACACATCATATAATAGTGATGGGAGACTTCAATTTTCTAGACATCTCCTAGAATTTGCACTTTGAAAAAAGCAGAGCTGCTAATAGTTTCTTAGCTCCTCTTAAAGATAATTCCCTTTTTCAAAATGTGGAAGAACCGACCAGGAGAAATTTTATTCTGCTTCTGATTCTCACCAACAAAGAGGACCTAATGACTGAAACAGGAATCATGAGGTCTTTTAAGGGAAATGATTACTCCAACTTAAAATCTCGGACACAAAAAGAGACAAAAACCAAGCAGAATCTGTTATACATTCTGGATTTTGGTAGGGCACATTTCAAGAGGTTTTGAAAAAGAACAGGTAGGATCCCATAGATTCAAATTCTACAGAGAAGGTTGACTCAAGAGGATGGGAAGCCTCTTCAAGAATAAAACCCTGCAGACACAATAAGAAATCATTCCACAGAGAAAAGAAAATGGTAAGTTGTCTAACATATCCCACAAGGAGTTCAACCAAGATTTTAAGGATAGGTATGAACAATGGAAGGGCAGCTAGGTGGCACAATGGATAGACTGCCACGACTGGAGTAAGGAAGACTCATCTTCCTGAGCTGAAATGTGACCTCAGATACTTACTAACTGTGTGACCCTGGGTAAGTCACTTATCCCTGTTTGGGCTGGAGAAAGCAATGGCAAGCTACTCCTGTATCTTTGCCAAGAAAACTCCAGTCAGACACAACTGAAACAACTCAACAACTAACAACAACAAGAGATGGAAGCATGAGCAAATGACAGGATTAATGAATACGTAAGTATGCCATGATCTTGAAAGAAAAATGTCGGGAGTGCTGAAGTTCAAAATAAGCAGAAGTTGGTGAAAAAAACTCAGGACAAGGCAAAAAATTTTAAAAAAAATTACATTGCAGAAAAGAGATGGATTAAGGAAGGGATCGAAGTGCTGCTCTGGGTGGAAGGCATAACAACTGAAGATAGAAAGAAGGCAGAACTGCCCAGTTCTTAAATTTTTTGCTTCTGGTTTTTTTATGTGAAGGAAAATGATGTTTGGATAAAAAAAAACCCAGAATAAAAATGATTACTAATGACTGAATGTCCAAGATAAATAGGAAGATGATAAGAGAGTACCTAGATGCTCTGGATAAGTCCATGTCACTTGGCCCAGGTGAACTACAGAAAATATGGAAATCATGGGCAGATGTGATTGCTCAGTCATTAACCCTGATCTTTGAAGGGTCATAAGGGATGGATGATGTATGATAGGATTGTGGAAGGGCAAATTTTATCTCAATTTTCAAAAAAAGTAAGAAAAGGATCTGTAAACTCTAGGTCAATGAAGTTGACTTAAATTCCTAGAAATATACTAGAGTATGTTCCTGGAAATATACTAGAGTATATCTGCAATAGAGCTTAAGGGGATGGTAAGCAGGAATGGTGGTCTGGTGGTCAGCCACTTGGCCCATGTCTCCCTTTGTGTGTCCAGAGCTGCCCTGGGACAGCTGATGTTCCTTTGGACATGACTTTCTCTCTAATCATTCCCTGGTCCCACTGTCTCCAGAGAGAGTAGTTTCCTTTCAAACCCAGTGAAGGGGCAAAGTGCCTGACTTAGGTTAGCCAGCTATTTCACTAGTAAAGCATCCAGTAAAGTCTCTCATACCATTATTGTGAAAAAGATTATTTCTCTCTTATATTAATAACCAATTATTGAATTAGGACCAAGGTTTTCCCCCCTTCTGTTTCCTCATTCCTTATAGGCTATTTAGTCAGCCTTTGAAGGGCAGGGCTGATAAAGGGTTGAAATCATGGATAGATGCACCTCACTGGGAAAATTCAGATCTGTTAAAAGGGTAAAGAAATTTTAATTCAGGTGAATTGATAGATTCTGGCCCATTATGTTTTAGTTAGACTGGTCTGGAAAAAATGGATTCTCCTTTTGCCTAGATTACCCTAGACAAGGTGATATGGATATAAATAAGTCTCTAATATCCATTCTTCCAAAAGCATATAAGCACTGAGTGGACTCCATGAGGGTCTTTGGCACTTGAGAGTGCCACTGACATGTTTTTTAAATTATCCACTAGCATGATTAATTACAAACTTTTTTTTAAGACATCATAGTAATAAGGGCTAGACAATAGTACAATTAGGTGGCCTTAGAAATAGCTGAATGTCCATCCATACACAGTTATTTGTGGTTCCCTATCATCTTGGTAGGAGGCCTCCAATGGAGCATCACTGTTATCTGTTCTTGGCTCTGTGCTCTTTAACATTGTTATTAATGACTTGCGTGAAGGCCCAAATGACATGCCTATAAAATTAACAGATAAAGCAAAGAGGAGTAAGTAACACTAGATGACAGAGGCAGGATTCAACAGGATCTTGAGAGATTGAACCTAATTAGATACAATTTAATACAGACACATATTTGTTATAAGTTTGGGTTAAAAAAAATAAATTTCACCACTATAATATGGGAGATACCTAGTTACATAAGAGTTAATCTGAAAAAGCTCTGGGGTTTGAGTAGACTGCAAGCTCATTTTAAGTCGACAGTGTGACATAGCAGGCAAGACAAAAATTCTCTTGAGTTACATTGAGAAAGGTGTAATGTTTAGGCTAAATGTGGATAGCCTTGCTGTAATCTGGAATATTATGTCTGATTCTGGGCACCACATTTTAGGAGGAACATTGAGAAATGAGAGGGTGACTAGGGGAGGGCAAACTTATTGGCAAAAGGCCTCAACTTCGGGGGGTGGAGCCAAGATGGC
>CM053580.1:352860215-352901648 GCA_028627135.1 Pseudochirops cupreus | reverse complement strand
ATATATATATATATATACATATATATATATGCAATTATTATTATTATTATTGACTACATCCAACTGGAACTTGAGATACACAGGCACTGCAGTTGGGAGATCCATTCTGCCCTACCAAAAAGTGACATAGGAGAGAATAGACTGGGGGAGGGGGGAACCACTGGGATGGCTGTTTTGGGGTGGTGGGCGGGGGAAAGACGGGGAGAAAATATGTAACTCAAAAAAAAATTTAATAAAAAAAAAAAGGCCTCAACTTCATGTCATATGATAACTGGTTAAAAAAAAACAAACTGAGGCTAGGGGCAGCTAGGTGGTTCAGTGAACAGAGTGCCCTGGAGTCAGGAGGACTTGAGTTCAAATCCAGCCTCAGACACTTGACACGCTTACCAGCTGTATGACCTTGGGCAAGTCACTTAACCCCAATTGCCTTGCCTTCCCCCTCCAAAAAACAAAACAACAAAACTAAGACTAGCTTGGAGAAGGGATGACTGGTGGAGACATGATAGCTCTTTAAGTATTTGAAGAGATGCCATATTGAATGACATTGTAAATTATACCTGCTCTTGTTGTTTGGGGATGGCGGGGGGGGGGGCAGAATTAGGAGCAGTAGATGGAAGTTACAAAGTGGAAAATTCAAGCTTCATGTAAGGAAAAGTTTCCTAATCATTAGAGTTCTCTAAATAGGGAATGGGCCACCTTGGGAGATAGTAATGGAGGTCTTCAAAGATGACCACCTGTTTTACAGTGAAGATTCTTGTCTGGGTATGAGCTAGACTAGAAGAATTCTGAGGTTATTCTAAGTCTGAGACTCTGTGATTCTCCAAAGAGAATCTTTCCTTCTAGGGTTAGAAGGAAGCTTAGGGCTAGTTAGCCCAGTGGCCTAATTTGACAGAAGAGGAAACTAAGGCCCTGGAAAATTAAATTACTTGCCCAAGGTCAAATAGGTAGAATTTGAACCTAGGTTCTCTTACTCCAAAGACACTCTTATTTCTACTGAAACATACTTCCTTTCTTCTTAAAAAATACTGGGAAACATACGTTCTCTCAATAAAAGAAGTTACCCCTCAATTATAGATTTCTAAAAAAAGGGAATAGGTTGCCTCATAAGTTCAACAAATTCAAATTAGGAAATATTTATTAAGAACCTATGGTGTGAAGGGACATTGAGGTAGACCCTGAGGTCATAAGACCATATCTCAGTTCTCAGAGATTACAATAAAATCAAAACAAGTAAATGAACTATACAATACAGGACTTCATAGTATACATGACTTAACTATGTTACTAAGCTCTTGAAAGCAAGTGGAAAATTATATAAAGATGAGCCTTGCCAGTGGCTGGATAGATATCTAGGATCAGGAGGAAAAGGGGAGTGCTGCCTATCCCACCAGCAGCCTAGCTTAGCCCTGGCTGGAGGCAAGAGCATCACAGATGAGTGATGTCCAAGGGTATCAGGCTAGAATTCTATCTTTTGCTGCCCCTCAAATATCTAGTAGGGATGGGGAACCTATGGCCTCCAGGCCACATGTAACTCTCTAGGTCCTCAAGCATGGCCCTTTGTCTGAATCCAAACCTCACAGAACAAATCCCCTTAATAAAAGGATTTGTCCTGTAAAACTTGGACTCAGTCAAAAAGCTAGGAGACCTACAATGCTGCACGTTCCACACTCTGATCTAGAGTCTAGGGGTATGACTCTAAAATGTTCAGAATAAAGCTACTTCTCTGCTTGCTCTCCAGGGAGAGGGAGATCTTTAGCTTGTACTAGTCAGTTTAGCTCCTTCCAACCACATGCTGCTTAGACAAATGGACCATCAGGAACAGCAAACCAACCCATTTATCCAGGCCACACTGTAAGCAAAAGTCAGGGAAGTTATGCAGACTAGAATAAACCAAAGAGAACACAACAGTAAAACAGCTCTTTGGTAGGGGAGGCAGGGGAGGGTCAGATAAAACAAGTCTGAAGCTCCAGGAATTCCCTGTAGTAAGGACAGCAAAAGCAATAGCAGTCATTTACATGGCACTTTTAGATTTGGGGAGTGCTTTACAAGTATTATCTCATTTCTCCTGGGAGGTAGGTGCTATTATTATATCTATTTTCTAGATGTGGAAACTGAGGTAGGCAGACATTAAGTGGTTTGCTCAGGGTCACACAGCTAGTAAGTATCTGAGGCAGGATTTGAGGCAGTATCTTTGGGGCTGCAAATCTAACGTTCTGTGCTACCATTATATGTTCAGAACCTCACACTTTTGCCTCTGTCTCTTGATCCTTGTCTCTCTTGAGGTCATCTCTCAAATTGTGTGTGCAACAAACTCACAAAAGTATGAAGAGGAATGATGCCTCAGCATTTTCGCAGCTAATCAGAAGTCACAATCCCCTCTGCCTGCTCAGCGTTCAGGTCATGGGACAGTCCCTCAGAAAAATTGGGCAGGAGCAAGGTTGCACAAGATTCTCTTCAATTATCAAATGGAAAATTGACTTTTTTTTTAGTCAATCACCATCTCTAGAAATGCTGAAGCAAGGCTACTTGACAACCATCTGTCAGGGATGTTGCAAAGGACATTTCTGCATGGGGTGGCAGATTGGGCTAGGTGACCTCTAAGACCCTTTCTAAAAGTATGATTCTATATAATCCTTATTGCCCACCTGTCCTGCCACCAGCTAGTGCTGAGATAAGCTGAAAAACAGTTACCAGAGGTAGGAAGGGGAAGAGTGGTGATGAGCAACAGATAGTGTCCTGGGTGCTGGCATGACAGGGTCATAGGAGGACTGATGAACCAATTAGGAGATGAAGAAGAAAGAAAAATCCTCAGGAGCAGTAGGGAGGGGATATGAATTGCTATGGAGGTCATGCCTACTACTAACAGGGAACAGCAGAAAGCCACTCATCATCTGGGGAGATCAAGCAACCACAATAAGTACAGCATCTATCTACTCTTGCCTGCAGACTCTTGGAGTCTACTGTTACCCAAGAGAATAGCATGGGAGACCCTGGCCCTTTTAGGCTAAGGCCTTTCCAAATTCTTACTTTGAGTGAGATAATGCCCATTCAGTGAATAGGCCTTTTTAGTCATTCCTTGAGTAACTACTTAAAGAGGCCTATTCACTAAATGGGCATTGCATCCTGGGTCATCTCCAGCCATCCTTATGAATATCTACTCACTGGATCCAGATGGCTCTGGAGGAGAAAGTGAGGCTGGGGATGTTATACAGCCCTCCTCCACTCAAATCAAAGTCAACGGTAAGTCATGTCGTCATTTCCCTGATGTCACGGTTCAATGCACATACGTGTATACATACACACACAGAGCTTCATCTTCCCTCAGTGTTCCTTTGGGGCATCTGGTTATCCCTAATACACCGCATGAAATATGAGTTGTCATGCTATTAGCCATATCCTGTGTTATCTCTCATAATGGTGACCTCTGTTCCAATGTTATAGGATCCAGGCCCTTTTTTTTCAGTGTGTGTTTATGACTTATTCAGAGTTAGGCCACTGGCTTTTGTCAAATCAGTGTTCTCTGGGAGTGGAGAGTTCATTCTAGCTCAGGAGTTCCTAATATTTTTTCAGTCACAGACCCTTTTGGCAGTCTTAGGAAGCCTATGGATTTCTCAGAATAATGTCTTTAAATGCATAAAATAAAATATATAGGATTACAAAGGAAACTAGAGGTTAGTGAAAATGAAGATGAAGTATTTTTCCCATCCAGGTTCACAGACCCCCTAAAAATCTATCCTTGGATCCCCTGGGGGTTTGTGAACCCCAGATTAAGAACCCTTTCTCTATAACCTCCTTTGGTCTTTCACATGAAAGCAGGTGAGGCAGCCAAGTACTCAAGATAGTGGCTTCTGACCATCCCCTGCTTCCTAAGCCCAAGTGGAGACAAAGGAGGGGTTCTATTAACACCTGTGGAGTCCACTGTGATACTACAGGGTGGTCAGAGTGTTCACTATATATATGTTTGAATTGAGAGAAATGGAAAAAACAGTCCAGATCTAGAGAAAGGAAGCTCAGAAATATGCAGTGGAAGAGGATTGAGCTAGTGAGGGAGGTATATTTACGCCATGTATCTGACTCATTTGATAAATGTGGAGTCTTCTACTCAGAAGATAAGGAATGAATATCATTAGCCCTAGGCGACATCAAGAACACATTTCCCAACTCAAGTGTCTGAGGAACTTGGCTTTCTTCCTTCACTTTTCTCTCAATTATTTTCTCCAGAAAAAGGAAGACCTTTTAAAATGACAAACCTCTATGATTTTGTGAAAAATTCGGTTGAAATGTTGTAAGCCTTTCTTTGCCTTCTTTACCTTGCCAGAGCTTTAAAGTTTAGGTAAGTTGCAGAAAATGTCATATGGCTTTTGATTACAGAAAATGATATTGAATTAACTATGCACTTTTTTCAAGGAGCCCTGATTGTATATGTTTGGCAGCTCCTTCCTACTGATGTAGGAACCCTTGTGCTGTGTGAGATGGTCTTCATGAGTTGCTGTAGCCTCATAATAATACTAATAATGATAACCGTTCCATAGCAGACAATCTTCTAATGCTGAGCCTTTCTGAGCTTAGCTAGAATGGGGTCCCAGACAATAAATATGTAAGGATGTTAGCATGCATCAGAAGAAATTGTATATCATCATGCTCGTACCTGAAGCCAACTTGGCTCTGCTGGCATAGCCGCCAAGGAACCAAGGTTATCTTCATACCATGCTAGACTTTGACATATGCAGAATGCCAATATGGCTGCTATAGCTGTCACAGTGGATAGAACACTGAAGTCAGTAAGATTGAGGTCCAGATTCAACCTCAGATGCTTTACTAGCTATGGGAACCTGAGCAAGTCACTTAACCTCTGTCTCATTTCCTCATTTGTAAAATGGACTAATAATAGCAGCAGAGAATTCTTTGCGAGCCATAAACAGGCTCTATAGAAATGCTAGCTACCATTATCATACAACATACAGAGAAGCATAGCACACTGAGTGTTGTTAAATGATCTGACAAAAACATAAGTTTAGATGAAACAAAATTGTAGGCAAGAGTTTTCTAGCAAAAATGTTATAAAGGGCTCCCCTGGGCAGCCAAATTTCTGTTCCATGTTCCTGGGCAGCCAAAACTCAAAATCTATAGGCTAAAAAGTTGTCCTTGAGAGACTGAGGCCCTAACAGAACCTGGATGAGTTGGATGAGGCTGTTTGAATGGGCTAATAGACCTAAGGTGTGAATACCCAATAGATCAACTTATCCCGGGGAACTCTAAGGTCGGTGGCTTGCAGAGGATGGGAAGACAGCAGAGTGGAGAGGGTTAGGAAACTGACTTAGGATCCACTTCGAGGATCCTTGATTTTGTCAGGGTGGGTACTCCTAAGTCACAAACCCTCTATGCCATAGATTTTCCTGAGTTATAGAGGCCAGAAAAATTGATCACCCTTTGAATAACCTTCTGGGAACAGAGATAAGAAACAAACAAAGCCAATAACTTCCTGGAAACAAGATAAGAAAGTGGACTTACTCTTTCTTAGGAGTCTCCTAATCTCTACTTTATAATCTAGCTAGAGAAACATCAAACAAAAAAAACTGTCTTTCAGAGCCTCCTGTTATGGGAATCTGAAGATCTTCCCTGCCCCTAGGCCCTTTACTTAAGTGGCTTAAGTGGCTCTGAGAACCTTCCCAGATTTGAAAGTATATTCTGTCCCCTAATGGACTGAATGTGGTCACATGGAGCCTGTGGCAGGAGGCTTGTTGTTCAGGAATGCCCACACCTTATTACTTTGTGATTGGGCAGTGGGTCCAGAGGGCTGTGATTCACTGATCCAAGAGATGGCTATATATACACACTGATGTGAGATTTTGCTTTGGGGCTCACTTTGAGAAGAACTGTGTGATTTGGCTAGATGAGACTCTGGGAAGCCATTGAGCCCCCCAGCTTTGAAAAACCCAGATGTTGGTGCTTCCCTCTCTGGTAACTGAATAGATATGGATGTGATGGTCAGATGGTTGGAAGCCCATCTGCTGATCTGTTTCTTTGTTTGCTTGTAACTTCTGCTTGGTAAACTTGTGTTCGTGTTCTGTTTGCATTCTCTGAAGTTCAGGGTGCTGACTTTTTCCCCTGAACTAGGTAAATGATATATGTTTGATTGATTAAAGTAAGATTGTTAACCCATTTTGAGTTGCTTTCTTTTAGAAAAGCAGGTCTAAGAACCTGCGCTAGCAGCCACCCTGGGTATGCTAGGGTGCTTGCTGATACACCTCCCAATTGGGGAAGGGAGAGTTGAGGTCTCCAGGAGGACAAAACAGAGGAAACTCTAAGCCACCATCCAACAAGGGCAACAAAATTTGAATCTGAGGATGCACAACTCAATTATCACCACCTCTCTTATTCAAGTGACACTGGTAGTAGGGTAACCAATAAGGTAATAAATGACTTCCAATTTGCAGAAGTTATGATGAGTTTGCAAATTTTTAAGATTTGGTCTTCCTTCTGTGTTATAGAAGCAGCTTAGTGGAACCATTATCTTGATTTCTCTTGTGGTGAAATGGATCTACTACCAATAAGGGAAAGGTCTTTATAAATAAATTGTTTTATGTGGTGTTTAACATCCTCTGTGATATTTAGCAACCCAAATAAAAGACAGAATTACTCAGACTTGGCACCAGGGCTGAGCTGGCCTGGATTGGACATGAGGAACCCAGCTTTTAGGGTCAGACTTGGCCGTATTAACAAACATTTCAAAATAACTTTAGTTTGGATAACTTTGTGTGGTATATGCCCATGTATAACTGAATGTGGCAAATATGTGATAGTTTTATACTTGATAAAGTACCTCAATTGGCTAAGGGCCATCAATAACTTAATAGATATTGCCTGTTTTGACACTTCTGTTCCCAACCTAATGGTTTATTATATAACAGTCCTCATTAGAGACTGTTGGCAGATCAAAAAATGTTCATGAAAAGCACCCTTGGCATTGGGAACAAAGGAGCCTGCAAAAATACAGTTGATTGTTTTTCAGTTTCTACAAACAGTCCCCAATCAAGACAGCATCCCTCAGATAAATAAACAAAGCATTATGTGGAGGACTGAAGCATCAACACAGGGACAATCTATTAATTGTCTGTCATTGGTGGGAATGAGCTGGCAGAGAGACTCCCACTGGGATTCAGTTCTTGTCTTATGGGTGCTTCACTCATTGAGAACTTGGCACTAAACATGCCTTATGTGAACCCCAAAATGTAATGTTCTTTCTATGGGATTTATAAGGGTAATAACTCCTATTTCTCTAGCATTTTAAGATATACGAAGCACTTTTTTCCTCACAATATCCCTTGGAGATGAGTAGTATGATTGTTACTACCCCTGTTTTTACAGATGAGGGAAATGAGGCACAGAGAAGTTGTCACATGATTGGTAAGTCACGCAGAGAAGCTGAAGGGCACACGACTAGCCAGTGTTAGATCTGGTCCTTTGAACTTTGGTGTTCTAAATCTTATATCAGTGGAATCTTTCTCTTCCTTTACCTGGTTGGTGGGATTGAAAGGTTCCAGCAATAATGTTTCAGGGAGCTGAGCGACAGCCCGCTGTGCTCTGGCACTGAGAGACTGAGTTGAAGTTTAGTAGTTACTGTGGATGCCGCTTTTATTTCTTTCAACACTATCCTAGAAATGAGGCCTATAAAATGCCCTGACATAGGCTAGTACACTGTTTGTATTCAATGCTTCACCAGATACACAATTGCATCCATATTAAAATAAATAATAACTAGCATTTACACAGCGCTTTAAGATTTGCAAAGCACTTTACAGATATTCTCTCATTTTATCCTTTCCACACCTTTGGGAGGTAGTTGCTATTATTATCTCCATTTCACAAATGGGGAAACTGAGGCAAGCGGAAATGAAATGACTTGGCCAGGATCTCAGTCTTATAAATGTAAAGAATAGCAGATGGATAGATTTTGAAATTCACAGAATAAATTGCATATGTTGATGGGGAAAAAAATAAGTGTAGGAGGCTAGATTTGAACTGAGTTCAGTGTTCTAACCTCTATGTCCTCTAGCTACCACAGAGATGTAGAACTCATTGGTGAACTGATGGAGTCTGAATGCAGATCAAAGCACACTATTTTCACTTTCTCTATTTTTGTGCATGTGTTTTTTTCCCTTTTGGTTTGTTTCTTCTCTCACAGCATAACTAATGTGGAAATGTTTTACATGATTGCACATATATAACATATCAAATTGCTTACCATTTTAGGGAGGGAAAAACTTTGGAATTCAATTTTTTAAAAATAATGTTTAAAGTTGTCTTCATATGTAATTGGAATAAATTAAATACTATTTTTTAAAAAACAACCCTGGAGTCAGGAGGACCTGAGTTCAAATCTGGCCTCAGACACTTGATACACTTACTGTGTGACCTTGGGTAGGTCACTTAACTCCAACTGCCTTGCCTTCCTCCCTCCAAAAAAAAAAAAAAGAAAAGAAAATTCTGGGTCCCATCTATGGGAAAACCCCTTTGGGGTTATAGGATTCTTGTCCTCATCCTTCAGTAAATCCTTCATAGAGGACTCACTCTTTGCACAGAAAGCCTTCAGCTAGCTCTATATAGTTCACAGACATCAATCAGGGCAGTTTTCTGCACTTCTACTCCATGAGTGACCCAACTCCTGCTGTGGCCACATATGTCCTCCATGATGTCCTTTATGCCACTTCTCCAGCATCACGTATCCTTGGTAACAAGATACAGCCTTCTTACAAATAGTACAACCTTTACTTTTTCCTTTGAGTCCATATTTTCTCCTGGGTTTGGAGGCCTTAAAAGGTCTCTGATTTAGAGATATGTCAGAAGTAATTATTTTTAGGTCATACAAGAAGCACCCAACATATTTTTTAAAAACATAATTACTCTGATTATTGGGCAAGAAAAACATTTCACAGTGCTGGAATGAGGTTGCAGGCATTGCATCTGATTTAATCACTGATTACTCTGATGTGATTTCACTGGTGACTCAGATCTCAGATGATGCTAAATCAGATCAGGACTCCCATTTAAATGTAGCCATATTGAATGTCCCAATCTCCTTGGCATTTGGGCTGTCTCACTCTTTGGTCTTACAGCAAAGTAGAGGAGTAAACTGCAAAAGAGAAAAACAGACTTTAAGCAGAAGAGTACTTAAACTCACCTTTTTTCTGGATAATTAATCATTTTTTAAATCATGCTAGCAATCATTAATAAAAGGTATCGGTGACACTCTCGAATGCCAGTGACCCTTCATGCAGCCCACTTATATGCCCTTGGAAGAGTGGGTTAAACTCACCTTGAAAGATGAGTCAAAAAACTGTTGCTGTCACCTCATTGCCCTGAGAGGTTGGGTTCTCTGGCTGTAGCATATTGTATATACTATCAGATACAGTAGTTTTATTGGGTTTTTTAAACTGTTTTTCCTTGTCGCAAGGGATTTGATAGGGGTGGGGGATATATTGGAAAATGATTGAGTTTAAAAACAAAAGCCACCAATAAAACCTTTTTTTAAAAGTTGTAGAATTTGTCTTGATCTTACAGACTTTCCTGTTTCATAAAAGGTCTGTGTGTCAGTACTGTCTCACCATCCTTATGCCACAAAGTGTGTGCTTTTCAGTGGATTGATTATTCTAGATATCTGGTGCTCTGCCAGGTGGTAGGCCTACAGGTAACTGGTCTGGACATTTTTTTTTTCTATTTATCTTCTCTGCACTGATAATTAAAGAACAAACCACACAAGTTATATTTCCAAATGTCTCCTTTCCTTCTGAAAAAACTGGTTTGCTCTTCTTTAGGTATTTTTTTTAATAGAAGTTAAAGTGATCCTCCCAGTCTTGGGAACAGGTGGTCATTAATATCCCTGAAAAATTTCTTCAAAGGGAAAATAAATACCCCCAAAGAATAGAGAACACAGGTAACTAGATTATTTCTTTGCTTACATATTCTTGGAATCCTCTTTTTTATATCCAGTGCTCCCTCTGAAAGACTATCTTAGGATTCAAATGGGTCTAAACTGATATTCTTTTATGAAAATGTCTAGCCTAATAATACTCAGTGTAACCCGAAGAACTCATCTCCCAGCGTCTGTTTAAACCATCAGACATTTTTTTTAGATCCTGTACTTCTCCTAAGGGAAGCAGGAACCAAAGCGCAAGACAGCTATTAACTAGCCATCTAAATGTCTCAGGGGTTGTTGCCCAGGGGTCTGCTGGACAGAGCTTTGACTGTGTGTAAAACAAGTCTTCTCCATTTGATTACTGGCCATCTTGTTACATCTGCTACACACAGAGGTTTCCTGCTAATTGTTCTCTTATATTCTCTCTCCTGCCTTTGTCTTTCCTGGAAAAGCCAGTCCCCCTGGTCTTATCTTCTGATTCACGACCCACTTCTTTCACAGTCTTTCAGAAGCCTCTCAGAAGCAGGCTTACAAAAATGAACAGCATCTATCTTTGGAGAAAAAACAAGGGGAATCATCTAAGGGAGAGAGGAGGGGAAGGGGAAAAAGGAAGCAACCCCCAGCCACCCTCTCTAATCCTGCTCTTAGACCTTATCACCTTCACATCTGATCGCTGGTACTTTCCTCTTCAATTTTACATTTCACTCGCTAGCCAGATCCCCAAGGAATTGACCTCTAAGTCTTGTCAAATGTACTATTAGAATTCAATAAATAATGCTAATTAACAATAGGAATAACAAAGTGACATGGGTAAAGTCACCTTGTGAGTCAGGGATAGGTCTGGGAATAGATCCCAAGGAGCATTACCTCTTGGGCTCTTCTAAATTCTGTTGATATCTTTCCATGTCCCTGAAGCTCCTGACAAAATTGAAGATGAATCTGAATCTGGGTGATGTCATCATCTCTGTAGGAAGAAATGTACACCAGAGCCTTGAACATAGGTCACAGATCTTGATGTCTTTGAGGTTCTGTAGCATAATGGGCCAGCTAGTCCTGGATGGAAAACTGTGATGGTTTGTCTTCCTGACACATTCCTTCCCTTTGCAGAGGTGGATGGTCTATGAGTGTATTACATTGCACACATTTTCTGACTTCCTCTGATGTATTGATTAGTTTTTCTGATTTTTTTCTCTTTGAAAAATATTGCTTGTTATATAGGATAGCTTTTTGGATGAGATACTGGGAAAAATTTTGGTGATGTAAAAAAAGCCAAAATGTATATTTAAAAAACTTTTTAAAAAAGAAAATTTGCATTCCCTTTCCATGATCTTTATTCCCCTCCCTTCTCAATCTCTATACTTCCCTTTCCTCCCCTTCCTTCCTTTCCCCTTTTCTCTTCCTGTCCTTTCTCTTGCCTTGTCTTTTCCTTTCTTTTTTTCTCCCCTCCCTTTCCTTTTACTACTTTTCCTTCTCCTCTTCTCTCCCATCCTCTCATCCTCCCTTCCTCTCCCCTTCTCTTTACCTCTCCCTGTCCTTTCTCTTTTCATCCTCTCTTCTCTACTTTCTGTCCCTCCCCCTTTCTGCTTCCTCCTCTGTTCCTTTCCTCTTCTCTCTTCTCGTCTCTCCTAAAGATTCATAATCAGTCAATTATAACTTAAAGTGAATTCACATAGGGCTAGAGTTTGAAGTCTATCTTTACCTCCTCCCCTGTATGACCTGAGGTGAATATTTTCACCTCGGGTCCACAGTCATCTCATGAGAAGGTTGTACTAATATGGTCTCTGAGGTTCCTTCCAGCTCTAACAATATATGATTCTGCAAGTGTATTACATAAATGTCATTGGCTAGTATTTTTCCACTTTTGTGTGTGTCTAGAAAACTGAAATCTATACACCAGTACAAGTAGGGAGCTGCTGGGTATACTCTGTGTCCAATGTAGATTGGTGAAGACTAACTTGATAGCTATGTATGACCTTCCTCTTTAGGAAGGGGGCAAGCCAGAGAAATGACCTCCAGAGTGAATATTCTGTTGAGATCATTTTCAAGTTTATGTTTTGGTTACAAGGAGGAAGTAGAGAGACTTAGAACTACGCAAAAATGAAGTAGAAATACATGTCCTTGGGAGGTTAACAAATCCAAATGAAACCGGAATAAATTGTCATGGTATCTGGCAGTATTAGTAGACTGAGGTGAGGATGGTGGGCATAGAAGTTAAAGCTATAGTAGATGGTATATACACAAGATATAGTAGATACACAAAATATACACAAGATAGAGAAGATACACAAAAGGGACTGGAAAGATTAAGTCCTAGCATTTGCTTTGGCCAGGTGCTGTGCTAGTTAAAATCACATAGACTGTCGGATCTGAAAAGGACTGAGTTGTAACTCCCTCATTTGGCAACTAATGAAACTATTATAGATAGTGGAGGGGCATTGTTCAATACCATTGTCTGTGGTAAAGGTATCACTCTGTAAGCTCATCTACAGGTTTTCAACTTACACAGCATCCAGCTTAGATCACTCACCGAAGGGACGTATCGCCTTCTTACTCCATAACATCTCTGACCTCTTTCTCCTTTTCTCTACTTCACCTGCCCACCACCCTCACTCAGGCCCTTATCACCTCTTGTATGGACTAAGACAAATGTCTTCCAGTTGGTCTTGCTGCCTTAAATCTCTCCCCTCGCTAACCCAACCCTCTTCCCTCCAGCTTCGATATTCCTAAAACACAAATCTATGTATGTCACTCTCCTGCTCAAATGCTTCCAATGTCTCCCTATTGCCTCCAGGATCAAATCAAACTCCTCCATTTCACATTTAAAGCACTTAACAACCTGGATCAAGCCCACTTTTCCAGAATGATCATGTATTACTTCTCTCCACATATTCTATGAAGAAGTCAATCTGTCCTTCTGTCTGTTCCTCACATACAACCCTCCGACTTCTCTCTGTTCCTTTGTACAGGCTGAATTCCCTCAAACCTGGAATTCACTCTCCCCTCACATCTGCCTCAGAATTCCTCTCTTCCTTCAAAACTCAGCTCAAGCACCACCCCCACAGGAAACAACCCCCTAATCCTGGCCATTGCTGCTGCTTCTTCCCCCTCACTCTTTCCAGAAAGTACCTTATTTGAATATATTTTGTACTTATAAAAACATGTCTCTCCCCTTATAATGCACCCTCCTTGAGGGCAGGAAATTTGTATTTTGGCCTTTTTTTCTTGTATTCTCCTGAGCCTGGAAGTTAATTGACTAAATTGCCTTCTGCCAATGAAAAGTCCCTTTCTTTTTCTTTACTTAGGAGGAGGCTGCAAAGATAAGGCCTTTCATAGTGGGGAGAAAAAGTTGAAGATGCAGTGGGGCAGGAATTGGGTTAGATCTTGTGATTGACCATTGCCTGCAAGACTGGCTTGATTTCCCCAAGCCTTCATTTTGTGAGCCTGTTCGACTTTGCAGGACCGAGGAGGGCTCCAGCCCTGTTGTTATCTGCAGCTTCTACAGCCTTCCAAGTGCTAACAAATGTTCCAAACCCAAGTCAGGGTAGATGCCATTTCCCAGTATGTTTATCCCCACTGCATGCCTGGGGTGGTCATGAATTCATCAGTAACACACTGTGTTATTGTTGTCAGTTGATCCTGGGTTTGTTTGTAGTTGTGAACTGCTGGCCAGAGCAGACTCCTCTGAATGTTCCTTCCAGTCCCATTCTGCAGAAGGCTTCATCTGGGCTGCCCTAATCTGCAGAGCTTGTAAACTCAATTATCCCTTGTACCTATTTGCCAGGACGTAACTTCAAGCAAATAAAGGGAATGGGCCTTTGGCTTGAAGATCTCAGTTCTCAAAGCAAGGAAGAAAAGACATTCTAGGCCTTACAAGGAAGAAAAAGTACAAAAGTTCTTTGCTGGCTTTCTCCCAGGCAAATGTTATTGAGTCATTTCTCACTCACATCTAACTCTTCACAACCCCTAGTGAGGTTTTCTTGGCAAAGATTCTGGAGCGGTTTGACATTTCCTTCTCCAGCTCATTTACAGATGAAGAAACTGAGGCAAATAGGGTTAAGTGATCTATGTGACCTGAGGGTCACATAGCTACTAAGTGTCTGAGGACAGATTGGAACTCAGGAAGATGAGTCTTCCTGATTCCAGGCCCAGTTCTCTATCCACTGGGCAACCCAGCTGCCCATTACCTGCAACTGCTTATTGCCAAAGATCTTGTTAGGTAGCTAGTCAAACGTGGGGAACCCTCCTAACATTTCCTTGTCAAAATTTTTCTCCACTTTCCTTGACATTTCACCTTGACGAGTTGTCCTTGATTTTTTGGATTCACATTAAAAAAAAAAACCCTCAACATTTTTCCCTTATTTTGAAAACAAACAAAAAAACCATTTTGCCCTTGTCAGTTTACAGATCTCAATTTAGAGTACAGGACCTATCTGTTTGGGAAAATCACTTTTGGGGCTGGTGCCAAAACCGTGTATGACTTTGTAGTCAAGTTAGAACTAGACCAATCTCAAGCATCATAACACTTGTTCCTAAATGTTGGTGCATTCCAGAGCCCCCAGACAAGTTGAGGAATTATTTGGAATTTGATCATAATGAATGTACCCTATGACATTGCCTAAAATGAAGTGGCCATGAATTTAATTATTATAGTACACATACATTTCAAAATTAAGTCCCAGTTTTCAGACTAGCTAAAGAAAATGCAAACACAAGTGATCAGTTTAAGTCTCATAAAATGTTTTTAGAGGAAAATTTGAGAAGTTACCCACTCTGTTGTAAGGGACCACTTGATTGCTCTTAGGCAGTTGGTCTGATGGCATACATCAAATGCTGCCAGAGATCAACAGTCTATGTTTATTTGGGAAGAGGAAAGAGAGAGAGAAAGAGAGAGAGAGAGAGAGAGAGAGAGAGTGTGTGTGTGTGTGTGTGTGTGTGTGTGTGTGTGTGTGTAGTGTGGGGATTCCTGCTTTAACTCTTCTAGGTTCCCTAGATTCTATTTTGTGAAGGCGGAAGAAAATAGGTCTTAATAGATGGTGCTGCTGCTCATAGTAGGGAAGATTGACTCCAGGAGCCTTTATTCTCTGGCATAACTAAGTCTATATATGTATGGCAGGTGATTTATAATCATTTTTCCTTGCTTCTCTTACTCTACCTGTAGGATGGGATGACTGATGTTACCTCTTGCCCTGATACTTCCCCCCTTCACACACATTCTCCAAACACATTGCCAGTCAGTGGTAGGGAAGCTTATACCTTTGAGTTCATTGTGGAGCTCACCCTGAGAAAGTTTCTCTTTCTTCATCTTTAATCATAAGGTAATATTTGTCAAATACTTTATAAACCTTAAAGTACTATTTGAACCTAGCTATTATTCAAGCAACTAATCAAAACTATTTATTAAACTCTTGCCCCTTGCCAGACACTGTGCCCTTGGTTTGGATAAAGGTAAGGGAGGGAATGGAATCCTGGGGCTCCTTGGGTAGGGAACAGGGCATAGTGAAGACCTTAAAGAACCAAACAACATTCTCTACTTCATAATTCTTTCTAAGGCAGGCCCAGCTTCCTCCTTTACTAAGGATGTGGGCCTCTCAGGTCACTCTTTAGGGATAGAGGTAGAAGAGATGCAGTTCTCGCCTTCCTGACCCCACTGTCCCCTTGTTTTGACCTGGATCATTGGCCTCCCTGTACCACAGTTATTTCTGCATGGATAAGAACCAGAAAAAGGATCTAATTAGAAGCATAAAATGACCTGTCAACACTTCGGGTTTCAACCCAGGATGAGTGAAATTTCAAAGTCAAACAATCTTTTATTTGTCATGAATTGAGCTTTCACTTTTTAGCAAAGTTAAGAATAGCACTTTGTGAGTCCCTTTCTCTACTTAAAGAATATAGAGTTAATTTTTAGGCTATTTCTTCCCTTACAATCTATATTTATATCTGTAATTGTTAGCCTAGCACAAAGTACTGAAATTAACTATCTTGAGCATAACCTCACTTATTATTAGGACTTTCTGTCATTGCCTCTTTGCATTTCACATTTGGACTAAAGCATAAGAGTTAGGAAAGTACAGTTGCAGGCAAGAACCGTGTAAGACCGGGTGATTTTTACCAGAAATTCATTGAACTCATTACCCTAGCAATACCTAAGTCCGTAACAGATTTTCAAAATGTCATTTTGCTGGAGTTTTTCCATAACTTTGGAAGCAGGCCACGGGCATCCCCTCCCACAAAGTTCAGAAAGCTGATTTGAAATAGTGCAATTGCATCACTTTGGGCTCTTTTGGCAAAGCAACTTGAAAAATGTAAGTACTTGAAGATTTCAGACTATTGGCAGTAACAGAATCTTCTGTTTCCAGGAACACTGTCAGGCATTCAGTCTTGCTCTTCTGCTCAGATTATATATACTAGCTACCAGCAATATTTCCAAGACTGGATTCCCTAAAGGAGTGGTTGGGAATCCCTAGTACTGCTGAGCAGAAGGGTGTAGTCGGCCATAGCATATAAAGGTATTCTTGGGGGCAGAGATACTACAAGCAGAGGAATCCGGGACTATTTGGGACTAGCGGTTGGATTATATACCAGAGAAAGAATTGCCAAGGCTCTGGGCTATTGAGGGGGCTGGGAGGAAAGAGAATAGGCCCAGAATATTAAAAGAGTAATGAATGTTGACAGGGGACAAAAAAAGAGGAAAGTTCATATATTTAAAGTGAAAGAGGCTCCAAAAAATGTAATTAGTTGTCTGGTCCTTGAGAAAGAAATTGAAAAACATGCTAATAACTCCTGGCCTGGGAGGGTCTGACTTCAGGTACATTTGGCTCACACAGTACAGATGTCTCTCCTAAAGTATTGTTACCTGGTACATAGTAAACACTTAATAAATGCTTGTTAAATGATTGGTTCTCTTGCCCCTCTCTCACCCCCCAAATATCTTCTCAGATACTGTCTGAATTTTGTTCACTTAACTTTATTGCAACATCTCAAATTATGCTAACTAGAAATTCGTCTGTGTTAACTTTTTCAAGAATCTGTGATTACATCCTCCTTTGTACACCAAGGTAGGCAGCCTGGAATGGGCTAGGCTTATCTCAGGCTGGTCTCCTGGTTTAAGTTTAGGTCTGAAATTGGAATGAAATGAGATACTAGCAATTCACCTAACATTTAGCAAAATGAGGTTTACTTAGCAATGGCGGGGAAAGACTATTCAGAGCAAAGAAAGGCTGTTTATCTAGGATCAAGAAGTATTAATTCAGTTGAGCAAAGTATTATTCTTATTATGCTATTCTTATTGATGGTCAATGATCTGAAGCCTCAAAGTGTCCTAGCTCTTTTGGAACTGGGTGACCAGGAAGTTATGGGAATGGTCCAAGCCTTAGTCCTCTGAACCAGCCAAATCTCAAGGACAGTTCTATACTTTTTGAGGAAGACATAGACTAACTTCTGTGGAGAATGGGTGGTTGAATGGGATGATGTTCCTATCACATAACTCTTTGCATTATTGTCAATTGAGAGGTGGGATTGAGGTGGTCTTCAAGGAATACTGTGACCAAAATAAAACCATCTGTTAATAAAACTTCCCGGTGGGATGGCTAGGTGGCTCAGTGAATACAGCACCAGCCTTAGAGTCAGGAGGACCTGAGTACAAATCTGGCCTCAGACACTTAACACGTACTAGCCATGTGATCTTGGGCAATTCATTTAACCCTAATTGCCCCTATGAAAAGCATTAAAAAATTTAAAAAATTAAAAAAATAAAACTTCCTGGTAATCAGCAACCAGTTTGGCCTTCCAATAACCATGGTACAATCCTTTGATGGCTTGTGCTTGAAGTCTCTCTAGTCTGGTAGGAACTGCTAAATGTTACATTCCATGTGAGAATACAGGGTTACCTCTAGATCAAGATGAGTCATTGCAGGAACTCTTCATTAAACCACACCTTCTCTTAAAAACGAAAATACTTTTGGGTGAATTAAAGAGATGTGATCTAACTATAGAGCATGTGGCTCCTCTATTCAACCAGCTCTCAGGGGCTTCCTATTATCTCTAGGACAATTATCATCATTATCATCACCATTTATAAAGCATTTTAAAGTTTGCAAAGCAATTTTACATTTGTGATCTCATTTGACCTTCAGAAGTGAGATTAGGGAGGTACTATTTATAGATGAAGAAACTGAGACTGGGGTTACAGGACTTGTTCAGCATCACACAGTTAGTGAGGATGGGAGGGTCTGATTCAAACTCAGGTCTTCCTGAATCCAGGTCCAGGGTTCTGCCCACTGTGTCACCTCTTTGCTCCAATAAAATACCAACTCCCTGTTTAACTTTTAAAACCCTATGCAACCTGGCCTGGATAATAAATACTCCATCCTCTGTATTCTTCAATCCAACCAAGCTGGTCTTTTCTCTTTTCCTCAGACACTACACAACATTCCTATTTCTGTGACTTTGCACTGGCCTTTTGTAATTGGAATGGACTCTTCTCTTCCCTTTGCCTCCTGAAGTCTCTCTCTTCCTTTAAGAGGCTTCTTAGGTACCACCATCTGCTTGAATCCCTTCCTGGTGTCCCCACTCTTAGTGGCCTCCTTGTTTGTAAGTTTATGTTTCTATATGTGTGTGTGTGTGTGTGTGTGTGTGTGTGTGTGTGTGTGTACATACATACGTGTATATATATTTTTATGTATATCATATGACTTTGTGGTCTCCTCCATTAGAATGTAAGCTCATAGGGATTGTTTCATTCTCACGCTCCTGGTGCCTAGCACAGTGCCTAGTACTTAGTAGATGCTTAATAAATGCTCAGGGTAGCTAGGTGTTGCAGTGGATTGACCACTGGGCTTGGAATCCAGAAGACTCATCTTCCTGAGTTCAAATCTGACCTCACACATTTACTAGCTGTGTGATCCTGGCCAAGTAACTTAACTTTATTTGCCTCAGTTTCTTCACCTATAAAATGACTTAGAGAAGGAAATGGCAAACCACTCTAGTATCTTTGCCAAGAAAAGGCCAAATGGAGTAATGAAGAGTCAGTCACGACTGAATACAATGAATGCTTACTGATTAGTTGATTATAAAATGAATTTGGAACCCAAGAATGTTGATATAAATGCTGGACTGCTATTTTATTTATGTCATGTTCTTTCTCTGTGTATCATTTTCCCTAGTGAAAAGGAGGAGGTTGCGTTAGAATATTAGTTCTCAAACCTGAGACACTTTCAGGTGGTCCATGAGGTCAAAACTATTTTCATAATAATACTAAGAAATTTTAAGATCATTGGCATAGGGGATGGGGTGCTAGACCTGAGGACAGAGAAACTTGAGCTCAAATCTGGCCTCAGACACTTATAAGCTGTATGATACTGGGTGGGCAAGTCACTTAATTTTTTTTTCTTTTTGGAGGTCAATTGGGGTTAAGTGACTTGCCCAAGGTCACATGGCTGGTTTTTTTGTGTTAAGTGTCTGAGGTCAGATTTGAACTCAGGTCCTCCTGACTCCACAGCCCATGCTCTATTCACTGTGCCACCTAGCTGCCCCTAGTCACTTCATTTCTATCTGTCTGTTTGCTCATCTTTAAAATGGAGATAACAATAGAACCTACCTTCCAGGTAGATTTTTTTTTGTGAGGACAAAATGAGATAATATTTTTAAAGCATTTAGCACACCTTAAAGCACTATATAGACACTCGTTATTGTTCCTGTTATAATACAATAAATATAGATAGCTATAACCCACATAAATGCAAGTGCTTTGGGGAGTCCTCAATAATTTTTAAGAGTGTAAATGGGTCCTGAGAAGATCTCTAAAAGAACTTCCAAGTCTATTTAAGTCTATGTTCCTATGATCAGTGTTTCACACATTACGGTGAATTAATTTTAACAGGACTGCTTTTCTTTTAACACCTAGTAGAGATCCATTCTATTAAGAGAATAGATGTTTTGTTGGAGGCAAGGAGGAAGAAAGAGATGGGAAGAAAGTTGGGAACATGGAACATTTTCCCAGGGATAGCAAACCTAGGTAAGTTATTAAAATGGAGAGGAGAACTTAGGGAAGCCTAGGGACACTGGGCACCCGACAACTAGGGAAGAAGAACATCAAAAAGGCTCATAAAGGAAGGTAGAGGTCAGTCTCCAGTTTGTAAATGGTTTATTTTCCAAAAGTTGACTGACTTTAGATAAACCTAACAGGGTGGTTGTTTGAACCATTACAAATCAGGTCAACCCACAAAAGCCAATTGAATTCAAAATGTAGTTGAATTTAGTTCCAATAGACTGCTATCTAGCCTGTGTTTTAATCCCTTTGGGAATCTCCTAGTAAGGAAACTCCCTCTGCCAAGGCAGATCAACAACTGTTCTGCAGTTGATGAGTTTAGAAATTTGCTTTGGGATGCTGAGAGGTTGTGACTTGTCCAGAATTTCTTAGCAAGTATGTGTCAGAGGCTGGACTCCAACAGAAATTTTCCTAGTTCTGAAGCTGGGGGTGCGGGAAGGACTAGATCAGAAAAGATGTGCCCTAGTCTCAAAACACTCTTGGCACCAAACTTTGCCACCCATTAAGAACTTCTACTCCTTTGTCTGGCTGATCTCAGCTTTAAACAATGTGGCTGGGGTGGCTAAGTGGCAAGTGAATAGAGCGCTGGCCCTGTTGTCAGGAGTACCTGAGTTCAAATCCGGCTTCAGACACTTAACACTTACTAGCCATGTGACCTTGGGCAAGTCACTTAACCCCAATTACCCTGCCCTCCCCACTCCAAAAAGCAAAAAAAAAAAAACAAACCCCAAAATCAAACAAACAAACAAAAAAACTATATGGCTAAACTAAGTCACACTAAATAAAGTATGAATGGTTCCAACCCTTCTAAAGATCTTATTAATTTTAAGAGAAGAAAAGCTGTTCATTCAAATAAATATTCAATGTGGTAGGATTTCAGGCAACATAAAATGAGGTAAAATTTTTCTGATTGTATGAGAAGATTTTTTGGGGGAAAGTGTGACAACTAACACTGTAGGTAGGTAAATTCAATTTGGGAGTCCCTTAGATCAGCTCCCCTAATTATTCCCACTTTTCACAGATTCTTCCACATCATAACCCACAAATTCTCTAAAAATTCCAAGCTGTTTTTTTTTTCCAATAGAAGCAATGGACAAACACCAAGATTCAAGCCCAGATTTTCCTCACTTATTAAATGTAAGTCATTTGAGCCCTCTGATCGCCTATTTCTTCCTCTGTAATTATAAGATTAATAAATTCTTATACCACCTATCTACCAGTTTGGAGGCTACTATAGTAGTTTCAATATGGAGAAAACAAGAGAATAGATCTGAGAGACACTTCTAGAGAAGATCTGACCTCATAATGATTAAATGGAATAAAGGTGTGAGGGTGAGGAGAGGGTGTGAGGAAAAGGGAGGCAGCAAAGCTTTGAGGTTAGATCACTGGGGAAATGGTGGTATCATATAAGATTCTGCTATGAGAATCGTAGACCAATGAAACCGTTGGACCAGTTATTCATTGACTCCATCTGGGGCTGCTGGGATAAAAAAAAAAAACTAACGGGAAAGTCTTTTTCTTTTTCCTTTCTTTGACCCTTTACCCAACCCAAAGACCTACAGTTTCTGCTGGGTGGGAAGAGTAATATGTACACACTACCTTAGATGAACTAGAAGCAACCAGTTATAATAACCTTACAGTGATATGGGGGAACATACCCTCAAGGCCTTCCATCTGTCCTGCTACAAAACCTTACAGATCCCAAGGACTCCATTTGAACTATTTGTGGCAACTTAAGGATCCCTGGGCCTTGTTATTCCTCTTGCTCCCCACTGTACTCTTTAAACTTCCAGGCCTTTCTATCCCTGTCCTCTCTTATGTGTGTCATCTGCCTTTTCTGCAATTAAGGTATGAGCTCCTCGAGATCAGGGACTGTAATTTTTTCCATCTGTTTACTTAGTGTTTAGCACATGGTCCTTAATAAATGCTTTTTTAATTCATTCATTCTATTAAAAGATGGGATACATTCCAAATATATACCTTTTTCAGATAGTTTATGATCAGAGATTATAATAACATAGGAGAGAAAAGGATGTATTTTAGGACATTAGAAAATGTTGGTTATTTAGAAATCATTAGATATTAATGAAAATTATGTCAAATGCCCTGGAAAATAGGAATCCCATACCTGGAGATCTTGGGGGAGAAAGAAAAGGTGTTTGGGCATATAACTAGAGAAGGCAGGAAGAGTGGTGGTCTGATGTGTGCTTGAGGGAAGAATTCTATGGAAGAAGATCTGAAGTGAGGCAGCCTTAGGATGCGTATATTTATTTATCTTTTCAGAAGTTGCATGATGCATAAAATTTTTATTTTGTTTTTTAGCCTCTTTGGTGTTATTTAATCATTTTCAGTCATCTTTGACTTTGTGACGCCTTGGAGGCCCACTTATCATAAAAAGCTTTTGTTGCCCAGTCATTTCAGTAACATCTGAATCTCCATGACCCCATCTGGGGTTTTCTTAGCAAAGATATTGGAGTGGTTTGTCATTTCCTTCTCCAGCTCGTTTTATAGATGAGGAAACTGACGCAAACATGATTAAGTGACTTGCCCAGGGTCACACAGCTAGTAAATATCTGAGGCAGGATTTGAATTCAGGTCTTTTTAACTAGGCCCAGTGCTTTATCCATGGTACCACCTAGCCTTACTTCATATGTATTAAAAAAGCTATGTTCCCAAGGGATTTAATAATTGACATAACTTTATATGTTACTTCTGTCTTCCCAGCTAAATTCTAAACTTCCTGAGGGAAGAAGTCATATCTAATAATTCTTTTCCTTTACTCATAATGCCCAAAATAGCACTTGGGGAATTTTGGAGTGACAGGATGTGTGTTCAAGTCTCAACTCTGCCATTGTCTAGCTGATCTCAGCTTCAAACGATATGGTTAAACTATGTCACACTAAATAAAGTATGAATGAGTCTAACCCTGTGTGACTCTGGGTGAATCATCTAATCCTCCTGGGCCTCAATTCTCTCTTCTGTAAAATGAGGGGATTAGACCAGATGTCTGCTAAACTCCCTTCCAGTTCTGTTCCAGGTCTGTGATCCCATGAACAAATACATTTTTGACTAGCCAATTAAACATCCTAGATTAGTTCTCTGGAAAAGGATGAAAATAGGTTATATCTCCTTGGCTTGCAATGGAATGACACCCCAAACTTCTGTGAATAACTGGCGGTTCCATGAATGAGTTATCTGTGATTCAAGAGCAAGAGAAATTGGGACACCTTAGGGATCTAATCTTGAACAACTTCTTGTCTGTTTTAATATTTTTTCAAATCGATTTAGCCACACCTCACTTGTGAAAATGATAGTATTTTTTAACAAATCAAAATCCCAAAGGTCAGAAAATAGTATTTTAATGAACATTTGGCCAAGATATATGCTGCAGGTCAGAAAGAGGAGATTAGATGGAAATTCCTCACTACAGTGAGGGAGAAGAAACGAAATGAGTCTCAGTGGGGCATAGATTTTGCAGAAATGCTTTTATACTTGCAAATAAATGCCAAAAGCTTTTTTCCGCTTAAAAAGAATCCTAATTTCAAGTCTTCTCCCCTCTGTTACATGCAGGTGCTGATGATTCAGAGGTACAAGAATTCAAAATCCTTCCTGTTCTACCCATGCATAGATATCTGCAGAGTGACTCCCATCAGCAGGCTTCTGGTTAAGGGATGGGAAAATCCCAGTAGGATCTGAGAAGATGCAAATTAAGTTCTTTTGCCATGTATTAACTTTGCCCTAGGTTATAAGCAGTCTACATTCTGATTTTAATAAGTTCAAGGACTGGTACTTCTTGGTAATGAACAGACTTTAAAGGAAATGTAAACCAACCCATGAGTTTTAGTTCATTTATTGTGAAGAACGAAATGGCTGATTAGTGATTGGAATAGCAGTAGGTAATGTCTTGGAACATACTGGCAAGTTCAAAAATATTTTGAAGTCTGGCTATTTCCCTAGTTTGCTTTTTAGCAGACAATCGTTCAATAAGTATTTGTTGTTTATATAATGAACCCGTTTACTGTTGCATTCATACATTTGTTCATTTTGTCAACAAATATTTACTATGTCACCACTGTGTATAAGCAAAGGGCAGCTATCTGGCACAGAGGATAGAGTGCTTACTAGCTGTATGACCTGATGCAAATCAATCAGCCTCTCTAAATCTCAACTTCCTTTTCTGGAAATTGGGAATAATAATGCTTATGTTACTAATCTCACAAGGCTGCTGTGAGGAAAACCCTTTGTAATCCTTAAAGTACTGTATAAATGCAAGAAATGAGATAAATACATAATATACACATATGTATATATACACATATATGTATGTATGTAGATACACACACATACACACATATATGTTTGGAAAAAAGTTCAAGATTGAGAAATGAAAGTCTAAATGCTCAGTCTAATTCCTGGGCCTCATGACTACTTTTGTTGGTGTGGAAATTATGGTACATGGATGTAATGGAATTTTACTGTGATATAGGAAAGAATGAACAGGATAAACAGAGGGAGGCCTGGGAAGACTTATCTGAACTCACACAAATGGAGGTGAGTGGAATCAGGGAGATATTATACTTCGTTTATTTTTTAAACAGAAAAACAAGGAAAGAAAAAAACCCAAATTAGCATTGTGTAATTATATTGAACAAGCCTGGCCCAAAGAAGGGATGAAAAAAGGAACCTCCCTTTATTTTTTGCAGAAGTGGGGAAGGGGGGCAATAGAGCCGAACACTAAATACTTTGTCAGACTAGTTTGGTGCCTTGGCAAGTTTTGTTGAACTGTTTTTTTTCTTTTTTGTGGCCGAGGATGGCTCTCTGAGTCTTTGTTGTTGTTTAGTCATTTTCAGTTGCATCCAATCTCTGTGACCCCTTTTTAGGGTTTTCTTGGCAAAGATCCTGGAGTGGTTTGCCATTTCCTTCTCCAGTTCATTTTACAGATGAGGAAACTGAGGCAAACAGGGTTAAGTGACTTGCCCAGGGTCACACAGCTAAGTATCTGAGGTCACATTTGAATTCAAGTCTTCCTGTCCTGGCCTCTCTGCCACTGCTCCACCTAGTTGTCCTAGTTAAGTAGGGAAAAGAAAGTGAAAAGAAAACACATCAATAAAAATTTAAATTTAACAACAGAGTCTGAAGGTGCCAGGCATGACTGGCCCCGAGCAACATCACCAAGAAATAACATTGATTGTATCATTAAAAAAAAAAGCAGGAAGCAACTAGTTATTAATATGCGAGTCAGTTCTGAATTCTCGGAATGTCTTCAGTCTGATCATTAACTAGTTGTAAGGGAAAGATACTATGTCCAACTACAGCAACTTCGGTAGAATATTTCTGAACCTTAAAAATGAGAAATGGGTAAAAGTAAAGACCCTGACTTTGATGATCCTCACTTCTTATATAGCAGGGCGTTCTAGTCACCTTGTAAATAAAATTTAGTTCTCAGATTACTTCATCTGCCAGATTGGCTCCCTGAGATTCACAGAAGTGGGAAAGAGGGCAATGATGTTGAATGGGGAATGGTGGGTTTTTCAAAGGAAGAAGATGGGAACAGAGAGGAAGTTAACGGTGCCCATGATCATGCCTCCTGACTCTGTGGATGACACACTTAAACAAACACAACACAAGGTAATTTGAGGAGTAACAAAGCATTGACAATGAAGCCGATCAGGCGAGGCTTCATAGAGGAGGAGGCTAAATCATGAAGGAAAACAAATGCTCCAGAGAGTTAGGACTAAAAGAGCTTACTCTAGGCCCTGGGCAGGCAGGTGGGGGGGAAGGGGAGCAGCATGTGAATAAGAGAGAGGGTAGAAATATAAAGTTTAGGTCAGAGAAGAGGTAATTTTTTTCCCTAAAAACATTTTTCCTAAGCATAAGCATTTGATAAGGTGAATAAAATAACATGAAAGGAATGGTAAGCAGATTGCAGAGGGCCTTAAAAGCCAAACTGAAGAGTTTGCATTTTTCCTAGAGGTTGTGATGAAAGCTTAGGAGGTAAGGACTGCCACTAAGAGATTTTGAGCAGGGAAGTTACTTGGTGAGGCCTTGGGTAATTACTTTGACTAGAATTACTTTGGATTAGAAAGGGTAGAGAAGAGAAACAGAAAGATCAATTAGGAAGCTATTGCAATAGTTGAGTAAAGACACAATGAGGGCCTGAATTAGAGGGGCAACTATGTGAGTAGAGAGAAGGGAGTAAATATGAGATAATGTGGAGTTAGACTCCATAAGACTTGGTAGCTGAAAGGATGTGGGGGATGGGGAGAGGGAAAAGCTAGGAATGACCTTGGGTCATAAACCTGGGGGAATGGAAGATAGTGAATGAAAGTAGGGAAATTTGTAGGGAGGTTATGTTTGCAGGGGAAGATCATGAAGTCCATGTTGACCATGTTGAGTGTGACAGGTGATGGATCGCTCAGATCGTCCACAGAAATCTGGTTATGTGGGACTACAAGAGCAATTGGGGCTAGATCGTACATGATAAGCCCATTAAAAATGATAAAAGCTACATCTGAGGGAGGAGAGGAAAGACCTGGTATACTCAGGGAAAGCTTTCTGGAGGAGGTAACATTTGATATGAATTCTAAGGATGAAAAGGAATTCAACATGCAAAGAAATGGAAGAATAGGCGTATGGTGTGAGCAAGGCTTGGAGGTAAGAGAGTACATTACTTTTTTCAGGGTAATGAAAGTGCTGCATTCTGGTTAAAATGCAGATTTCATAAAGGAGAATTCTATGAAAAATGGCCAAGAAAGGTAGAGTAGCAGGAAATTTTGTAGGGCTTTGTTTTTTTTTAAATTATTATTATTTTTTATTTATTTTTTTAAACAGATGAATGGAAAATATTCTTTACTCTATTCAAAATGATTCAGATAAGGTACATAGATACATATATGTACCTATGTGTGTGATAATATACACATATGCGTATCTATAAGTATGCACATATGCACACATGTGCATATATACACATGTGTATACATACACAATATATTTTATTAATTAATAAAGTTATTTTTGGATTTCAACATTCACTTCCATGAGATTTTGAGTTCCAAATTTCTTCCTCATCTCTCCACGCCTCCCCCAAGATGTTGTGCATTCTGATTACCCCTTCTCCCAATCTGCCCTCCCCTCTATCATGCCCCCCCTTCTTTTCTCCCTCTCCCCTCTACTTTCCTGTAGGGCAAGATAGATTTCTATACAACATCGCCTGTATATCTTATTTCTCAGTTGCATGTAAAAACCATTTTTAACATTTGTTTGTAAAACTTTGAGTTCCACATTCTCTCCCTTCCTTCCTCCCCACCCGCCTTCACTGACAAGGCAAGCAATTTGATATAGGTTATACATGTGTAGTCATGCAAAACACTTCCATAAACAGTCATGTTGTGAAAGGCTGACTATATTTCCCTCCACCCTATCCCACCCCCCCCATTTATACTATTCTCTCCTTTGACCTTGTCCCTCCTCAAAAGTGTTTGCTTTTGATTAGCCCCTCCTCCTATTTGTCTTCCCTTTTATCATACCGCCACCTCATTCCCTTCCCCCCTACTTTTCAGTGGGGCAGTGGTTCTCAACCTTGCTAATGCTGCGACCCTTTAATACAGTTCCTCATATTGTGGTGACCCCCAACCATAAAATTATTTTTGTTGCTACTTCATAACCGTAATTTTGCTACTGTTATGAATCGCAATGTAAATATCTGATATGCAGGATGTATTTAAATTGAACATAACCCACAGGTAGAGAACCGCTGCTGTAGCGTAAGATAGATTTCCATACCCAATTGAGTGTGTATGTTTTTCCCTCCTTAAACCAAATCCAATGAGGGTAAGGTTCACTCATTCCCTCTTACCTCCTTCCTCTTCACTTCCAATGTAAAAGCTTTTCCTTGCCTCTTTTATGTAAGATAATTTATCCCATTCTACCTCTCCCTTTCTCTTTCTCCCAATTAATTCCTCTCTCACCCCTTGATTTTATTTTTTTAGATAATAACCCTCCATATTTAACTTATTCTGTGTGCTCTGTATGTATGTATACATGTACATGCATACATATATGTGAATGCACACATACACACATGCACACATACATGCATACATACATTCCCTCCAAGTACCCTAATACTGAGAAAGGTCTCGTGAGTTACAACTATCATCTTTATATGTAGGAATGCAAATAGTTCAATTTTAATAAGTTGCTTGTGATTTTCTTGTTTACCTTTTCATGCTTCCCTTGATTCTTGTATTTGAAAGTCACATTTTCTATTCAGCTCTGGTCTTTTCATCAAGAATGCTTGAAAGTCCTCTGTTTCATTGAATTTCTGTTTTTTCTTCTGAAGTTTTGCTGGGCAGGTGATTCTTGGTTTTCATCCTAGCTCCTTTGACCTCTGGAATATTGTATTCTGAGCCCTCTGATCCCTTAAAATATAAGCTGCAAATTCTTGTGTTATCCTGATTGTATTTCCACAAAACTTGAATTGTTTCTTCCTGGCTGCGTGCAAGATTTTCTTGACCTAGGAGCTCTGGAATTTGGCTACAATATTCCTAGGACTTTTCCTTTTGGAATCTCTTTCAGGAGGTGATCAGTGGATTCTTTCAATATTTACTTTCCCCTGTGGTTCTAGAGTATCAGGGGAATTTTCCTTGATAATTCCTTGAAAGATGATGTCTAGGCTCTTTTCTTTTTTTATCATGGCTTTCAGGTAGCCCAATAATTTTTACATTTTTCTCCTGGATCTGTTTTCTAGGTCAGTTGTTTTTCCAATGAGATATTTCATATTGTCTTCTATTTTTTCATTCTTTTGGTTTTGTTCTATAATTTCTTGATTTCTCATAAAGTCATTAGCTTCCATTTTCTCCATTCTAATATTTTAAGGAATTATTTTCTTCAATAAGCTTGTGGACCTCCTTTTCCATTTGGCCAGTTCTGCTTTTTAAGGCATTCTTCTCCTCATTGGCTTTTTGGATCTCTTTTGCTATTAGAGTTAGTCTATTTTTTAAGGTATTATTTTCTTCAGCATTTTTTTGGTGCCTTCTTTAGCAAGACTCATTTTTCATGATTTTCTTGCATCACTTTCATTTCTTTTCCCAATTTTTCCTCTACTTCTCTCACTTGATTTTCAAAATCCTTTTTGAGCTCTTCCATGGCCTACAACCAATTCATATTTTTTTTTGTGGAGGCTTTGGATATAGGAGCTTTGACTTTGTTGTCTTCTTCTGGTTATATGTTTTGATCTTCCTTGTCACCAGAGTAGGATTCTATAGTCTAATTGTTTTCCTCTGTTTCCTCATTTCCCAGCCAATTACTTGACTTTTTAGCTCTTTGTTAATGTAGGTCTCTACTTCCAGTGTGGAGGGTATACTATCCCAAGCTTTAGGAGTTTTGTGCAGCTGTCTTCAGAGATATTTCTAGGGACCTGTAAATTTTCAGTTCTTCCAAGGTTATATGATCAAAGGAGAGGTGTTTACTCTTCTCCTGGTCTGTGCTCTGCTCTGTAAGTGATCATAAGCACTCTTTTCTGCCTTGGAACTGTGAGAAAGATTTCCTCTCTACCACCACCACAAGCTCTGCCCCACCAGCACTCCTTCTCACCCCAGGACCACCACCCAGGAATGCAACCGAGATTGAAGCTCCGGCAAAGCAAGAGAATCCTGCCTCAGTACCAGTAAAGTAATTCCTGCAATCCCTCTCTGATTAGCTGGGGTATCTCCCACTATCTGTGGACCAAGAACTCCAAAAGCAGCCTCTGCCACCTCTGCCCTGAAACTGAGGCCAGAACGTGTTCCTCTCTCACCCAGGTCTGACAGACCTTTCCTATTGCCCTTCTAAGTTGTCTTTGGCATTTATGGGTTGAGAAGTCTGGAAACTGCCACAGCTTCCAGTGATTCAGAACCCTGAGGGCTGCTCTGGCCCCATCTGTGCTGGCATGGCCCATGCTGGACTGCAGTCTTCTCTCAGACTGGTGCAACAGACCTTTCCTGTCAATCTTTTAAGTTGTCTTGGGCTGGAAATTTGCTTGACTCTGTCATTTTGTGGGTTCTGCTGCTCTAGAATTTGTTTAGAGTCATTTTTAACAGAAAGTTTCAAGCAAGTCCCTGTTTTTACTCTGTTATCTTGGCTCTGCCCCCTTTTTGTAGGGCTTTGAATGACAGAGAAGTTTGAACTTTATTCCATAGGCAATGGAAAGTTGTTGAATATTTTTGAGCACAGGAATGATATGATGAGACCTACTTATTATTTTAGGACAACTCGGTGTCACACTGGATAGAGTACCATAATGGTAGGTGCCACACTGGAGTTAGGAAGCCTCATCTTTCTAAGTTCAAATCTGGCCTCAGACACTTACTAGCTGTGTGACCCTGGGCAAGTCATTTAACCCTGCTTACCTCAGTTTCCTCATCTATAAAATGAGAAGAAGGAAATGGGAAACTACTCCTTTATCCTTGCCAAAAAAAATAGAAATTAGGTCACAGAGTCAGACACGAGTGAAATGACTAAAAAATCCCACCATTACTTATTTAGACAATGTTGTAAAGGTAGGGTTGGGGTGGGAAGAGAGTGGAGGCAGGGAAATTTTTTAAGGAAATATTACAAAGGTGCATAAGACATCAACTCTGTTCCCAGATCAAAGTTGTGGAATCTTTACTGATGAAGAAAAAGTCTGACAGTCTTTACAAATAAGAAAATTGTTGATGACAGTGACATCACTGAATATTTGTAAAATTCTCTCTTCATCAGAAAGATTATTGCATATTTAAATCCACTGGAAATACTATTATCACTGAGCCTGGAAACATTATTTATAGACCAGTTATGCATGTCTACACTTTGCATATATATATGTATATGTGAGAGAGTTCAAAAGATATACCAAGTCAAAATAAGTTCCCAAGTCTCTATGAATGTCACGAGTCCTGGACTTGGACTCTGATAGCCCAAGTTCAAATTTGCATTCAGATCCTTAGTGACTATGGGCAAGTGACTTAGCCTCTGAGAGCTTCCCTTTCTTCCTCAGTAAAATGGAAATAATACTTGTAGCACTGTATAAATCTGGGCAAATCTCTTCATATCACTGTGTCTCCATTTCCTTATCTGTCAGAAGGGGGGTAATAATAGCAGTACCCCCAGGGCACTTATGAGAATTCAATAAGACACTTGAAATGTGCAGCACAAACCCTAAAATACTATATAAATGTGAGTTATTGTTGTTGTGTCCATTATATTTCAATGTATTGGCCACCATTCAAGCTGTGTTCTCTTTTATTCAATTAAAGCTGTCAAAGAAGGGCAGCTAGGTGGTGAAGTGAATACAGAGCATCAGCCCTGGAGTCAGGAGGACCTGAGTTCAAATTTAGCCTCAGACACTTAACACAAAACTAGCTATGTGGCCTTGGGCAAGTCATTTAACTCCAATTGCCCTACCTTCCCCCCTCCAAAAAGCAAAAAAAAAAAAGCCACCAAAGGCAGCAATGACCACACTTTGGGGCAATAGGGAAAGAACATGTGCAATGGCTTTGTTTCACAGGAGAATCTTAAACATACCTTCTTTCCTTCATTCTGTGTGAGCAATGTCTATGAAATCATTAGTAATAGGGTTGATTCGGGATTTTAAAGTTTTACTCAGCTGCCTCAGTGCGTGACATACACTTCAAGGTCTCCAGCTATTAAGGAACATTGGCATTTTTAAGAGCCTTTCTTCTCCTTACTGTATGATGTCCACTCCCCTGAGAATAAGTGGAGTGAGAGCCATGGATTTCTGGCCGTGCTCTGAAATGGGTTTACTTATATCTTGGTAAATGGTTGATATAAAAGCTATGGGCAAGAAACTAAATTGCGCATTCATTCAGTAAATGTATTTATTGAGTCCCTACTACGCAAGACAATGACAGGAATTAAAATAGGAAAGAAAAAAATTTTGCCTCCTCCGGGAGCTTACACTCTAATGGGAGGAAAATGTACCTTGAACACCAGTAACTTTGAGATAGTGTATTGTGGTGGAAGGAGTGGTGGAAGGTGACTTGAGATTTAGGTTCAAATTGTTATCCTGGGAAAGTTGCTTAACTTCTTTGAAACAGTTTTCTCCTTAGTAAAATCAGGATAATAGCATTTATGCTTGCTCATAAGATTGTTATAAGGAAACTGCTTTGTAAACCTTGAAATTTTATATAAATTAAGGGCCTAGGACAGAGGTGGGAAACCTGTGGCCTCAAATTGAGGCCTCGTGTGACCCTCTGGGCCCTCAAGTGCCCAGTGCCAAAGCCAGTCAAAGGGCTGCAGGTTCCCCACCCCTAAGTTGGTGCAGTGGATATAGAGGTGAAGTAGGAGGGAAGATCTGAACTCAAATCTGGTCTCTTATACTTATTAACTGTGTGACTCTGGTCAAATCATTCAACCTTTGTCCTCCTCAGTTTCCTCAGTTGTAAAGTTGAGATAATAATAGCACCAACCTCACAGGCTTATTGTGAGGATCAAATGGGATAACAGATATAAAGTACTTTTCAACCCCCAAAGAACATACACTATCAATATGAACTATTAAATTTGAATTATTGTTGTTATTATTGTCATAATACGAAGAGGAAAGTGATAGTTTATAGCAGACGTGTCAAACACATCCCAACATTCCTAAGTATCTCTCAAAAAGATTGAAATTTACTTGTAAAATACTTAACAAAATAATTGAAAATACAGTAGAACACAGATAATGTTAATATGTGGTTTCCCAAGACTCTATGTACCCCTCAGCCATCATTATGTATGGCTTAGTGGCCCAGTTTCTATTTGAGCCTGATAGCATGAGTGTATTAGGACAGGAACAAATAAAAGTGCCAGGAGAATTCTGAGGAGTAAGAAATCACTTCTGACTATGAGAATAAGGGCAGTCATTATAGAGAAAATGGCATTTAAGTGGAGACTCGAAGAATGGGGAAGATTTTAATAGGCCGATATGGCGGGCAAAGTAATTCTAGGCATAGAGAATGTCAAAGTGAAAAGCTTAAAGGGTATAATGAGTAATCCAGTTTTGTTGGGTCAAGTGTTACATCAAAGGAAGGCGTGTGATATAAGGCAGAAAGGCTAGGTTGAAACCAGATTGTAGAGGGCCTTGAATGTCTGGCTAAGTAATTTGGATTTTTTTCACTAGGCGATGGAGAGTCATTGAAAGTGATGGAAAAGGGAATGGCGTGATGATGGTGATGATGATGATAGCTCACATTTATATAGCATTTTAAGAGTTACAAAATGCTCCGTCACAATAACCCTGCCAGCTAAGCTGTTAGTATTACTACCTTCATTTTATAGCTGAGGAAATTGAGGCATGGAGGGGTTCAGTGATTTGTGCCTTAGAGCAGCGCATTCAAAAAAAGTTAAAAGGACAGTGTGGTTCAGTTGACTAAGGAATGGATTAGAAATTCCAACCTGATTTCTAATGTCCTTTCTCAGACATTAAGTTGTTACATACTCATGGGTGAGTTACTGAATCTTCTTTTAATTTGCTCATCTATAAAATGTGTAGCATGGAGTACTCTCCAATCTCTCAGAGTTACCCTAAGGACTAATGAATGATTCCATTTAGAAAATGCTTTGTAAATATAAAAATCCTATATAAATGCTAAATAATAACAACATAATGGGCTGAAACCCTGTGTTGAATTAATAAGGAGGCAGAAACTTGTAACACCCAAACAAGTTTAAATAGAGAATATTCTTCTAACGTTTTCTTTTTGTTTAGATTTTAATTTAAACCTGAGATTTTAATGAGAGAGAATACCTGACAGAGCATGGACAAGGAAAATTTTCAGAGAGAAATAGGAAATAAATTTGAGAACCATCCCCTGTGTCCTGACTATACACATCTGGTTTTTTAGTAAGCAGAATCTGGTCCCCTGAGAGCAGAAAAGAGAGCAAAAGCCCTTGGATATTATACACATATCCTACAGAAGCAGAAATAATAAAATGATAACCATAATACTCAAAATCCCAGATTATTGCAAAAGGACTTGCAAATTACTGAAAATGGACGGGAAAAAAAATCACATAGCCCTTTCTAAAATGTGCATTGTAATAAAATTACAGCCCATAATTGATCTTGCCTTATTAACAAAGTCTTTCTGTCTGTGGTCAGCAAAGTAAATCTCCTAATTGTTCCCATTTTCTGTCTCATGCTTTGCTATTCTCATACCTAAGAGCTACAACCAACATCATTGCTTCTCTGCCCTGATGAAACTCAATAACAGAAAACCCAAATCAGATTTGGGAATATGAGTCACTACATTCACAGGAAGAAGAAAGATGGAGATGAGCACGCTACTGTACAACATGCTCAAAATGTTCTTTGAGATCTTCAGCCTGAGATTGCCTGGGATATGGCTTAAGGGTTTTTCATTCCAAGCCAGCTTCAAGTCAAATCATATTCAGTGACTCATGAATAGAGCACAAATGAGAACACAGACCTAGTGATTAACAAAGAAAATGGAATTGAGCAAAACAGACAGTAAAGTAGGTGGGGATGTTCCCCTGAGATACTGAAGATATTCCTAATAGGTAGGTGAGAGGAACATTAAGCCACCCAAACTGGAACTACCCCTAAAACTTGGATGGTAAATTAGGAAGAAGAACAGACAGGCTAGCTAACAGTGACCACAAGCCAGTTGTCAGTCAATCAGTCAGTCAACAAGTATTTATTAAGTAATTACCAAGTGCTGGGTGCTGTGCTAAGTCTTGGACATAGAGAAAAAGGTAGAAACAGTCTAATGAAGGACACAACATGTTAAATACAGAGATATGTAAACATGAGTTATAAACAGAGTAGATGGAAGAAAACCTTAGAGGGGAAGGGTCTTGCAACTAGGGGAACTAGGAAAGGCCTTTGGTAGGAAGGGGAGGAAGAGCAGGAGGAGGAAAAGAAGGAGCAGGGAGAGGAGGAGGAGGAGGAAAAAGAGGAGAAGGAGGAGGAGGAAGAAGAGAGCATTCTGGGGCATGGGAGAATGCCTTTGTAAAGGCAAGGGGGCAAGAGGTGGAGTGTTCCATAAAAAACACAGCAAGTAGGCTGGTGTAATTGTATTGCAAAATGAATGGACAGAACATTCCTCTGACAAGCGGAAGAAAAAGGAATGGATCAGCAGCCAGCTTATCCCTAGGAGAGGTATAAGACCTGCTGTATCAATCAATCACACCACACTCTTTCCTTCAATAATTTCATATGGATGAAAACAGCTTCAATTCAATGCAAAGCAACACATGCTTATTACATATTCAGTGCATACTCTGGAGGCTATAGAATCAGGGAAAGACAGAGGAGAGAAGCATCATAAAGGCATCATGAAGCCTAAATCAATCAACCAGCAAGCAGTGCCTAGTATTTGCCAGACCTGTGCTAGGTGCTGGAGATTCAAAGACCAGAAGATGAAACAATTACTGACCTCAAGGAACTTATACTCTGCTGGGGAACAAAACCCAAACATATGCAGCACTCCCTCTGGGCTCAGTCCCCCAACCCCAACCCACACTGGCATTGGCAGGTTGGGTCTGCAGAGAGGTGGCTGCTACTACTCTGGACTTTTATTGATTATACGGTGATTGGCTATCTTCTTCATATGTGGTCTTGAGCCCACAGCAGTGTTCTTCCCCTTGCTAATCAGTACAATAGACTGTTATTAGCAAAGGCATTTCTTCAAATGGCCTCAACAGAAGAGTAGTTACAAAGCATTTCCCCGCAATGCTGTGATGCACTCTCTCACAAATATACATAGAGTCCATGGGGGGTAAAGTGAATGAACTTCACTTTGAATTTGGTTACAGACACAAGCCTGGAACCTCAGAGCCTAGATAGCGTTTCTTTCTGTGAAGGACATCCTCAAAGTTTTCTGCAGCGTGTGGCAGTTGGGATGGATGAATTGCTCCATTGTTCACCTCGTCTGAGTTTTTCTACAACATCCACTCTCAGCTTGAGGAGTCAGCGAGCTCCCAGGCTAGACCAAACTGGCTCCTTGCCAGGTTCAGCAACAGCAAGACTGACCTTGACATGTGGCTCTGTCACTAGGCCACTGCTGCCTGACTAGGCCTTAAAAATCATTTTGCTGTTGAACTCCTCAAAGAGAATGGCATCCTTGCTGAACGGATCAATCCACTGGACTCGTTGGGCAGGATCTTTAATAGACGGCTGCAGTACTCATCCCTCTGGCCTCTGGCTTGGCTGGGGGCTAGAGCTTCCTTTTTTGCTGAAGAGTGATAGCAAAGGTAACAGTGCTCAGCCTATGACTTGTAGAAGTCTCTCCTTTTTGACCCCACTGCAGCCTGGTCTCTGAGGTCTGCAGCCCCCAGACAGGAAGTGGAAGAAGTCTAGCTTCTTTTCTTCAGCTATTCTTCCAGGTCCAGAGATGGTATACCTCTGTGAACTACTCCACCTTTACTAAATGTGCTCAGTTCAGCGGCAATTTCCAAATTCCATTCCATTCCATTTGCCAGACCTGTGCTAGGTGCTGGGGATACAAAGACCATTCCGGCTCTCAGTAGGCTCTTTATATGCAACTTTATAAAGCCTCTCTCTTGTTGCTGTTCAGTCATTTTGGTCCTGCCTCACTCTCTGTGACCCCATTTGGGGATTTCTTGGCAAAGATCCTGTAGTAGTTGCCATTTCCTTTTCTAGCTTATTTTCGAAATAAGGATCTGAGGCAAACAGGTTAAGTGACTTGACCAGGGTCACACAGCTAGTAAGCATCTAAGGGCTGTTGTGAACTCAAGAAGATGCCTTAGATCCTTCCAATGATATGGAATGCTTCCTTTACATTTAAAAAGTCTTTTCTTTTAAATGTTGTCAACCTTTTAAAAGTTTGGTTAAAGAGACAAACAAGTATTAATATAAAAATTATAGAATTTATTCCTTATTATTGCCTTAAGACTAGCGTTACTCATTCAAGGAGTGCGTTACTAAAGTCCTGACTAATGAACAGAGAAATCGTAAGACTTTTATACATTTTTAGAACCATCCCAGTTCAGGCTGACTGTGTCACAAAACTTTATGACTTCCATTTGTTACCATCTATACAGAGTTCCTTGGTTGTAAATGCAAATCGACAACAACCAGAGCAGGGTCTGTTTACATTTTACAGTCTCAGGATGTCTGTTTTGCTCTCATGTGGACTAAGTCCCAAGATAAGGGGAATCTCACCTCTGGTCTTTGAAGTTGCAGACCCAGGGAAAAGCAGTTTGTTTGATAATTCAGACGTTAGCTAAAATATGATATTAAATGATTATCAATGTTAATGTCTGTTTTTGCCCCTGCTTCATCTTTGCTTAGCCTTTACAGGGAAGACTGTTACATATAGCTAATTATACACAAAATCTGTACAAAATAAATATGATTTTGAAAAGGGGGTTCAAATAGCTCGGTGACTCAGGAAATGCTTTCTGTAGAAGGCACTGTTTCTGCTTAGCTTTGAAGGAATCTAAGAGTGTAAAAGGTAAAGGCAACAAGGGTGAACATTCCAGGTATGGAGGACGCCATGTTCAAAAGCAAAAAAATGGCAGTGTTTTATCTGAAGCTAGTTTGATTGGGCCATAGAATGTGAGATAAGTGTCAAAAATAATAAAGTTGGAAAGGTAGGTTGGAGCCTGTTTAAAAGACTTTCAATTACAAGCAAAAGGGTTTGTATTTGTCCCTAGCAGTTATATGGTTTCACTGGAGTTTGTTGGGTAAGGAATATTAATTGCAGTTCATATCATGTGGTACAGAGGAAGGAGCACTGGCTCTGGAGTCAGAGGTATTTGTTGAGTTTTGCTTTTTTTTGTTTGTGTGTTTTTCAGTCATCTCCAAGTCTTTGTGGCCACATTTGGGTTTTTCTTGGCGAAGATACCAAAGTGGTTTGTCATTTTCTCCTCCAACTCATTTTACAGATGAGGAAACTGAGGTGAACAGGGTTAAGTGACTTGCTCAGTCACACAGCTCGTAAGTATCTAAGGCCAGATTTGAACTCAGGAAGATGAGTATTCCTGTCTCCAGGTCTGGCACTCTGTCCACTGCACCACCTTCTACCTCTGTCACATTACCTTGCGTAAGTCTCTCATCATCTTTGGATCTCAGTTTCCTCACTTGTAAAATGAAGAATTTGGTGGAGATGGCCTCAGAAGTCCCTTCCAGCTCTAGATCTCTAACCTTGATTTGTTGCAAGATACTGAGGCTTCAATTTTATTATATTCAGAAAGTTGGTGGCAACATGCCTAATTATAACGCAGTATTTGCAAGTGAAAAATTCAAATGGGGTTGTTGTCTCCTTGATGTGGGCATTGCCTCCAATAGTGCAGATCACAATCCATACATGCTTTTTCCTCCTGTGTAACTCTTCTCCAAGTACTCGCATAAGTTCTTCACCCAATGTAATAGGGGCTTTCCTTCATTTTTGTTTTTGTTTCGACATCATGATGATACCCATGGAGCATGCATTTTTTTGCTCATGCATTTCATCAAACACATTGTTTGCTCTTCCTAATTCCATATTTGTAATGCATTGAAACCTGTTTACACTCAACATGTACCTCTTCATTGTCCTTTCAGTGAATTTTAATTTCAGTTCTTGGGGGACTTTAGTATTCCAAAATTTACAAGCATACAACATTTGAAGTCTCTGCAGGAATCTGGAACTTTTTTTAAAAATGCCTTTGTTTCTAGGAGTAGGTTGAGGTCATTAAAGAACTTTGAAATTTTCCAAAGGCAACCAGTCCATACTCTGCCTTCCATTCAGTTGTGGGCTCTTTATTGTCTATCTGCATGCAGTGTTTGTCCAGTATACCAGCATAAAAGCTCTATAGGTTGCTTATCTGATTGAATATCATAGTCTAGACAATAGACATTTTCAATCCACTTGGTTTTTCTGTGTGGATAGTTTGGAAAATTATTCTGAGTTATTCTGAATCTTGTTTATGAGACTTTTTTTTTGCCTTTTTTTTTTGGAGGGCAATTGGGGTTAAGGACTTGCCCAAGGTCATGTGGCTAGTTTTTTTTGTGTTAAGTGTCTGAGGTGGGATTTGAACTCAGGTCCTCCTGACTCCAGCTCTATTCACTGTGCCACCTAGCCACCCCTATTTATGAGACTTTGAAAAGTTCTAGGGCTTAATGAAGTTATACAATGTCACCCACAAATGGGAGCACCTAGAGGACCCTTTCATCTTTAGGAAATCTCTGGCTAATTTGGCCTTTGTGCTGAATTCTCACCTTCAGTGAATATACTTTTCCTTTTCCGCTTTGTCTGATATTAGTGATAAGATAGGTATTGAACAAGATTATCTCTTCTATTTTTCAAGGAATCTTGAATAACTTTTATATCTGGTTGGAGGAAAGCTTTTAAACCAAATATTTTTTTTTCTTTTTAAAAAGGTCAACAAAAAAATGAACACGATGGATTCTTGTATTTGCAAAGGTAGTCATGAACGTCAGTAACTGCAATACTCAACTTGCTCAGTCCACAAACATTTATAAGTCGTGTTTGCCAAGAACTGGAAAATGAGATGATACCCATCAAACTAGGGAATGGCTGAAAACGTTGTGGTATGTGGTTGTGATGGAATACTACTGGGCTATGGGAAGGGATGGTTTCAGAAAAATCTGGGGATGCTTATATGAGCTGAGGCAAAGCGAAGTGAGCAGAACTAGGAGAATATTATACACATTAACAGCAATATTGTAATAATAATCAACTGTGAAAGACATAGCTACTCCACGCTGATCAGTACAATGACCCATGATAATTCCAAAGGACCCATGATGAAAAATGCTATCCACTTCCAGAGAGAGAACTGATGAACTCTTGAGTGCAGATGGAAGCATTTTTAATTTTATTTTTCTTGTTTTTTCCCCTTGCAACACAACAATGTGGAAATAGGTTTTGTATGACTGTATATATTTATATGTGCACATATGTATTCATATATATGTGCATGGATAGATAGATGGATGGATAGAGAGGTAAAATATTTCTTGTCTTCTCAAGATGGGAGAGAGAATTAAAAATGGAATAAAAACTTTTAGAAAGGAAACATTGATAAATATTATATACCATATTACATGAAAACTGCGTTATAAAGTTGGAAAATAAAGTACTATTTAAGATTATGAAGGGATAGCTCAGGGCTGACCAGAAATATCAGAGAAAGCCTCACAGAGGCCTTGACACTGAATCACATAAAGTTTACATCCTTCTAGATTACCCATTGATATGCTAGGAACTAAGGGACTATATAGCACCTTCAGAAAGAAGCTTCCCTTCATCATTGCAAGGGGAAGGGAAGGAATCAGAGAGCACAAAAATCCTCTTAAGAAGGAATTGATTGCCACCACTAGAAATCAGTTTCCAGAGCATATGTACCATTAAAATAACCAGTTGACAAGGATGTTCTCCGAGGAAATGGGAGCTGATGTCATTCCTTCAGAATCCAGCCATTACACCAATCCACTTAAAAGCTAGACATGTACCTTTTACAATAAGGACACAGTTGAGGACCTTGTGCAGTGAATCAAATGAGATGTCCTCAAATTAGTTACATGTACCCTGTGGGCTATACTAATGATGTAGTAATGCCTAATGATCAGGGAAGGCTGCTGGAGACTGCAAATTTATTATTATTATTTTTGCAAATGTATTTTTGACAAGGCACTTAAGGAGCCCTCATATCCAATGCCTTCAGTCAATCAATTTCTTCTGGATCTTGATGAGAGAAGGGGGAGGCCTCAGGAAGGAAGGTCTTTGTAAAACTTGACCTTGCCAAAGCTTATCAACTGTCGGTGTTGTTACTGTGGGTACATAAATAATCATTGGTCATCAAGGGGAATTCCTAATTAAGTGTTTGCAGTTCAGAATTTCTCTTGCCTCTGTATTTTCAAGTGTGATATAGAGACCTTGCTTCTAGGGTTTCAGGGGTGGTGACCACATATTAGATGATGAACTGACCATGCAATCATCAGAGAAAGGACAGGCAAAAGTGGGCATAGGAAGTCTTTTTTTCTTCCATTAAACACTGCCTTGATGAGATAGCAGCCCTTCATGTGGATAACAGCCATCTGTTAAACCAAAATTGAGGCACAGAAAAAGCTAATCAATTAAATTTTTTGGGAAATGAATCATTTTCACATTTTAAGTGTACATGGACTAGCAGTTTCTTTGCAGATTCCGAAGTCATTAGGCCATAAACATTTGCATCCGCCCTATCTGTTTAAAAAAATTTTTTTTCTGAACCTGACAAGCATGAACATTTCCATTTACAAAAAAGAACAGAAAAAGAGAATTGTATATGTAACCATGAATTCTATTATGTACAGTTTGGTTTTTTAAGGTTCTTTAAAATGATAGTAACAATACTGCTCTGCTTATCTATGTCCCTTTCAGAAATTTCTTCGGTTGCCTTTTGTTTTTTTTTTTTAATAATAAATTTATTTTATTAAATTTTTTTTGAGTTACATATTTTCTCCCCGTCTTTC
>CM053580.1:352834500-352859715 GCA_028627135.1 Pseudochirops cupreus | reverse complement strand
GTGGGTGCAAAACCTCTGCCTTTCGCTTTTCCGCTCTGGAGGCCTTCTGGCCGGACTGCTTATCTCCCCCTTTCACAAATCCCATTCGCAACTGCCGCTAATCAGCTCACCTGAAGCTCCTCCCGTCCAGCCGCCCCTGGGGCACAGCCACGGCTTCAGGCCAGGCTGGTTTCGGTTCGCAGTGCTGATATGTTTCCTCGTAGCCGAGCTGACTTTAGTGGGAAGTATCTTTGTGTGCGTTTTGGAGTTCCAGGATTGGTTTAGAGTCCTATTTTATGGGTGTTTTGGGGTGGCTATGTGAGAGCTGCAATGTGTTGCTGCTGCTACGCCGCCATCTTGGCTCCGCCCCCTGCCTTTTGTATTTTTTAAAAAATGTTTCATCAATGCTCCCCTCTTTCTTTTTTTTGTCATTATTACTAGTCAAGCAAAATAAATGCCTACATTAGTCATGTCTGAAAAAATATGTGTCTTATTATGTACTTATATTCTAAGTATTCAAACAATAGCAGAGAAATGTGAAACTGGAAACTCTCAGCTCCTTTACTTAGGCCATGAAATCAATGCTGTCAGTATTCACTCCACCTGAGATAATGCACATGCGTTCCATGACTTATCTATTCCTGAAACAGCAAAGCCTTCAAGGCTTCCTGTCCCTACTCAATTTCACATTTTCCTTTCTCAAAAATCAACCATTGTTGAACTCATTTTGTTCTTTACTGGGAAAGGACATCTGGTGCCATTAGATATGTTTGGAATGTTGAACAGATTTTGAATTCTACTATGTCCATCCATTATGATGAAGGTAACCCATTGCTTCTCCCCTCCTCTGCTTCATCTTGCAGAATTGAGGCTGTGCTTAGCCACAGAATGCCTGATGGTGGTGAGGCACCAATTACTCAAATACAGTGTTAGCTACAGAATAGGAATGGACAGGGATGCCCTGTCCTAAGGGAATTCTAGTTTCCAGGTACAAATGGGGACATAGAGGCGGATAATAGAATTCTGTAACTATCACAGCCCACAATGAGGCATAGTGGAGAGACAATATGGTAGAGCAGAAAGAACAATCGCTCTGGTGTCAAAGGAATTGAGTTCAATTTCTGCCTCTGACACTTACCACTTCTGTGACCTTGGGAAACACCACTGAACTTTCCTGGGCCCTATTTCCTCATCTGTAAAACGAGGTTGGATTAGAAGACCTCAGACGGTGTTTCTAATTCTAGAGTTATAATATTGTAGAACAGTAAATTCTGCTGACTGGGAGGTGGCATGGTATAGGGAACAGAGCATTGAACCTCGGAATAGAAAGATCTGGGTTCAGATTCTGCCTTAGAATCTTATTAGTTAGATGAGCTTGAGCAAGTCTCTTGACCTATGTGATCCCAGTTTCCTAGTGGGTAATAATAGCTCCTATCTCACAAAGTTATTTGAAGAAAAAATGAGATAATGTATATAAATGCTTGGAAAACTTGGCAATGCTATCTAAATGCCAGCTAGTATCATCAAGGTCTTTTCCCATGCAATGTTTTACAGTAAGGAGGGAAGAGTTGAAGACATAATGTGTACAGACTGATGGAATCTGTGACTCAAAAGCTATTTCTTTAGGAAGCATAGATTCACCTAAGAAACAAAAGGGGGTTCAGTCAATAAACATTGATTAAGCACCTACTACGTGCCGGGTACACTATGCTCAGTACTAAGGATATAAAGAAAGGTGAGAGACAATTAAGGCTCTCACAGTCTAATTAGCTCCTTTATGAAGACATGCAGATGGCTATGGACAAACAAGCTATATACAGGACAAAGAGGGAGTCATCAGCAGAGGGAAGGCGCTGGGATGAAGAGGGATGGGGACAGACTTCCTGTAGAAGGTGGGATTTAAGCTGAGGCCTGGAGGAAGCCAGGTCATCAAAGCTGAGATAAGAGTCCAGGTCAGTGGTAGGTCAGAAGTAATCATAAAACAGTGTCCAGGATGTCAGGGCAAGAGGCTCAGAGACAATTGATGCTGATGCCTTCTCCGGCAAGCAGGCTGATTTTGAAGGCCCTGGGCAGCTCTGCAGGCCTGACCCTTCTCACCCTTAATTAGGCTTAGCCAGGCTGGGTTCCTGATACCAGCTGGACCCTGATATTCTTGCTGTTATCACCAGCCAAAGAGTTCCACAGTGATCTTGAGGGTCAAACCTTGTACTGATCACAATGTCTCCTCAAGAGCACTGGGAAAAAAAAAAGAAGCTGATATCTTTAATTATGTCACCATGACGCAGCACTTTTGTTCCGTGCTCTTTAGCCTGCAAGTCCAGAACAGTAGCAGTACTGGCTTCTGATGTCTCCAGCTAGCGTTTTGACATTATAGGGGTCAGCTTGTATCATGTCCCCTCCACCAGAGACAGCCCTGAACCAGCATCACATAGTTAGATGGCCCCATGCTGTTGTTAATGAGTTCCCCACAGCTCAACAGAGAAATGCCCTAAAACAACAGAATGTTCACATGCTCCAGACTGAATCCACACCAACCACTGGGTAGGTCCTTGGGGGATTGCAAGTGCACAGGGCAAGGCCAGGGGACTGTGCATTGACTCAACATTTAAAACCTCCGGTGGGGTTTAACATGGTGGTAAGCCAGATACGTACTTTATATAAATGTAAGACATCAAGGTAAGAGTTTAAGTGCTCCGCCCCAGGGCCCAGAAACATCTAAGACGTAAAAAGGATGGGCAGGGACCCTTCCCAGTTGTGAATATGCTCCCTGAAATAAAGCTCCCTTATTTGCATTGTTATTCAGCCATTCTTCAGTCATGTCTAACTCCTGGTGACCCCATTTGGGGTTTTCTTGGCAAAGATACTAGAGTGATTTGTCATTCCCTTCTCCCACCCATGTTATAGATGAGAAAGCTGAGGCAAACAGGGTCAAGTGATTTGCCCAGAGTCAACCAGCTAGTAATTCTCTGAGTTCGGAGTTGAACTCAGGTCTTGTCTACTCCAGGCCTGGTGCTCTATCTACCACACCACCTAGCTGCCCTTGTTTGCATTACTTCAAGTTAATTAGGTAGTCATTCTGGGTACCTTTGAAATTGGTTTCAAAGGAACCACCCAGTAATTACCAGTGGATCCCACTGTCAGACGGGGGAGATCCAGAGATCACAAGGCATGTGAGTTTGGGGCACAGAGAAACTAACCACTTAGCTGAGTTCCTCGGCTCACTAAGGGGCAGTTAGCCTTTGTCTATAAGAATGAGTCTCAAAGACTCCTCTAATGAGGCTGGACTGGATGTAGATGTGCCTAGACAAGACAGACAGATTATTGTGGATAAGGATATTTGTGTGATCTCATTGTCAGGTAACTCAGAAGTGAACCATGGCATCCCACACCTTCTTGGTCTAGCATCTGATGGAATCCTAAATAAAGCTGTCCCCAGTCCCAGTATTCTAATGTCGTTATAGGCCTAGCCCCACTGAACAGCAGGCCTAGTGTACCTACCTAGCCCTCCCACCAGTGTCCTAACTTCTTCATATATGCCTCACTGCTCACTGGAACAACAGGTGTGTCCCTGAACTCTTAGTTCCCACAGAAACAGCAGGAGTGTCCATGTGATGGGAACCCAGCTACTGCCTCTACCTAGTCACTACCCCCAGACCCATTCCCACAGAAATAGGTGTGTTCTCATATTCAACCACAATCACATCATCCATCTAGCCCAAGACAGGACCACAATGCCTAACTATCTATCTTGACCAGACAGGACCACAATAACTAGATAATTGGAGGGCAGAGTTTTAACCACTGAGCCATAGATGGGACCCCTCCTCCATTACCTAATCCCTTAACAAACCCCTCCTGCCTTTTTAGTATTCATGATTTCTGTTATGTGATTACATCTTTACTCTATAAAAGTCCGTCTAGCTTTCTCTGAAGTTGCTGGTTCCTCTTGGAACTTAGCCCACTCCATGAGAGGCGTCAGTCTCAATAAATGCCCATACTTGGATTACAGGTGGTCTGACTCTGAATTCTTTGAGATGGTTCCACCACAACACATCATAAAACCGCAACAGTTTTGGAGTGGGCAGAGCCCCGAACACAACAGTTTTTGGCGTCCCTGGGTTTAAACCAAAACAGCATCCCTCCTCCAATTTATCCATTCTGTGAATCTGAGCATTTGCTCAGGGTCTGTCCATCTTAGATTGACGAAGAGGAAACATGTCCTAGGCATGTTTAGTGCTCCTAGGAGAGTGAGGATTAGTAGATGGGGATGCACTAAATGCCTGCCTCTTGGGACACCTGGGAAAGACGTGTGGTGGGCCAGTGGAAAGAGTGCTGAAGTCAGAAGGCCTGGGTCTGAATGCTAACTCTTGTCCCTGTGACCCTGGGCAAGTCATTTGTCCTCACTACACCTCAGTTTCCTCCTTTGTAAATTGAGAGATCATCTCTAATGTCCCTCCTACCTCTATTGAGGGAAAGAATTTTTATGGAGAAGGGGTCCACCTTCCTCATCCCCACCATTAACTTCTGGGAACTAGCTGGTACCAATGGACACATGGGCACAGGAACCCTGGTTGTGGCAACACTACTCATAACATTGGTTCTGTTTCTAGCCCAGCTGAGCCAGCCATCCCCATCAACGGTCAAGCAATGGCTACCCATAATGCAGGTAAGCCAGCCTAGCCAGAACAGCAAAACATCCTGAGAGAGAATTAAGAGGTGGCATGTGCCAGTCAAGTCCAATCATCACCTCCACTTTGACCACCATCTTCCCTTCAGCCCCAGTAGAGACATCCCAGACTCTGCACCCAAGAGTCCAAGAGTCTTTGGAAGAAATACTTCCAACCTACACTCCCAGCCATCTTCTTTGAACAGCCCCAGCTACTGAAGACCCAGAAAAGAAAGCTCTGGCCTCCAAAATCCTTGGCACTATCAAACGGTTCAATGTCAGAATCATTGTGATTTAGTCAGGAGAAATGACATTAAGGAAGAGGCATCACCATCTGCTTGGTTGCTGTATGCTAAGAATCCTGGGACATTTCCATTTGACTTGAAGCTGAAACCTCCCTTTTGTAAGGTCTCTCCAGTAGAATGTGAGTTCCTTGGAAGTGATCTCATTTTCTAATTGCATCCCCAATGCTGAGTGCAGTGCTTTGCACACAGGGAATACTTAATAAGTGATTTATTCACTCATTCATTAATCTTGGATCTTATAAATAATCCTAAATCAGTCAGGCTGCTAGGGATGGTAGCAACTGATAAGAACTGGTTCCAGGTTGGTTGTCTTGTTATTCAGTTGCGTCTGACTCTCCATGACCCCAAGTTGGGGTTTTTGTGGCAAAGATACTGGAGCAATTTGCCATTTCCTTCTCCAACTAATTTTGCAGATGAGGAAACTGAGGCAACCAGGGTTAAGTGGCTTGCCCAGGGTCACCCAGCTAGTAAGTGTCTGAGACCAGATTTGGACTCAGGAAGACTCCAGGTCCAGCACCCTATCCATTCTGCCACCTATTTATTAAGCACCTATCATGTTCCAGGCACTCTGTTGGAGTATGGGGCTATAAGTAAAAGAAGGAAACAATCTCCTCTCAAAAGGAGCTTATATCGAGTGGGAGGGAGGAGCAAGTACAGATATCAATGTACACATGTGTGGTTATGGAGACATGTGTGTATGTGTATCTATAAAAAGAGAGGCAGCTCTGTATCACAATGACTCAAGTTAAAATCTGGCATCAGATAATTACTGCCTGGGCAAATCATTTAACCTGTGTCTGCCTCAGTTTCCTCAGCTTCTGGGCAGCTAGGTGGCAATTACCCTGCCTTCCCACCTCCAAAAAGACAAAAAAAAAGGCATTTGCCTCCCAGGTATGCTGTGAGAATAAAATGAGATCATATTTGTAAGATAATGGGGAAGTAACTGGAATACAAGATTCTCAGAAGTTTGCAGTGGTGTAGGTGGTCTAGGGTTTTCCCTTCTGCTTCCCTGGGGGTGGTGTTTAAAGTACTGTGGGCCTGACCTCTGGAGAGAATAGACTGGAACCCTTGTCACATATCTGTCTTTTCCTGGTGGTCTACAATGGGGTGATTACTACTTGGGAATCAGGACACACACGGGGGCATCCAAGAGGGGACAGGTGTGCATGATTATATGTCCTACAGATTTAGCCTCTGAGACATATTAGCTGATTCTTTACAACTGAGCTCATTTCCCCATAATCTGGGAGGATTGCCCAGAGAAGGGCATCTTAATGATAAACCACAACAAACATGAACCTCCACATTTAATAACAGGAGTCTACTGAATTACTAATGGGATGATGCCTCAAGGCTTGTTTAAACCCTCTCCAATTAAATTTATGAAAACCCTTGCAAATAAAATGAGACCAGTGTTCAGCACATAGTAGGTGCATAATAAATGTTTATTGACTAACTGACTATATTCTGGATGCTACTTTGTACCTATCTTTCCCTAATTTTTACTATAAGATCTAATCTTTTTTATAAACCCCAAAGCCTGATCAAGGTGGATTTCTGCCCCTGGAATTAAAGTCACAGGGATTGTGTCATACAAGACACAGAGTACAGATGGACTTATGTAACATAGCTGTTGATTAATTGGGAAAAAAAAGTCCCTCCCAGAATGACTCAACAAAAGCAGGACTTTACACAGTGTTTCCTTCCAGTTATTTGATATTGCCTTTTTGTCTTGTTCAGTTGTGTCCAGTTTTTTGTAACTCCCTACATGCCAATATTGTCCACGGGGTTTTCTTAGCAAAGATACTGGAGTGATTTGCCAATCCCTTCTCCAGTGGATTAAGGCATATAGAGGTTAATTGACTTGTCCAGGATCACACAGGTAATAAGCATCAGAGACCAGATTTGAACTCAGGTCTTCCTGACTCCAGGCCCAGCACCCTATCACCGAGCCATCTAGCTATCCCAGACGGCTAAACCTTCTGAATACTCACCAGAGATACTAGACAATAGTTCTTCTCTGACCACTTCAGCTATTGATACAGAGTTATCTGGCACCTCCATATTTATTAGTATGCCATAGAATCAGTTTTGCGAAATGGTTAACCTAATAGTGAGCAAAGAGTATGTGTGTTAATGTACAAAGGGGACAAAAGGTATTACCTTATTTAGATGTGGATTATAGGTACATATGCATACATAAAACCTTCTGTCCTGTATACAAGGTGTCCTAAAACTCTTAGTGCATTAATAAATTGCTTACCTTTTCTATGTGTGTCTGTATATGTATGCTTTCTACATGTATTTTCTATATTCATATATGTTCAGACATGTACTACTCTTTGCCCTCTGCTAGGCTGACCCTTTGGCAAGACTGCCTCTTGAGGATGGAAAAAAAAGAACGAAGTAGAAAGTGTACAGCGGAGAACAAAGGAAAACTTACAAGGAAGCAAAGAAAAGATGGACAGTTCTCAATACAATGTTTAGTATTTATCTTATAGGCTTTCTTGAAATGAAAATTTACTCCTATATATTTTGAATCTTCTCTTATGTTCTGCTACGCACATGCCATGCTTGCTCCCCTTCTTTGTATTTAAATTCCAATATTTAAATTTATGTTGTTTTTGTTTCTTTTCTCTATTCTTTATTTGCGTTCTGGTGTTTGAGTCTAAAATAAAATTTTAAAATAAAAAAAAAAAGACTGCCTCTGAAGTGTGTGTGAAAGTGTGAAAGTGTATATGCACTTGTGTATGCACAGGAAGACTGGGAGGTAATGCAATCTTTCATTACCTTTGAGTTCTTTGCTGAGTTTTTTCTTTTTGTGCTCCCTCCCACGGGTGCTGCAGTGATTTCTAGAGTGGGGTTAGGCTGGAGCAGTTTTACAGGAATAAAAGATTGCTCATCTCGTGCCAGTTTCTGGCTTCCCTATGCAATATTTATCCCCCTCCACTTTTAGCTAATAAGGTTAAAAAATCTTTTTGAGTAGGAGATTTTCTCCATCAGGTTCTTATTTCTCTTTAACTAGGGCTGATGGCAAGTATAAATCAGAGCAGATGTCAAGAGACAGGATTTCTCTGAATTTGTAAATCAATTGTAATTCTCAGTGTAAAATGTATGGCAAAATGATACGAATGCTCAACCCGGATATCGCAGGGCAGTAATGTGCCACACTCCCTCACTAAATAAATAGTCTTTATTGTTACATAAAGCTTTTACTGTGTGTGCGTCCCCTCCTGCCCACTCTGTTGGAGGCATTTAATGACAGGCCATAAGAAGGTGGCCTTCTGTTTCAAAGGAAGAAGAGATGTCAGCCAAAGCTCTGGAAATAAAAGCCATGATTGGAATTCTGGTGACGGAGGTCAGTGTCATATGAGACTCTATCAAGGAGGCAAAAGGATTTGATAAAGTCCACTCTTTCAGCATCATTTCTAGGGGGTGTCTTCACAGGGCTTTGCTGTAGTTGATCTATGACATTAAACTTTCAGAGCTGTCATAGAAGTGTCACTTTAAGAATAAACAGCAATGCTCTAAAAGGACATTCTGGCATCTAATTCTCATGAATTTTATAGAGGTGAGACCTAGACCTCCTCAAAAGAAAACCAGCCAATCAAAATTGCATATTCTGATCTCTGTGCCTTGAAAACAACCCAGAGAATCAGAGGTCCTGTGAACTAAATGTATTGGTTATCTGAACTAATGGAAATGTGAAAAAAAAAATACCTAAGAATTTAACTGGGGGCTATTAGGTGGTGCAGGGGATTAGAGCACTGGGCTTGGGATAGGAAAGACTCAAGTTCAAAATTAGCCTCTGTGTGACCCTGGGCAAGTCACTTAACCTCTTTTGGCCTCAGTTTCATCATCCCTAATATGGGGATAATAAGAGCACCTACCTGCCAGGGATGCTGTCAGGCTCAAGTGAGGTAATATTTGTAAAATGCCTGAGACATTGTAAGTGCTATATAAATGTTAGTTTTTAAAAAAATATATATTAATTATGATAAGCAGAAAATATAGAACTCTGGGATCCTAAGCAAAAATGTTACACCGAAATCACTTTATCTGCAAAACACAACTCTTTGAGAGGACTTTCCTTTGTTATGTTCCTTTCATCATTGATGACAAATCAATGGAGAGAAAGAAAAGGAAGAAGCACCTGAGCTAGTCTCCTAGAATGGTCTGGCTTGCCTGCTTGATTTTAACAGGGCCACATTACCTTTTTCACATTCTTTCTGCAGACCAGAGTTCAGAGGCCACTACCTCATTTTCCAAGTGAGAGAGACCAAGACCCATGAAAATTAAGTGCCTTGCCCAAGTTCACACAGATAGTCAACATCCAAGGTGGGATTTGAACCCATGTGGTCTGGTTCCAGAGTCAGTGCTTTTACCAGGGGTAACAGCCTGGCCTCCTCGCTACCTTGCTCTGTAATCCTTAAAACAAGTCATCTCATGGCTTTTGGGTTCATTTCCTTCACCTGCTAAAGTGAGGAGGTTGGACTAGAAGACCCCAAAGTGTCTTTCAGTTTTAACAGTCTATGATTCTGCCTCACTTTAGGAAACAGCTGCAAATAAGTGCTTAGAAAATTGGGTCAATGATCTTGAGCAAATGTTTAATTCCTGCAGGTTTATAGAAATTAGCTAAATTAGGTGTTGTGACAAATTTTATAGAGCCTTAGAGGCCTCTAATCTCACTTTGTATGTCCCCTGTGGGCCAGAACCCCAAGCTCTCAGGGCTTACACAGACTCATGTGAATCTTTGTAAAGGTCTTACAAAAATCCTATCTTTTTGGCTTATTTTGCCTTACAAAGAATTTCCTTTTAGAACTCTTAGAATTTAACTCTTGTTTAGGTCTCCATGGATATAGACAAAGGTAATCCCCAGATTCTATGCAAGCATTCAAGGTAACAATGCATTTCAGGCACAGGACAGGCTTTATTTCACATATAAACAATACAAAAAAGATACAAGGTATTTGTCAGGTATAAAGAATTGAAATAATTTGACTTTCATCTTTCCCCAGGTCCCTCTTCTGTCCCTTAGACTCACTGTACCACTCTAATTTGAACTCTCCCTAGAAGAGAAACAGACTTTGGATTGCTAGAGAAGCAGTTCTCTAACATTTGAGTGAGTCCCTATATCTGCCCCAGAGGCTTTCATTCTTACTCTGTTCTCCTACAGGCTTGAATTACCCCTGGAAAGCAAATGAACTTGGAGTTGTGAAAGAGGCACCACCTGACATCTTAAGTCTCTTCTCCAAACAAAAGATATGTATTGCTTCTGCCTCCAACTGAAGGATACTAAGGGGTTTGGGTTCATCTGGAAGGAAAGAAACTTGCAAATTCTAAAGAGACAATTGTCTTTCCACAGCATCTATATTATTCAAATAGCTCATAGCAGCAAAGTTCAAAGTTCAGACTTTGTCCTCTTTGTAGTAGCTCAGTCCAAGGCTACTCATTCAACCCCGGGACCATATGTCTGACACTTTACCCAGAAACTTTTATCACAGAACCAAAAAGGAAAGGTTCAAGAATTCTCACTACCTGGTCTCCTGTTTATTTACTTCCTGGCTACCAGGGTTTACTACTTGGGGTTTACAGCATAGATTTTTTTTTAAAGGATCATTCCTTAAACCTAAGACACTTTGACTCTCATTGACGGGCCAACAAGAGGTCCCAGCTCAAGTCTACCTTGGTCATTGTTTGGGTTCTGAAGGCTCCGAGTAAATAGCAACTGTTTCTGTTTTGTCCAGAAACCCTAAGGGTCTTCCCCTTTCAGATTGATTTCTTTATGACTAGCCAAGAGAGGCCATTTTCTGCCTCATTTCTCACCTAACCTTAACTACTGAATGGGCTCTGCTCAAACAAACTGAGACCTGGGAAAGACTTAGCTTAAAAAGACCAAGGATTCCCACTGCATCTGGGGCCATCTCTAGCCATCCGGATTTATAGCTGGCCACTGGACCCAGATGGCTCAGGAAGAGAAAGTAAGACTGCACAGCTCTACCTCCCTTAAATCCAATCCACTTGCAAGTCATGATATCACCTTCCTGCTGACATCGTCCTCTTCCAGAATGAAGGACAAACTACAACTACAACCGGGAAGCAGACAAAACTAGATGGAACAATGGATAGGTGGCTGGACCTCAGTTCAAATCTAGCCTCAAATAATTCTTAGCTATGTGACCCTGGGCAAGTCACTTAATCTCTGTCCTCCTCAGTTTTATTAATATAAAACAAGGATGATATCAGCATTTACCTCACAGGGTTGTTGTGAGGATCAAATTCGTAAAGCACCTGACATATAGTCGGTACTTAATAAATAATAATTCCCTTCCCTTCTCTTCTGTACCATCTCTTCGATTACACCACTGCTATATCATTGCTGGAGTCAGAAACTCAGGGTTTAGTAACTCTCCTTAGAGCCCCAAGACTGAGAGCAAATACATGTGCAAACTGCCTCTGCTCAGGGGAACCGTGAGATGCTCCTGGGAGGGAGGTTTTGTATGTGCATTGTCTGGGCTGAGGTCTGCTCTTAGCTCTTCTGCTTTATGTTGTGATATATGAAAAGTCTAAGAGACACAATTTCAGGGTAATTAACACTAATTTTATAGCAAATAATTTGTAAAAATGTGGTCATTCGGATTTCTCTCATAAACCAAAGACCTTTCCTGGAGAATATAGAACATTTAAAAAGCTTTTGGAAAAGGGTGTGTCCCTGAAGATGGAAATCAACTCTAATTGGTTAACAATCAATGACAGGTGAACACATCATTGAGGAGCTGGGCAAAAAGTTTTCAGGTCCTCCTGTAGAGAGCTCCTAATCATGAGACTTACCTGCCTCCAGCAATCTGGACAAAAGAATCTATCTTCACCCAGACCTCATCGGTTTTCCCCTTCATAAACTGACTCACCCTAAATTCTAATTGGAAGTTTTCAAGGACAGACGGGATTATTTCCTAAAGGCAAGATGCCACCTAGACAGAATTCTGTTTGTTAGGTTTACTAGTTGGGTGAAGTCCCACCAAAGGTTGAAAGGCACCTACCCTGAAGATTTGGGCAATCTCATCTATCAAAAATGTCTGGTAGGGACTGGCTGAATAACCTACAGAGGTTTATTTCTGAATGAGGAAATAGAAAGGGAAAACCTTAATCTTAATTAATGCTTGGTTATTAATACAGGAGAGAAATACTCATATCTCACACTGGTCTATGCTCATTTCTTTTGTGTTCTCTTTGGAAAAGGGGCCAAACACAGGTCTGTTGGCTCCCTTTGTGTAGGCCCCACACAAAGAAGGCTCTAGTCTATAACAGCCCAAGCAATTCATCCCTGATAAGGCTTGAAAGGTCAACAAATGATCATCTCCATATTCTCCAGTGGAAAACTGTCAACATCCCCCCAAATACAATGGACAACTCAAGAAAGATAGCTTCACTCAGATCAATCCCCCAAATCCTCAAAGCTTGTCCTTGTTAAATACCCTTCTTTTTCTACGGCTAAGGAGACTGACTTGAATCAGGGGCTGACCAGAACAATGGTGGAGATACAGGGTGAATAACAAGCTTTGAAAAGCTGAAAACAGAGTCCTGGTTGGTTTCCCTAAGTAGACAGAGATCATTCTTCTTCTGAATTTCTGGAGCTCTGAATATTGGTTTAGGTGTGTGGCCCATGTGAGATGGGGAGGAGAATGGGCAGAGGCAGTAACTGGGCAGCAACAGGGCATATCAGCTATGAAGCTCTTTCTAGCCCTTCCTTGGAGGCTCAATTCCTATGACCTAATTTGTTTTAAACCTACTTCTGACTGGCTCTCTCAGGTAGCTAGGTAGCACAATGGATAGAGCACCAGACCTGAAGTCATGAACACTCATCTTCATGTGTTGTATTCAAATCTGGTCTCAGATGCTTACTGGCTGTGTCAACCTGGGCAAGTCACTTAATCCTGTTTCCCTCAGTTCCTCATCTGTAAAGTCAACTGGAGAAGGAAATGACAACTAGTATTTTTACCAAGAAAACTCCAAATGGAGTTGGACAGAACTGAAAAATGATTAAATAATAACTCCCTGGATCACAGGTCATGTACATTCAGGAGCAAAGCTTTAGGGGTAACTGAGTTGTCCTCTGAGTCTGACCAGCCCTAAACCCTTAGAGAACTAGGGGAAGATGTAAAGGGAGGGATTCCTTCCCTTTTTTTGCCTTCTGGATGTGGCAGAAAGAACAAAGAGGTAAGCATGTCCTTGGACCTGACCTTGATGGTGTCTCTTCTGAGTTTAGACAGGCTGTCAGGTTAGGATATTTCTGAAGCGTTTTTCTCCTGCCTTTGTGGTCTGTTTGTACAAGGTTTTCAGCTCTGCAATATTTTCATTGTGTTATTAAAATTACTTTTATCGTCTACATTGTTTCAATGACAAATAGCTTTGAAGATTATAAATCTCATAAAGCAGGAATGTCAAGGCGATGGCAATCTTATGTAAGATTCACAAGTTATGTCTTCATATAGTTAACCAGTGTAGATAGGGACATAAAGAGGAACCAGTCAACACCATCCCCTTTTTTATCTTCATCTTCATCACCATCATTTCTTTTTTTTTCTTTCTTTTTTACATTTGCTAGTACAACTAATCGAAGTTAGTTAATTGACTTTCATGGAGAATCAAATATGTACAAACCACACCAGGAATGACAAAAGAAACAAACACGATAGTCTCTGTCCTGGAAGTGCTTAATACATGCAAGAAGAAACTTGAAAAGTTAGAACGCAGCATGAAGACACTGACACTGAAAGCACAAAGAGAAAAGGAATGAGCAGTGAAGGGGTGGGCTTAGACAGAATCAGGGTGGGATTACTCTGGGGAAGCTGGGGCAAACGTGATGATTTGAAGCATGTTTTGCCAGAGGGAGAGAGACATCTAGAACACAGGCTGAGGAATCAATTTCTAAGATAAATGGGGGAAAGTGCAACAACTAATTAAAATACAACCTGTTTCAAATGGAGCAAATTATTCCAAAGATCATTGAACATTCATCTGGACGTGTAGCTTGCCATCAAATGAGGAAAAATGTGTGTTGTAAAAAGACTAATTTGAAGGGGCAGCTAGGTGGCACAGTGAATAGAGCATTGGCCCTGGGGTCAGGAAGACCTGAGTTCAAACCTTATCTAGCCATGTGACCTTGGGCAAGTCACTTAACCCCAACTGCCCTTCCTCTCCCTCCGAAAAGCAAAAAAAATAAAATAAAATAAAATGTGACCACATGGGGCCCTCATTCATGTCATCATCTAAAATTAGTATAGGAAAAAGGAGGTGGTGGTTGCCTTCCAGAGTCATCAGCTTGAAAACATGATTTTCCTCCAGAACCATGGCTTAATGCACCCAAATTCAGGGACCAGTTTTAAGAATATGATTAAGAAATGGAATCTAAGAACTCCCTACCTCCTTCAAGAAGTTGCTAACTTTCTAAACTTAGTTTGTGAAAGGTAAAATTCTTACACAAAAAGTTTGGGGCCTTCTTTGCCCTATGGCACTCTGAGTAGTTTACAGGCAGGATTATCAGGTAGAATTTTGTTGCTCAAGTGAAGAAAGAATATTGGAAAATGTCCCAGAATAGAGCTAACATGCATTCTTTTGGAGAGTAAGGGGTTTGTGAGGGAAGAAAAAAGGGAAGGGGCAATGACGTTTTCACATCTAAATCCTATTCCCCTCATGGTTTCATTCCTTGAAGAAAGTCAAAAGGATAAGAAAATCCTCAGCATCTAAATAGCATGTTTCCCAGAATTTTTCTACCTGGAGCAAATCCTATAAGCTGCAAATCCTTGCTTGAGGAGAAAAGGAGGAAGGAGTTCACATTGGCACTACCTGGTTTCTTCCTAGTTTAACAAATTATTCTTTCCAATGAGGTGCTGAGCTCTGTTGTTCCTATACTGCTAAATACCTGGAAGTGCACCATTTAAATTCACCACCCTGGGACAAAATCCTGTCATCTCACCCTAGAGATGGCTCTGGGGTTTCCATGCCACCAAAGTATTTATATTAACCAGTAAGATGCTAAAACAGATAAGATAAAAGCCCATTTGTAGTGCCAATAACCATGTTGGCTCCTTCTGACAAAGTATAATTGGAATAAGATTAGAGAGAAAATTTTATCACCATTTCTGCAGGTACTTCTAATTATAGAGATCATTCTTAGAGGGCATTGATGGAACAATTCAATAGTGAAGAAACAAGTACATGAATCATCTCTATTATCATATTACTATTCACACTACTAGATCCTTTATTGTGATCAAGGATAATCCAAAAGCTGGGACCATGGGACCATGATTGAGAGTCACTTTCTAGCAGCATTTTTTCTTTTGGATATAATAGATGTCCCTTGGTGGGGGATCTGATCTTTGTATATAGCTAAAAATCTTTTGGGAACAAGTCTAGCGAAAATGATTGGTGATCAAATTAAGTAATATGTCTTGGGTGTCAAGGACAAAATGTGCCTATAAAATAATAATACCAACAGCCTTGTGTGTTTCTGAAGGCTCTTTCAAAAGCAGAATTCTAAAAATATCATGACCATTGAGAGACCTGCTGGACAAACACAGTGATCCAAGGTAACTCATTTTAGGGAGTCAGCATCCACTGGGATGTCTCAAGTCTACAATGTTTGTTAAAACCCATAGCCACACTTTGAACAAAGTACTACATTACATGCTTTAGAGGGATTCAAAAGCATTAGATGGCCCTGGAGGAGATTTAGTGATGGTGGCCTCCAGTGGTACCTAGCAAGAGGGATGAACACAGTAAAGGGGTATCTGTAATCTGAGGCCTGCCTGGTACCCCTCATCATATACCACATGAGTTATGATGTGCACCTATCTAGTAAAGCCCCTTCTGTGAGCAAAAGTCCTGCCTGTCACTTCTTCCTTTGTGCAGAGTAAGATTTGACACTAGATGACCCTGGGAGGAGGCTATTTCTTACATGTTCCATTTCAAACCCTGTCTTCATTGCTAAGTGTAATGGTAATGGAATTTAAAGATTTCCTTGTATTGGCTTGGTTTTCAGGTTAAGTGTTAAGACCCAGAGCTTATGAACTCTACAGTGGGATGGACTTGTTGACATGACGAAAGGGAGCTGAATTGGGAGGAGCTGGTGCCCTGTATGGGGAAAGGCCTAAGCTGAGGGAGGCCAGAAGAACTTTTGGGAGCAGCATCATGGAGGCAAAGAGAGAGAGGGAGAATTTCCAGGGTCCAGAGTTGCTGAGAGAGAGAGAACTGCCAGCTGAAGTTGCCTGAACTGCTGATGGCCAGTTGGAGTTGCACAAGACTTTTGAGAACTGCCACCTGGAGCTGCCAAGAATGAGGGGGCATGACTATGGTGCTGGTATTTTGTCTGTCTGTTTTGATGTTACTTTGTCAGAGTTGTTTGTTGATAGAGGCCTCAGACCTTGTTGGGCCCAGGTTGATTTCACAGGCAGAGGGTTAATTGAAGAGGATGCCGGCAATGTACATAAATGTTGTGGTGTCTTTGTTAAGCCTTGTCTTCCCTGGAACAGAAACTGCTGAGAACTTGTCTCAGGTCAAGATGAAGAAAAAATCTCTCCTTGGGTATTGAATGTTGTAGAGACATTGCAACCTAGCTGTGACTTAGGGGTGGATGGCCTTTGAGTTTTGTGACTGGCTAAATCAATGTACTTTGTTTATGATTGGAAACTAATCTCCAATCGAGACTAGCCAGGGGTGAAGTACTTTGACTTTTGTACTTTGTGATTGAACTGAGGACTTACTAAATGATTGAGTCACTCTGTATTTTGATTTTCTCTTTTTTATGAATGTTTTGCCTTAATTTGTTACTGTATATATGGAGAGTTATTATGCTTGTAATCAGAACCTGACAGTTGCTTTTACTTGGCATTACACTAAGTCTCCCACATTGACACACCCAGGTTAACAGAACAACTTCCCCTGTACTAGTTGTATGAGGTGCCAGGAAATCTCAGCCTTTAACTTTGACCCTTTTCCTTGCTCACCATCAGTAAGTCATGCTATTGTCTTTCCCAGTAGAGTATGAAGATTTCATACTGAGAATTTTTATTAGTTAAAGTAATACCATAGACAAACATTGTTGGTTAGTGAATCACAAGCCCTATGTCAGCATCTTGAAGCTTAGTGTGACAAAAGTGCAGTTAGAATCCTGCAGATAAATTTTGAAGAGTAATTCTGGATGGAGGATGACAGAATTCACAAGAACCACTGGGTTCTGTGGTATTGCTATGATTAGCAAAACAACAATGGACACTGAGAGGGAAAGGGAATCAGCTTATGTACAGCCCAAAGAGTCCTGAGGGAGAGGCAGGACGCAGCAGGTATAGGAAGATCACACTGTTGCTGCCATTTTGACTATGACTTTCCCTTGGATCCCAGTGGAAACAGCCCAGAATCCAAAGCCCAAGAGTCCAGGAATTATAGCGTTCCCTAGACCACTGGTATCAAACTTAAATAGAAATGAGGGCCACTAAATTGTACATAAGGATCACTGTAGACAGCATATTGACTTTAGAAAACCACATGTTCACATTATCTGTGTTTTATTGTATTTTCATTTATTTTTGTTAAATAAATAAATTTAATTTAAAAAAGAAAGTTCTTAACACATTCAAGTTATTCAACATCAAAAATGGATATAGTTTTATCAGTAGAGATAACATTAAAGAAAAAGAATGACCATTTATTTTGCCACTGATGATGAGATCTTTCCATATGACTTGTTAGTGAAGCCATCTATGTGTGTTGTTTCCCTATAGTATAGGATTCTTAAAATTTTTGGTATCACATGCCCCTTTGGCAATTGGGTGACATTGATGGACCTCTTCTTAGAATAATGATTTGTTGCCTACATTCATAATGGAAGGAAATGCTAAATTTCAGTTAGAAGTTAGGGAAATAAAGATATATTTTTTCCCATCCAAGTTCACATATCCCCAAAACTCTATCTATGGGCACCCTCCCCCCCCATCCAGGGTCCATGGATCCCAAGTCAACAACTTCGGTTTTTTCAGAATGTGAGTTCCTTGAGAGCTGGGATTATTGTTTTTCTATTTGTATCTCCAGTGCTCAGCACAGTACTTGACACATAGTAGGCATTTAAATGTTTTTCATTCATTCATATAGTGTTTTGTGTTTACAAGTGACTTATAGAAATTTTCTAAAAGACAAAAACTAAGATCAACACCATGATCAATCAAGACTCCAGAAAACCAATGCGGAAATGTGCTTTCCACCTCTTGGCAGAAAGATGGTAGACTAGAGATGTAGAATCAGACATCCATTTGCAGACAGAGCCAAAGTATTAATCTTCTTTACTTGACTATCGGGCCTGTTTGTTTTTATACAGCAACTAGAATAGAATTGGTGGGTAGTGATAGTAATACAAAAAAAGTATCAATGAAACATTTTTAAAAATACACAGGAGAGCACAGGAGAGAGCAGAAAGGAGCTCAGAAAGGAACACAGATAAGCAGGGCAATTTTGTGACTGCTTTATTAAATTAAATGTGTAGTAAAAGCCATAGGTAACAGAAGTTCAAAATTTCATATAAAATCCTCTTTTCTGTCTGTTGGATATTGAAATGTTCATGTTTTTTGATGTTTCTTAAGTTCCCAAAACAAAAAAAAATAAAATTAAGTAACTTCCAAACCAACTGGGTTCTCTGTGACTTGAGCAAGAACGCTTTGCCATTAACAAACTGGACTTTCCTTATAGCAAGAGAATCCTTCTTATACAAGACAGACTTTGATCTATTTGTAGCTAGCAGGAATGATTCATGATTATAAAATCAGAATATATAGTTGCTGACTGGGGATCACACAACAAGGAGGCAAAATGCCTAGATTTTTTCTGTTCTTGCCTTGACTCACTGAGGGACTGTAGTCATCTTCTTTCTTTATTGTGGGTTACTTTATCTGCCTGTAAATAGTATAGATTATTTGTGGAGTTCATTGAGTTTGGGGGGAGAGGAGCTCTTGGAAATCCTGTGTAAGTAGCATATATAAAATACCAAAAATGATTCCTTAAAGTTTGTAGGATCATAGCTCTGGAGATTCAAGGAAGCTTAGAGAGCCTCTTGCACAATCCTCTCATTTTAAAAGCCCTAGATTTTATAAACATAGCATTCACTCCTAGACAAGAAATGAAAAAATGACAGAGGAAATTTTAATCTCAGAGGTACAAGAGAGATGAAAAGTGAGAAGACATAAGAAATATTGTGATGGATGGACTTGTTTGATATTTTAATTTTCCTTGCTCAGGAGAGAACTGACAGGATGGACTTCTGAAAGAAAGATACTTTTATCAGCTTTTATCAGCTCTTTCTCCAGAATAAGGAGATGGAATGGTTTCATCTCATGAGGAGCAGGCCTAGGGCCAAAATTTTTTTTTTTAACTTTGAGTGGTTAAATTTCAGCATTTCTCATTTTTCATGCTCTGTGTACTAACATTTGAAGAACTGGCATCTTGGTTTTTTTTTTCTCTTATTTTGTTTTGTTAAAAGGCAACCCATGAGTTTGACTCTTACTTTGTGCCCTGGACCCATGTAACAAGTGAAACATGTGGTATGGTCAGGTTCTTTTGGTACTTCCAGCAATGCATCTGCTCATATGAGAGAGGTCTAAGCCTTCTCCCCAATGCTCTACCCAAGTGCACCCTACTTTATCAAAGTTCTAATTCATTTAATGACAATTACTATAAAACTTTGAGGAAATCTGTTTCCAAGAAGGAATTCATATGTTAATATGGAATAAACTGATAGGCTTTTACACTTTTTCAGTAACTTGCCCATTGTGTTATCAAAGGCATCTAAGTCTAATGTGTCACATGATGGGGACATCCCACTTTTACTACCTTTTTAGATCATTGTTGCATAAGTAAAAACAGTTTACATAGCACTACTGTGTGCATAAGAAAGATATTAAGATTCCTATCATTCTTTTAAAAGGAAAAAAAAAGATTTAATGATGCCTTTTGTTTTTGCATCACAATTTCTGGATATAATTCCCGTCTCTGGAATGGAATCCTCCCTAGAAAATCAAACAAAAACAATTAATACAATGACCTTGTCTGACCATGTATATAACAGTCTACCATTTATTATCCTATCTTTCTGCTTAAGGAAAGCCCTGTTTTTCTTATAGAGGCAGTGCGGCATGATGAAAAGGGTTTGGAAGCTGCGGTTCAGTTGCTGACATTTTCTCTTAATTGCTCAGCACCTCAGTTTCTTCCACTGTAAAAGAGAGATAATATTTCACTACCATCCTCAGAGAGCCTATAGGATCATAGGTAACAGATTTGGAAAGGCTTCAGAGATCTTCTAGTTCAACACTTTCATTTTGCAGATGACTAAAATAAGGAACAGAGGGTTTGAGTGCTTTGTCCAAGATCATGCAGCTATTGATTCATAGAGGTAGGATTCAAACCCAGGTCTTTTAATCTCAAACCCAGTACTCTTTACACTCTGTCACTGCCTTTAAGGTTATTATGAGGAAAGAACTTTGTAAACTTTATTGTTGTTGTTCAATCATTTCAGTTATGTCCAACTCTTTGTGATCCCTTGTGGGGTTTTCTCAGCAAAGATACTAAAGTGGTTTGCCATTTCCTTCTCTAGCTTATTTACAGATGAGGAAACTGAGGCAAAGGGTTAAGTGATTTGCCCAGGGCCACACAGCTAGTAAATGTCTGAGGCCAGATCTGAACCCAGGGAAGATGAGTCTTTCTAACTCCATGCCTGGAGCTGTATCTGTGGCTTTTTTCCTTTCAGGGTTACTCTAATTTGGATTGGATGCAAGTTACCATAAGATCTGAGAGTCAGCAGAACCCCAATTTTATTTTTTCAGATGAATTATTATGAAACAAACTAAAGATTTAGAAATATTACATTTGGCTTAACATTCTTAAAGTGTCCACTGTAAAGGCAAGGAAGACACACAGATGTACCAAAAAATGGAAAGGAATCTATCTGGATACTAGAGTTCAAGGCTCTGGGAAGAAAATTTAGGGAGCTGTTGGCCTACATATCCAATTTAGGGGGAGTTAAGTTGCCTGGAATCAATTGTTGAAATATAAAAGCTGAAATTCTCATAATGTCCCTTACATCTTGAGAAGTTTCATCACCAGGTAAAAATGAATTTCTTTTGTGAGTAATTATAATAACAATGATCATCATGAGAGCCACTCCTTAATTGTCTCAGAAGTTTTAAATGATGCAGAAAATTTTTTTAGATGTTTCAGAAAGGTGTCTATTTTTTCTTGTCATTCTATTTCATTTTTTCATGGTAGTAGTATAAATGCCAGTAACTATAAAGGAGACATCCTGAGGCTGCTGTGAGCTAGAAATGGACTCTGCCCTGAAATGTGGGAATACCTAGAGAATGAAGTCAGTAAAAAGTATTCTTTCCCTTCCATCAGCTTTTCCTTCATCTATATATGTCTGAACAAGTATGAGAAAAATAATTCTCTGGCAAGCAGCAACTTGCAACTGCAGCTGTTTCCCTCACTTAAAAAAAAAACAACAAAAAACCACACACACACACACACACACACACACACACACACCCCACAATGCAAATCACCTTTCCACCATAAGAAGGGGTTGGCTACAGTCAGTGGTAAATTGTGAGCAAGAGAGAGCTAAGGCAAGCTTTCTACTGGCTTCCAAATTTGTTTGATCACTTCCCCACAGCTGCCTGGCAGGATTCTGGAAGCCTTGCTCTACAAAAGAGGTGCTTCCTGAAAGAAACAAAACCTGCTCAGAGTCAAGGAGGTTTGGCCTTGGGTATCACTGAAAGCTCTGTACTTAAGGCATTGAGAGCTTGAAGGTCCTTTCCTGGGTTGGAGCTGTTTCAAGTTGGTTTCATGCAGAAGTTATGAAGAAATCTTTTGAGATGAGGGATTGAGAGGGGACAGAGAAAAAAGAGACTTACAGAAAAAAAAATTCAAATAGCGTGAGTACAGAAAGAATGGAAAATCATTATTTAGGAACCCCAGAGTATGGTTTTAGATCCATGTCATTTGATGGGGGTAAAGTTCTAGTAGGACAGGACAACTGGCAGATTTATAGTGAGTGTGTTTTATAATGTGGTGAAACTTTTATAATGTGAGGGAAACTTGAGACAACCTGAGAAGAACTGTCACATTCTTTGGCCCAGAGAATCTATAGATACACATATATCCCACAGAGGTTGAAGATGCCCCTATACACCAAAAAATTTATAGCAGCACTTTTTGTAACAACAGAGAACTGGAAAATTAGAGGCTCATTGGGAGAAGGTTAAACACATTTTGGTACATGAATATAAAGGAACATTACCTCAGAAACAATGACTATGAGGAATAAAGAGAAGGATGGGAAGACTTGTATGAATTGATACAAAGGGAAGTAATCAGAACCAGAAAAACAATGTACACATTGACTACATCATTGTAAACAGGAGGAACAACAGGAACAACAACAAAAATCCCAAGTGCTATGTAAATATCATGACTGTCAAGCTTGGTTCTGAAGAAAAAACGAAAAAAGGAAACTCATTTGTTCATATAGAAGTTGAAGACTATGGGTGTGCAACACTACATATACTGTCAGACTGAGTTGTGCTGCTTAGTTTTTCTGTACTGCTTTTTCTCCTCCTTTTTTCTTTTTGTTGGGGATAGCTCTCTGGGTAGGGGAAGGGAAAGGGATATGTAGGAAAATGAAAGTGATATGCAAACAAAAAATGTCAGTGCAAAAATATTTTCAAAGTGATTTCCAATAAATTTGGAATTTAATTCTGAATTCCAGGAAGTAAAAAGAATCCAGGTTATATGTGAATGACAAGAAGAAATTAGGTTGTTTTTTTTTTTAGCCTAAAGCAGATTTCTTTTTAAAGATGATACAAAGTCAATAGGTTATGAATCCTCCTTTACTTTCTTTGCCTTAAGCTGTCTGTCTCCTTATTAGGAATATAACACTGGGTTAAACAATGCTGTATTCTTCAGAAACATCAAGCCTGGGTTAGGAAGGAATCAGTCTCTAGCCCTTCTTCAAGACTTTTAAGGGGCTAGAATCTTTTCTTTTCCCTTTCTGGAGAGTAAACTCCAGGGTGTTGGGTCAGCAAATGGCTTTATTGCAGCCTTTGATCCCTAGACATGCTGCCTTAGGACTACATGGAGCCTACTAGAGGTGTATCAGCTTAACCTTAGAGCTGTTAGGGGCAAGTATAGCTAAGCCTAGCTATATTTTCTTCTGCCCTTATTTAACGAATAGGCTTATCTGCTTTATAATGGAGCAGAATCTTTTTTCCAGGTTAATTTCTTCCAACCAGAAATTTGGAGACTGAACACAAAAAGCAATGCTCTTACTTTTGTAAGCTATCCATTAACCACCCTCCATTTCTAGCCTTATTTAATTTAATTGGGTACATTTTGTGAAGTGGAAGAAAAGGAATTTGAGCAGAGTCCTCTTTCTCAACCCCAAATTACATAGGAAATCCCCAACCAAAAAAAAATTTTTTTAAGTCATGAAAGGCAGATGTGAATCATAAGTTCTCAATAGAAGTCACCCTGTGTATTTCCTGCTCCATACCCTTCACTGATCTCTTCCTAAGTTTAGAGGATAATGATCTTGAATGTTATCTATCTACACATTCCGTGTGGTGGTTGACATGCTGATGGTGTTCTATAAATATTTTATTAATAACAATTGTAATAATGTTCTTCCAAATGATTTTTAATCTATGTGATATTACCCTAAGGGCTAGCAGAAAGCTCATGATTATGGGAGTCCAATAAATACTTGTAAGAATACTCGTTGAATGAGCCTCATAAGGGAAAACTGAACATTTAAAAAAGGAAAATTGAAATTGAACACTTACAGAATTGTGTAAAATATTATCTTGATTATTCAGGAATAACATGAAATTAGCTTAAAGGTAATCTCTTGGCTAAGAAATACATGGATAGAGAAAGGACAAAAAGGTATGTTGTGTTAAGAACATTTTATCTTTGGAAAGGGATCCTAACAATCTATAAAAAACTGCTGCTCTCATTTTGGTCTCATCCACCAGAGTAATCAAGAGATTTTAGATGTTTCCCCCGCCTTTTGCAGAGAAAGTTGTGAGGTTCCCTTACAAGAAGGCTGGCATGTTAGGGATAATCCCCTTCCACCAAAAGCAGATTCAACCTTTTGTATGAGTTAAACTCTTAGAGAGTTTTTTGAGGCTCAAAGAAATTAAATGGTTTGACTCTTGTTACACAGCTACTAAGTGTCAGAGGCAAGATTTCATTCAGGACTTCTTGACTCCAAGACCAGAATGCAATCTATTTGGCCATTTTCTGAATAGGGGGAGAGAGACTGGACCTGTGATTTCATTGATGTAGAGAATCAATACTCCTTTTACCAGTGCTGGGTGGTACCTTCTTTGTAATCTGTGGTTTTAGAGAATTGCTGAGACTAGAGCCCCGGGAAGTTAAATTACTTGCTCGGGGTCACCTAGCTAATAGATGTCAGAGACCCGACTTGAGAGGCAGACGGATATGGTGGATAGAGAGTTGGTCCCAAAGCCAGGAAGACCTCAGTTCAAGTGCTCTCTCTCTCAGTGGTGACTTGGATGAAATAACTGTAATTTATTTTTATGAAGCCCCTCTTTGTATCTCTAGAAAGTGATAAGGAGCTTCAATATAGGCTTGTGGGTAAGCCTAAGGCTATTGGTCTAGGGGGCTCCCTTTTGCCCTTTTCCAAAGTGTTTTCTACTTGTTTATAGCAAGCACTCACTCAGAATGCAATAAAAAAAAAAAGAAGCTTATCCTTTTGTGGAGACAAAAAACATTACAAAAGAAAAGATGTCAAGTAAGCAATATTTAAGGAGAACTGTAAACTCTTGAGCAAAAGTGATGACAGTTCACCAAGCAACTATGAGTCGGAGGAGTGAAAAATGAAAAGGGATGAAGTTCACCAGGCATGTTCCCAGTGTAGCAGCACATTATGTCCAGGGAGATCCCTCATTAAGTGGGTCAGTGAAACAGATAAGATTCCAACTCTGTATGGTCATACTTAGTTCAGTGTAGTGGTACCCTCCCCTTGTTTTTTGTTGTTTTTTTTAAATTTAATTTATTAAATTTTTTTTTGAGTTACATATTTTCTCCTCGTCTTTCCCCCGCCCACCACCCAAAAACAGCCATCCCAGTGTTTCCCCCCTCCCCCAGTCTATTCTCTCCTATGTCACTTTTTGGTAGGGCAGAATGGATCTCCCAACTGCAGTG
>CM053580.1:352801593-352834000 GCA_028627135.1 Pseudochirops cupreus | reverse complement strand
TGTTACTGGAAGAGAATACTAAACTTGAAACTGTTGGAAAGAACAAAAAACTTAGAATCAAGGGACCTAAATTCAAATTGCAGCTCTGTCATTTATTATCTTTCCTGGATCTTCATCCAGGTCACACCTGCTAACTATGAGTATACCCCAACTCACTATCCTGGAGCTTCTTCTCTCTCTTTTCAATACTATCTCACAATGATCTCACAGTGATTTCATTAGCTCCCCTGGATTCAACTTTCATCATTATGCAGATGATTCTCAGATGTCTCAGACAGATTTGTCCAGCTCTAACCTCTCTCCTAACCTCTAGCTGCCCATCTAAAATTCCCTATCATACATCTCAAACTAGATGTTCCATAGACATCTTAAATTCAACATGTCCCAAACTAAACTCATTATCTTCCCCCTCCCCCAAACCTTCTCCTCTTCCTAACTTTCCTATTACTATCAAGAGTACCACAATCCACCCAATCAGTCACCTGGACACTCAAGCTAGGTGTCATGATTGATTTCTCAATTTCTCTCACCCGCTATATCTATTCTTTCATGAAGTCCTGTTGATTGATCTCTAATATCATAATCTCTCTCTCTCTTCTCTTTCTCTCTGTCTCTCTCTCTTCTCTCTCTCTGTCTCTCTCTCTCTCTGTCTCTCTGTCTCTCTCTCTCTCATATGCCCCCTTTCTCTTCTCTAACATTGCCACTACCCTAGTGTAGATCTTTAACACTTTATGCCTAGACTGTTGTAACAGCCTGCTGGTTGACCTTGCCTGAATTCTCTCCTCATTACCCTCCTCACCTGTTAAATTGACCATGCCACCCTCCTATTCAATTGACTCTAATGGTTTCCTCTTCCCTTCAGAATCAAATATAAAATCCTCTGTGACTTTTAAAGTTAGCCCATCATAACTCTGCATGGAGACCTGAGATAATCACATGTAAACTATAGCCTGTGAATTATAGTTTTCTTTGAATGTCTGATGAATTTTTGAAAATTAAATGTAACCACCTTTTCTGAGCCATAACCTCCACCAAAAAATTTAGTTTACACATCTTTGTGATTGTGTCAAGTCTCCGTGCAGAATTTCTGAGCTTATAGTTCCCACAAATTGGGACCTCAATGAACCTTTTTCAAGCCTAGACAAATCTAACAAAAAATAATAGTAAAATAAAGAAATCAATGACCTGAATAGAACTTTTAAAAGTTAAATATGATTGCTATGCAAACTAGAAAATGGTCTGGCAGAAACTAGGTATAGAATAGGGGTGAGGAACCTACAGCTTCACTGCCACATGTGGGCTTCTGGGTCCTCAAGTGTGGCCTTTTGACTGATCCAAATTTCATGGAACAAATCTGTTGGCTAAAATGATAGGGAAAATGAAAAATATTGGAGGAGACATGGAAAAATTAGGACACTAATACACTGTCAGTGGAATTGTAAAGTGATCCAAGCAATTTGGAGAGCAGTCTGGAATTATGTCCAAATAATTATAAAATTGTATATACCATTTGACCCTGCAATACCACTACTAGGTCTGTTTCCCAAGGTGATCAAGGAAAAAAGAAAATTCTAAAATATTTATAGCAATTCTCTTTGTGGTAACAGAGTACTAGAAATTGAGATGCTGCCCATCAACTGAAGAATGGCAGAATCAATTGTGATATAGGATTGTGATGGAATATTACTGTGCTGTAAGAAATGATGAGAAGGTTGATTCTAGAAAAACATGGAAAGACTTGCATCAAATAATACAGAGTGAAACAAGCAAAACCAAGATAATATTTAATAGAGTAACAGCAATATTGTTTTAAGAATAACTGAATTACTAAGCTATTATGAGTAATGTAAATATTCAAATCAACTACAAAGGACATATGAAGGAAAATGCTATCCACCTCTAGAGAAAGAAATGACATATGGAAGTATGTGTTGTATGGTTCCACATATATAACTATATCAAATGTTGACCTTCCCTAAAACAAGGTTGGGAGAAAGAGAGGGAGACAACTCAGAACTCAAAATGTAAGAAAAAGTTAATAAAATAAATATAAGATAATTTTTAAAAATATGACAAGCCTCTGGTGATTATTAAATGGGAATTAAATAGGAATATATACATTTCACAGTTGTATGTGGCAACCTTACAAAACTTGAACATATATTAAGATAGAAAAATCTCACAAACAAATGTAGAAAAACAGAAATGGTAAACACATCTTTTATGGACCATAATGTAATAAAATTATTTCAGTATTCTTCTATTAAGTAAACAATTAAAAATTAGTGTCAGAGGCAAGATTTCATTCAGGACTTCTTGACTCCAAGGCCAGAATGCAATCTATTTGGCCATTTTCTGAATAGGGGGAAAGATTACCCAAAACTAAAGAATGGGTAGATGAGTAAATAAAAAAAACATATCATGGATTCAATATGTCATTAAAGATAATCATATCAATGGAAAAATATACCAAAACTTTGTAGATGTAACCAAAAGAGAACTTAAGGAAAATTCTATATCTCTAAATATTTTCATCAACAAAAGTAAAAAAAAAATAGATGAACAAATTGGACATGCAACTAAAAAACCCCAACAACCTCAAAAACCAACAAATTAAAAATCACAACTAAACACCAAAATAAAAATCCTGAAAATCAAAGAAGAGAAGAGCAAAATGGAAAGAAAAAAATAATAAATAAAACTAGGAGCTGGACTTGGTTGTGCTGGTGGTGGAGAATAATATAGATTTCCAGGAGCTAAGATGAAGGAATAAGCAGTATATCAGTGTAGCTCTCCCATGTTCACTTCCAAAAATAATAAAATAGCTCCCCAGGACAAATCCTGGAACAGTGGAGTCAGTGGAAAGACACAGTCTTAACACAGGAGACTTGGAAGATCAGCAAGAAAGGTCCATCTCACTCAAGTAAAAGAGAAGTGCATTCCAGGAGAGGAAACATCCCAAAAGCCAGCAGCAAGCCCCACCTTAGCAAACCAGTGGGAGATCCTGAGTCCCAGTGTGCTGCATCAGACAAAAACCAATGCCAGGACCCCTCCCCCATGTCTCAGCATAGTCTAGGAAGCCAGCAAACTCAGTGCTGAGAATCACTACACACTTCAGTATAGCTTTACGTGGTCAGGCATCCTCCAATGGCCAGACCTCCTTGTACTTTAGCACAGCTTCCAGCTGGCAGGCATTCTACCAAAGCAGTAGCTCTGCACGTAGCCTTGGGGAAATGCAGAAAAACCCTACGTGGCCTCAGTACATGCCAGATATCACCACTAGGACCCTAGCATAGTACCAAGTAAGCTGCCTCCAACAACACCAGTCAACCCCCACAGTACTCCCTCAACACAGCACGAGACATGAGGATTTCCTGTGGGCCTCAGGGCAACATCATCATAGCACCAGATAAACAGGCAGGGCCTGTAGTCACTGGCACAAGAAGGCTGAGACAGAGCCCTTTCCACCCTGGGAGCAGAAATCAAATTTAAAAGAAAGGGAAAAGCACCCTCCCTCCCAAAAAGAGAAAACAACAACAACAAAATAGTCTGACCGTAGAAAGTTATTATGGTGACAGGGAAGATCAAAACACAAACTCAGAAGAGGACAACAATGTCAAACCACTTATGGACCAAACTCCAAAGAAAAACTGGAAGTCATCTCAAGCCCAGAGAGAACTCACAGAAGATCTCAAAAAGGAGCTTAAAAAGTGAGGTAGAAGAAAAATTGGGAAAAGAAATGAGGGTGATGCAAGAGAATATGAAAAAAGACTCAACAGCTTGGAAAACTGTTTAAAAAGTAGAATTGGCAAAATGGAAAAGGGGATACAAAAATCCACTGAAGAAAACAATTCCTTAAAAAGTATAATTGGAAATGTAAAAGCAAGTACAAAAGCTAATTGAGGAAAACACCTTAAAAGTTAGAACTGGGCAAGCTGAAGCTAATGATTCTATGAGACATCATGAATCAAACAAATTTAAAAAAATAAAAAATGAAAGAAAATGTAAAATATCTCATGGGAAAAACATCTGACATGGAAAATTGATCCAGGACAGATAATATCAGAATCATTGGACTACCTGAAAGCTATATTCAAAGGGAGGACCTAGACAGAATCTTTCAAGAAATTATCAAGGAAAAGTGCCCTGATGTCCTGCAACCAGAGGGCAAAATAGGCATTGAAAAAATCCAATCACCTCAGGAAAGAGATCCCCAAATAAAAAACTCCAAGGAACAATATAGCAAAATTTCAGAACTATAAGGTCAAGGAGAAAATACTTTAAGTGACCAGAAATGAACAATTAAAATGTTGGGGAGTCACAATCAGGATCACCCAGACTTGGCAGCTGTGACATTAAAGAACTGGAGGTCATGGAACATGATATTCCAGAGGGCAAAGGAGCTAGAACTACAACCAAGAATCACTTACCTGGCAAAATTAATACATCAAGGGGAAAAAATGGCAATTCAACAAAATAGATGGATTTCAAAGTTTCATAAGAAAAAGATCAGAACAAAATCAAAATTTGACCACCAATATCAAGTCGCAAGAGAAGCATAAACAGGAGAAATATACATAGACAAAGAGTATGGATATAAGGTGAATTTAAGGGAATAACATTTTAAAAAAAGAGATGAGAAAGAGTAATACAATGGATGCAGAAGGAAGGGAGAGGTAGAATGGGGTAAATTATCTCACATGAAATGACGAGAAAGACCTATTACAGTGGAGGGGAATATGGGGCAGCAGGGTGATAGACATTGCTTGAACCTTCCTCTCATCAATATTAGCTCAAAGAGGGAATAATATGTACAATCAGTTGAAAATAGAAGTCTATCTTACCTTACAGGGAAGTAGGAGGGGAAGAGATTAAGTAAAGGAAGGAGTAGAGACTTAGGGAGAAAAGAGAGAGAGAACAAACATAGGAAGAATAGGATGCAGGGAAATACACAGGTAGTAATCATAACTGTAAATGTGAATGGGATGAAGCCTGCCATTAAATGGAAGCGGATAACAGGGTGGATCAAAAACCAGAATCCTATGATAGACACACACAGAAAAAAAGTAAGTGGCTGGAGCAGAATCTATTATGCTTCACCTGAAGTAAAAAAAAAAAAGCAGGGGTAGCAATCCTGATCTCACACAAAGTAAAAGCAAAAACAGACCTAATTAAAAGAGATAAGGAAGGAAACTACATCTTGCTAAAAGTGAAGCAATCAAATTAGAAGAGTAAGGAATAGTCTACCTGTCAGATCTTTGGGGAGGGGAAGAATTCATGAGTAAACAAGAGATAGAGAGCATTATGAAATGTAGAATAGATAATTTTGATCACATTAAATTGAAAAAAATTTGTACAAACAAAACCAATGCAGCCAAGATTAGAAGGAAAACAGAAAGCTGGGAAAAAAATCTTTACTGCAAGTATCTCTGATAAAGATCTCATTTCTCAAATATATAGAGAACTGAGTCAAATTTATGAGAATACAAGCCATTTCCCAATTGATAAATGGTCAAAGAATATGAACAGGCAGTTTTCAGATGAAGAAATCAAAGCTATCTATATTGATTAGAGAAATGCAAATGAAAACAATTCTGAGGTACCAACTTACAGCAATCAAATTGGCTAATATGACAGAAAAGAAAAATGATAAATGCTGGAGAGGATGTGGGACAGTGCTGGTGGAGTTGAGTACTGATCCAACCATTCTGGAGAGCAATTTGAAACTATGCCCAAAGGTCAACCAAGCTATGCCTACCGTTTTGATCCAACAATATCACTACTAGGTCTGTATCCCAAAGAGATCATAAAAAAGGGAAAAGAAACTACATGTGCAAAAATACTTATAGCAGCCCTGTTTGTGGTGGCAAAATATTAGAAACTGAAGGGATGTCCATCAATTGAGGAATGGCTGAACAAGCTGAGGTATATGAATGTAATGGAATACTATTGTGCAATAAGAAATGAAGAACAGGCACATTTCAGAAAAACCTGGAAAGACTTGCACAAACTGATGCAAAGTGAAATGAGTAGAACCAGGAAAACAGTGTACACAGTATCAGCAGCATCATGGTGGTGTGATCAACTATGAGTGACTCAGCTTTTCTCATCAATACAGCGATTCAAGTCAAGTACAAAGGACTTACCAAAGAAAATACTATCCATATCCACATAAAATGAACTCTGAATGTAGATCCAAGCATTTTTTTTCACTTACTTTATTCTTTCTTATGTTTTTTTTTCTTTTGATCTGTCCTTCCACATCTGTGAAGAATATGGCACCATTTTCAGAAGAGGGGTGGAGAGGGAAGGAGGGAGAAAAATTTGGAACTCAAATCTGGTAAAAACTAATGTTAAAATTTTTCTTGATATATAATTGTAGGAAAAAATAAAATACTATTTAAAGCAAAAAATGGAGAATAACAAATATTCAATTTGATTTAAAAATAAAGGAGAAAACCAAATTAGTAGTATAAATATCAAAGTGTAGGATTCACAACAAAATTAGAAGAGATAAATGAAATTATTAAACTATTTTGATGAATTGTATGAAAATAAAACTGATAACCTAAAAAAATAGATAAATATTTATTAAATATTAAATACCCAGATTAATTGGACAAGAACTTAACCCAATCTCAAAAAGATATTTAACAAGCCATAAATAATAACACAAGGAAAAACCTCCCAAGATAGATGTATTTACAAGTGATTTCTACTAAACATTCAAAAAACATTAATTCCAACATCATATAATTTGTTTGTAACAATAAGAAAAGAAGGGAGCCTACCAAATTCTTTCTCTGATACAAATATTGTGTTGATTCCTAAACCATGGAGGCTTAAAATGGAGAAAGAAAACTATAGACTAATATATTCCCCCAAGACACTGATGTGAAAATTTAAGACAAAATATTAGCAAGGAGATTATTGCAACATATCACAAAAGCTATAACCAGGATAGATTTATACCAGAAATATAGGATTGGTTCAATATTAGGAAAATCATCAACATAATAGACCATATTGATAAAAAGAACAACTAAAATCATATATCAGTAGATGCAGGAAAGTGTTTGATAATATATGCTACCACTCCCCATAAAAACAAGAAAACCACAGGAATAAATGGACCTCTCCTTAGTATGATAAGTAGTATCTGTCTAAAACCAAGAGTCAGTATTATGTGAAATGGGGATAAACTATAGACTTTTCCAATAAGATCATGGGTAGATCAAAGATGTTTATTTTCTTACACTATTATTTGATATAATTCTAGCAATGTTAGTAATAGAAATAAAAAAAAAATGAAAAAGGGACCAAGGGAATAAGCAAAAGCAAAAAGCCAGCAAAAGTATTGCTTTTTGCAGATGATATGACGGTTTACTTAGAGAACCCTAGAGAGTCAACTAAAATTAATTTAAACAATTTACTAACTTTGACAAAGTTGCAGGACACAAAAATAAACCCACGCAAATAATTGACATTTCTGCACATTGCTAACAAAATCTAGTATGAAGAGATAGAATGAAAAATTCAATTTAAAATAACCATAGAATAGTATCCTCCAGACTACTTGGAAACCCATCAGTTAACACAACACAGGAGCTACACAAATAATACAACTATAATGACATTATGCAATTAAAGGTGGATCTACATAATTAGAGAAATGTGAATTGTTCATGGTAGGCCAAAATGAGAAAAATTATAATGCTATGTAAATGAATTTACTTATTCAGTGCCACTACTTTATAAAACTTGAAAAAATTATAATGAAATTCATCTGGAGGAACAAAAGATGAAGAATCTCAAGGGAAGTATTGAAAGAAAAGAGAGGGTGATAGCCTAGTAGTACCAAATCTCAAACTATACTGCAAAACAGTAAACATAAAAATGATTTGGTATCAGTTAAGAAATAACTTGATCAGTAAAATATACTGGGTATGCAACATACAGAAGCAAATGAATCTAGCTAAGCTGGGAACACCCAGTGTTGGGAGAGGCCCGAAGTTTGACCAGGCACTGATTACACTTTTTGGCTGCAGTAACTCCTAGAAGATTATTTGTTAAAGTGTGGAGGGTAGCAATCTGCACCAGGGGGTGGAATACCTACAACAAGGAAACTCCTATCCCTGAAGTGTTAAAGAAATCAGGGAGTGTGAATACTTTAAAAGCAAATTCTCTTAAACTGTAGGTCCAGTGTTTATCTGAGTGCCTTATATAGTACCTGCCCAGTAAAGTCAGCATTTATATAACTCTTTAAGATTTGCAAAGTGCTTTACAAATCTGACCTCATTTTATCCTCACAACAACCTGGTTGAAGAAGGTGCTATTATTTTCTTGGTTTTACAAATAAACAGCAGTTAAGTGATTTACCCAGGGTCATACAGCCAATAAGCATCTGAATCCAGATACAAATTCTGGTCTTCTTGAATCCAGGTTCGCCATTCTATCCACAATGCAACCTAGGCTCCACAATTAATGTTTGTTGATTTTTATTTAGATAGTTTAATCAATCAGCAATAAAGCCTACTATGTAGGTAGTGCAATGGATAGAGTTCCAGGCCTGGAGTCAAGAAGACTCATTTTTTGAGTTCAAATCTGATCTCAGATATTTACTAGCTGTGTGACCCTGGGCAAGTCACTTAACCCTGTTTGCTTTAGTTTCTTCATTTGTAAATGAGCTGGAGAAGGAAATGGCAAACTACTCTAGAATCTCTGCCAAGAAAACTCCAAATAGGGTCTTGAAGAGTCTGATGTGAATGAATAATGACTGAACTGATGTGCCAGACGCTATGCTGAGGACTGAGGAAACAGAGAAAAAGCAAAGAATAGTTTATGCCCTCCAAGAGCTTACTTTCTAGTGGGGGACACAATATATACATCAATCAGTTCATATAAGGTACATACAGAGTAGATGCAATGTTGCCATTGAGAGGAGAAAACAGTATTTACTATCAAACCTTTTCTCTTAAGGTAAATTTTAGCTCAGCCCAGATAAAGAAATAGAAAAAAAAAATCCATTGGAAAGGAGTCCTAAAACCTTTGTTCCAAGTCGTTGCTCTGACGCTAACTAGCTGTGTTGACCTTGGCAAGACATTCAGCTTTTTTGGATCCAAGTTTCCTCGCCTGCAAAATGACAAAATCAGACACTCTCTAAGGTCCCCTTCTCTTCTAAAATTCTATGGTCTCCTGAATTATCTCAAACTGAAAAAGTACAGTAGTGGAATCTGGGTTAATGGGAGCCTGAGATACCTAAATAAAAGTGCAGTGCAGTGAAACCTGGATCTGGAGTCAGAAGATCTGAGTTCAAATGCCAGTATTTTTGCTTACTACCCATGAGACATTGAACGAGTCTCAACTAACTTCTCTGGGCCTCAGTTTCCTGAACTATAAAATGAGGTGGTGGGATGAGATCTGTAAGGTCCATTGTAGCTTTAAATCATTTGATTGTAAGTGTAAATCCATCCCTCCTCAGTTATTATTGTGGTTTACTATAATTTTAGTACATTCTCCAATGATTCATTAATAAACTTGAGAGGTTTATGGAAAGTTTTCTCATGTAAGTTAACAATAATTCTATCATTCTCTACCCTTTTCTACATATTGCAAAGTCACAGGCTCAGGATAGGCAACATTTCAACAAATCACAAAGAATACAGAAAAATCTAAGTGACTACATTTATTCCACACTCCTCTCAAATATTTGTAGAACTGAATGTTGGCTAACTGTGGGAAAAATGCTGGCACAGTCTATTCATTGGATAAATTTGGACCCCAAGATTCTCTTCCTGTGAAGCCAAGAGGAAGCAAAAATGCCTTACTCCTACACTGTACTTTACAAAGAAAAACATTTTCTTCATACTTATGAAGTGAACGACCACGTTTTATGCCCTGGAAGACTTCCTTCCCCCCTCCACCCCAAGGTTCTCCAGAGAGCTCTATTGTTAAATAACTTAAATCCCAATGCTACTGAAACTTTTGTGGCTGCAATTTTTATTATGAATGACATCACTATCCAGGAATTACCCATCAAAACCACATTCTTGCTGATGTTCATATTGTATGCACTATTTTAAAACTCTACACACCATTAAAGATATTTTTTCTTTCTTGCTTAAATGCATTAAACAACAATGAACAATTTCTAACTTGACTATGCAAACCCTGAAAGAAAAACAAACCTAGAGACCTTGTTGCATAAATAATTTTACCTACCCTACTGTATATACAAACTATCTTGAAGTGTTGGTTTGCTTAAGTAAAACTGTATGTAAAAATATGACTTAATGAGAGTCTAAACAATAGTTCAAGCTTTTACCAGAGTGTCTTAGTGTACCTTGAAAAACATGAACTGGATCTGACAATCTCCCTGTTTTTCTAATAGCCATTTTATTGATACAGGGAAATGAGGCAGAAAGTGTTTATAAAACTTGTCTAAATATATAAAACTTGTCATCCAAGAACAGGACATACTATTCCTGAATCCTATTTCTTTGCTTCTACCATTGTCCTTCCCCACCCCCAAAATACATTAAATGCCTTAAAATCTCTGTATTTACTTACTAAATATTCTTAAAGAATAAGTTCTGCTTTTATTAATGTACCATTATTAATTCTACCAAACATTTTAAGAACAATTAATCCTGAAACTATATAAACTATTTGGAAAAATAGGTGGAGTCCTAGCAAATTCCTTTTATCACCAAATGTGTTCTCATACCCAAACCAGAAAGAGCCAAAACAGAGAAAGAAAATTATAGAACAATTTCCCTAATGATGTTGATATAAATTTTTTAAATAAAATATTGGCAAAGAGATTACAGCAATATATCACAAGGATCATATGCTATGACTAGGTAAAATTTATACAAGAAATGCAGGGCTGATTCAATATTAGGAAAACTATCAGCATAATTGACGGTATCAATAACAAAACCAACAGAACTCATATGATTATCTCAATAGATGTAGAAAAAAACTTTGATGAAATACAGCACCCATTCCTGTTAAAAACACTAGAAAGCATAGGAATAAATGGAGCTTACCTTAAAATAATAAGTAATATTTTATCTAGAACCATCAACAAGCATTATCTGTAATGGGAATAAGTTAGAAGCCTTCCCAATACAATCAGGGGTGAAGCAAAGATGCCCATTATCACCTCTATTATTTAATACTGTATTAGAAATGTTGGCTGTAGCAATAAGAGAAGAAAAAAATAATTAAAGAAATTAGAATTGACAATATAGAAATATAACCCTCACTCTTTGCAGATGATATAATGTTTGTTGTACTTGGAAAATCCTACAGAATCAATTTAAAAACTACTTGAAATTATTAACAACTTTAGCAAAGTTACAAGATAAGTAAAAAAAAAAAAAACCCACATAAATCATCAGTATTTCTACATATTACCAATGAAGTCCAACTGCAAAAGACAGAAAGAGAAATTCTATTTAAAATAACTGTTAGCAATATAAAATATTTGGGAGTTTACCTGCCAAGATAAACCCAGTAATTGTCTGAATACAGCTACAAAACACTTTTCATACAAATAAAGTCAGATTTAAACAATTAGAAAACTATTAATTACTCATGGATAGGCTGAGCCCATATAATAAAGATGACAACTCTATCCAAATTAATCTATTTATTTAGTGCCATACCAATCAAACTATCAAAAATTATTTTATAGTGCTAGACAAAGTAATAAAATTCATCTGGAAGAACAAAAGCTCAAGGATATCAGGGAAATCAATGAAAAAAAATGCAAACAAAGGTCAAACTGTATTATAAAACAGTAATTACCAAAACAACCTACTAATGGTTAAGAAGTAGAGTAGTGGATCAGCAGAAGAGATTAGCTATATAATAGACGGTAGTAAATGGTCATTGTAATCTAGTATTTGATAAACCCAAATATCCAAGCTTTTGGAACAAAAACTCATTATTTGATGAAAACTGCTGGGAAACTGGAAAACAGTATGACAGCAGCTAGGTGAGTACATGATTTATGTATAAAGGATGGCACCATAAACAAATTAAGAGAGCATGGAATAATTTATCTGTCAGATTTATGGATAAGGAGAGAATTTAAGACCAAAGAAGATATAGAAAGCATTGCAAAATGTAAAATAAATAATTTTGATTATATAAAATTTAAAAGTGTTTGCACAAACAAAACAAATGCAACCAAAATTATAAAGAAAGCAGAAAACTGAAGAAAAATTTGTAACAGGTATCTCTGATAAAGGCCTCATTTTTCAAGTGTATAGAGAACCGAATCAAACTTATAAAAAAATACAAGTCATTTCCTGACATAAATGGTCAAAAGATATGAACAGGCAGTTTTCGGACAAAGAAATAAAACCTATCTACAGTCATATAAAAAAATACTCTAAAGCAAAATTTATCAGAGAAATGCAAATTAAAACAACTCTGAGGTACCCCCTTACACCTATCAGAGTGGCTAATACAACAAAAAGGAAAATGTTGGATGTTGGAGGGGATATGAGAAAACTGGGACACTAATACACTGTTGGTGGTGGAGTTGTGAACTGATTCAACTGTTTTAGAAAGTAATTTGGAATTATGCCCAAAGGGCTGTACAGCTATTCATATTCTTAGATCCAGCAACGCCACTGCTAGGTCTATATCCCAAAGACATCCAAAAAAGGGAAAGGGACCTATTTGTGCAAAAATATTTATAACAGCTCTTTTTGTGATGTCTAAGAACCAGAAATCAAAAAGATGCCCATCAACTGGGGAATGATTGAACAAGCTGTGGTATATGATTGTAATGTGCGATAAGAAATGACAAGAAGGCTGATTTCAGAAAAACCTGGAAAGACTTACACGAACTGATACATGGTGAAGTGAATAGAACCAGAGGAGAACATTATACACAGTAACAACAATATTATTTGATTAAGAATTGTGAATGATTTAGCAATTTTTGACAATACAATGATCCAAGATAATACCAAAGGACGAAAGATGAAGCATACTATCCACCTCTAGAGAAAGAACTGATATTGATTGAATATAGACTGAAGCATTCTATTTTTCACTTTCTTTCAATCTTTTTTCTTTTATTCAGGTCTTCTACAAAATCACTAATATGGAAATGTCTTACATAATTGCACATGTGTAACCTATATCTGATTGCTTTCTGTCTCAAGACAGGGAAGGGTTAGGGATGGGAGGTAAGAAGAGAGGGATGGAATTTAGTTTAAAACAACTGATAGGGACCTTAAAAATTATCTAGTTTAGTATTCTCATTTTACAGATGAAGAAACGGAGACCCAGATAGATCAGTTGACTTGCTCTTCAGTCACTTGACTGAAGAGAAATTTAAGCCCAAGCCCTATGGTTTCAGTGTTTTGTTTTTGTTTTGTTTTGTTTTTTTCCACTGTAACATGCTGATTAACAGAAGACTTATGATAATCCTGATAAAAGTAATGCATAAATTGAATTGAAATTCTGTCATAAGTAAATGGTCAAAAGATATAATCAGACTGTCTTCAAAGGAAGAAATCCAAGCTATCCATAGCCATATGAAAAACTCCTTTAAATCATTAGTGGAAACCAAATAAAAACAGCTCTGAGTTTCCATTCACACTCATTAGATTGTCAAAGATGACCAAAAAAGAGAAAATTACCATTGATGGAGAGGTTGTGGGAATTGGGTACACTAATGTACTGTTGGTAGAGCTGAGGATTGATTTAACCCTTCTGGAGAGCAATTTAGGACTATACTGAAAATGTCACTAAATGGAGCATACTATTTGACTCAGGAATAGCATCAAGAAGTTTGTACTTCTTTGAAGAGATCCAAGAAAGAGGAAAATGGAAATATTAATAGTAGCATTTTTGTTTTTTAGCAAAGAACTAGAAACCACCAATTAGGGAGTAGTTGAAGAAATTATGGTATATGAATGTAATGGAATATTATTGTACTGTAAGAAACGAAAAAAAGGATGATTTCAGAAAAATTTAGGAGAAATGGAGAGGTGTCTTGATGAAGCAGTGGGGTAGGGCAATAGGACAGGAAAAGAGGGCAGAGGACAAAGCTAACCTGGTCTGGCTCACCCTGGAGCTTTAAGGGTAGCAGTGATCTTTAGACACCTCACTTGACTTATTCTTAGCTTTGCAGATAGGTTCCAAACAATCCTTGAGCCTGGCTGCTAAATATTTCTAATGTTCCTTCCCCAATTATTCTGTGCTGCAGTGATGACGAATCTTATCACGAGAAGCCCCAGAAGCCTGAAGCAGTACAGCGGGATTGCCATAGGTCACATTTTCAATTTTCTTTGACGTCTTACCCCTGGCCCACTTTGTTTTAGGTTCTAGGCAGATGAGCCCCTGGCTTGGCAGCAGAGTGCAAATAGCCTTATTATTAGGTGAGATTGTATAGGGCATGTGCTTGTAACTCTACGTGTGAACTAACACATTTTTCCAGCTTGTAAATTGCCTTTTGTTTATTTAATTTGGCCTTTCATGGACTATATATTCAGCATATGCCCCTGGTGGCTCTTACATATAAACAATTCAAAAACCACTGACCTATGATCATAATAAAAACTCCCATTATATTGCCAGTTTGCCCATAATACTGAATCCTCCTTTATCAGTTGGGCAGACGTCACTGTGAACAAATAGGCTTGCCTTAAGAATACTTTGTGGAGTAAGCAGAGGATGTAAATTTCACTGTTGTGAGTGATTTTTATTGTTGATGGTGGTATTGTTATAGCCACCCAATTGCAACGCATTCAAAAATCTTTTTTATTGGCTCTTCCAACTACCCATCCTCGGAGTGGTTGTTGTCAGGATTACTGGTTGCCCATCCTTCCTTCCTTCTGTTTTTTTTAAACCAATGAGAATGAAAACAACTTCTGTTGAAAGTAAACTGTGTCTGGTTCCTCAGTAGGTTTAAGACAGATTCTGAAGATCTTTGGAGTCTCGGGGATACAAAGTGAAAAGGTAATTTTCAAGATATTCAGGGTTGTGCCATTAACACGGCTGACACTAGTGCTACTCTCTCAGGACCCATCTCCTTACACTCTCACCTCCCCTCTTTTTAGGGTTCTCTGGTGCCCTGAAGGGGCCTAGAGAACCCACTAATTGTATTCTTTCAATATGAAGGGTTCTGGGACAAGCACCCCAGTTCCATTTAACCTCTTAATATTGAGTTAGCTTTTACAAAGGGATGTTTTATGTTAAGGATAAGGCAGGAACAAATTTACAAACATTTCTTCCACCACATTGGGAGCATAATCTGACACCACCACCCCTCCTTAATCCCTCCCACCCCCTGCCATTTCTGGTTTTAGTCTCTTGGGAGGGAAGTCAGAGGAGGTTAACAGTTTCACTCATTTCCTATACAGCCTTAGTCTACATGCTCAATTCTAGAGGGGCACTGAGTGACCAGCCTTTGATCCTTGTTTCCCAGGGCTTCATGGCTAGACTGGCTACAATACCTGGCCTTGACTCCTTGCCTCCAGGAGCCCTGTAGCTCGAGCTCTGGGTTTGGACACTCTTCTTCTTGTGTCTAGAACTGAAAAGGTTAATGAAAAGGCAGGCCAAAACCAATGCCTGTGTAATGGGTCCATGTGGCCTAAAAGGAGGGAGGGGAGAAGGCCTCAGGTCCTTCCCCTGTTATTGCATGGTATCACCTATGATTTAAGGAGCCCTTTACTTCAGGATTTTACAACTGTACTTTAGGACTTTAGGACATTAAAGTCCCTTAGACTTTAATGTAGGAAAAAAATTCCAGGCTGTTTTAGGCTGTTTATTGTTGTTCAGCTATTTTTCAGTTGTGTCCAATGCTTTGTGGCCCCATCTGGGGTTTTCTTGGCAAAGATAGTAGAGTGGTTTCCCATTTCCTTTTCCAGCTCATTTTACAAATGAGGAAACTAAGGCAAATGGGATTAAGTGACTTGCCCAAGATCACTTAGCAGGTAAGTGTCAGAGGCCAGATTTGAACTCACTAAGAATCCTCCTGACTTCAGGTATGGTGTTCTATCCACTGCACCACCTTGACGCTCAATTTTAGACCGTTAGGCAGTTTTAAAGATTTTTGGACAATTCTGGCTGTGTAACAGATGGGAAAAGGCTGCTGCAACTACATTATAGGGGAATGCAGAATGTCTATACATGGACCAATTCTTTCTTTTGGCAGCAAATTTTCAGTGACCTCCACCTTCTATGCTGGTGAAGATACCTTAATGACTGGGCATGAGCCAAATCCCTAGCAAATCACATAGGACTATTATTGTATCACCTCTTGCCTGTAGGGGGGAACACCTCCATTGGAACACACTTAATCTTGGATGATACCAAAGTTAACAAATTACAGTCCCAATTTACATTCTCCTCCAAAATCACTTGACAGAAGTCCCTGTTACTCAGCCTCCCAAATAAGGACAGTGGCTGAGCATCCTCACTGGATTGGTTCTTTTTGCTACCTACCTTAAAACTGTGTAAAACCCTAAACTGCAAATGTATGTATCCATCCTTTGTTCCACCTGGCAACTGTTAGTAAGTTGATCTGAATTAAACTTTTTATCTTCTAGCTCTTCTTGGTTTATTGACCTCCAGTAAAAGGGCCCTAAGCAGGAGGAATTACTGTGCAGGAGGATTCTAGGACTGCCTGGGTTGAGGAATTTTCCAACACTGGTCTGTTGCAACCACCACCTAACTGGAATCCCAGATTCCAGCCTCTCCAGTCTCCAATATACTCTCCCATAGTTACCAAAATCATTTTACTAAGGCATGAAATCATATCTTGCCTTGGCTAAAAAATCTTTAATGGCTCTCTACTGCTTCTAGGATATACAATAAACTTAGGGTCCTAGATCTAGAGCTAGAAAGCATCTCAGAGGCCATCTAGTACAATGCCTCATTTTATAGACTAGGAAGTTGAGACCCTTTAGAGTCATATGACTTTTCCAAGGTAACACAGGTAGTATACATTAGAGGCAGAATCTGAACCCCTGGTCCTCTGACTCTGAAGGCAGCTAATGCCTCAGTTTGGTATTTAAAAACCTTCACAGTCGGGTTCCTGCTGACTTTTCTCACCCTGTTTCACATTACATCCTTTCCATGCACTTTGTTTACTAGCCAGATTGGTTTAATTGCTTTTCTGTGATTCTCCATATCCAGGGATGCATTCCCTGCTTCTCTGTCCTTATGAGAATTTTTACCCTCATCCAAGGCTTAGAATGTTGTTCAGTCATTTTTCAGTCAATGTCTGACTCTTCATGACCCCATTTGGGATTTTTTTTTAGCAGATACTATAGAGGTTTGCCATTTCCTTCATCAGCTCATTTTACACATGAGGAAACTGAGGCAGAGTTGTGACTTGCCCAGGGTCATATAGCTAGTAAGAATCTGAAAGTGGATTTGAACTCAGCTCTTCCTGACTCCAGGCTGGCGCTCAATCTACAACACCACCTAGCTGCTTAGATAATGTGTACTTTTTTTTTTCAAATCGAGAAGCCTTTCCTGATTCCCAGGTCTGGTTGTTAATGAGCTCTCCCTCCTAAAATTATGTGGATATACTTATTTGGTTACATGCTGTATTTCTGTTCCAGTAGAATGTAAGTTCTTTGACGTCATTTTGTCTTTGTATCCCCAGGGCCATGTACAATATGGTCAGAACTGGATGAATCTGGTTATATAACGCATGGGAAAAGGCTGCTGGACTACATTATAGGTGAATGCAGAATGTCCATACATGGACCAATTCTTACTTCTAGCAGCAGGTTCCCAGTGACCTCCACCTTCTATATTGGTGAAGATACCTTAGTGACTGTTGGTATACTGTTGGTGCTTAATGATAAATGTTTTCTGGATCTGACTAGATGGCTTAACAAAATAGGGCATGAATTATTGTTGAAAACTCATTGAGAGTGTTTCTAAACAAAGTTTCTGTTTTTTGAAACCCAATAACCTTGCCCAGTTGAAAACTTTGAAGCAAAAAAATTTTTTTTAAAGAAAAATTACAGTGTATAAATGAAGGAATTTTTATTCCCCGGGAAGTTAATGGAAAAAAGAGGCTTATTTTAACAACTAGACATATTTCAGTGCAGAGTTAAAGATGGACAAAATTACTTTTAAAATAACAAAATTTGGGCTCCATCTACACACGATCACTGAATCAGACTTTTAGAGTTTGTTTTTTCAACTGTAATAGTGATTGATTGTGACACAGTCAGCTGGCTGGCCATGTCGTCAGGCTCACTGTGATTACTAATGAATATTCCATGGTACTGTGATTTGAGTCATTTTTAGGACAAATACATTCCAACCCAGGTGTATTTCAGAATAGAGGCTTTGTCATTCCTATAAGCAGATAATGGACCAGCAAAAGATATATACTTTAGCAGCTGGTGATTTAGATTAGCTAGAAAAGGACGAGTAACTTCTGAGACATTGGTCTCCACCAACATCTGATTTCAGGTACAGCTTTAAAAAGGAATAAATGACTGTGTAGAAGAATAGTCAAGTACAATTATGTGAAAAGAAGTTCAGGCTATTTCTTTGGGCAACCATTTTTTTGCCTTTTACTTTTTTTCACCTCAAGCCTTTGCATTATAAAGATCTGAGGAATCTCAATTTATTGGTCTATGGGTGTTTTTTTAGTGCATGTGGTAAAAGGATCCTGATTTATATATGCTGGCTAAGTGTTGTTCAGTTAAAAGCATTATCAATCAATTTGCATATGATTTTGAACATATCTCCTCTTAGCAAAAGTACTAAAAAAAAAAAAGATTGAATTTGCAAATGGATGATCTGAATCACTAGGGAGGGGAGGTTCAGAGTTTTGATCATCCATCTATTTCATGTTGGTTTCTTTGTTTTGTTTTCCTTTTCAGTTTGGAAAAAATTAGGTTGTTTTTTCAAAATAATTTAAAATAGAATGTACAAATTAATTCAATTAGTTGATGCCTGAAAGGATTTTATAAAAAATATTTTGTAAAGTAAAAAGTACAATTATTTATTATTAAAATTTAAGAAATGCTTGATTTGTGCAATGAAAGGTTGTCATAATATAACAAATTTTCAAAATGTACTGAATGATGGTTTGTTTATATTAATTTTGAAGACTTAGAACAGTCTGTCTTCTTTTTTGAAAGGTATTTCTTGTATCCAATGAAGTTATAGAGAGTCATGGGGCTAGGTGGGACACCAATCTTTTCCTCCAGGATAGAAACAACCCAGAAACCAATGGTGGCAGGTGGATTTCCCCTTTCCCCAGTGTTTTTTGTCCTTGAGCCTGATTGGCCAGTTCTAGAACTTGAGAAGCTTTCCTCAGTTTCCAGGTTGGGATAGTGTTTGAGTCCCTAAGTTTCCTATAAGAATGCCAAGTGTGATGGGAATGTATTTCTTGCTACAAACCAATTTTTTCCACTTTCCCATAACTCTGGTTTGTTTACTGTGTGGCCACTCATGAATCTTAAACAGCTGGCATTAGTTATTATTTCAGGGAAAAGTTTGCAAGCAACAGACACTAACAGTTGCAGATGTTTTCTAAACTTTGGAATTTGTCTGTCAAAATATCAACCCAGAAACTTTGGTAATAACCCTTTTATAGGACCAGGAAAGATTTTTAAAAAAATAACAACCAAGTAAAGATTATCTTAAAACACAAGACAATCACTAAGAATTAGCTTGATTAAAGGTAAGTTCCTTGAGGGCAGGACTGTTTTATTTTTTCCCCTTGTGTCCTTAATACCTAGAGTAATCTTGTCTTTGCATCCCCAACACCTAGCATACAGCAGGAGGTTAATAAACATTTATTGGTAAGTTGAAAAATAGGTTTCCTGAATTATGGTGGCAAATTACTAGGACCACAGATTGGAAGGAGGAAGAAAAAAACTGAATTCCTGTTAATTTCTCAACTACAAGGAAAGAAATTTGCAGCCTGTGGAAAGCTTCCTGGAGGTAAATCAGTCAACAAGCAAGCAAAAGGTGAAGTCTTTTTTTTTTTTAACGTCTTGGGAGTCAGACAAGTTACATTTAAATGGTTGGGGAGAAATAAACTAAATGAATGAGTTCAATATATAGCTACAGAAAATAGAAGGAAAGTAGAGGTTTTGTTAAGTGTTATTAAGTCCTCCCGAGAACCACAGAACCAACCCCTTCAAGTTTTAAAGCAGAAGAATAATTTGGCAAAGTGTATTATGTATTTTTTCCCCTCAATTTCTATAGATATTTTCAAAGTTGTGCCCTCATTGGATTTTTAGTAGGATATAGTAGCATATAGATTATATGGCTCCCAGCCCTCCTTCCCCTCCCACCTTTAACCTAGGAGGAATCGTTAATTCACCAAAATGTAATTTCTGATGTGTAATTCATAGACTTCTGGGTGAAATTTGAAAAAGAAATTTAACTCAGAAATTCAATTTGTTCACTTCTCCAACTACCACCATGTATTTCCAGCTACCTTCCAACTTTCTGCTTCCCTTATCCCTGTTGTTGTTCTTCAGTCGTGTCCAGCTCTCCATGAATCCATTTAGGGTTTTCTTGGCAAAGATACTGAAGTAGTTTACCATTACCTTCCCCAGCTCATGGTACAGTTGAGGAAACGAAGGGAAGCAGGGTTAAGTGACTTGTCCACTGTCACATAGCTAATAAGTGTCTGAGACTGGATTTGTTCTCAAGAAGATGAGTCTTCTTGACTCCAGGTGGTCTATCCACTGTGGTCTATCCACTGTGGTCTATCCACTGTAGTCTATCCACTGTGCCACCTAGCTGCCACAGGTAATAGCTAGTGTGTATATAATACTTTACCTATGACGCTCCTAAAGTCCCCGTGAGGTAGGTACTTTAAAGATGAGGAAACTGAAGTTAAGAGACTTTCAAAGTCACATAAATAAGAAGGCCTGAAGCAGGATTTGAACTCAGATCTTCCTGACTTCAAGTTTACCCTTCTATTCATTGTACCCACCTAGCTGCCTTAGTTAGAAACATCTTTAATCCTCTTCTATCTGGCTCAACATTTCCTCCTCCCAAGGCCTACTTTTTACAACTAGGCCCTTTAGAGCCTTCCTTCCTGGTATGAATTAACTCCCTTACTTCTTCAACCTTATCCCATAAAAATCATTGGATGCCAGTTCCCATACAACTCCCTCCAGGGGAGACTATTCTTTTTCAGTTCAACAAGCAAAATAATCACTTCACTGAAGTTTATTATCTATTTGGAAAATATAGCATATAAAGATTAGTTATAAGAACTATTTTCAAGAGAGTGAACCCTATGTACTTGAGCAGGTGGGGTTTAAGATTAGGAAAGGTATTGTGTAGGAAGGAGTCCCGGATTGGTGACTGAAGGAAGCAAGAAATTCAAAGAGGTGGAGGAAAGCAGGGAGTACATTTCATGGGATGCAAAAACCCAGAGGTGGAAAGTGAACTGTAGTGTATGGGGAATTGCTAGCAGACTAATTTAACTAAAACACAGTGTGGAGGAAACAGAGCAAGATTTAAAAAAAAATGTTTTGATGCCCCACCCCCTACGTCCAACATTACTATTATTTTTTTAATGCCCAAAGAGAAACAGCATAACATAATGAATGGAGAGCTCTTCTCAGGGTCAGGAAAATCTGGGTTCAAGTCCCGTCACTTTCACATACTGGCTATGTTACTATAAGCCAGTCACTTTATCTTTCAGTGTCCCATACAACTCTCTGAGAATGAAAGTTGCAAAAAAAAGTCAGACCTACATTGGTATAGACTTAGAGGGTTCCCTACCATAGATCCAAATTCCCCAAAGAATCATTTCCCAATACAATTTCCTCAAGTGAACCTTCTTTTGCAAGAAATAAATACAGTAAAGCAACACAACAAGTTAACAAGTATTTAATAATCTCCTAAGAATGAAAGAATGAAACAATCCCCACTCTCAGGAAGCTTACATCAATGATGTCTGGCATGGTATGCCTTATTCCATACCTGTGGCCGGCAATCTCTTGACAAGAGGGAGCCTTATTTCATCATCAATTCTTTAGAGCTCCTTCAAGATTGTTGAGTAGAGACAGGTCTTTGCACCTGTGTGGAGGGTGGATTGGAGAGAGTGGAAACAGAGAAGGCTCCCACGATAATTGAAGTGAGAGTTAATGAAGAACTGAACTATTGTAGAGGCTACGAGGATGTAGAGAAGAGGGCAAGTGACATAACATTGATAAAGTGTTTCACATACATTAAAGTGCTATATAAATCTTAGCAAACATTATGATTATCAAGGAGTCTTGACACCTGATAGGGAATGTGTGGTGAATGAGAAGGAAGGCACAAGCATAACTCCAAGGTTGTGAAACTGGGTGACTAGAAGGATGGTTGTCACCTCAAAAGAAACAGAGACTGGACCACAATAGGTCCCTGTACAAACTCCACTAAATGACTTTTTTTGGACCTTCCTGGCTTAGAGTGAAGGTCAATGGTAATTGTTTATCTTTGGAACAGCAACCCTGAGTGTCTTCCCACCCCTTCACACACACACCCCCAGCTTGATTTTTTTTCTTTTTTTTTCTAATTAAAGGGTCCATCTCTTGACTCACTTCTTAAAGAGGCCTATTCACTGAATGGGTGTTACCTCACTTTAAGTGAGTACTTGAAAACACCTTAGCCTAAAAAAACCAGGGTCTCCCATTGCATCCTGGGTCATCTCCAGTCATCTTGATGAATATCTTGGACATTGGATGAATATCTTAGTCATTGGACTCAGATGACTCTGGAGGAGAAAGTGAGGCTGGTGACCTTGCACAGCCCTCCCTCACTCAAATCAAAGTCAAGTGCAAGTCATGTCATCATTTCCCTGATGCCATGGTCCTCTTCAAAAACGGACAAACACAACAAAAGAAATAGGGAAAGTTGGAGGTGTTTCTCCTACTTTTCAAGGTTGGTTGGTTCTTGTCCTTTGTTCTAAAAGAGGACCAAAATGACATCACTATGTTGGAGTCAAGGTACAGTGCATCTGTCTGTGACTAATCAGAACAGTAAGATCGCAGAAGATCAACTATAGGTTGGGAACAAATAATCTACATGAACATTTGGAGTGGAGGGTGATATCTTTTCATTTGAGCACAAATTGGATTTAAGTGAGGCAGAGTTGCTTGAAGTCTTCAGCCTCACTCCCTCTTCCAGTCATCAAAATCCAGTTGCAAAAGTCAGGACAACTGGTGATGGCCCAGGATTCAGTGGATGACCTTGGCCTCTTCAATGTCTGACTAAGCTCTAAGCACTCCACAGTGCCTGCTTCAGCTGCATTCATGGCCATTGGAACAAATCGTTCTCATTTACCCATTCTGGAGGTTAGTCTTTACATGCTGGAGGTAGACAACTTCCTAACTCAGCCAATGGTTTGAGACTGTTCAGTTACCTTCTTCCTGGTTTAGTTCATCCACTACCAAAATGGCTTATTGGGGTGTGGCTGCTGTGCTCACTACAGCTTTTTGGAGTAACAGCTGAAAGTTGGGTGAGTTAGATGGAGACCAAAGGTAGGAAGTAGCCCTGAAAAGGGCTTAGCAGTCCTCACATCAGAGGTACTCGTCTTCCCTGAACACCTTACATCTTATAGTACAGGAGGAGTTAAGACATAAGCATATATAACAATAGATCTGTTGGACTAGAGACCCTAAGCTGGACAGCCTGATGGATACTGGCTTCTAAAGAGAGATATCAGACTCTTTTTCATTGTCTCTGGTCCTTTATGCCCCCCACCTGGAGCCCTAGGTAAAATAATGTAAAATGTAGGTTTAGTCCAAGGCTGGGGTTTCCCCAAAAGGGATTAGAAAGGTACTCAATGTGCAATGAAGACCAACTAGTTATTTATTTCCTCTTCTCTAATCAAACGTTTAAAACGAGACCCATAAGTGCATTGAAGAAGACATAAAACATGAAGTGGAAACCTGAAACTCCTCTTAAACTCTTGTGAGAGGTCAAACCTATAAAACATCAAAGCAGGAAACATTTCATGAGATTGCTGAATTAATCTTCACCTTAACTCTACACTGTACTCAGTTGCTTCAAGTTTCATATCATCTGGCAAATCAGAACATGGTTTGGACTTATCCTTCTCTCTATTGTTGTCCTTCCCTTTTTAACTTTTCCACAAGAAAAACATGAGAGATCTTGTTAAATGCAAACATAAAATTTTGTTTTATATACTCCCCACATGTGTATACATGTTATACATATTAAACACATGTATTCATACACATATAGTACATGTAAGCATAATGCATATATACATATATATTACACCTAGTCCACAAAAATGACAACTGTCAGAATCTGAAATAATAGTCTGACATTACCTATTCTTGATAAATAAATGTTGGCTCTTTGTGACTCCCAGTTTCTCTTCTATATTTCCATTACTGTACTACATGTAGTGTATATATATATATATATAGTATATATACACAATACTATACAATTTATACTACATAGAACTATATGTATGTATTATATTTATGTCCTTGCCTATGGTTTGCAGTCTTTATTATCTTCCCTTTAACAAAAAAAATCAGGAAATTTATCATCCTCCAATCCTGTGGTACCTCTCACCCCTTCTCCATGGAAAAAATGTAACTGACAATAGCTCAGCAATGACAATGGCCATTTCTTTCAGTCCTCCAAAGATATATTGGTATCAGGTGATCTAAACTCATTGCGAGGACCTAAGTATTTCTTCAGGACCTCCACATTTGTCTTAAGTATGAACTCTATTAACAATTCTTGTTCTGTCCTTATTCTAGACAAAGATCATTGTTCTCGGCAGGAAAGACAAAAGTAGAATGAGTTCATCAACAATTCCTTCTCTTAATTCTTGGTTATCAGCATCTTGGCCACACCTAGCAGAAGTCCTCTTCCTTCTTTGATCCTCCTGTTTCCCCTTTACTGCACAGCTTTAAAAAAGAAAAAGGCAAGTAAGCTCTCCTTTGTTCTTGGTTTTTGTTAGCATCCTCAGCTCTCTCTGAACTTTAGTATTCTTCATACAACTTCTTTCTGGCCTGTGCCATAGCTTTGTATTCATTCTCTGTTACCTGTCCTTGCTTCTAACATATATGTGTATGTATGTATATGTATATATAGGTATGTATGTATGCATATATATGTATATATTTTTAAATATACATATATTTTACATTTGATTTTAGAACTTTAAATTCTAGATTCTTTCCCTTCCTGCCTCATCCACCACCCCCACTAGAAAGACAAGCAATTCAATACACGCTGTACATGTGTAGTTACGCAGAACATCTCCACAATGGATGTATTGTGTAACACTGACTATATTTCCCTCCTTCCTATCCTGCACCCCCCTTGTTCTGTTCTCTACTTTGTCCCTGTTCCTTTACAGAAGTGTGTGCTTCTAACACCCCCTACCACCTGCCTTCCCCTCCATCATCCCCCCTCTCATCCCCTTCCCGCCTACTCTCCTGCACGGCAAGATACCCAATTCAGAGTATATATCATTCCTTCCCTAAGCCAAATTCAATGACAGTAAGGGTAACCCATTCCCTTTTTGCCTTCCTGTTCTTTCCCTCCATTGTAACAATTATCCCTTGCCTCTTTTATATGAGATGATTAACCCCATTCTGTCTCTCCCTGTCTCCTCTCATTCTATTCCTCTCCCACCTCTTAATTTCACCTTTTAAAATATCATCCCTTCCTATTAAATTGCTCCTATGCTCTCTGTCTATGTACACATATATACACACACTCACATATGTATTCATATGCATATATACCCTCCTAAATAGATACATGTATATTTCAAACACAAATTAGTTGATGGGTTCCTCATACATTAATATCTGTTCTTTTAGACAATGCTTTCTGCTCTTCCTCTGGAATTTTCTTACTACACTTCAGAATTTCATTCTTGATACTTGGCCATCTTCCTGGGCTGACTGCACCTGTATAGTGTTAGGCTATGACATCCTATTTATTCTTTTTATGGATAGAATAGAAACTAGACCTTTTATTTCATTGGTGTAAGAAACTCCAAGGTGAGGAAACTCCCTATATCAGTGCCATCTGGGCAACTTATAATCCTAGCTGCCCAGAGTATTGGAAGGTTGAAATGACTTTTTCTGGATCACACATACTGGTCAGTATGTGCCAGATATTGAACCTGAAACCAGTTCTTTCTGACTTCTCACTTAATACCATGTAGCCTCTTGATCTTATATCATCTTTTCTCTAAACTTTTAAAAATCTGCCTTTTAAAAATTGAGAATGAACGTCCTATTATGTCCAGTTTTCCTCTTCTACACTATAACACAATTTCAGATAGTCACCTCTCCCCCTAAGTTTCTATAATTTTTATCACTGTAATCATTTCTTCTGTGTTGGTCAAACTAAGATTCAGAATGGAATTCAGCTCAACAAACATTTATTGTTTACTATGTGCAAGGCACATTTCTAGGTGCTAAGAATAAAAGACAAAAATGAAAAAAATCTCTTCTAAAGGGACATGTATTCTAATGGGGGGTACAAATGTACTTGTCCTTGCTTCTAACATACGTGTGTATATATATGTATATGTGTGTGTGTGTGTGTGTGTGTGTGTGTGTGTGCATGTAGGTATGTGTGTATGTGCAACTATCCAATAATCAGAGGGAAGAGACAATACTAAAAACTTTGGAGATCAGAAAAGCCTTCATATAGTAAATGATATTTTAGCTGAGCTTTAAAACAAGCTAAGTGATGAGAGCCTAGAGTTCAGGAGAGAGATTTGAACTGAATACATGAATTTGGGCAGCTGCATTGAGATGATAGTGGAATCAATGGATAGTCACAAATCACCTAGAGGGAAGATGGAGAGAAAGAAGAAGAAGGTCTGTAATAGAACCTTTAGTCATACCCATGACCGGTGATGGAAGGTGACCCACTGAAGGGAAGTCAGACAAATCGTAATGGCATCACCAACTTGATCAATGAGCATTATTAGGCACTTAGCCTGTGCCAGGAAGTCAGTTAGTTACTAAGCAGCTACTACGTGCCAAGCACTGTGCTTAGTGCTGGGGATACAAAGACAGACCGAAAACCAGTCCTGCTCTCAAGGAGCTCATAGTCCTATGGGAAAACAATGTACAAACAACTATGGATAAATAAACTACAGAAAGGATAAATTGGAGATATAATCACATGAGAGAAGGTACTCAAATGAAGGAAGACTGGGAAAGACTTCCTATAGACTATGGGCTTTAGCTAAGACTTTAAGGAAACTGAGAGGCAGAGAGGAGGAAGGAGTTCCAAGGCAGAGTAAGAGCCAGTGCCTGGAGTCTAGAAATGGGCCACTGTGAGGAACAGCAAGGGGGCCAGGGTTGCTGGATTATAGAATATGTTCAGGGGAGAAAAGTGTAAGAAGGCTAGAAAGGTGAAAAGAGGCCAAGTCTTTAAAGGCCAAACAGGAGATTCTACATTTGATCCTAAAGGCAATAGGGAGTCATTGTAGTTTATTGAATAGTGTGTGAGTGTGTGTGTGTGTGTGTGTGTGTGTGTGTGTGTGTGTGTGCGTGTGACATGGTTAGACTTGCCCTTAAGGAAGATCGCTTTGATAGCTAAGTTGAGAATGGATTGTAATGGAGAAAGACTTGAGACAGAAAGACCAACCAGTAGGATATTGTAGTCTGGGCTTGAGGGGATCAAGGCCTGCAACAGGGTGGTTTCACTGTCAGAGAAGAGAGGGGGGAATATAAGAAAAATGTTTTGAAGGTAGACTAGAGAAGACTTGGTAGCAGATTGGATGTGGAGGATGAGAGAGTGAAGAGTCGAGGATGATGCCTAAGTTGCAAGCTCAAGTTGTGGTGACACCCTTGTTGTTTGTCTTTCATTTTCAAAGAGAACAAATGACATGACAGGGAGATGTCTTGATTCAAGTGTGAATTGGATTTAAGTGAGGCAAAGTTGCACAAAGTCATCAGCCTCACTCTTTCTTCCTGAGTCTTCAAAGTCCAGTGGCAAGCCAAAAGTCAGGATGACTGGCAACAGCCTGGAATGCAGTGGATGACCTTGGCATCTTCAATGTCTGACTAAGGTCTAACCACTTCACAGTGCCTGTTTCAGTCACTTTCATGGTTGATGGAATAAATTGTTCTCATCTGTCAATTCCCTCGAACAAAGTTTTCACTTGCTTGGGGTAGACATCTTTCCGAGTCACCAACAGGTCTGAGACCTGTTGGTTATCCTCAAGCTGGTTTCGTCCATCTACCAAGATGGTTTACTGGAGCGTGGGTGCTTTGTATGCTACAGCTTCTTGGAGCTACACGTGAGAATGGGGTAAATCAGGTGAATACCAAAGGTGAATGAGCAGCCCTAAAAAGAGCTCAGCAAACCCTAACACCAGAGGTGCTGCTCCTGCTAAATACCCTGTATACCTCGTCAAACCCTTTGCAGTAACAGGGAAGTTTGGAAGAGGAGAGAGTTTGAAATAGAAAGGCAATGAGTTCAGCTTTGAATATGTTGAGTTTAAGATGCCTACAGATACTCAGTTTAAGATATCCAATAGAAAGTTGGAAATGGAGGATTGGAGGTCAGGGGAGAGGTTAAATAGTCTGAGAATCATTTGCATAGAGATAATTGAATCCAAGGGAGCTGCTGAGATCACTGAGTAAAATGATATAGAGGAAGAAGAGAAGACAGTGCAGGACAAAGCTTTGGGGGACACCCACTATTAGCAGGTGTGACCCAGATGAATATCTAACAAAGGAAATTGGAGGAGAATCAGGAGTACACATTGTCGTGAAAATCTAGAGAAGAGAGACATCAAGAAAAAGAAAGTGATCAATAGTTTCAAAGGCTTGCAGAGAGGTCAAGAAGGATAGGAATTGAGAAAAGGCCATTAGATTGAGCAATCAGGAGATCACTGGTAATTTTGGAAATAGAAACTTCTGACCTTCAAGAAGTCAGAAGCTGGGCTATAGAGAATTAAAAAGAGAGTGGAAAGAAAGGAATTGAAGGCACTTATGAATGGCCTTCTCAAGGAGCTTAGCCATGAAAGAGAGAAGAGATATGGGATGAAGAGAGGGAGAGACAAATCAGGTGAGGCTTTATTTTGAGGATGGAGGAGAGACTGTGGGCAGCAGGAAAGCAGTCAGGAGATAATGCAAGATTAAAGATTAGTGAGAATGGATGATAGAGAATGCAATCTGTTGGAGGAGATAAAATAGAATCATTTGTGCATATAGAGGGACTTGCCTTGGCAAGATAGGAGTGAAGGAGATGATAGTAACAAAAGGAATATTAGTGATATGAGATGAGGAGGGGAGAAGAGGAAGCTTTTGGTGAATAGCCTCAATTTTCAATGAAATGTGAGTCAAGGTTCTCAACTAAGAGGATAGGGAGAGGGAGCTATGAGAGGTCTGTGGAAACATGAAAGGGTTTAGAGAAGTTGCTCTGGTGAGTGGGATGACTAATTGATTAGGGCTCTGTTCTAAACATTAGAGATGCAAAGACAAAAGTAGAACAGACCAAAGATGATATGCCAGCAAGGTAGACAACATATACGTATATAGGTATGTACAGTAAAGCTATATATACAAGATATAGATACAAGGTCATTTCATTTTGAGGAGTGGGAACAGTATTAACCCCTCAGCAGACCAGGAAAAGCTTAAGGTAGAAGATTGTACTTGAATTGAATCTTGAAAGAAACTAAGCATTCCCAGAGGTAAAACTAAGGAAGGTGTGTATTTCAGTTATAGAGCATAGTCAATACAAAGGCACCGAGATGGGAGATAGAGTGATGTGTATAAAGAACAGTAAGAAAGCCAATTTAGTGGGGCTTAGAGTACAAGAGTAACATGTAATAAGGCTTGAAAGGTAGGCTGGAGCCATGTTGTGAAGGACTTTAAAACAAATGGTGTTTATATTTGATCCTAGAGGAAGCCCCTGGAAATTACTGTGCAGGATAGTGATATGGTTAGACCCGGGCTTTAGGAAGATTGCTTTGAAAGACATTTGGAAAATGGATTGGAGAGGGGAGTGACTAATTAGGGAAACTAATTAGGAAAATGTTGAAGTGGTCCAAGCAAGAGGTGATAAAGGTCAGAAGAAGGGTGATGGCCTTGTGAGTAGAGAAATGGAGACATGTGCAGGAAATATTTCGGAGACAGAATAGGATTTGGCAATTGATCATGTATGGGGGTTAAGGGAGAGTGAGAAATCCAAGGTAATTTGAAATTTGTTTACTTAGGTGACTGGAATGTTGGTTGTACCTTTAATAGATCTGGGGAAATTTGGAAAAAGGGTGAGTTTCAGTGAAAGATAATGAGTTCTGTTTCAGGCATGTTGAATTTGAGAAGTCTATAGGATACCCAGTTCAAAATATCTAATAGGCAATGATGATGCAGGACAGTCGTTCACTTCTGCAACAGGTTAGACATACAGATTTAAGATTAATCTTTATAGAGGTAATCATGAAATGTATGAGAACTGAAGAAGTTATCAAGGGAAAGGGAGGAGTGTAGAGAAAAAAAGAGGAAGGTGCAAGAAAGAGCTTTGGGGGCACCAACAGTTAGGGGATTTGATGGTTATGATGGTCCACCAAAGGAGACTAAAAAGGAGTGGTCAGACAGGTAAGAGGAGAAAACCAGGAAAGTATTGTCATAAAAATACAGAGAAATTATCAAGAAGAAAAGATTGGTCAATAGTGTCAAATACTGCAGAGAAGTCAAGAAAGAAGTCAATTTAGAAAATGCCATCAGTTTTGGCAGTTGGAAGATCACTGGCAACTCTGGAGAGTTTCAGTTGAGTGGCATACCTTGTAAAGGGTCAAAAAGTAAGTAAGTAAGAAAAAAGTAAGTAAAAGAAGCAATGAATGCTGATAGATTTTTCTTTTTTATATATTTACTTTTTCAAAAATTGGGTTGCCTTATGTCACTTGGCTTGGAGGTTCAGCATCTACTCATGACCCTGATCCCAATACTGATCAACATGGAAGCTTTAACTTGCTCTGTTTTTCTGACTGGTTAATCATTCCTTAGGCAGCTTGATGATTTTCCACTTTGGGGGGCCTCAGCATATTAGTACCAGTCTTAGTGTGAGTACTTGAAGAGTTTAGCTCTACTGTACATCAGAACTCCTGAACTGAAATGATCCACTGGTCTCAACCTATCCTAGAAGCAGGGATGATAGACCCGTGCCTCCAAGCCTGGCTTAGATAGCTTTTTCTAGGAGCTTGTTTAAAGTAAGGGAAAAAGAACCAGTAGAGATGAGTTTCATAAGAGATAAAGATAATGCAAAAGTTAATACAAGAAAGAAAAGGACCGAGGGCAGAGTCAAGGTGGCAGCTTAGAAGCAAAAGGACTCCGTGAGCTCCTCCAATAACCACCTCACATACCTATAAAATATGACTCTACACAAATTTTAGAGCTCCAGAATCTAAAAAGTACAGAGAAATAAAGCTCCCATTGAAGGCAGCCCAGCAGGTGGGACAGGAAGGGCTCATTGCAGTGCACTGGGAGCCTAGAGCAGTCACAACTTCAGCCCCAGGGCCACCAGGACAAACAACAGATGGAGCATTCGGGAAAGTAGATCACTGGCAGCTGTGGCAGTTTCCAGAATTATCAACCCATAAGAACCAAGGACAAAGTGAAAGGTCAGTGGAACTTAGCTAAATTTGGGGGAGAAAAGCTGGTCGGCCATCTGCCCCCAGGGCAAGAAAGCAGCAGAAGTGGCAGCCCTGCAGCTTCCTCCACATGGCTGCTTCAGAGCTCATGGCCTGCATATTGCAGGGGGGCTGAGTGATCATTCAGAGGCTAAGCGCTCTTGCCTTAACCTACCTGGATAGGGATTGTGGTCTTGGGTGGTGATCCTGAGGTGTGTGACCAGTGAGCCAAAGCTGATGGGGGCTGCAGAAATGGTAGCCTTTTAATAGCTCCAGCAGCTGTGAAAACCCCAGCAATTTGGGACAAAGTTCTTCCCTCTGAAAGCAGAGTTCTACTGAGCCCAAGAGTCAAGTAACTGACTGGCAACATGAGCAGGCAAAGGAAGCAAAGTAAACACAGCAACCCAACTTTAGATTCCTTTTTTGGGGACAAAAAAGATCAAAGCATTGATCAGGTGGAAGACAACACAGTCAGAACTCAGGAACCAAAAGCTTCTTAGGAAAATGTAAACTTATTATAGGCCATAGAGGAGCTTAAGAAGGATTTTGAAAACCAAATAAGAGAAGTGGAGGAAAAACTGGGAAGAGAAATGAGAATGATGCAAGAAAATCATGATAAGAGAGTCAACAACCTGACTGCAGAAAATAACACCTTAAAAAATAGACTAACTCAAACGGCAAAAGAGGCCCAAAAAGCCAATGAGGAGAAGACGAATTTGCAAGTTGGAAAAAGAATCTCAAAAGCTCACTGAAGAGAATAACTCCTTGACTTTAAGAGAA
>CM053580.1:352754026-352801093 GCA_028627135.1 Pseudochirops cupreus | reverse complement strand
ATTGCTTAGTCCCCCTGCTGTCTGCAGGCCAAGGGCGTGGAAGCTGCAATGCAGAGGCAGGTGCAGAACCTCTGCCTTGCGCTTTCCTGCCCTGGAGGCGTTTCGGCCAGACTGCTTTTCTCCCAAGATCTTGCAATTCCCACTGACCTAGTTCTGAACACTGCTCACAGCTGCCGCTAAGCCACTCACCTCGGCTCCTCACGTCCAGCCACCCCCGGGGATCAGCCAGGGCTTCAGGCCGGGCTGGTTTAGGTCCACAGTGCTGATATGGTTCCTCGTAGCCGAGCTCACTTTAGTGGAAAGTATATTTGTGTGTGTTTTGGAGTTCTAGGATTAATTTAGAGTCATATTTTATGGGTATTTTGGGGTGGCTATATGTTGCTGCTTCTATACCGCCATCTTGGTTCTGCCCCAGTGTTAGCATTATTTAATCACTTTCAAATATGTATTTTTAAAAATTTAGTTATATTAAAGTTTCTATTGCTGTGTAATCTGAAAATTGCCCTTTAAAAAATAATAATGAGAATATCATGAACATCTACTTGAAGGTATCACTGGATACTTCCATCTTCTGATAGGAATGAATGGCCCCCAAATAGGGAGTTGAGATTAAGGTCCTCTAAAAGCTTTTCTTTGGCAAATGTCTGTATTGCCAAGAATCATGCAGGCAGGTACTGTAGTTTTCCTAGGTTCTTATAAATTTGATGGGTTTTTATAAATCTGGTCTCAGCTGACATCTCTGAATCCTTACAGTTACAATGACCAGTACATGAAAATGTTGACTGAATAGGTTCCATTTTCAAAATACCAAATTATGAAAGCCAAACAAATTTATTAAATTTAAACACATTGTCATTTACCAACAGTAACTTTATGGAATCAGATCTTAGTTTAAACCAACAAGCAAATAGAATGAACAATTATAAATAGGATCCTCATTAGTCAATCAACAAGCATTTATTAAGGCTTACTATGTGCCAGGCACTGTACTGAGTTAGAAATGGGGATACAAAGAAAGGCCCTCCTCCCCCCAAAATGGTCCCTGCCCTTATGGAGCTCACATTCTAATGGGGAAGACAACACATAAATAATTGTGTGCATACAAGATACAAAGAAAGTAAACGGGAAGTAATTTTAGAGTGGAAGGCTACTGAGAGGGCTGAACAAAGTGAGATCTGAACTGAGCTTTAGTCAGAGAAAATAAGAGAAAGAAGTGAAGGGGGAGAGAATAACAGACATGGAAGACAGTGAGTACATAGGCATAGAAGAGGGAGAAGGCGTTTTTGCTGAAGAAATAAGAAGGTCAGTGTAGCTGTATCATAGGGTTCAAGGAAAGGAAAATCTGGGAAAGGTAGCAAGGGGCTAGTCTGAGAAGAGCTCTAAATGTTAAACAGAGGACTTTATCTTTGATCATAGAGGTAATGGGGAGTCAATAAGTTTATTGAGTGGAAGGTGACAAGGTCAGACCTATACTTGCAGAAAAATCACTTTGATAGCTAAATTAAGGATGAATGGGAGTGAGGAGAAACATTAAGAACAGAGACCAGTTAGAAGGCTCTTGCAATAGTCCAGCTGAGAACAGCTAAGGAACTAAACTAGGAGACTGGCTGAGTGGAGAACAGGGAATGATAACAGAGATTCTATATAGGTAAAAAATCACAAGATTTGACAACTGATTGGATGTGAAGGGTTAAGGGAGATGAACTAGTGGAAGATGACGCTGGGATTTTAAGCCTAGGTGCTTTGTGGGTGTCCACCACCTCACAGGGAAGCTTGCAAAAGAGGAGGTTTTTGAGGAAAGAGAATGAGTCCTATTTTGGAATTGTTTAGACAAATGCTTTTGACCTTAAACAACAGCATAGAGAAAAAAGAATATTGTACTAGCAGTCGGGTGATATGAATCATATAGCTTGTATAACTAGTGTGTAATGAATACAAATTGTGGGATTTGGGGAAAAATAGCTTAATCCAGTAGATTTGCTTGCTATTCTTTGCACATGACATACCATCTCTCCACTCTGGGCATTTTCACTAGCTAGTCTCCATTCCTAGAACTCTCACTCTCTTTGTTTCTTCCTGTTCTTCCTTCAAGGCTCAGCTAAAATCCTACCTTAGTCTTTCCAAGTTGTCCTTAATCTTTTTTTTTTAAGCTTTTTGGAGGAGAGAGGGCAGGGCAATTGGGGTTAAGTGACTTGCCCAAGGTCACACAGCTAGTAAGTGTTAAGTATCTGAGGCCGGATTTGAAATCTGGTCCTCCTGACTCCAGGGTAGGTGCCCTATTCACTGTGCCACCTAGCTGCCCCAGTCGTCCTTAATCTTAGTGCTATCCCTCTGAGATGATCTCTAATTTATCCTGTATAATTACTTATACAGATTTGTTTTCATGTTCCCCCCCCATTAGACTATAAGATCCTTGAGAAAAGGTACTTTTTCATTTTGACCTTTCTTTGTATCCCTAGCAGTTAGAAGTGTCTAACACATGTTACTTATCTAATAAATTACTTAATAAAGGCTTGTTGACTTGACTTCCCTCAGTTCCCTTATCTGTGAAAATAAAGGGGCCAGGGATTGGGGTGGATAATTTATAAGACTCACTCCAAATTTACAAAAATTCAATAAATTCATTAATTTTTTTTAAATTTGGAATGTAATGATCACCAAAAAAAGAGAACATTTCTATACACAAAGTGGAAGAGGGGGGAAAAAAAGGGTGATATGTAAATTACAAATCTTGATTTTGTAGATATTGATTTAAAATATATCTATCTATGTATATGTATGATTCACACATTCAACATGCTACTTTCAAAGTTGTTCTACTTGTCCTTGTTTATCTCTGAACCTCCTTCTGTTCTTTGTGTGTTTTTAAAAAATGCTTCAATAAGCCACTTTTATTTCCTTATCTTCTTCAGCACCCCAAATATAATTGTTACTATATAAACTGTTTTCCTGCCTTTGATCACGTCACTCTATATCAGTTTGTACAAGCTTCCAGGTTTCTCTGAAACGATCCTTTCTTATGATGCCATAACATTCTATGGTATTCAGATACAATAATTTGTTCAGACATTCCTCAACTGATGGATACCTCCTGTTTCCAGTTCTTTGCTACAACAAAGGGGGTTGCTATAAATATTTTTATTATTTATAAATATATTTGCATAAACACATAATATAAACTTTAATATAAACATAAATCTTTATAAAATAAACAGATGACTATATATGATCGTTTTTTCCTTATTCTTTCATCTCTAGACTTAGTATAGTAGTAGTATTAGCTTAGTAGTGGTATTTCAAGGTCAAAGGGTATACATCTCTTAGTGACTTTTTAAGCACAATTCCTATTTATTTTTCAGAAAGGTAGAGCCAGCTCAGACCAATGTGCTATCCTCCCTGGAGCCTTTCTCACAATTATAATTTTCTTTTCTTGGCCAATCTGATAGATACGAGATTGGAACTCAAAGTTGTTTTAATGTACATTTCTCTAATTAATAGTAATTTTTTTCATGGATGCTGAAAGCTTGGATATCTTCCTTAAAGAACTATTTATCCATAACCTTTAAGCATTTATCTATTGGGTCAATGGTCATTGCTTTTATACTTTTGAATCAGTCCCTTATATATCTTGCCTATCAGACTTTTATCAGCAAAATCTGGTAAAGGTATTTCCCTTGCAATGTATTGTTTTCCTTTAATTTCAACTATATTGATTTTGTTTCTACAAACCTTTTCAATTTATATAAGCAAAATTGTCCATTTTCTCTTCTATGGGCCGTTCTGTCCTTTGTTCATTGACTCTTCTTCTGTCCATAATTATTTTCTTCTTTAAGCCTCTAATGTGTTCATGATCATGTATCAATTTAGAGCTTTTTGTGGTATATGGTGTGAAATCTTGGTCTAAACCCAATTTCGATCAGACTGCTTTGTAGTTTCTCAGTTTTTTTGTTTTTTTTTTTGTCAGATAGTAAGTCCTTATCCCAATAGACCTCAATAGGGTCTTTGGGTTAATCAAATACTCTATTACATTCGTGTCCTTCTGTATGATATGTACCTGATAAAGTATATTTTTAAACTTTTCTACTTTTTTTTAAAATCAAGTATCAAATAGTTTTGAAGATTCAGCTGCTTTGTAGAATAAGTATAGTTTGAGATCTGATATTACTAGGTCCTTTTCCTGCTTTTTTCCTGTTATTTCCCTTGAGAACCTGACTTTTCCTTCATTCATCCTGATGAGTTTTATTATTGTTTTAGTTCCCCAAAGTAAAAGGGCAACTAGATGGCCCAGTGGATGGAGCTCTAGGCTTGGAATGAAGAAGATTCATCTTCCTAAATTCAAATGTGGCCTCAGATACTTACTAGCTGTGTGACCCTAGGCAAGTCACTTACCTGTTTGCCTCAGTTCCTCATCTATAAAATGATCTGGAGAAGGAAATGTCAAACCACTCTAGTGTCTCTGCCAAGAAAACCCCAAATGGGGTCACCAAGAGCTGGATGTGACTGAACTGAAAGTAAAATAATTTGATTTAGGTAGTATTGTCATTTTTATTATATCTCTGCATCACACCTGTGAACAATGAATGCCTTTCTACTTATTTAGGTCCATCTTTATTCCTGCAGAGTGTTTTATAGTTGTATTCATGTAGTTTGCATATAGTTTTTTTGGGTGTGTCTTAATAGGTAGACTTCTAAATATTCGATAATTCTGTAGTAAAATTTCCATAAATTCTAATTATCTGTACAAAATTTTTTAAAAAAGCAAATTTACATAATTGTTTATCATACAACATGATAATTTTGTTGGTGCTACAATATTTTTAGGCATGTATAACAATACTGCAAAGTTAGTCCACTGCCATTTCCAAATTAGTTTTCAGTTCAATATGGCTGCTCTTCTTGACATGTGTTCTCCATATGAAGCATGTGGTATAATTTGATTTAAAAGTGGAAAATGTTTCTTTTTCAGAGATTTATCTCTAACTTTTTGAAGTTCTTGGAAAGAAAATTTTCAATTGATAAAAGTCTATTAAATTTATGTAATGGTGTGTAAGTTAGAAGACCATTAAAATCTAACTAAGCATTCAGCATCAAAAAGCCTATTCAATGTTAGAGGGAATGGTTAAATATGTTAGATTATGTAGGAAAACAGTAATAAGTGGTAATTACTTGTAATTATTTGCTTTTCAATAATAAAAATCAGTTTCCAAAAAATCTTGAAAATTTATATTTTTCATAACTATTAGAGTAGCTCCTAGATATGGACCCTGAAATTAACAACCAACTCACTCCATTCTAAGCTCCTGGACCTACCACAGCCTCCATTTTTTTCATGGAAAATTCTTTCTTCCTTAAATTGCTTTCTTGCTGAAAGTTGAAAAAATATTCTTGGAATAGTGCTGCTAAGCAGCCTTGACCCTGTTTTATTGTTAGGGACACATGCAAAATTCCAACATGTGGATTTCCCTTCTTGGAGGTACAGAGAAGGAGATAAAGGATTAAATAATAGGACAAGTATACTTGAATAGCATGGGGCCAATAGAGAGAAGAGGCAACAAGGTCTCAAGGGACACATAGCCATAGGGAAAGTATGATTAATGAGGGTTAGATTTTATCTGTATCTCATGAATACAGATTTCCATTATGAGATTCGTATGTAATTTCTGAAACACAATCAACCATATTTGCCAGATAGGGCAAGAAAGGAGAACTCAAGCCTTAGGATATAACTACTAGGAAGACTTCTATAATTACTCAGCTTGGTCACTGTCTGTTTTGTTTTTCCTCTTCTATGAATCTTGGCTGATAGTCTCCTGAGAGACAATGGAAGGCTTCAGTTTCCTAATTTTCTAAACTAAGAGAACAGCAAATGACCCTTCAACTCAAACCCCAGAAGCCTATGGAAGGCTTGAAGATTTAGGTGTCTGAAAGGTTCCCAGAATAGAGACAGGTTGTGGAGGGTTAGTTACTGATAAGATATGAGTGACTGCAAAGGAATCTTCCTAAAGCAAGGGAAACAGCAACTCTCTTTAGTCAAAGACCATCTGAAAAAGCTCCTCCATTGACAAGGGAGAGATCCGTTTATTCTGCAGGTAACCAAGCGGAGGGGGGGTGTTTTTTAAGTTTTCCTTGGGAGGTAAAACACTGTAGTTATATCACCTGCGTAGAGGGTAGAATTTGTAGTGAGATAGATTTACAAATCTGGGAATGGGGTGGGAGGGAAGTAAAGGAGAGGTCTTCTCTCTATATTTTGGCCACCCCCTGAAATCAAATGTGTTTATGTACCCCTCGACATGGAACACTGGGGGCCCTTAGACAGGAGGATCCTCTTTCTTTCAGGATCTCTCAGTTGCATTTGTCGCTCCACAAAGGGTCCCTGTCCTAAACCTACTGCGAGAAATTTTGGGGGCGGCCAAAACGGAGTAGACCTGGAGTGGCTCCAGGCCAGTTTCTGGGAACGTGATAAGCCAAGCTCCTCCTCCTATCCCTCTACACGCCCCCCCTCCCCGCCCCAAGTCTCTGGCCTCTTCCACGGCTCCGCCCCCTCCACTTCAAATCCCCGGGCTCCGCCCTCCCCTCCGCGTTGCTGCTCTGGCTTTCTGCTCTTCACACCTGACTCCCTCCTGGGTCCGGCACCAGCTGGGGCTCCAGTTCGACGGCGGCGGAGAGAAAAACCCCAGCGCTGGGGCTGAGGTTGGGCCACTGGAGGGAAAGGGACGAAAAAGCTGGAGGCTGGGCATTAACCGCGGTCAGATCTCTCTACTGCCTGGAGGGTTCTGTTTCCTGGACAGCCGGACAATCAGACTGACCCACGGACGTTGCAGGGCAGGGGTGGTGGTGGTAAGAAGTGGGAAGGAGGCGGAGCCCGGGGGGGGGGCGGTGCCCGGGGAGGAGGAGAGCTCCTGCAAACGCCGTCTGCTCTTGGTGTGTGTCTCCGGGTGTGAGTGTGTGTATGTGCGCGCTCTGGTGTGCCACAAAAAGATCCAGCCCCACTTTGTGCAGACATAGAAGCAGAAAGGAGCGGCGACGTTGTTAGGGGGCAGGCAGGCACTGGGGGTCGAAGGACATTGCCGGGAGGACCCGATAGGCTCAGGGCTGTAGGAGCGGACCCGTGCGGGGCAGACGGGCGGGCGGCTCGTACTGAGCCCTCAGCTTCTCCAGCCTCCCCGCCGGCGCTGCCCGGCCGGCCCCTCGGCTCTTCTCTGTTCAGCGGCGGGAGCCAGTTAGCGGGGAGTCCCAGCGTTTTCCTGGCGCGCTCGCGCGTTTGTGTTTCTCTGTGTGTCTGTATGTGTGTGTGCGCGCGCGTGTGTGTGCGTGTTAGGGAGCGAGGGAGAGGGAGACCGAGACTGAGGGAAACCAGCGAGCGAGCGGCGGGCACGGGGCGAACTGGGACAACCTAGGGATGCTGCTGCTGCTGCTACCGTCGCCGCCGCTGCTTCTGTAGGACAGACCCCAAGAAGGCTAAAAAGAAAGGTCAGTGAGTTTCATTTTGTCTTCCCGCTTTCCTCCACCTTTCTCTCTTCCCAGGCCCCCAGGACTCGCAGAGGTGGGTGGGTGGGTGGGGAGGTGGTGTCTGATTTTCCAAAAACCAGAGAAGTCCAAAAAGCTGTCAGTGCTCACTAGCTGCTGCAGATGTGCTTTATTTATTTGGCGACAGAGACAGAGACAGACAGACAGACAGACACACACACACAGAGTGAGTTTATTTCAATTGCGGGTACTGGGTACCCCGCTGCCTAGCGCGTTGGTAGTGGACTTGGGAGTAAGGGACTGAATAGAGAGACTCTGGCCGTGAGGAACATTTACCGCGGAGGGGGCGGTTAGGATGGTCTGCTGGGAGTTGAGGTTTTTAATAAATATTGGCTGGATAGAATTTTAGCATGATGACTGAGGTGTTTGGGGGAGGGAGGAAATCGCCGAGTGTCGGTGTCTGTGTCTGTTCCTGGAGTCCTCGGATGCCCCCTGGAGCTCTGGTCAAACTGAGGATCTGAGTGTGTGGGGAGGGTGGGCGGGTGGGTAGTGCAGCTACTGCTGGTGGGCTGAGAAATAGGCAACGCCCCCTCCTAACCAATCCCTCAATTCTTTTCCCCTCTTCCCTAGGGCAAACAAAAACAACCTCCCCCTCCCCCCAAAAAAGAAAGAAAAAAAAGTTAGCCAGCTGTGTACGTAGGTCTAGCTCTCTCCTTATCTCCTTTCTCCAGATCAGGGGCAGAAAGGGACAGATGTTTTGAGGGCTTTCATGTGGCCAATCCCGCTTGACTGGGGTGAGATGGTTTTTTTTTCTGAAAGGGCAAGTAGCAGGACAAAGAGCAAGCGAGGGCTTGTGGAAAACATTGCAGCTCGCCAAGGCAGCTTTGCCTGTTTCCTGCCTGGGGGCATTGGTACAGTGTTTCCAAAGACCTGGTAGCAGGGGAAATTAAAACCAAAAACCAAATAAAGACATAAAGAAGAGGTAGCTGGAAGGGATGGGGATGGGGAGACAGGAAGGACCATGTCAGGGTCTAAGAGAGAAAACGGTGCCTGGAAATGCAGCGCTAGTTTGTGTGCGTCTATGTGGGTGGCATGGCTTTTAGTTTATTCATATGTGAAGGGATTAGCTAGGTCTAGGTCTCCAGTATCTATTAATCTCAGGGTAGTAGTCTCTCACCCTGCCCTTGCTCCCCCGACCTTTTGTTGTTGTTTGGGGTACTAGCTTAACGGAGTCTCTATCACCAAAGGGAAAATTGGGGGGCCAGGGAAACTGCAGACGAGATATGAGGTGGTGGTTTTTTTTTTAACGGAGGCAGTTAGAAAATGTAAAATCTCTGTCCCCTCCTCACCACAAACCCCAGCCACTCTCCAGTATACCCCCTCAGAACCAAACATAACAGACTGACTTGAAAGGATGCTTTCTTTGATTTCTTTTTCTGCCTGCTGCCAGTGTCTCTAACCCTTACTGCATGTAATTCACTGCAGGCAGAACAAAGCTCTGTCACAATTGTGCTTCCTGCTTGTCAGCCTCTTCCCAACAAAATATTGAATGTAAAAGGGACGCAATGACAGAATCAGGTAACCCCAAAGACTCTTGGTAGCCACATGGATATCTCTGGGTCCTTGTGGGGCATAGCAATTACACAGATCTGACTGGGTTGTATTTTTAAATGCATCAAATAATTTCTGCCTATGTGAAGGGAGAGTATGGGTGTTGGAGGGTGGGGAGATAACAGTCCTCCTAGTAGGGAAATGCCAGTGACTTTCTACATCTTTTTTGAAATGTTAATTCCAGCTGGGTGACTTTTGGGTTTCATGATTTTTTGCTAAATCCCTTTGCAATTTTAATATAACCTATCCATCGGTTATAGACATAGACAGTTTATCAGGAGATAGGAATTCAACATGCTTAGTTATCCATCTGTAATAATAAATTTTGGCATTGTCTTCTGGAGCTCGCATTTGAAAAGGTGTCATTCCAAGAATCTATTTTGAGATATCCTCCTTTCCCCCAGGACTTAGTTGTAGGACTCTCTACTGAAATAATTCTCCCCACCTCCTGCCTTACTGTGACTGCTCACAATGTCATAGATGTGTACGCAATAAGTTGCTGAGGTTGTGGAGGAGAGAGCTGTGTTAGTAGAACAAAGAAACCAAGCTTTAATAAAGTTTCCGTTTATACAGCTATGAACCAGTGTACTCTTTTGATTCTCCATTTTTTCTGTAGGTCACTGGTTCTTCAGAAATTTGACTCACAATTTCTTCTCTTCAAGTCCTTTCTCTTTCCAAGGATATTTGTGATTTGCCTGCAATTTAAATAGATTTGTGGGTTATCCTGATAGACACCAAAGGGGGAAAAAATGTAACCTTCAGCCTTCTTAGGACTCTGCCCACTGATTTTTTCCTGAGTATGCGGTTCTCTTTGAACTATACAAGTAGACTGGAGGTTGAAAGGTTACTTCTGATGCTTTAATTGTGTTTACATTTTTTTCTGACGTGAGTGAACAGTATTCTCCAGTCATGTTATCTGCGGTACTACACTATGGTCATCACACATATCTGTTGCTAATTTTTTTAAATCTTTGAAGAATAAAGTTTAAGTTACATGTAAAAGCTTATGCCACTTATCGGTAGTGTATTTGTTTGATTTGCTTTCTTTTGTTAAGGAAATCTGTCCTATTGTTGTTAGACCTCTTGTTCAAGGTGTTTAAAATTAATATGGCAAAGAATACGTTATCTAGTCGCTCCTGAAGCAAAGGCCAAGGTTTTGAAATTATTTGACTGGTAAAAAGAATTCTAGGACAGAAATCTTTTTGAGCAGTAATGTTAATATCAGCAATCTTACAGGGTGTGTCCTGTCTCAAAAAAAAATGAACAGAATAATGGGGAGGGTCATAATGTAACAGAAGCACAGGGTGTGGTTTAAAAAAAACTTTTTAAAAAATTCAGCACAAACAAAAATTCACATGAGGAAAAGGCTGTCTACACATGTAAGTTCATGTCCAAGTACATAAATACAGGGCAACTTGAGGTTTTCAGATTTGTGCAGTAGTAAAATAAGATGATATGCTGCAATTATATTCATGAGTGACTGAAATTTTTTTTTAAAAAAGAACATTATTTATTGTTTGTCATTTTATTTTCTTTGTGTAGCTGATTGTATAGCTCAGTACAGGTTCACAGACACTTAATGCTGGAAGGGATCTCAGAGGGCATCTAGTCCCAGTTTACACCCCTATCTGTCATGTCACTGACAGGTGGTTTTTCAGACTCTACTTGAGCACACTTACAGGGAACTTACTCTTTTCTAGAAGTAACTGTTTCACTGTTGGAAAACAGTAGTTAGAAAATGTTCTTTTCCTCGTCCTTGAATTATTCATTGGAACCTTGGGCTGAATTAAGTTCAAGTCAACAAACAATTTATTAAATGCCTACCATGTGCAAGGATGCTGCTGTGCTGGCTATAGAGATGACTCTATAGAATCTTTGCTTGGGGGTTTATAGTTTAATTGGAAAACTAAGACGTGTACAAATAATGATGGTACAAATTAGAGCTGGGTCATGTAATTGAAAGCTGGAAGGAACTTTAAGGATTATCTAGTATCAACTCTGACATTCTCCAGAGGAGTGTAAGGAATGAATACAAAGTACTACAAGAAATTGTTCCATCAATGTTTACATGAATTCCTCGTGTTGTTCCAAGCCAAGGGTTTCCTTCTTCCATTATACATTATTCCCTACCATTTTACAGGGCTGTTGGAACCAGTCTATCCTGTTGGCGCCATTTTCTCTTCATAGTATTGTCCTGTTCCTGTTAGTGTTGAGCTTGATTAAAGGAGTGGAAACCTTTGAAACTAAAGGCACTGTTGTATAATCTGACAAGTAAACAGAGTGTGGGGGTTGGGGTAGGTAGGAACACTTGTAGCTCTCATTTGCAGCTTTAAAGTAATGGGGAATCCAACAGAACTTAACATCTGATTCCAAACCACACCACTAGTATTTTATGCTAAGTCAGTATTTTCTGCTAAATTTCTTGGCACAGGGCTTAGCACATAGTAAGACTTGTCTTCTTTCCTTAGAGATCTTTGTGGCTTATAGGCCACAAAACCCACTCTCTAGAGATTTGGGTATATCATCTCTGCGAGTACCACCATGAGATGCCAGATGTTTCTAGCTTTTCAGTTTCCACTGATCGTATCTGAGACCATTTGTATTTTAATAGGAGAGTGGATAAAGATAACACTCTTTGCTTTTGGGCCAAACCACTCAAAACACCTGGGTTCCAGTTTGGGCTCTGTGACTTTCTAACTTTCTAATTTTGGGTAAATCCCTTTTACCTCTCAGGCCCTCAGTTTCCTTTTCTGTAAAGTGAGGTTTTTGGATGAAATGATTTCTTAAGATCCCTTGCTATTTTCACATGTTTCAGTTTTGTAATTTTGTGATTTGTAGGGGGGGAAAGTATAATCCTAGAAATAATACATGAGGTTAAAAGTAATTAGAAAAGACTTAAATCTACATTAAAGTAATGGAAGTTCAAGTTCATTTTTGTCTGGGCCAAGTGGTTTTCAACATTTTGGTCTCTAGGAATCCTGTAGCAATATATGAACTCCAGCTCTGTCTTTGTCTCCAGCCTGGAAAATGACTGCCCAGATCCATTTCTGCCCACACCTGCCACAGGTACTAACTTTTCTAGTTTTTACTTCATAGGATATATGTAGATTTACTTCTTATTCCCAAATAGCTAATACTGTGAATAACCTAGTATTCTTTCTCTATTCAGATCATAATGAATATATCTTTTAAATTAGGTTCTTAACAACCACTAATTCAGAGGTGCAAGTCATGACCTGTGGGGTACATGCAGAACTCCTTAATGCTCTGTAACCAGATTAAAATGTAATTGGGAAATGTTTAGCAAAATAAATTAAGATACAGTACAACATAGATAATGTGAATTTGTGGTTTTCTCAGTCATTATGTAACCAACAGAGATACAGTTTTATTCTTTATTTGACACGACTAAGACTATCACCTTCTTCTAATCAAGGGCAAGAGAAGAAGGTGGAGATAATTCATAAACTCCACAGTCAAAGGTAACACCTCAAAAGTGCAAAGTCCCTTTTTTACTTTATTGACACGACTGCCTCTGTAATGTTAGACCAGACAGCTAGATGGTACAGTGGATAGAGTGTTGGATCTGGAATCAAGCCGACCTGAGTTCAAATATGACCTCAGACACTTAATAACAGTGTAACCCTGGGCAAATCGCATAACCTTTGTTTGCCTCAGCTTCCTCATCTGTAAAATGGGGATAATAAAAGCACCTACCTCCTACGGTTGTTGTGAAGATCAAATTAGATAATAATTTTTAAGTGCTTAGCACAGGGTCTGGCACATATTATATAAACACTCGCTATCATCATCATCATTTATTATTTAGACTTAGCAAACAGGTTTGGATTATGTACAGCATCAGATCTTGGTGTTCTTCATCTTAACTGTTAGAGAATCAATAACATTCTTCATTGTTTCTTTGAATCTCTTTTTGATAGTGGACTAAATAGATGGAACACCATTCTTTGGTTACTTGGGACAAGTTAGGATGAGTGAGATCATGCTTAATTTGTCTTAGTAACCTTTTTATCTATGAGATTTGAGAAGCACCTTGGTTTTCTCAGCAATATACTTTTGTTTTTGCATTGTTCAGTTTGTTCACTGTTTTGTACAAGGCACTATGTTTACATTTTCAGATTCTGTAGTTTTATATTGTTTAGGGTTTGCATGTCCCCAACACTGATTTTGAGGCAGCTATGTGTTGAAGTGAATAGAGCGCTGGCCCTAGAGTCAGGAAAACCTGAGTTCAAATCTAGCCTCAGACAGTTACCGTATGACTCTGGGCAAGTCAGTTAATCCTGTTGGCCTCAGTTCTTCATCTGTAAAATGAATTAGAGAAGGAAATGGGAAACTACTCCAGTATCTTTGCCAAGAAAACCCCAAATGGGGTCACAGAGAGTTGAACACAATTGAAATGACTCAACAATACTGATTATAATGGGTTAAAACTCTTTTGGACTAGCTTACAAACCTAAATTGCTTCTATTGGGAGGAAAACGGTTTTTAGGTTCTAAATATCTTGTAAGCTAACTTAGGGAACATAGACCATTTCTTTGCAAGTATAGGACTATATCTCCCCATTTCAGAGTTATAAGAGACCTCAGAGATCACCTGGCCAAACTCATAGTTGAATGAGAATTCCCTCTTCTAGGTTAGAAATAAACAGCCATCAAGAGTTTACTTAAAGACCACATCTGTAGGGGAGCAGGAATATTACTATTTTCCAAAGCCTATAACATTTTTGATAGTTCTAATTTTTATAAAGTTCTTTATTACCTGAAACTTAAATTTACTTTTTTGTAATCTCTATCCATTTTTCCCAATTCTGCCCTTTGGAGTTCAGCAGATCTAACCTCATCCCACTTCTGCACAGATAGATAAGAACCCAGGGAATTTAAGCACAGATGTGACAGTCTCCTCCTTCTAAAGTCTTATGTTCTAATGGAGAAAGACTACTGTATATAAAGTGCAACTGGAAAGGGATGGAGGAGATGATTTTCTCATAGGACATGGTGTGAAAATGATTATGAAGTAGAATGGATACCTGGTTTCCAAGCATGATAAGCCAGTTGAATACTTGAAAAAAATTATGATATCCCAACTTCCCACCCCATATCCCTTATCTTTTTCTGGATCAACATCTTGAGTTTTTTCATCTAATCTTAATGTGGCATGAATTTGAAGCCTTTTAATAATTTTTGCTTGCTTGTCTCTTATTAATTATAATTATATTAATTTACATAATATATAATTATATTTTTGCAATTATATAAAATATGTTATATTAATTATAATTATGATAAATTAATTTCCTTCTTCAAATGTGATGCTAGGACCAGGAAACAGTACTCTAGAGGTGGTCTAATCTGAGCAGGGTAGAGTATAGTGGGGTTATCCACTTCCTAGCCTAAGAGCATTTTAAATTTCTTGGCTACCATGTTGCACTGTTGATTCACATTGATCTTGTGGTCCACTAAAATCCCCAGCTCCTTTTCTGACAAACTGCACTTAGCCTCTCCAACTTGTACTTGTGAAGTTGCTGTCTTTTAAACCAAGTATAAAACTTGACATTTATCCTTATTAAATTTCATCTTACTGGATTTAGTCCAATGCTGTAATCTGTCAACATTGTTTTTTGGATCCTGAGACTATTACCCAGTGTGCTACTCACTCTTCCCAGCTTTCTATTATCTGTAGACTTGATAAACATGTTGGTCATCTCTTCTGAAGCAGCTAGAGGGCGGGGCCTGAAGTCAGGAAAACCCGAGTTCAAATTTAGGCTCAGACACTTACTAGCTGTGTGAGCCTGGGCAAGTAATATGTATCTTCTGGCTGTCTCTTCAGCAGTAAAATGGGGATAATAACAGTGCCTTCCTCACAAAGTTATTGTGATGAAATAATATTTATAAAAAGATCTTGTGCCTGGCACATACATCGTAGGTGGTACCACTGTCTGTGCCTTAAAAGTGTGAAATGACCAAGGTCCCTGAGGAATTCCACTCAAAGTTGAACCATTAATGACTAGTCTTTGGTTCTACTCGTTTATTCAGTTTTAAATCCATCTAATTATACTTGCCCCCTTGTCTTGCCCACTCTCACCATCTTTTCCACAAGGATAGCATTAGCCAGTTTCAGATGTTTGCTAAAATACAGATGCTAATTATGTCAACACATTTCTTCCTCCACCAGTATAGTAACCCCATTAGAAAAGGAAAGAAGTCCACTCTGATGTGACCTATTTTGGATGAAGCCAGGATGGCTTATTGTGGTCTCATTTAATTTCTGCATATTCAATATATTCACTTTTTAATAATATACAATAAAACATCCTTAATTTGGACTAAATGGGACAAGGCTAGTCTGAAGTAGTAATAAATCTGAATTAGAAAATATTCTTAGAGAAACGAGTTTCATCATTTTCAAGTATATGCCGTAATTTAAACTGTTATATTAAAGTATTACTTATATTCTTATAACAAACCTGCTTTAATGCACAGAGAGGAATGATTGATAATGAAAAGATCAGTTTCTTACACACAAATTGATATTCCTCTGTTTGGCAGAGTCTTTCACAGTCTAGCTGGCACTTATCTTTCCAGTTTGATTACTCTTTACTCTCTCTCCCATGTTCCAGCCATGCCAACCTGTTTGCTGATCCCCATGACCAACATGCCATTTCTTGTCTCTTGTCCTCTGCACAGTTTCTTCTGCTACTTGAAACACCCTTAGATCTCCTAGCTTCTTTAGAGGGTAACCTCTCCACTCCCCTTTGTTAGTGGCCCCTTATCTAGCCCCAGAAATTACTTTTTATTTATTTATTCATCTTCCATCTACTTGGCTGTGGATATCTTGTATTCCTCAGTAGAGTATAAAACCCTCTAGGTCAGGGGTTGTCTTATTTTGTCTGAGTATTCCTCATATCTAGCACATTTCTTGGCACACTCAGTACTTAGTATGTGATGAACAAATGAAATGCTCGAAAGTTCCTGAAGCATGTTTGTTCTAAGTATACAAAGTCATGTACACTATTAATTCACATTATTTTGGGGAAAAAAAGATACAGCTGGGTGAAAAAGGAAATGCCATTATAAGCTCTGACTCAGTTGTTATTAATAGAAAAATAATGGGTTTCACATTTAGGTTCATGTGAAAAAGACTTGGGTTTCTGTGGAATGCGAGCACAGTATGAGCCAATGTTGTGACAACCGTCAAAAATGGTGCTATCTTATCCAGACCTGTATTTTCATTGGAGGGAGCTCCCCACTGAGGGAATTCCTTCCATCAGTGCACATTGGTCCTTATTCTTCTTGAGAGTTGCCTAAGACATTAAAAGGTTAAATGATTTGCTGAAGGTTATATAGACAGTATATATCAGAGGTAAGACCTAAGCTCATATCAGCCCTGTCTCCAGCACAAATTCTAGCAACTGTGTTTGTCACATTGCCTCTTAGGTTGTATTGATAGAAGGGTAGGCATCTAGATGGGTCATTGGGTAGAGTGTTGAGATGTCAGGATGAGCTGAGTTCACATCTGACCCTCAGACATTTGCTAGCTGTGTGACTGTGGGCAAGTCACTTAACATTGTCTCAGTTTCCTCATCTGTAAAATGAGCTGAAGAAGGAAATGTAAAACCACTCCAGTATTTTTGCCAAGAAAATCCCATGCACAGTATGGTCCATGGGGACACAACTGAATGACTGAACAACAAGTTTACAGAATAGGATAGATGATAGTGCCATTCTGCTTTGCTTAGTAGAGCTTTCTTTTAAGTTCTGGATATTATATTTTAAGAGGTAAATGGACATCCTTCAACCAATGGAGGAAGGGTAATCAGTATGGGAGGAGGGGGAAGAACAGAAATGATCATGTGAAGAGTGGTTGAACGATCTGTGGATGTTTAGTCTGGAGAAGAGAAACCTTGTGGGCTGGCAGATTTGATCATTATCTCCAAATATGTGAAGGGCTGTCATTGTGGAAGAGGGATTAAACTTAATCTACATAAAATGGCAGCTTCAGGGCCAAAGGATAGAAAAGATGGGGATGAAGATTTTGGCTGAGTTTAGGGAATAACTTCCTGACAATTAGAACTGTCAGAAAATTTAATGGGCTAGTATTTAATTAGTGGAATTGCTCTGTGTGTGCGTGTGCTTGTGTGTGTTGGAAGAGGATGTTATTGTTGTTTATCCTTCCTTTTCAAAGAGGACCATGACATCAGGGAGGTGATGCCATGAAATGCAAGTGAATTGAATTTAAGTGAGGGAGGCCTGTGCCAAGTCACCAGCCTCACTTTCTCCCCCAGAGACATCTTGCTTTGGGAATAGTGGAGAAGGAATTCAAGCTTTTTGGTAAGAGTTGACCAATACAAAGTAGGTGGTCCCTTCCATTTCGCAGATTCTGTGACTCTAGCATATTTTTATTATGAACTGAATAACTTTTTACTAGGATATTTCCCATGATAGTATATTGGTAGTAAAGTGAAGGAAATGACAATTTATTCTGGGTAGGAGGTCCAGTGTCAATTTCTAAGGATATTTCAAACAGATTAGAGATATTCTACAACAGGTATGAGTTCATAAGAGAATCATTTCACAGGCAGTCTCCTTACTCCTTAGAGTTAATAAAATTATACTCCCTATGGGACATGAAATCATCGGAGAGAAGTCTTCTAGATAATATCTGCAGCTTCAAGGTAAGGATTTAGAATAACTGAAGGTCACTCTTAACTGTTGATGTCTTAGCTGATGCAACCAAAACTAATGTAGCTAGGTGGCTCACTGGAGAGAATTCTGGGCCCAGAGTAAAGAAGACCTGAGTTCAAATTCAGCCTCAGTTTTTTGAACTGTAAAATGGGCATTAATGATAGCACCTACTTCACATGTTTGTTGTGAGGATCAGATAAGATAATATTTGTAAAATACTTAGCATAATTCCTGGCACATAATAGGTGTTATATAAATGCTTATTCCCACTCCATCCCAGGGCAAAATGTATTTGTTCATTTTGAGAGAGACATATGATTGCATAAATTGGAATTTTTATGATTTCATATACAAAACAAATGTAGGATCACTTTCACATTTAGAATTTTGTATGTCTCTTTTCAGTCTGATTTAACATAAGTAATAAAATTCACCAAAAAGTGACTATCAGTTGGAAGATGAGACCACATTGAAAAGATGGGAAGGAAAATCTAGATGAGGATTTAACTACATGCTCCAATCCTAAGTGCGTGGAGCAAGGCAACAACCTAGAACCAAGGTCTAACACAGTGGGAAAAGGAAAGGAAGATTGTTAAAGTCAGTTCTGGGAGGATTCCTACTAAACCTGAGAGACAGATGATTGGGATAACAATTTCAACCCAAGGACCAGTGTGGTTCAATAGAAAAGATGCTGGATGAGGAGTCACAGGATCTGCGTTTAATTCCTCTCTATTCTGCTTACTACCTGTATTTCCTACAAGTCTCCCCCAATAGAACATAAATTCCTCCAGGATGCTAACTTTTGTTTTTGTCTTTGTATCTCAGAACAGTCCTGTTCCTACTACAATGTTTGGCATCTAGTAGGCACCTGATAAAAAAATGCTTCTTGGTTGGTTGATTTTTGTGTCTGAAGGTACATCTCTTGTCTGGGCTCAGTTTCCTCATCCATAAATGAAGGGAGTGAATGGACTCCTCTCTCTTAAGATTCCTTCATTCATTCAACCAACACTTATTAAGGACTTTCTGTGTTCCAGGCACTGAGGATTTAAAGACAAAAATTGAAAAGCCCCTGCCCACAGAACAACACATACAAAGGAAAAATGCATAGAAAAAGTATGCAAAGTAATTTCTGTGGTGAAGACATTAGTAACAGAGGAGACCAAGACAGACTTCCTTTGGGAGGTATCCCTTGAACTGAGCTTTGAAGAAATCAAGGATTTTACAAGGTGGAGGTGAGAGGAGGGAACAAGAGCCAGTGAAAACTGTCACAGGATTCTGAGGGAGAGGGAGCCTCATTGTCTTTCCTGAAAATAACTCTTTCCATTTCATCCTTGAATGTGATGGTGAAGACCTTTCAATGAAGGTGCAAGGATATGGTACTCTGTTTCACCACCTTGTAATCTAATTTAATTGAAAGCAGATCAGGTGAGGGATTTCTCATCCTCTAGTACCTAGGATCTTCATGGAGAAATGTTTCAAGTCAAAATAGAGCATCTGAAAGAGTAATGAATGGAACAGATGAAAAAGGAAAGAAACTTTGGTATGTGATCCCTCTCAAGAATGGATCTGAAGTTTTGTTGGGAATAGAAGGCAATTGGAGAAGGCTTGTTTCTAGAGCTGAGCTCTTGAGGTGGTGGGGGACCTCACAACAACCAAAGGCTTCTGGCGTCTCTTGTTTTAGACCTCCTTTGGCCCTGGTGCACTAAAGAAGCCACATCAGGACTAGGGTTTGGGGAACTCTTAGTAAGGAGAGTTTTCTGCTATTGTCTTTTCCTTGCTCTTCACTCTCATTCCCCAAGGGAATCAGTTCAGTAAGCGCTTACTAGGGGCGTATGTGCAAGATCACGTGAAGGAGCTGAGGTTACAAAATGGAAAAAGAGCACAAGTCTCTCCCTTCTCTTACAGGAGTTAAAAATTTGTTAGCATCAATTTCATAAACATTTATCGAATGCCTCCTGTGTCTGTAGAGAACTGGAATACTGGGCTAGGTTGTGGGGGAAGTACAAAGTGTAGAATCACACAGGTCCCTTCCCTCATGGAGTTCACATTTAGTGAGATGATACGACACAGTTATAGAACCTGCTGGTATTGCATGGGAGAGATGGGAATAAAGTTCTGTGTTCCTTAGGTTATAGTTGTTGTTCAGTTGTTTCCGTTGTGTCTGATTCTTCATGACCCCACTTGGGGATTTGTTAACAAAGATAACTGGAGTGATTTGTCATTTCCTTCTCCAGCTCGTTTTACAAATGAGGAAACTGAAGAAAACGGGATTAAATGACTTGCTGAGGGTCACACAGCATTTAAGTCTCTGAGACTAGATTTGAATTCAGGTCTTCCTGACTCTGGGTGCACCACTAGCTTCCCCGTGTGCCTCAGATATGTCCTTTTTGTTTGCTTTATTTAGTTTTGTAGATGGCACAGAGCACTGGACCTGACTATTAGAGTCAGGAAGAGCCTCCTCCTCCTCCTCTCCCTCCCTCTCTCCACCCCTCCCCTCCCCCTCCTCCCTCCTCTCCCTCCCCCTCCAAGATGATTGTACAGATAAAATGAAATATTTGGCAAGTGTTTTGCAAACCTGTAAGTGCTTAGTGCTATATAAGTGCTTACTGCTGTTATTACTGTTGTTGTTTTAATTATTGTTATTATATAAATGTACAAATCATTATATAACTTATTTATTGCATACATATACATTATTATATAAACATTATTATGTAATATATAAAATACATTATGCATAAATATATAAATAATATCATTGTCATTATATAAAATATATTGTTATATAATGATATATTATTATATGTCTTTCAAAAGATAGCTATACAAAGATTTCTGGATATAGTAAGACATTTACATCAAGATTAGGGTGGGACTTCATTTCACATGTGCTCCAGATGTCCCATTGAAGGAGATGTGCTAGTGATGGCCCAGCTAGTGTGTCCTGACATCAGTAAAGGCCACATCCTTCCTCTCTGGCTGCTCTTAAGTTTTCTCTTCTACTTTTTCTCTCTCATTCTTACCTCCTGAAGTAATTTAACGTCTTTGGCTCAATTCCTGTCTATAAATCTGTATAACAATATTTGCTGCATACCTCACAGGGGTGCTGTGAGGATTAATGAGAGAGAGTTGATGAAAAGTTCTGTGGAAGCATGTTGTATTATTAATGCTTTGAATCCTTTGACAGCTCTCTCACATCTGTTCTTCCTTTTCCTTTCCCATTGCCATCATTCTGGGTCAAGCCCCTAAAATTTTGCACCTGGACTATTTGGCCTCCTTGCTTGGTCTGTTCTGTCAAGCATTGCCAGATTGTCTTCTGAAAATAATACTTTCCAGCTTAAAAATATTTGGTATTTGTATGTCACTTAAAGGATAAAAATTCAAATTTTATTAGCCTGGTGTTCAAGGCCTTCCACAATGAGGCTTCCACCTATCTTTCCAAACTTGTGTCTTGCTGCTCTCCAGTTGAGTCTTCATTTCAACCAAAGTGCTCTAATTCATTCCAACTCTCCGCCAGGCTGTTTTGTGCATCCTTGTTCCAAACTTTGCACATCCTTTTTTTTAAAAAAAAAATCTGAAATTCCCTTCCCTTTATTCTCACTTGTTTGAACCCTGCTCCATCTTCCAAGGCTCAACTCACATACCATCTTCTCTTGGAAGCCTTTCTACATCATCCCAGCCAGTATCAATCTTTTGCTTCCAAAATCCTGTGACATTCATCTGTCATTAGATACTTATTTTGGTGACTAATTTTGCTTATTCTCAAACCTACATATACTTATAATTTTCTAGTAGAATGTAATTCCTTGAGGACAGGGACCAGACTTTCTGTCATGTTTATTTGTACTCCTCATAACATCGAGCACAGTGCCTAGCATACATGGTAGGCAAGTTAACTTCTGGATGCCTAACTTCTTGTCATCCTTATCATCTTCTAAACTCTTTGAGGGCAGGGACTATTTTTTGTGCCTTTTTATTGGCCCCAGGACAGTATGGGTACTGTGTACTATGGTACATAGTAGGTCCCATCAGTGCTTGTTGAATTTCATTGATTGAAATTGAACAGAATAGTAATGGCTTTCTACTGCATTAGTGGGGAAAAAGAGATACAAAGACTTTTGACTTGTATCCTGATTGAAAATTATGTCAAATACTAAAGAAAATTACACTTGGATATTTCAATTGATGCATTTAACATTTTAATAAACATTTTATAAATAATAAAATACTATAAGCCCCAAATGTATAGGTTGTGATATTTTTCCCTGGGGGCACAGGGTGAGAAATTAGTATTTCTTGTAAGAGAACATAATTTTTACAGAATTGGCTCTTTTAAGCATATTTCCCAGTTGTCATTAATTGGTTTTATGAAAATAAGATATTAGACAAATATATACATATATACATATGCATATATATACACACATATATAGTATTCCATAGGAACTGTCTTACAAATCAGATAGTCATCAGGCTAATACTGTGGAGTTAATAATGCCTTTTGCTAGCTTGCATTGCCTCTGATTAACTGGTTGATGTTGCTAGTGATTGACCTAATCAAATTATATTTGGATTTTGTGATACTATGGGGTTTAGTTATAGTGAGAATTTCATTCCTAAAAACATTTGTTTTCTAGTGCTCACTTCTTCACATGGCACCAGCAGTTTAACACTCCCACCCTTGGCCCCAGGCAGGGCTGGGGTTCTGGTGCTTTCTCTAATCTTCTTTTCCCCTTTTCATTCTCATGTTTTACACCTCCTGGTGCTTCCCTACCGCTCTGCCTTACTCAAATGTCTGTCTTAGAGCAAAGTAAATGGCAGATGAAAGATTTGGGGTGTGAGAGAGAGTGTGTGTGTGTGTGTGTGTTTTAAAGCAATCCATTACTGATATGCATATCAATGCTGTTCACTAGCTGGGGGGAAAGCCCTAGATATAATGTATTAATGATGCTACTGTGAAATGCCGTTAGTATCGGGATGAGAGTACATGGGGGTGTTGCCTGTACTGAAATTTTGTGCATTTCCTTAACACCTTTCACTCTCTGGTTTTTTAATTCTATTTGACTGCGCTTCAAAAAGGAACACCTGCTCTCTGTGACACACATTGAAAAAGCATACTATAACCTTACACCCCACCGGGCTGGTCGCAGTCTCTATTGGGGAATGCTGATTTTCATTTGCCTATGTTAGGACTTTGTGACTATAGTCTGTAATTGGCAAATATACTCCCTCTGCAATTAGCCCTGCCGCTGAAATTCTCTTTGTGGCAGACATCTGCTTTACCTTACTTCCCTTGATTTGAGTATCCTCATTCACATTATAACAACCCTCTTTGTGACTCTCAGAACTCCTGATCATTATGGATACTGTTATTATGAAAGAGCGAAATGTGCTCAGCTGCTGGGAGAAAATGGCCAGGAATACATTAACATTAAAATAACATTCTCATTTTGACTGATAGTGAATGAAGCTGAGATAATAGTTTCAACAACAATAACATATTTGGTGTGATATTCTTTTGCAGTTGTATGCTTTGGGGTAGGTTTGAAAATTGCTACTTTGAAGGTTAATATTACATTAAATGTGCTTGGGAAGCACACAGATAACTCTACTCTCTTTGGAGAATTTACCCCTTTGTTGCATGTAACTTATGGGCTCCTCTCATAATTGTATGTGAAAAATAACCAAACCAGCCATGAAGATAGAGACACCTCATTAATTTATACTGAGTGTCATGTCAGATGTCCCTGCCCCATGTCACTGACACTTGAGAACTGGGGTTGGTGCTAATCACAATATGGCATTGTTTTCACCTGCTGCATTCCTGTCCAGCTATGTTATTAAAGGGATTATTTTCAGATGCCTCATCACTGATTTAAGTCACCTTTGGGGTAAAAATAGTACTGGGCTCATCTATGGGCTTTGCATTCTGGTATCTTGTGCTCTAATGTAGGAAGGAGTGGGGAGGAGGGGATAAAGTATGACCCTTATCTCTGGGTTCATGGTGTCCCATGTGCCTATCTCATTTGGTCCTAGTTAATTGGCAAGTATTAATGAAGGCTAAGCTGAAGTACCATTTACAAAGGAGGGGAGGAGATACCTTCCATGGTCACCCCAGTCATTAGTGTAGGAACGTAGATTGAGACCTGGAAGACATATTAGAATGCTATCTAGTACAACTCCTTTGTTTTGTGTTAAGGCAGCCGTTCTCAACCTGTGGGTCGCGACCCCTTTGGGGATTGAACAACCCTTTCACAGGGGTCGCCTAAGACCATCAGAAAACACATATTTCCAATGGTCTTAGGAACAGAGATACGGCTCCTCTACCCATCTCCAGGCGGGTCCACCCACATGCAGATATGCCCAGATACACCCACACAAGTATTAAAGGGTTGCAGCATTAGGAAGATTGAGAACCAGTGTGTTAAGGGAACACTGTGTTAAAGGAAATCTTTCATCTGATCCAAGAGGTTTAATTAAGTACCTAAGGTCACCCAGGTCAAAACTCTTTATCCTCCCTCAGGTTACTGCATTTACGAGTTGTATCCCTTAGTGGAAGGAATATATAGGTTCTTTTAAGGCTTGTCCTTGATATTTGTTACTCTCTCTATCCCAAATACCTACGTTGGTGGTAGTAAGGTCTTAGTAAATGCATATTTAATTGATGTCACTATGGAAGCCTAGTTCTTTCTCTTCTCTCCTTTTCTCAGTGACACAAAAGCTCTTTAATATGAACTAACTACAGGGTGTGGTAGGGATAGGTGGATTGGATTGAAGCTAGGCCAGTCTGAATTGGCATCTAATAACTATCAAAATTTTGAACAATGCAATGTAGCACATAACTAAGGGCTAAAAATGTATGGTGAAGACTATTAGAGTTAGCGGCAGATACCAGTAGCGAGCCCACCTAAGGGCTAAGGCTGTGCGGAGGACGATAGAGCCACAGAATTTAGAGCCGGAAGGACCCTTCAAGCTCATGGAATGGGGATGGCCACGTGTGGCCCTCAGGCTGCAGGTTCCTCACCCCTGATCTAATCCAACCCTCTCTCCTTAACTTTCCTAAAGAAATGAAGTAACTTCCCCAATGCCACACAGAAGTAGTCCATAGGAAAGCAAGAAATAAAACCTAACTTTACTCACATTACTGGTTGGGATAGGGGGAAGAAAGGGTGGGGATGGAAGGTAGGCCTTAGTCAGTTGGTCTTTACATATTGCAGGGAACCCAATAATAGCTGTTGCTTGTGAAAATTCCCATTGGGCAAAGGAATGTGACTGGTAGTGGTAGCCATATGTGGTCTCCTTTCTCTTCCCATCCGTCACACCTTAACAAGCACTGTACCAAGTCCGGTGACTACAGAACACTTCAAGGAAATCAAAAGCAACAACTTGTTGGGAGAAAATAGCCAGTGTTATCTGGAATTTGCACACTTTCTGTGTGTTATCTCATTCAGTACTGGAGATGGCAGAGAAGATCTTATGTCTAAAAAGTCTAAAGGACTTTTAGAAGATGATTCACTTTTTTTCCCCTCTTTTATCCATGTTACTCCAGGAAAATCTCCCTTCACCCCTAGTTACATCAAAGTTCTATAGTTTAAACTGGTATAGTGTTGGGAAGGCCAGTCTCAATTAGGAAAAAAACTTGAATTATAGAATTTTTAGACTAACAAAGTATTGTGTCATAGGAAACTCAACTGGCCTATATTCATGAATGAATCAGAAATATTAACAAATAATATTAATCTGGTATAAATGGGTATTTCTGTGTTATCTAAAGTATTTTAAGTTTGTTCTCTTAACTAGTTTAAATATGTTTTCCTGTGATCTTGTTTACATTAATAACTTACTTAGGAACCAGTTTCGTCATGGATAGGACAAAGATAAACTTTACCTTATTTCCCTTAAAATAAGCAAAAATTCTGAAATGGAAGAACCCACATTAGTAAAATGTTGCTGCCACATCATGTACTCTTTTAAAATATTAAGTAACTTTTAAAGATGTCATATTTGGAAAGATGTCAGTATAACTACACTCACATAAAAGTTGAGATTATAATCAGATCCTTCTGCAAACCAGTTATAGTTCCCAAACAACTACTATAGATTTAGAGCTAGGAGGGACCTTCCTTACATCATCTGGTTAAATCTCCTCATTTTATAAACAAGACTTAGAGAGGTTTAGTTACTTGTTCAAGATCCCACAGAGAGTAAATGGCAGAGCTGAGTTTTGAACCTAGGGTTAATGACTCAGTACAATGTTCTTTCCATTCCAAGTGCTGCTTCTAAGGCACATGACCAAAGAAAGATCACAAAGCTTATGTCGAAATAAAGTTAGCTGGGTGGTACCATTTCTAGTTCTTGGTGGTTATGGAATGACTGCACCTCTGGCAGATGATTGAACTGCATCAAAAGAAGGAGGCTTCTGAGTGTTCGTCAGAGGTAACTTTGTGACTGTAAAGGTAGCCTCAGACTTAGACTGGTGTCAGTGCTTAAAGGTCTTGGGTGTACGTTTGGTACAGTGCCATAGGGGCCAAGGGTGGGAGAGGGTAATCTTTCTAGCCCAGGGGCATCTGGTTCAACTTTGCCCAAATGAAGTTAGGCCCCTCAGACTAGACCCCCTTGGTGTGGTGGAAGAGCACACACCTGTTATTTCTATGACACAGGGCAATGACCTTTCTTGGCCTCAAGTCTTTTTATCTATAAAAAGACAAATTTGGATTAGATGATTTCAGAGATCTTTTCTAGCTCTAAGTATCTGTGATTTTAGATCTCCTTGCCTCTCCTCAGGCTTGTCCTGGAGCAAATGGAAATCCACAGTGTAGACTTAAATTGGGCTTGATTTCAAAAGGGATCTGTTTTACTATGGAAGCAAATTATACACTGATCTCTTTTGGGCATTCTGAAGAAGAGACTTTGACATTTTATGTTGCTAGAGATGCCATGATGTCAGCCATTGACATGAGTAAGCTCTGCTATTCTGAAGAAAATGCAGCCAGTCATTTACCTTTATGACGGAACTGAGTTCAAGTATGTACTACTTTTCATCAAAGAACTATCACAATTGAGACATATGTTGCTGTCTGCGATGGTTTCATCATTTCTTTCTCAAAAGACATCTGTGCAGACTTACAGGCGAGTGACCTTCACTGGGTCCTTTTTTTTTTGGGTGGAGTAGCACGTGATGTTTGCAGAATGGTTATCCTTGTCTTTTTAAAATGACCTTCTCTTACCTTTTGTTTGCAGCAGTGAGGCCCCTGGAAAATGTCCCTATAGTAAAGGGTGGGAGGGAGGAAATGTGGGATTGAAACATGACTCTAGTGTATATTGTGATGAGGTTTATGTACCTGCTGCACATAATCCTGCACTGAAGGACACCAAAAGGATTTATGGGATAGTCCGTTATATAAACTGGAGCTGGAGAAGGGAGGGGAATACTGGGAATATATCTATATCTGTACATGCACATATATGCACATATACACATATATGTACATACACATACATAAAATATTGGAGGAGTGAGAGAGACAGATTTACAGACACTTCAGTCTCAGGGAACTGGGGGGGAGGCATGGAAGGAAATTCCCAATCCTGAGTTCTAATTGGCTCTGCACCTTTGAATCCAAATGTTGAAGCTGGCAGGTTGATTGGAATAATAGAGAGCCACTGATAAATGGAAGTACCTTATTGTCTTTGGAAAGTGCCACAAATGACAAAGCTTTTTGTTCTCCTCTTTTCAAAGTATTCTCGGTCTCTCCCCCTGGAATGCCTTTTACAATCTAGTGACATTAAGTTGGTTCTTGCAGTGTGTACAGCTAATCACCCTGTATTTATATGGCTAATTGTATCAGTTCTAGAAATCCCGTGCAAATGGTATGGGGGAGTGGAGGGTAGGGGAGGGAGGCAGCAAGCAGGGAGGAATGTCCCCATATCCGGTATCTCCACATGCCAGGGTTTTATCTGTTGTAATCCCTAATGGAAGCAGAGTTTACTTTTAAAACAGTTATCATTCATCAGATACTCTAATATCTCATACTTGTGTTTACTTTAGTGTTCCTGATCAGACCAGCTGTTTTATGTGTTTAATAGTTCCCCCAAGAAAAGAAGGTCAATGGCTTACTTTCTTGTAAGCTTTTAGGCCAGTAGGATCCACTTAATTGAGTGCCTTTTTTCAGCCCACAGAAGGGACACAGAATCAGCACATCTCAACCAAGCGGAGTGCTGCTTTTCCTTTTGTCTTTGCATCTGCATTATCCAGACTAATGCCTTTACATTGCAGGCCCATGATATTTGATTACTGAATTGAAGTGATTTATTCTTTTCTCCTCAGTAATATTGGAGCTCATGAGAAAAGTTCATACCTTTTAACAGAATGGTAAAGAAAAAAAAAGATCTTGGAAAATGTGCTTCCTTGACTAAATAACGTATCTCTAATGGGAAGATTTTTATCTTAACAAAATTGGTTTACAGAGAAAATAGGTTTGCCGTAGTTTTACAAATCTGTAGTAAGAGAGACTGAAATAAATAGTAACTTTGGAAACAAAACAGATAGCAACTCTATAACCTTGTTACTAGGGATTTTACTGTGTTCAGAAGAAAAGATAATACATGTAGCATTTCTCCTCAGCGTGGAACCTTATACAAACTCTTCTGGTTTTATATAGTGACCATAAAATCTGCCCTGGAGAGGTACAAACTAGCCTGAATTTGTCAGCAGGTTACCTGAAGTTTCCTGGGTTTGATACTTTAGGTAAATGACCTTGGGCAAGTCACTTCTCTAAATCCTCCATTTCCTTACCTGGAGAGGTAGTACTCAGGGCTCATTCCCACATGTGGGCATGTTCCTCCAGAAAACTACCTAAGATTAAAGGCATTTTATCACTATGTATATAGTGCCAATGTAATATTTACAGCACTGCCAATCACAATAAAGACCGTGACTTAAAATATCCCTGCATTGCGCTCAGTTGCAAAATATACCAAACTTCATATAGAGGACAGATGCGAGGCTTTTATTTAGACACCAAAAAACCAAATCCCCAAACCAGTAAGCCAATTCCATCATAGTAGTAAAGTAGTGAATAAACCATAGCAATACAGAGAGCCACAGCATCCTTTAGCCTTCCCACAAACCATTGTTAGATCAATATTTACTCATGAGCCTGTCTGACTCCTTGCCTGAGCATCCTCTCCCTCAGCAGTCTAACTAGTTCTGATTCCCAGCTTCCTGTGCCTCTGCTCTAGCCTTCAGCAAACTCCTCCCACCACAGGCTCCATGTGACTACATTCAGCCTATTAGAGGGCAGAGTTTATCTTCAAAGCAGGAAAGCTTCTTGTGGGCTCTCTTCCACCCTTCAGCAAACTCTTCCCATCACAGGCTCCATGTGATTACATTCAGCCTATTAGGGGGCAGAGTTTACTTTCAAAGCAGGGAAGGTCTTCAATTCCCCTAGCCCTATTAAGGGGCAGAAAAGATCTTCAAATTCCTATTCCCATTACAATATACTGAAAACCATAGGTTGATCACAAATCTTCCCTTAAGTCTTTATTTTTGCTGGACCAACCTGAGGATGCTAATGTATAACCAATTGTAGAAAAATAGATGACTAAAATTTTTTATGCCTAGAGGTACACTCACCTACATGTACCAAGGTGTGGGGGGAGGAGGAAGATAGGAATACCTACAGGGAACATGGTGATCAGAGAACATGCATGGAGTGGAACACATGTAGGGAACAAACACGTGACTAGGGAGCAACTCTTGTCACACATGCACTATGTGTAGTGAGTGCCTGGCATGTAATAAGTCCTAAATAAATGTCTATTGCTTTCCTACTTGACTTTGGCAGATTACTTAACCTGCAGGGATCTCAGTATCCTTCTTAGTAAAATGGGAGAAGTGGATTTGACCTAAATTGTAGGTTTTCTGATGTTCCTTCTCCAGGTCTCCTCTGAGCTTCTCTCTCCCGCCATCTGCAGGTATAGGGTGATGCGACTTCTTCCCTGCTTGGGCTAGCAAGTCTTCAGAGGGAGAAGTCTATTGCTAGCTCTTAAAAATTAAAAAAAAAAACAACCAAAACACATGTATGCATGCATGAATGCATGTATATACATTTATAAATACATACATATGTAAATTTTCCCCCAGTTACATGTAAAGACAATTTTTAACATTGATCTTTAAAAAATTTTTGAGTTCCAAATTTTCTCTCTCCCTCCCTCATATTCATTCCTCTTCCCTGAGATGGTAAGCATAGTACTACCTCTTAAAAGCCCCATTTGTATTGTGGTTAAAATTAACCACAAGCCAACCACAAGCAAGAGAAGTCTTTGAGAATTTTTAAGCCATTGCTTTGAGCTCCTTTTCTTCTGCTGTATCTTGGAATCTTATTGGAATCTGATCAGAGTTTAGGTCTTAATTTTATCTAAAATCTCATCATTTGTGGACTACTATTAGCAAAATGGCAAAGGAGCTGGGGTAAGGATTTCTTCATGAATCCTCTAATGTCCTTGGTTTCCACTGGAAGAGAAGCCAAGCCTTTTATTAAGTTCTTACTGGGTCCTGGTCCCTGCCCTCAAGGAGCTTATATTTTAATGTGAGAAGACAACAAAAAAATGGACTTGAAGAAGGGTGTGTGTGTGTGTGTGTGTGTGTGTGTGTGTGTGTGTGAGAGAGAGAGAGAGAGAGAGAGAGAGAGAGTAGGTAAGACTGAAAAGGAATTCTTAAAGTTAGTGAAACTGAGCCCTTTGTCCTTCCTTCCCTTAGCAAGAACAATACTGTTATGTATAAACTGAGAATAATGCTAATCATGTCACAGATCTCTTAGGGTTGTTGTGAGGACAGTACTTTACACCATATAAATAGTATATATCTGGTAAATGTGCAGTCATCTAATGTGTAGTAAGTTGTCCAGTCTGAAATGGAAAAGGAAAGAGGAAACTTAAGAAAATTTATGTACAATAGTCAATATAAAGTTTACTCTATGTTATCTAAGCCAGATTCATCATAACTTTTAAATTCTAGTATCTATTTTACTAAAACTGAGGATAATGACACTCATGTCACATGTTTCTCAAGGCTCTTGTGAGGAGAGTACTTTGGATATTATAAAGTATCATATAAAATAGGATATATCCCTAAAATAATAGTTGTCTAGTATATAGTGTATTGTCCAGTCTGAAATAGAGGAGTTAAAAAAGAGAGTTTTAAAAAAAATTATGTATAATAAAGACTCAATTCAAAGTTTATTCCATATTGCCTAAACCAGATTCATCATAACCTTTAAATTCTATGATCTGTTTAACTCCTCTGGAGAATACTATTCTTCATGTGCCTAGCTTGGCTCCAATTTTGTCTTTCTTTTCCTCAGCTCAGCTGCTTGGTTTAGAAAAGGGGCTAAAAGCATAACAGGACTCTGAATGAATGAGTAGAAAAATGGTGTCCCAATGATGAATCCTTCATTTGGACAATTGATTACGTGACCTTGTAGGCCACTAGCAGATGATAATGCTGCCCACCCAAACTGCAGAACAAAATGGCCATGTTATTTTTCCAGTGCTTTCCTCAAATTTCTCTCCCTCCCTCCCTTCCTTCCCTCTTTTTTCCCCTCCCTCCTTCCTTTCTTTTTTCTTGTTTTTGCTTTTTGGAGGGGGGAAGGCAGGGCAATTTGGGTTAAATGACTTGCCCAAGGTCACACAGGTAGTAATTGTTAAGTGTCTGAGGCTAGATTTGAACTCAGGTCCTCCTACTCCAGGGCCAATGCTCTCTATTCACTGTGCCACCTAGCTGTTCCTTTCCTTTCTTTTATTAAAGGTGGGAACCTTTACCTAAAACGAAATCATTGGCATTGATGGACATTGATTATTTCTTTGCAATGCATGATTCATTTAAAGCTTCATAAAGAAGAAATATGAGAAGTTACCTTGAATACTATTATGCCTGCCCTTTGACATGACCTAGGTTCTGCTTGGAGTTTGGAATCAGATGAAGGACCGAAGTTGAGGACCTAGAAGGCCACATGTGGCCTCGAGGCAGCAGGTTCCCCATTCCTGATACCAGATCTTTTCCCCATATGATTTTTGTCTCTGTTAAATCAAGTCAGTTATAAATCTTATTTTCCAACTACTATCTGAGTGCTGGAGATAGAAAGGTAGAATACAGGTTCTGCCATCAGGGAGCTTAAACTCTAATGAAGGATGAAGTATGTAAGAGAAAAATATGCACAAATAACTGATATAAAGGAAAATTATATAAATTTTAAACAATATTTTATATTTAATTTATATTTATTTTATCAATTTATTAATTTAATAAATGTTGCCAGGGGGTAGGAGGTCAGAGAAGACTTTAGAGAGAGGAGTGACATTTAAGTTGGGTGTTGAAGGAAAGCTAGGTTTTCAAAAGGAGGTAGATGGAGTACAAAAGAAGCATTCCAGTTCTTTTTTTTTTTTCTTTTTGGTAGGGTAGGGGTACAAAGAGTGTGTGATCAAAGGCACAGAGATAGGAGAAGGCAGGATGAAGACATGGATGGAATTGCTCAGTATGTCTGGAAATGGGATAAACGAAAGGAAAAATATAGAAGCTAAGACTTGAAATGAGGGTTGGAACAGGTTATGGAAGACTTTGAATACTAGGATCTGGAGTTCAGAGTCTTAAGAAATGTATTTTTCTTCTTTGAGCAGTATATAAAGACTCAATACATTATGTTTTCCAAAACCGACCATAGTAAAAATAAAAATAAAAAAGCAGGAAAGCAAAAAATGCTTTTTGAGGGAGTGGCAATAGTAGTTCAAGGGAAATACTGGAGTGAATGATAACAAAGAGAAAGATGCACATTCTATGACAGGCAATTTCATGTCCAATTACTTATTTAAACCATGCATAATAGTTTGTATAGTGATTTAGAAGTTTCAAATAAATGACATTTTCTATTAATAATGTTAACACATGAAATAATTCATAAAAATTAGCATCATAACTTTCTTCTCCAAATATCGGCTTATGTATAAAAGTTTTTCCCCCATTTGCAGTAAAGATTTTCTTGGAAAAATTTTACTTGGAAAAACCTCCTAAACTTCACAACTTCCTCTGAGTAAAAGAAAAGAGCAAATTTACTGAAGGACAACTTAGCAAAAGGTGTTTTATCTGCAAAGTTCTTTTTTGTCATCTCAGGGTGGATAATTCTGCTGGCTATATTTACCCGAGTAGTTTTGATGTTGACTTTAAGGTAGGTATGTGGGATCTTATCTGTAGGATATTTACACTGTGATTACAGTAAAGTTACTTGAGTCAGGAATGGGAACTTTGCCATTAGCTAATGCACATTTCTGTAGTGTACTAGTCATAATTGTTTCCTAAAAGGTAACATCTGACCTGAAGGATTATATCATTAGTGGAAGCTTTTGTGTTCATAATTTTCGTAAAAAGACTATTAGAAGACTGTAATCAATCAAGGAGGCATTTTAGTTTGACTTATGAGGTCCTTAACTAGCAACCAATACTTACTGTAAAGCTTTCTTTCCATTCAGGCCACGGGAGAAAATAACAATGCTGGATAATGGTGTCTTTCACATTAAATATGAAGAAGAGAATTGTGTACAGGGGATCCAGGTCTTAGAGAAAAATAAAACAGAAAGTTTGGTGAAATCTTTGACAGGGGCCGTTAGTACTTTAGTTTGTTGGCCACGAGAATAAAGTGCAAAGGTCTCTAAATTTGGAGTCAGAATCTGAGTTTAACTTAGAGCTTTTCTGCTTCCTGCCATAGTGACCCAAGGAAAGTAATTTCTTCCTGTTGAGCCTTGGTTTCCTCATCAGTCAAATGGGCATGTTAGACTAGATGACCTCTGTTAGTTTTCCTCCCAAGCTCTAAAGCTAGAATCCTAAGGTGGAGGGCTGTGAGGCACTCACTAATCTTAAAGGAGGAACATAGTGTTCTGTTTTGTTTTTCCTCCTTGTAGCATCAAGCTTATCTCTGAAGTTCTTGGTAGTTACATACACATGTTATAGTTGGATAATGAGAAGCATTATGATAAAATTAATAAAGATCCAGCCTTGATTGGGGTTTGGAAAAATCTGGGTTCAGGTCCTGCCTTTGACACCTTGTAAAGTTGTCATGTGGCCAAAGGCAAGTTACTTAATCATTCAGTTCCCCAAGGATACTTGGACTGTAAGCTACAGAGGAGTTTCAGACCTGAATTATTGGAGCAAATATAAGGGGTATTCCCTGTGCTGATGAAATCACGGATTAGAACCAAAAAGCAACAAAAAAACAAACAAACAAATAAAAGAGGTATAATGGTCCATTTAACATTTTCCCCTCCTCTTCCAGCTTTTGACAGTAAAGGTAGCATGTAGCAAGCAAGTTATTTTGGTTAATAATTTGGAAAATTATTAAAATGCCTAATGGATTGGTAATTATTTCTGTGCATATAATGCTTTAATATTTCATCTGGTCTCAATCACTTCATGCTTTAGTACTCAGTTTAATTAGCTGTCATAGCCAAAATTTAAAAAATAGCTGTGACCTGCTTTCTGGGGAACTATTGAGTCTGGTCCTTGAGTGATAGCCATGCAATCTGTCACTAGTCGCAGTTCTCAAAGCTTTTCCAGCATGGTAGGACCTGCCTGGAGCTGGTACTCACTTGGCTGGCATCACCTTGGAGAATCCAGGGTCACCTCCATGCCGTGAGAAGGCATTGAAAGAAGGACTTTGGTGAAGGATATTATATAATATCAGAACATAATGTGAGGTGAGTCATTTATGACTTGGATTTTAAAAAGTACTTGTGGTAATTTATGTTAAATGTATCATAATTTGTTTAGAAAAGGGGACAGATGTTGATACAGAGTAGGCACAGCTGTTCACCATACCATTATTAAATCACTATATTATATGACAGTGTTTGGAACAAACTTCTTTGTGCCTAGTCAAGTTGAGTAGTGTGGGTTAAAGTCTCTTTTAAAATGTTGAACCCGTAAAAGCTTTGTTTTTTGGGGCAGGTGTGGAAGTCTAAATTTTGTACCTGGTTCTTGATTTCTTTGCAGTAGTTAATTGTATTCATGGCTGTATCTACACAGAGTCACTGCCCAAATACATTGGGAAATATTTCTCTTTTTGTGAACTTATCTAGATGGCAGTAACATAGTTGGTTTCAGGATAAAATCATTTAAAAAAAATTGTTGCTGAATCCTTCTGTAACTGAAAACATTTGATCCTTAGCTTTTCTGGGTTCTGAGTAAATTGTGACTTTCCAGAGACTAGTCTAATTTGTGCTTCATTTATTTACGTTAGCATCCATTTCTGTTAAAAAGAACTGCCCCCAGTAAGTTTGTCATACCTGTCAAATAATTCAAGTCAGTAGTCTATCAAGTAGCAGTCATGGGCTGAGCTGCATCATTTCAATGAATGAGTACTATGCTTTTAGATATTTTGATGGCCTCATTACCATTAACTTTTATTCCATTTTTGGTGTGTTTTATTGAGTAATCTTTTTTTTTAAGCTTTGTCTGTTGATTGCATGTTTAAAGTACTATCCTGCCTACCTTGAAGAGATTTCACCTATTCCTATGGTTTTAAATATGCTCTCTCTGTGTATGACTTTCCAAATTTACTTTTCCAACATTGACCTTTCCTGAGCTCTCATTTTCCTGTGCTTTGATTGTCTGCTGTATGTTTTCATTTGGATTTTCCCAGTTTCTCTCTATAACACTTAATATATCATCATCTCCTTCCCTGCCTGGCATTTGGGTTGAAAACCTGAGTTAATATTAACACCTGTCATCCCCAGTCATTGTTATGTAGATCTTTTTTATTTATAATATCTCTTGCAGAAAGTTTTCAAAACCCTACTTGTCTTTTCTATCCCCATTATCACTATTCTAGAATAAGATCTTGCTGCTTTACTCCTGGACTACTAAAAATTACATCCTACCTGATTTCATATCCATTTATTCTTCCCCATCCAATTTGTCATCAAGAACACTTGTATAAGGGAGATCCATCTTACCCTACTGGAAAGTCAGAGTGGTGGGGGAGGATATAGGAGAGAGCAGATTGGGGGAGGGGTTATACAGTGGGATGGCTGTTTTGGGGTGGTGGGTGGGGGAAAGATGGGGAGAAAATTTGTAACTCAAGATCTCATGGAAATGAATGATGTAAGCAAGAAAATAAATAAATGAATAAAAAAAGAGAACACTTGTATATTTTTCTTCTTAAAATGCCATTTTCTTGCTCAGAAACTTTTAATAGCTTTTAATTACTTACCTTAAAGGCTAACATTTCCTTAGCATTAAGACCTTCCATAATAAGGAATTCACCTGTCTGTCCTTGTTTCTTATGCTTCCATACATAAATATTTCAGTCTTTTGGCATAAAGGCCAAATGAGAAGAGTGCTGAATCCAGAGTCAGAGGACCTCCTCCTCCCCCAGCCTTAGAGGAGGAGAAGGAAATGTTGCAGTAGCAGTGGACTGGGGGCCACCCAATCCAGATCCAGTCCAGTTCTCTGCCACCTTCCTTGGAGACTGAATTTTGCTAATCCTTTATCAATCTCCTACCTCTCGACCCTCCTCCTTCCCCATTCCTCCTTTAGTAGATTGTCAACAGTATCTCTCCTCTGTCGTTCCTACTGGCTCTTTCCCTACGCTTTCAAACTCTCCCAAATCTCCCCTATTCTTTAAAAAAAAAAAAAGACTTTCACTATCAATTCCCATTCCTTCAAGCTATCCTCTTTTATATCTCAACCCTTAGCAATCTGGCTTCTATTCTTATCACTCACTGAAACTGTTCTCTCCAAAGTTACCAATGGGCTCTTCATTGTTAGATCTGCTGCATTCGACACTGTTAATGAACACATTCTCCTCCTGGATACTCTTTCCTGTCTCGATTTTCAGAACCCTCTCTCCTGGTACACTTCCTAGCTGCGTGTTCCTCCATCTGTTTGGTTGGTTTATCATTCTTATCAAGTTACCCAAATGTAGATGTTTCTCTAGGTTCTGTCCTCTGCCTTCTCTTTCCCCCAATATTCATGCTCTTAGTCTTTCTCTTTCTCTATATCCCTGTCTCTTTCTCTCTCTCTCTCTCTCTCTCTCTCTCCCCTCCCACTCCTTCTCACACTTTCTAGTTCCCGTAGACTTACTTAACATCTCTATTCAGATTCTTTACCAGAATATATAGCCAGACTCCCTCTTCCCTGGGCATCAGTCTCATTTCAGTTACTTATTGGACACCTCAAACTAGGTATTCTAAAGGCATCACAAACTCAAGATATCCCAAACTGAACCTATTATTTTTACCCCCAAATGTTCCTCACTTCCAAATTTCTCACTTTATTTCTAAGGCACTATCATCCTTCCAATCTCCTGTGTTTGTAAGCTAGTTATTATCTTTGTCTTATTACACTCATTCCACATATTCATTCAGCTGCCAAATCTTGCCTTTTCTATCTTTACAACATCTCTTGTGTCATCTTAATACCCCTTCCCCTTGACTCACATAGATATCACCTTAGCTCAGGTCCTTATTGTAACAGCTTTCTAATTGGTCATTTGGCCTCAAGCCTCTGCTCATTCCAGTTCATTGTCCACTCTACTATCCAAGTGATTTTCCTTAAGGGCTTATCTGACTTGTGTCATTTTCCTACCTAATCAGTTTGGTAGCTTCTGTTTAGCTTTCAAAGCCCTCTTTACCACCTAGCCACCATCCCTCTCCAGCTTTACTCCCTGCTCCTGCATACTGTGTTCTGGTCAAACCGGCCTTTCTGTTCCTCACACATGGCACTCCATCTTCTGTCTCTCTGCCTTTGCCCTGGCAAATGCCTGGGATGCACTCTTCTCTTCACCTCTTTCTCATAGAATACCTCTCTTTTTTTCAAATTCAGCTTAAGTAACCTTTTTCCCAATTCCTCCCTCATCCCCAACTGGTAGTGTTTTCCTTCTTATACTACATTACATTTACTTTCTGCTTATTTGAATTATTATTCTCTTTATAATTATTTTATACAGTTATATATGTTCCTGGCTTTCCTGTTAGGATTTAAGTTCCTTCTTAGTAGGGATTGATTTATCTCTACTTACAGCATAAGCTTTAGCATATGGTGGGTACTAATATAATAAGTGCTTGCTGATTGGGAAGGGTATGTGCATTTTAAGGGTTGACCAAGTGCAGCTACTGGTTATATTGTTCCCCACTGGGGGTCTTAATGAGCAATAAAGAATTAGTGGGGGAGAAGAGATAAGATTTATTTAATAAACACCAACCTGTTGGGGACTCCTGTTCTGCTGCATTGGAATGGCCTTAGGCAGTCTCAGCCTGCCAAGTCCCTTCTTTAGCCTTCAATGTCCACTTCTTATGAGAAACTCTTTCAAGTTAGAAGAGACATGACATCTAGTCCAAACTACTAACCCACATATGAACACCCTTTTTGATATTTCTGACAGGTGGACAGCCAGCAATTGTTCAAACACTTTCATTGATAAAATACTCACTATGGTGATGATACTATGTGCTAGACACTGTGCTAAGTGGTAAGAATGCTAATGTGAACAAGTAAGCAAGTCCCTCCCTTCAAGAAATTTATGTTCTAATTGGGGAAGATGGTCCTTGAAAGGGAGCTAGATGGCGGTGGGGTGGGGGAGACGAAGAAAGACGGAGACAATACATGGAAATAGCCAGGAAGTGCCTTGTTCACCTGGTTCTTGGCAAGAAAAGACCAAAGCATATCTTTCCTGGTCCATTTCCCAAGGACACAGTAACAAGGTCAAAATGATTCTTGCTGGGGAAGGGGTGAGGTTTGAGGAGGAAGGTGGGGTTTGGATGGAAGCAGCATGATCTACAAATGGTCTTACTTCATAAGGATGACAGTTCTATTAAAATAGCTTTAATTGTTTAGAGCTATCTATCTCTTGCACTGTCTTTGGATAACTTTTTTTCTTCTGTGATGTTTTTTTAAAAAAATTATAAAGTTTTATTGATGTTTTATTTTTATATTACAAATATGTAAATTATTCTCACTTTGTGAGAAGTCCCTTGTTACAAAATAAAACAGTTATGTAAAAAGAATTATGCCATGATTTCAACTGAAAGTGTATGCAGTATTTCATATCTGTAATACCCCCACCTCCCTTTAAAAAATTAACAGAAATCAACTTCATCTCCCTCCCACCACCCACTGAATTGGAAAAAAAAATTTCTTATAAAAATATGATTAATGAAGCAAATTATCATCCTTCAGTGGATGTATACAAAAACAAATGATCTCATTCTGCACCAGTGGTATCAAACTTAAATGGAAATAGGGGCCAAATAATCCATACATAAGGATCCCTGGGCAACACAAATTGACTTAATTTTAAAATGTAATATTATCTTTTTAAATTATATTTTTATTTATTATGTTAAATATTTCTCAATTACATTTTCACCTGGTTTGGTCAGAAGTGTTGTGACCTATGTGCTTAATACTCTGCTTTATTTCTGTTCCATCTCTGCTGTGGATCTCAAATCAGCCTTCTGGTATCATGAATGGTCGTTGTATCAGTTATAGTTCTTATAGCTTTCGAAGTTATATGTTTTTACATTGTTGTTACTGTATAAATTATTCTCTTGTTTCTGCTTACTTCACTTTTCATCAGTTCATAGAAGGCTTTCCATATTATTTTGATATAATCAATTTCCTTGTTTTCTACAGCATATTTGTACTCCACATTCACATGCCACAACTCATTCAGCCATTCTTCAGTTGTTGGACATCCTCTTAGTTTTCCAGCTTTTTGCTACCACAAAAGGAGCAATGATAAACATTATTACAAGCAAAAGGCTTTTTCTTCTTTCTCAAAAATTTCTTTTGGATATAGGCCTAACAATGGTATTGCTAGATCAACGATCACACACTGTTAGTAGCTTTTCATGTCAGTTTTCATTTGCTTTCCAAAAATGGTGATACCCATTCTCAGGTCCACCAAAAGTGTATCAGTGTGCCTTTTTTTTTTTAACCATAGCCCCTCTAAATCTATCATTTTCTTTCTTTCAACTTTTCTTCTTTCCTCTCTTCTTTCTTCCCTCCCTTTCTTCCTTCCATCCTTTGTTCCTTCTTTCCTTCCTTCCATTTTTTGTCACTCTAATGGGTGTGAAGTAGAATCTCAAAACTGTTTTAATTTGCATTTCCGTAATTAGTGATTTGAAGCATTTTTTTTCATGTGTGTAGATAACTTGGGTTTCTTCCCTTGAGAAATTGTCTGTTCATGTCCTTAGACCATTTATCAGTTGGGGAATGTCTCTTATAAATTTGAATCCGTTCCTTACATATTTTGGATAAGAGACCTTTATCAGAGAAACTTGTTGCAAAGATCTTGTCCCCTTTCCCCTTTTAATCATAATTTTATTAGATTTGTTTGTACAAAAAATTTAATTGTATGTAATCAAAATGATACATTTTGTCATCTGTGATCTTGTTTATTCATTGTTTGGTCATGAACTTTCTTCCTATTCATGGATCTATAGATAATTTTTCCTTTTTTCTCTAATTTGTTTATGGTGTGACATTTTATATCTAGGTCACATACCTAGATGTAAAGTATTGGTTTAAATCTAATAATAATACTAATCTTTCTTCCCAGTTTCGAGATGCTGCATATTGCAAAAAGTGCGTCCTCATTTCCTTAGTTGTAGTTCTTTCTTCCTCCCAAAATTATCTTGTATTTGTCATTTTTGTCATTGTTTCTCTTGCCTTGAGCAATCCTTTACACTTGGTAGACATTTAATATTTGTTGAACTGAATTTAAGATAGTTACCAGGTCACTCCCTGGTTTTTCACACTTAGGCCTAGGCCCGCCCAATTCCATTACTTCACATCTCCAATTGCCTTTCAGACATCTTGAACTGGATGTCCAGTAGACAGTTTAAACTCAGTGTGTCCAAAATTGAACCCATTATCTTTCCTCCTAAACCTCATTCCCCTAATCCGCCCCCTGCCCAACCTTCTGTATTACCTTAGAGGACAACACCAGTCTCCCAGTTCTTCAGGCTCACAATACAGGAGTCGTCTTGAACTCTTCATGATTTCTCACCTCCCTTTTATCCAAACTATTGCCAAGCCTTGTCAGTTATACCTTTGCAGTATCTCTTGTATATGGCCCTTCTCTCCTCTGACATTGCCACTACTCCAGTATAGGTCTTTATCACCTCATGTCTGCTGATGGGTCTGTCAGCCTCAACTCTCTCCCCATTCCAATCCATTCTCCACTCAACCACTAAAATGATTTTCCTAAAGCACAGTGTCACACTGATAACAACCCCTCCCCCCAATAAACTCCCGTGACTTCTTTTTGCCTCCAGCCTCAAATACAAAATGTTCCATTTGACATTTAAAGTCCTTAATAACCGAGCTCCCTCCCACTTTCCAGTCTTCTTACACCCTACTCTCCAGCATGTACTCCTTACTCTTCTGTTATGCTGGTATCTTGGTCCTTGCTCCAGAAGCAATACACACTCCATCTCTTGGCTCCAGACATTTTCTCTGGCTTTCCCCAATACTTGGAGTGCTTGCTTTCCCTTCACCAGCTTCTGATCTCCCTGGCTTCATTTAAGTCCCAAAATAAAATCCCATCTTTTACTGGAAACCTTTCCCAACCCCTATTAATTATGGTGCCTTTCCTCAGTTAATTATTCCCTACTTATCCTGTATAAATTGTTTCCATATAGTCTCCTCACGTAAATTGTAAGCTCCTTGAATGTAGAAACTGTCTTTTGCCTTTTGTTTTTTGTATCCCCAGTGCTTGCCTGGCACATAGTTGGTACTTAATAAATGTTTATTGATTCACTGATTGAATTGGCTGTACTTCGAATGATAAAGTTTTTAGTAGCCTTTCCACCCTAATTGTCTTGAAAAGTTCCAGTATTTCTTAAGAGGTTCTAAAACTAGCTTGGAATATAATGGGATTATTTCCTCCCTTGTTCGGTACACGAGATTTCTGTTTATACCATCTCAGATCCCATTAACTCTTTTGACTGCCAATTCATATTACTGATTTAAATGAAAACTTTAAAGTACTCTATAAATTATTATTATTTTTCTTTAGAACTATTTTAACTTTTCATTGTATTATATTATCCTCTCCCCACCCCAGCTTATAAAGAATCACAAGGTAGGAGGTCAGTAAGAATAGGTAAGATGATTGAGAAATGTGTTGTTAGTTACAGTGTCTTTTCTTTCTATGTAAATGTTGTCTCAGAGATGCCTCTGATGAGTCTGGAACAGAATCAGTGTCAGAAATATAAGTTGGTGGTTATTGCTTTGAGCTGGGTGTGTGATGGATGTGTCTGCTACTTGAAGGACAGTGTGGTATAGTGGAAAGAGCACCAACTTGGGAGTCAGGAGTCCTAGGTTCTAGTCTTCCTTCTGCTTCTATCTGGCTATGTGCCATTAGATAATTTAATTAAAGCTCTCATTGAAGAAGTGTTACATGGTCCAAAGAATGTTGGGCTTTGAGTTGGATACCTTGGAGTCAAATGTCAGTTCTTCCCTTCTCTCTTTCTGTGACCTGGGTAAAGTCACTTCCACTTACTGGAGTCTCATTTTTCTCATTGGTGAAATGAGGGAGTTGCAGTAGGTCACCTGAGATTCTTTCTAGATCTACTAGGCTGTGATTCCATGGGGATTAGTTCAGCTGCTTTATTTTTTGATAAGTTTATTTCTAAAGACTGTCTTTTGGAGAGAAAAAGCGTTCTGTGGTTTTGATGTTATCTTTCTATTGTCAGATGGACTATTTCTTTAAGTGCTGAGGTTCTAGGACCTGTGACATCTGGGCTTTCTTGATTTGATTGTTCTCAGTGCCATTACCAACAGAGTTGACTTTGGGGCAAATTGCAAATTAGATTAGTCTCTGTATTTAAGATCTTGGCGAGGAACTTACTCTTGGATTTATAGCCATCAGGGTCAATTCAGATTCAGAAGAGGTTAAAAAAAAAGTTGATGTCTGCAGTTAGTTTTCCTATTACTAAGATTTAATTAATTATACAAAATAAACTTAATATAACATGAAGAATGATCACCAATAAACAAAATTAAATCATGCTTATTAAGATAAATGAGGGAAATACATTTGGGAAGGCAAGAGCTTTAATTTTCTTTTGATAAGGTTTGTTTACTTGCTAAATCACAGTTCCATCATCTGCAAAGCTCCCAGTAATTAGGATGAATTAGTTAGGAACTGCTATACTAGTCTCCCAATTGATTCAGTTTCTTCTTTCAAAACAAATTGGCAGTATTCTAGTTATGAAGAAATTGTTTTTGCTCACCCAACGAATATATTAGATAACTGACTTTTCTTAATTTACTTTTGAATAACTAGGGTTTCACATTGCTGATACAGAAACAAATGAAAATCACTGAGATTTATATGATGCTTTAAGGTCTCTTATCTGATCCTCACAACCCTATGAGGTAGATATTTCTGTTATGTTCATTTTACAGATGAGGAAATAGAGGCTGAAACAGATTAAGTGACTCTTGACCATACAGTTAGTTGTATGTCAGAGGAAGGTCTACGTGTCCAACACACTTTTCACCACACTACATAGTCTATCTTCCTTAAGTGTTAAACGACACAGTATATTAAAATCTTCTATTTTCACTGGATTTTATGGGCTGGCAAACTTACTAGCATTTAGACATTAAGTGATATTTGGATTGTTGTACTTGTTCCATTTTTTTTATCTGTGTTTTAAGCTTAAGGGCTTCAAAAGACTCCTTTCTTAAGAAAGAACACAAAAGAGTTTCTTTTTTTGAAAGGCCTTGATATTAAGTTTTATAAATACTTCATTTCCCAATTTTGTAGCCCAGCAGGTAGTGTTGCTTTTGAAAGGCATTATAATACCAGTATCATTGTAAATTAGGATGCCTTAGTTTAGTCTTTCTAAATACTGTATTAATGTTTATTGGAAGTATCTGGAAACAGAAATAAGTCTTAACTATTAATGTTCTTCGCTTCATTCTCATGTACTATAAGAGAAGGTATGTTACAATACAAATAAAGATGAGGGGGGAAGGGAGGAATTCTTGTATGTCAGCTGCTCTTGCCCACAGAACTAATAGCAGTGGTACCAAAACAGGCGTCTGCCCAAGGTTGCACGATGCAGGAGTCCAGATCATAATGCTCTGTGGGTGTTTATTTTGTGATAAGAAAGGAAACAGCCATTTATTAAGTGCTGATTATGCTCCAGACTCTACGCTAAGTGCTTTACAAACATGATCATCTTTGATCCTCGCAACAGCCCTGGGAGGTATTATATTATAATCCCCATTTTACAGTTGAGGAAACTGAGGCAGAGCCCAGAGTCACATAATTAGTCAAGTGTGTTTGGTGTGAAGATTCATGGAGTCAAGAGTGAGTAGCCTAAACATATACAAAATCTTCAAATGTAAGGGGCCCTGGTTTTCCTTTCACTTTTATTATCTCTCACCTCCCCCCCCCCCTTACAATATACTCTTATTCTTACTTTACAGATGGCAAAGTGGAGTCAGAAAAACATTTAATGACTTGGCCCTCAGACCAGACCCCAGGCAAAGTTCCTGACTCCTAACTTAATATTATTTAAACAAGGTTTTGCTGCATCTTCCTTCAATCTAAGGTAAAGTAAACATGGGGAATATGGGGGCTAACCATGTGAAGTACTTTATTCTAATTTATTATACAAAGTATGGTCATAGATGTGTGTATACGTACACACACATACACACATATATATGTGTATATATATATATGTATACATTATATATATACACATATATGGATGTGTATTTCTCTCTCTCTCTCTCTCTGTCTCTCTGTCTCTCTCTCTGTCTCTGTATCTATATATTTTAAAGAGGCTCCTAGTACTCTACACAAAACCAGGGTGGGATTTGGCCTTTTCTAGTATTAAGAGTTAACGGGTCCAAGTAGCCCTTATTTGGTTGAATACTAGGAACTGGCGTTCATTCAGCAACAGAAGGTGCCATGTTTGCTAAAATCTTTTCTTCTCACTTATAGATGTTCAGAGATTTTCTTAGAAGGAGAATAATGACTTTTGTGTGAACCTAGATACTACTCTTATAATTTGAGTTCATTGTTTATTTATTTGCACTCCAAATTGCTCTCCCCACTTCAAGACTCTTTTCCACTATAATTCATCCTCCATATAGGTGCCAAAGTAACTTTCCTTAAGTGAAGATTTTACCATCTTGTTTCCCTAGTCAGTAAACTCCAATGGTTCCCTCTTTTCTCTGCGATAAAATAAACTCTTTTGGTTGACTTTTAAAGCCCTTCACAACCTGTCCTCATCCTATCTCTTCAACCTTTCTGGATATTACTTCTTTTTTCCATAGTCTGTGTTTCACCAAAATTGGTCTTCTCAATGGTCCTCATGCATGGCATTCCATCTTCATGCATTTGCATTGGTCATTGGCCATGCCTAGAATGGACTCCTTTTTCTTACCTCTCCCTTCCAGCCTCAGAGAATTCCTCATTTCCTTCAAGTCATAGATCAAGCTCTGCATGATTCCTGACTCCCCCCAACTACTAGTGCCCTCCTTTCTAGTTCATCCAAGTGTGAATGGTACTTATTTTTTTATCCTATATATACACTTATGTATGTCAATTCTATCTTCTCCTGAAGCATGTAAGCTTTTTGAGAAAAGAGATTATTTCACTTTTGTCTTATATCCTTAGAATCTAGCATGGTGCCAAACAAATGATTGTTGATTGACTCCAATGAGTGGCATTTGTGATAATTCAAAAAGAAACTAGCCTGAAATTTACCATATTACTACATTCAATTAAATTCAGCCACTATATAGCAAACCCTTTCTGTATGCAGAAGACAGTCAGGTGCTGGAATAAGGCAAAGCATATGAAATTTAGGGGCATAGTGCCTGACTTTTTGGAGCTTATCACCTAATGAGAGATGGAAAATATGCCTAGATGACCAAAATACAAAATGTTATATAATAGAGCATATTAGATACAAAATGAAATGCAATATGAGGTCAAAGGGGGGAACAAATCATTACTATTGGAGAATCAGGGGAAGTTTTGTGGAGGAGACAGTTTTTGAAATGGGCTTTTAGGGACATGTACGTCACAAGGGGAGCTACAGAGATTCCTAGCATGAAAAAAAACAGTGTGCACTAGGGCACGGAGGTAGGAGAGCTTGGTGTATGTTTGGAAGCAAGCCTGAGCATTTTCATAGGTAGATAAGAAGGAGCCGGTGAAGAGGGAGAAACGGAAGATTCTGGAGAGAAGCAGAATTGTTGTTGGATTGCAGTCAGGAGGAAACTGAATCAAAAGCACAGTTAGAGAAATGAGGTGTTGCGTGGTGTTATGGATAGTCTTCTTTTATTCAATTCAGTTAAATTCATTAAATGTTTGTTAAGTACCTGTTATGTACCAGACACTTTACTGAGTGCTGAGGATACAAAAAGAAGCAGAAGACTGTCCCTGCTGCCCTCAAGGAGTGCAGTCTAACACAAATATATACAAAGCAAGCTATATATAGGATAAATAAATAATTAAAAGAGGGAAAGTGCTGGAAATGAAGAGAGATCAAGGAATGCTTCCTGTAGAAGTGGGATTTTAGTGGGAACTTAAAGGAAGACAAGAAGGTTAGTGGTCAGAGCAGAGGGAGATGACCAGAGAAAACGCCTGGAGGTGAGAGATGGAGTGTCAGGTAGGAGAGAGATAGGTCATAAAGGTTTGTGATATGAGGGAATGAGAAACAAATAAGTGATGATACTGAGAACTTGTGAGGTTTTAAAGATGGTAGCTGCAAGAACTCACTTTGAGTTGGCTAAGTCTTAGTGAATATTAAATTACATGAGGGGCTATGTTAGGCATATTGATAGTATAAAAAGGGGGGTGTTACATAGAGGTATTTAAGAATTGTTCATACATTTTTTTTTATTTTTTTATTTTAATTTTTTTTATTTACTCATTTACTTTTAATTTACAAGATTCAGTTCCACAATCACTTGAGTTTCAGATTTTCTCCCCTCCCTTCCCCCCCCCCCCATGGTGGCATGCAATCATGTATAGGATCTGCAAATACTTTCACATTGTACAGTAGTTTGGTCATATAGAAGGGTTGTAACCAATGAGTGATCACTGGGAAAAGAAAAAAAAAAAGCAAAACCAGACATGAAAGAGAACGATAACGAGTTTTGCTTCAGTCTCCATTTAAACTATAGTCTTTCTATATCTTTCTCTGAGTTTAGGTATCTCCTTCCATCCTGAGGCTTGTAGAGTTGTCTTTAGCTGTGCGT
>CM053580.1:352733512-352753526 GCA_028627135.1 Pseudochirops cupreus | reverse complement strand
GAAAAACAGATCAGCAGATGGCTTCCAGCGCCTGACCATTACATCAGTTACCTATTCAGTTACCAGAGAGGGAAGCACCAACATCTGGGTTTTTCACAGCCGGGGGGCTCAACGGCTGCCCAGAGTCTCGTCTGGCCAAATCACACAACTCTTCTCAAAGTGAGCCCCAAACCAAAACCTCACATCAGGGCGTATATATAACCTTCTCCTGGCTAGGAGAATGTCACAGCCCTCTGGACCCACTGCCCAATCACAAAGCTACAAGGCACGGGCATTCCTGAAAAACCAGCCTGGCGCCACAGGTTCCACGTGACCACGTTCAGCCTATTAGGGAACAGAGTATACTTTCAAATATCTGAAGGTCCTCAGAGTCACGTAGCCACTTTAGCAAAGGGCCTAGGGGCAGGGAAGATCTTCAGATTCCCATAACAATTCCCCAAACTTAACTAAGTTAGTCCTCTGAAGACAGACAACACTTAGTCTTATATGGAGATTGTTCTTGAACCGTTTCCACCTTTATAGTTTTACTCTGCTAGCATGCCATGGTTAACTTCACCACAGGACAAGGTATTGATATAAGACCTTACTTACAGGTAGTTCAGCTCATTACAATTCCTTCATGTTCCATGAATAACATATCTATTATATCACTAGTTGTAAACTTAGCTTTGATATTGGTGGGTTTTTTTTTTAAGTACATCTTAGTACTTTATTGTCTTTTTTCTTTAGCTAAGTTGACATATTGGGAATAATACTCAGAGTAATCTCAGAGCAGGCTTCTGTTGCTTTGTTTGAAGTAAATTTAGCTATTTTTGTCCTTTGAACAGACATTTTAATTTTTGAATTGCATTGTGTACTATTATTTTGAGTTAGTGTTTGTCTTTTTATGCAAAGAGTTTTTGAATTTTGTATCAGTAATGTGGAGAGTGAGCCTTCGTACAGAATTCTCAGTGCCTAGATCAATTTAAAACATTCATGGCACACTTAGTGGGCTTAAGTACAGTTGTGGGAATTTTGACTACTCTCAGAATATTGGACTCAATGTTTATCATCCCTGAATGTAATTATTAAATAATTACAATTAATTTGCTTTTTCTCATTCCTAAAGCTGCATGGAGCATTTCAGAGTCCACTCCAGAAAGCCAGTCTCGGTGCAAATTGATCATGGATTTTAAATGGCATGTTTAGATTCACAGAATCTTGGGATGGGAAAGTGACCTTAGAGATTTCATGCTAATGAGTTCCAGTCCCTCATTTTATACTTGTTATATCTCTATTGTGTTATTTTTGTATAACAAAATAGAAGCCTTGAGAAGGAAAGCAACTATTTACAAAAGTTTTTGAAGAATGACCTGGAACCCGAAAAGCCCTAACTCCTAGTTCATTTGTCTATTTTTGCTTTACCACAGTTGCTTTCTATAGCAAAACTTGATATTTGTTATATAATTTTTACCTCCCTTTTAGAAAGTTGCTAGGTAACATCTCATTTCCCTCCCTCTCTTTCTCTCAGGTACCTATTTATGTTTTAAAAAATATTTTGTTTTTTTTTCAAATTACATGTAAAAACAATTTCTCACATTCATTTTTAAAAATTTTGGGTTCCAAATTCTCTCCCTCTTCTTACAAGCAATTTGATATAGGTTATACATGTGCAACCATGCTAAACATAGTTCCACATTAGTCATGTTGTAAAAGAAAACACAGGCCAAAACACACATACACACACACACACACACACACACACACACACACACACACACAACTTTGATCTACATTCAGACTCTATCAGATCTTTCTCTGGAGTTGGATAGCATTTTTCATCATAACTACTTTGGAATTGTCTTGGATCTATGTATTGCTGAGAATGATGTCATTCATAATTCAACATTATACCACATTGCTATTCAATATTGGAAAATGTTTTGCAATATTGTGTATACTGTTCTCCTGGTTCTGCTCACTTCACTTTGTATCAGTTCATGTAACTCTTTCTAGGTTTTTTCTGAAAGTATTCTGCTCATCCTTTCTTATAGCACAAAAGTGTTCCATCATAATAATAAACCAAAATTTGTTCAGCTGTTTCCCAATTGATGGGCATCCCTTCAATTTCCAATTCTTTGCCACCACAAAAGAGCTGCTATAAATATTTTTCAAATACCTATTTCTAAAAGTTTTACATGTTAGCTGGGAGATCTTTGACCTTTTTGCTGCTCAGATTCTCCCAACAGCACAGTTGGAAGATAAGAACAAGTCAAGCTCTTTCCTCTTCCACAGGTTCACAGACCTCATGCCTTTGATCTGTGCCATTGTATTCTTGCTGTTGGGGATGCAGGACTGCATGAAGTAGTGAGTCAAGAGGGATTCTGTCTGACTCCAGAGCTTCAAAGAAAGGCATAATGAAGATTTTGCTTCAAACAAAACAAAGCAGACTAAGAAATGTGAGAGGTAAAAGAGGAAGCATCCTCATAATTCTATTAATGACATTTTTTTCTCACATAATCTTGAAATTTTTGAGCATCTCCCATATTCCTGGTCCTATGCTCTGTGTTGTAAAGGATACCAAAAAAAAAAAAAGATCTATTTTATACTTTTCTGTCCTCAAGTAGATTACAGTTATGTTTTGAAACGATTAGAACTGCTATAAAATAATGTAACAATAAGTACCAAAATAAGTGAAAGAAATGCTTCCTTTTCCTTCTGTCATCCTCAGTGGGATTTGGTGACATCTAAGGTCTCGTCTAGTTGCTAGGATTCTGGGGTTTCTGTACTAATGAGGCTCTGGAAATAGTTACATGGTACATAAAAATTTTGAATAACAAAGTTGGAAGGAATGGAATATTGACTACCCTCAGTGCAGACATCCCTAAATGGGCAGTAACCCCTACAAATATCCTTATGGGTCTCAGTTTCCTAATCTATAAGATGGTAGTAATATATGACATCTGAGGTTCATTTTAGCTTTAAATCTATGATCATAATGTAACTATATTAATTCATGTTTTAATGGACAGAATACTGATTTTGAGTCAGAGTTTGAATCCTGAATCTCTTATTATGTGACCTTGGGTAAATCTCTCCACCATCCTTAAGACATCAATTAGGGAATGGCTAAATAAGTTGTGATATATAATTGTAATTGAATATTACTGTGCTATAAGAAATGGCAAGCGGGATAATTTCAGAAAACCTTGGAAAGACTTGCATGAACTGATGTAAAATGAGGTGAACAGAACCAGGAGAGTGTTATACACGGTAACAGCAATATTGTTTGATGAAGCAATACAATGATCCAATTCAGTCCCAAGAAAAAATAGTATCTGTCACCAGAGAAAGAACTGATGTTTTTTTGACTATAGACTGAAGTATACTATTTTTCACATTCATTCTTTTTCTTTTATTTGAGTCTTTCCTATATAAAATGAGTAATATTGAAATGTTTTCCATGATTGCACATGTATAACCTATATCAGATTGCTTACTTTTGCAGGGAGTAGGAAGGGAGGGAGGGAAAGGGAGGGGAGGAAGAGAGGAATGGATAGAATTTGGAACTCAAAACTTTAAAAAAAAAGTGTTGAAATTCTTTTAACATCAAATTGGGGGAAAAAAAAAATATATATATATATATATATATATATATATATATATATATATATGTAAATTTTATAAATTTTCCCCCAATTTGATGTATATGTGTATATACATACACAGAGTTGGGGTGTGTGTGTATGTGTGTGTGTGTGAAATAAAGTAGCATAGACTATATTTTTCCAAGGTTCTTTCAAGCTCCAACTGCTATGATCCTGTCTTGAAAGTTGTGTAAAATATATTTTGTTTTTCACCATTAAATTGTTAATTTTTGATAACCAGATTAATTTGGAAGGATATTTTTTTGCTTGGAAGGATAAATGGATGGAGAGGGGGAAGGAAGTGTGGACAGAAGAAAAGTAGGGAGGAGGGAAGAGAGAGAGGGAGGGGAATGGAGAACACAACACAACACATTGCAGTGGGTGACTTAGGAATTATAAATTGTGCGTTGACTGAATGTCTTCTAAGTGTATTTGCTGTCAAATTTATCAAATAGAAACTGTGACTGAGAACAAGATTTTAATTGGAAGAATTTCCAGCTTGATTGAATGTGCCCTTGGGAAATATGTCTGTTGGTGAATGGGGAGAATGTGTGAAGTAGAGGGTAGTAATCTATAGCCTCAATTTGATGAAGTGTTGGTAGAGAAATACTGGCTCTGGGTCCATCCACCCCCATAATGTAAAGCTATGCATGAGCAGGTTTCCAGAGGACTGCTACTGTGAACAGCTTTCAGGGTTCTGATTATATAGTATAGCGAACTCTCTATTTATTCAGTAACAAGTCAAAGCAAAACATTCACAGAAAATCAAGATACAGCATTCATAATATTACAGCTTATCACAGAAAATCAAAATACAGTGTTCACCATGTCACAACTCAACAACTTATCACTAAAATGGCCATGTAATTTTCACCAAAGTGGTCACATAGTTTTGAACAAAGTACAATCACTTAGTAACTCAGTCATTCAGTCATCCTTCATTCAGTCAGTCTTAAGGAGGAGAGCCTCCTTAATCCATAACTCACTCCCACCCATGGGGTGTAATTAAGTTACAATATCAGTCACTATTCAGTACTCTCTTAAGGGGTAGTGGAAAATGCACAGGCCATGCTCCCTTAAGTCACAAGTAAGTTACAATTTTATCAGTCACTACTCACTATCCGCAGAGAGTTTTTTTTCATCTTGACCTGAGGTAGGCTCTTGGATTCCCTAGCTCCCTTCCATGGTCCCAGCTCCTACCTGAATTCACCACACTGTCACCTGAGTTCAAAGGCAGACAGCTCCCAGTTCCTTGTCCAGCTCTTCTTGCAGTTCCTATTCCACGTTGAAGCTCACAGTGTCCAGTCCACCTTAAATCCTTCACAATCTCTATTCCTGGGAAGTCAAGACTTAACAAATACACAAACAGACAAAGTACCAACACCACAGTCATGCTTCCTGGGCAGCTCCAGCTGGCCCTCAGAAAGCCTCAGCAGCTCCAGCTGGCCCACAGAAGTCTTCAGCAGCTTCGTTCTTAAAAAATCAAAATCACTTTCTTCCATTCTCAAAATCAGAATCACTTTCTCCCATTCTCAAAATCAAAATCACTTTCTCCACAGAAGTTCCACTCTAGCAGCAGTAGCCCAGCCTTTAGGTGCTCATCCCAAGAAGTTCTGACTTTCCCAGCTAGGGTTTTTCCTTATATACAGTATTGTTCCTCCCTGTTCAGCCCATTCCTATTACATCAGAAACAGGAGTTCATAACTTCTGTTTCTTTAACAGATGCTTAATTTGAAACTAGGTGCTAAGTACCTGTCAGCTTAGCAATAAAAAGGGATCTTCAAATTTCATTACTATTACACCCCTCAAAAATGTCTGTTTATAATTAATCCTAAACCAAAAGGGGGGCGGGGGGAGAACATTTGCTATTAGACACAAAACGAAATAGACAAAATTCTTTATAATTTGCTTCTGAGGAAAACAGAAACCAATATTTTTAACTAGATTTCAAGACTTAGCCAATTATAAGGATGACAAATATTTTTGTAGAATTTTTATTTTGGACATATTTGGCACCCATTATGGCTCTAAAATTATTTTTTTTAAACAGTATTGTTCAGGGAGTCACAAAGAATTCCTAACTTATTGAACTATGCTAATTGTTTGGCAAAATTTTGCAAAGGATTTCATTCATCTCTTTTTTTCTCTTCAGTGCCTCAAAGCATTTTAGTTGCCTCCCCCAGGATATTGAACCATATTTTACTCTCCCCCCCGCCCTTCTTAAGAGAATTCAGTGCACAAAGAAAAAAATACAAAAGCCTTACCCTAGGCAACCAACATTTTCACCCTGCTATTCTTCTTTTCCATCCAACCTAATTATCTGTAAGATTACAAGGATTAAATATAAATGAAATATTTCTTCTTTTATTCCCACAATATAAATTGTTTATTCCCTTGTTCAAGTGGGTGAATGACTTTTTGTAAGGCCGGTATGAAAATCTAAAGTTCACCTTGGCCCTCTAAATTTAGTTAAAATGTTTTCTGCTTATTATCTGTTAAATTTATTGGTAAAGTATCTCATTATTTTCATTCCGGACACAAGTTTTATGCATAGCCACAAGTATTCATTATTTTTATTCTTTGGAAACACAAAGTCAGAATAACAAGTTAAAAATTAGAGTGAAAAATATTACTGAAAAAATATGACACAATCATATTTCTGATTTAGTGAAAGGAAGTTTACCTTATCTATCAAAAATACTTCTTTGAGTCCCTGTAATACTCAACATGTTTCTCACAAAAATGCCAGAGGTATATTAAACTTCTCATTCATGTAAAGAAGTATTTATTTTGCCATCGGGAATAATGATTTTTTTTTTCGGTATGTTTTCCCTACTTCTGTGTCTTGTGCTAAAATTGCAAATAAACTTTATGTATGTGTGTGTGTGTGTGTGTGTACACACACACATACACACTTTCTTGCTGTCTAGGTATTTTGGACATTCATTTATTAAAAATTGAAAAAAAGCTTTGAATCATAGAGTTAATTGCTACAGCACAGAACACACCAACCAATTTTTTTTAGCAGATTTTAAACTTTAAATATAGGTGTCATGGAAAATAGGGATCATCTCAACCATATCCATTTTTGCTCATCTTTGAAGGTCAGTAGAATCTACAAGGAGACTTAATATTCAAAAGCTTATAACCTCTTGTCATCTTTGATTAAAAAAAATTATCTGGCTGTCAATTCTGCTTTAATTTCCATGGCAACAAGTCTCAAGGAAGACATAGCCATAGAATTGTTAGGGCTGGATTAAAGAGTTGACATGTATCCAAAAGAAAAAAACAAGTCACTTGGGAAAAAAAAAACAAAAATAAGAATCACATCCTATTTTCACATGCTGTGAAGTTGATAGTTAATAGAACTATATCGAAAGTTAGAAAAATGGGTAACAAAGTATCTTTCAGGAAATGTTTACAGTTCTGGCTTTCATTGTGTTGGCAAGAAAATGGAACAATGGCTCATTCATAGCAAGTGATCAGTAGGAATAATGTAATCTCAGGAATCACAGGGTAAACAGTATACCAGTGTGAGCCTGATTAACTTGTAGTGAAATAAATCACAGCTGTTTGCCTATATGACAACATAGAATAGATGCTACCGTCCATGTGTGATTTAAAATCAGTAACATTCCAGAAAACAGAATTAATCAGCTACCTGGATTCAGAATGACTGGGTATTTTAAATTGATGTGACTGAGATCTAACCCTTCTAATGGCAGAGAAAGTCAGACTGAATGAATTTTCTTTGCAGAGTGATGTTTGCTTGGACCAGGAATAGAAAGCTTTCATTACTATATACCTACAGAATATGACCATTTGGAACAACCACTAATAAATACAGGAACATGACTAAATAAAGTCAGTGTCACATTTGTTACTTCCCCTACTTTGAGGAAAAAATTGAAGAGATAAGAGGCAAAACTGTAGTCATTGAATTATTCTCCCCTACTTTCAAATTACTGCTCCTTAATCAGATAACATTAAGAGCCTGTCATATCTGTAAATCTTTAAGATTCATAAAGGAAAGAGAAGTGATTTTCACACTAAAGAAGATTATAATCTAATGGGCAGAAAGGAGACAAAATGTTCATAGGCCTTAATTTATGAACATCCAATTTAAGAATACCCATAGAAGGGAATTATTGTATTTTCCCCCTACCCATTCCTGAGACCTCTTTCCTGAAATCATCATTGGATCAACCCCTCCTGCAACTGCCAATTTTTTCCCCTTGGGGATAATGAGAATCTCTGTGCTACTCAGACTGATATGGAAGGAACAGTAGATGAAAGAAGATAAGACTTGTAAAACAACTTGAAACTTTTTAAGAAGGTATGGATTTAGAAACAGAAGGAAGTGAAGGGAAGAGACTCACAGATAATCACAGTGACATATGTCTAGGTTAGGATTATATTACCTATATGGTAGGAAATTTTTTTTTAAAATCTGTGTACATGATGACAAACATCTCTTTATTCCATGAGCTCTGACATGGATGGTGTCACACTAGCATGTCGGCACTGGGTTGAGGTTGTAAATGCAGGATATAGTCCTCAAGTTGTATAGATCCTCCTCATTATGCCCCTCCCCTCCTTTTACCTAGCTTTTAGATATTTGGTAGGTTGTCACAATGGATCTTAATTATGACAGTTGACTTTTTACCAAACAGCAAACAGTTAATAACAAAAGTATTATTTCAGTTAAATGATGATAATAGCTAACATGTATGTATATCTTGTAAAAATATTTATTTTTTAAAATTTTGAGTTCTAAATTCTCCCCTTCCAGCTTCTCCCCCAGCCATTGAGGAGACTAGCAATACAATCTCAGATATGCATATGAAATCATGCAAAACATTTCCATGTTAGCCATCATGTAAAAAAAAAGGCAAGAAAAATAAAGTGAAAAAAATAGGCTTCAGTCTGAACTTACAGTTCATTGGTTCTTTCTCTGGAGGTAGACAGTAATTTTCATCATGAGTCCTTCAGAATTGTCTTGGATCATTGTATTGCTGAGAATAGCCAAGTCTTTCACAGTTGATCTTCATCAAAATATCTGTTAATGTGTACAGTGTTCTCCTGGTTCTTCTTACTTCACTTTTGCATCAATTCATAGACATTTTTCTGAATCCATTACCCTCATCATTTCTTATAGCACAATAGTATTCCATCACCATCATATACCACACATATGTATATCTTAAAGGTTTATAAGACACTTTACACATATTGTGCCCTGTGCTATTACTGTCCCATTTTTACTGATGAAGAACTGAGGCACAGAGAGGTTGACTTGCCCAGAGTCACAGAGTAAGTATCTGAGGCAGGATTCAAACACAGACCTTCCTGAATTAAAATCTACTGCTCTTTCCACTATACCATGCTGCTTGCAAATGTAACAGTATAAATAAGGCAATGTTATGACATTACCCCATATAAAACTTACTTTTCCATAAAAATACAAAATTAGGGGCAGCTAGGTGGTGCAGTGAATAGAATACTGGCCCTGGAATGAGGAGGACTTGAGTTCAAATGTGGCCTCAGACACTTAACACTTACTAGCTGTCTGACCTTGGGTAAATCACTTAACCCCAATTGCCCTGCCTTTCCCCCCTCCAAAAAGCAAACACACACACACACACACACACACACACACACACACACACACACACACACACAATTAGTGGGAAAAAGTGTAATTCTGAAGGAATCATGTTGGATCTTTCTGTATGCCCCTCAGAATATCTGTGCAAAGGGATGTTCATTTATGAAATATGACCAAGGAAAATACATGGAGCAGAAACTCATGCCTCTGATACTAACTACAAACCTAGTGAGGTATTCTGTTGTGCCATTCTGTTGGGCTTTTGTTTTTTGGTTCTGTTCTTTACCATGCATTGCTGTCTACCTGTTACTTCATCAGGTTGTCAGCTCTGGCTGTTTTCAGTCACTTCCTATCTTGGATGGTACTAAGTAGGAATGCTGATGAAACATCCCTTTCACTTGCTTTTTTAGCCACCTCTGCCATCCCATGATTAATAAGCCCCTTCCCCACAGAGGAAAGTCTACTTCTTTGTCTTTTCTGTCAGCCACCACTTCCTCTGCTTCAGCGCTGCAGCTAAGGAGAAAAGTTGTCTTCAAAGTCACCTGAAACTCAGTCCTCTCTCAATCTACTGGAGGTGCTGGGCTTTAGTAAGCCCTTTTCCCTCGGAAAAGAGGCTATAGTTTTCTTCTTTTAGCATTCTCAGCCAATAGCCTTGAAGGTTACTTGAGCCTTAATAGGATTTTCCTGTGGTTGAGGAAGAGGTGATAAGGAGCTTTGCAGAGGTGGCCCTAAGTGCCACAGGGAGGTGCCAATGGGACAGCTTTCAGGGCATTGTTACCAAACTGGCTATCAGTGGTCCATCTTGCAGAGGTGTGATATTAGGTGAATCTTAAGATCTCATTTATGAGGAAACCCCATACATAGTAGGTTGCTTAAGGTCTTCCTAGAGAATGTGACCTTGGGATTCCCATTACTCATGTGGTATATGTGCTTAAGCACCAAGGCTATACCCTTTAAAGTTTTGTTGGCTAAAATCACATATAACTGAGCCCAAGGTAATTCTTTTATTTACTTTAGCTTTGCTGTATCAGGAATTGCAGATGCCTGTGTCAGGCATGCCCTTTGACCTTTCCTTGAAATGCATTTGTTCACTACTATTCTTTTTTAACCTGGCACATAGTAGGTGCTTAATAAATATTAATTTAGCTCTTCTTGGCACAGCCACTTGTCTCACAGATCCAATTCATTAGTCACCTAACTTTTGATCAGGAAATCTGAGGATTTATCTTCCTTCTCTCCATACTTCTCTCCTCCCTTTTTCCCCTCCTCCTCCACCCCATTAAATCTCCTCTGGTTCCATTTCCTCAAAATAGAGAGGGGATTGAGAAACCACACTGTATGTGTCAAGAAATCTTAACTCTAATCCTGTGGTCTTTCTGTTATCTAGCACCCTGGAGAATTCTTTTTCTGTACTGATAGCAACTACATGGGTTCCAAAAGGCAGTTGACCTTTCTCCCACAATTCCCCAACCAGCAATATATACCTAAAATACCAAAGTTTGAGGGAGATGAGTTGATTGAGACAAACTGATTCTTCCAATGTGCACGTCCCCCACCCCCATCCCTTTTGCCTTTAATGTAATAGTGGTGTCCAGGCCTGAATGCCCACTCTTGCCACCACGGTTCTTGCTTTTCTCTGTTTCTTCCTTTCAATTTGTCTGGGTCTATTGGTTTTTCTTTATTTTGGCTCCCAGTTTAGACTCTTACCTTCTCTTCCCCAAGGTTGGGGTTACTCTGTCAACACTCAGGCAGTCCTGCTTGAGGATTTATGGAATAATATTTTCTGATTCAGTAAATGGACAACCAGTCAGACAAGAGCAGAAATGTTTACGATAGTGGAAGACTCTAAGCAGAAAGCATTTAGAGACATGGGAACTACTGTGAGAGATGGACCAGTCTGAGGAATTGGCTGCCTTGTGATGCACATTTAATAGTCAGAGGTAAGTGAATTCATTTAGTCAGTAAGTGGAATCACTCACTAGCCCTTGACCCTTTTCTGAGAGGACAGAAGATTTTTCAGGGTCCTTCACTCACTGTCAGTCATTTATAAAACTGTCATCCAGGCCAAGCCAAGCAATCATGGTGTCCCCAACTAGCAGGACAGGTAACCTATTGACCTCACTGAAAATAGCTATTAGCCACTTATAGAAAGGTTACTTTAGTAGCTTGAGGAGATTATTGATATCCTTTCTATCTGAAATGGTTAACCACTAGAATCTACTATTTTCAAGGGCAAGGAACCAACGCTAGAATATGCCAGTCCTTTTGGAATGAAATCCCCTCCTTGTCCAGGTGGAACATTTTTGGAGGTCTTGGCTATACCTGTCTAGGAGGAATTGGCCAGTGTAGCTATGGCCACTGACTTACTTGAACTTAATGTAACAGTGCTGCCTATCAAGTGCCGTCTTTGGTCTGGCTAAAATTGTGGCCATTTCCAAGCATTCTCTTTAGTCTGTGCACTAATAACTTATTCACAGTGGTGCTGGCGATTAGTGAGAGCTAATTGATAGATACCAACTTTGGTTAAGAATTAATTAATCACAAAAATTTTATTAAATTAATCTATCATGAAGCACTTATTAAGTATTTATGTGCTAGGTACAGTGCTGAATACTGGGTATACAAAGAAGGGTCAAAGAAGACTCCGTTCTCAATAAGGTTACATGCTAATGGGGGAAACAGCATATATAAATATTACATCTAAGATATACATGGAATAGAAGGAAGATAACATGATAGATAAGGGCAGTAGCATCTGGGGGAAATGGAAAAGTCCTCCTGTAGAAGTTGGCATTTGAACTAATTCTTGAAGGAAAAGCCAGGGATTCAAAGAGGTAGAACATTCACATTATGATGGCAGATGGAATGTTGAATTGGAGGAATAGCAGGTAGGCAGGTATGACTGGTTTGTAGAATGTATAGGAGGAAGCAGAGTATAAGAAGACTGGCAAAATTGGAAGGAGCTAGATTGTGAAGAGCTTTAAGTACCAGTCATTGGTAACTTTGGACAGAATAGTCTCAGTTGAATGATAAGGTCAGAAGTCAGATTGCAAAGGGTTTAAGAGGGAAAGAAGAGGAAGTGGAGGCTCCTCTGGTATAGGTGGCTTTCTCAGAAAGTTTGATTGAGAAGTAATGAAGAGATATAGGACAATAAGGGGGATGGTAGGAAATAGTTCGTTCAAGTGAAGGTGTTTTAATGACTGGGAAGATTGGTGTGTTTTTTTGTCAGCAGAGAAGGATAAAATAGATAGAGAAAGACTAATGATTAGAGTAAATGGGGATGATAGAAAGGATAGTCTATTGGAGAAGATGGGAGGGGATGGGATAAGGGTGCATGTAGATAGTGGTCTTTACAATGAGGAGGGCTACCTCTTCATGGGATGTGAGTAGAGAAAGAGATAACTATATAGTGGAGAAACAAGATATCAGAAATGTGTTAGGAGGTGGGGAGAAGAAGGAGTTTTAGCTGAGTGAGAGGTCCTCAGTAGAGAAGAGCAGAGTTAAGAGTGCTTTGAGAAGTCTGAGGATATATGAGAAAGTTTGGAGCAGCAACTGTGGAGAATGGGATAATAAATCTTTTGGAGAGAAGTAGAGGGACTGTCTTTGTACAGTGAGAGATTAGATAAATTTGTAGTATACCTTTTATCTCATTCAGCAGCTGAAGAGAAGAAAAGGGCAGAGGGGGACTCATTGTAGCTATCCAAAGTAGGGTTTTTGCAGGTTATGTGTGATGATATTACAAGGGAACCAGGGGATTAAAGGATAAAGAATAGTATAGGGTTGGACTGGTTCATTAAAGGGTCAAGATTTTGAACAGAGGAGTGAAAAGATAATGACTTGGGAAAGAACGGAGGAGTAGAATGATTGAAGACATAGAGATAGGTAATGATAGTGTTAGGCATAGAGAATATGTAATGATAAAAGATTGTGATCAGATAGATGAATTTTAGCATTTGTAAGCATGGAAGTGAAATAGTGATAGGTGATGGCAAGATCAAGGATATCTCTATGTGGAACAGAAGTAGAATAGAGTGGGGGAGATTTGGGGAATTGAATAGATGGAGGAACTAGGATTGAGGAAGTTAAGGTATTTTGGGGAACATTATGATGCATGTATACTGAGTGTCCTAGTATGAAGCCAGAAAATGGGATGGAGGGAGAGAGAGACTGGGAGCCAGGTTCACTCATTGAGAACAGTGACCTAGGAGAAGAAGCCCTTGTGGGATGAGTGAAGGCCTTGCCAGGTACTTAGCCTAAATATAACCTTCTTCTCAGTAGTACTGAAGTTCTGTTGGCTGGCATTGTATAATCCAGCCATCTGTGGAACTTAAGGAAGGTCACCTTCCTTTGCCAGTACTTATAACTGCATTGCCTAGAGCTGTATTCCACATTCTGCCCATAACCTCTTCCCAAGTCATGGACCTTTCCACTAGCAGGACTAGAGGAGGAGACTGAGAAATTGCTCCAAACGTAAACTGTTTAATTTTGTGATCACCTAGTTCTAGGACCTCCAGTTTGAGATAGCTGGGATCTCTATTCATCAAACCAAAGTTGTTAGTATTTGAATTCTTGGAAAAGATTTTTTAGAAGAGATTTATGTGGATCTACATTTCTGCTGCTAAGCCCTGGTAATATCCATTATAAGGAAAAGTGGGGAATTGGGACCTTGCCACAACCAAAAATCCCATCCTTCTATATCTAGGATGGTTAAGCCCCTCTGATGTCTAACCCAACAGACTAGTTAGCAGTGGGCAGTAATAGTCACCAAATTGAACCTATTAGAAAATGACCTTCTAAGCTCTTTGTGGCCTCTGTAAATGTCATTTTACAACCTGAAGTTTTTCCGACATTCTTAATTCAGTGTTTCAGTGCCTACTTGGATCATGGAGGGTAGTGGTTTATCTTAGTATCTGCATCTACTTCCAGGATAATATCTAGATTAAGAAGCTAAGGAACCTCTTCACCTGACTGTTTTCCACCCTGATGTAGACCTCTAGAGACCCTGCCCAGGAAGAATTAACCCTTCCCCTCCTCCCCAGCACTTGCTGTTTCCATGTAATCTCTCCTTCACCTGGCTGTTTTCTGCCCTGTGACCTGTCACCCCATGTTTGTGCTCTTCCTCACCTTTCTACATCTTTCTCAAAGAATGGAAAGAGTATGTCAGTTAACTGCCCTTTTGTTCCACCTTCATTTTCAATACCATAGATTAGATAATATCCTATATTAGATAATATGAAATTGTAGTGGACTGTTTAATTCACTCAGCAGCTGAAGAGAAGAAAAGAGAAGGATAATCATTGTAATCCAAAATTGGTAAATGATGCTGAATGGGACTTTACCATCTTTGTGAATTCCCAGACTGTAATAGTCTTCCTTGGCCATCATTTCTCTACATCTTTTAGTCAAAACACATTTACTTATTAAGTGCCAAGTTCTGGGGGTACAAAAAGAGGCAAATGAGATTCCCTGCCATCAAGAAGTTCACAGTCTAATGGGGAAGACAATAAGCAAATCGAGATGTACAGACAAGGTATATACAGGATAAAAAGGAGATATTGAGAGGGAAGGGACTAGAATCAATAGAGTTTGGGAAAGGCTTCCTGTAGAAGGTAGGATTTTAGTTGGGACTTAAAGGAAACCTTGGAAGTGAGCACCTGGAGATGAAGAGGGAGAGCATTTCAGGCATGGAGATAACTGGAGTAAATGCCCACAGCTGAGAGATGGGGTGTCTTATTTGTGGGATATATTTTTCAGGGTAGAAACAGTCTAACTTTTTCTGTATGTATTACCAGAGCTTGGGTAAATGCTTAGCATAGTGTAAATACTTCAGAAGATGCTTTTCTTTCATTTATTCATTCATTACACAGAATCAGCTGAGTCTTTGACAGTCCATATCAATACCAAAATAACCAAATTGGAGAAGTGCTCTTTTGAGAAAAAGATAGATTTCCCAAGACATCCAGTAGGCTGGCATGTGAGCTCTTTGAAGGCAGGGCACTGTCTTATACCTCCTTTTGTATTCCCAATGCTTAGCACAGTGCCTCATATTAGGTGCTTAATTAAATGATTGATTGATTAATTGATATACACATACATGGTAGAAGCTGTGTTGCATTGAGGGACTCCCACCTCTATGAAAGACCAGCAGGTATTTCTCTGCTTCACAGGGTCTCCAGGTCCTTCTTACTCTTAACTGGTCTGATCAATGATCTGCTGAGGAAACCAAAGACTTCCTAGTTGCACATCAGAAGCAAAAGATGTATTTAGAGATCTGAAGAACTGGTTTAGCTCAGCAATTACCTTGATAGTCCTGGTTCTGTAGAAGGAGTTCATCATGGATCCAGGGTTGTGTGGAGGCTATCTTCTCCCAGGCCATGCTATCCTCTTTCTACATCTCAGTCCAATGTATACTTTTCACTCCAGTTGCCCTATGTAGAAAAGGACTGTGTTACATGAGGAAAGGAGCAATTATTGGACACAATTATTGTGCTGTACCTTTTAAGGGAGAACAATAGAGTACTTCATTACTGTCTACACTGATCCTAAAGAAGTTCAATCAATACCCTATTCAATGAGCATCATTTTTTGGAGATGGAACTTCGTTATCATTTTTGTTCATGGACTTTTCAACCTCTAGGCAAGATACTGAGTTGGTAAGATGAATTTTGGGTAGATTGATCTGGTCATCCTGACATGCCCTTTTACAGCCTATGCACTTTGCTGTTACTAAATGTCAACCAACTCTACTAGAGTTAATGTGCCACTAACTGCTGTGATTGCCTAGACTACATAGAACTATTCTTCATTCAGCTACCCAGAGGAAGATCCCACAGGTTTGTTGCAACACCTGCCACCTCACTGCCATCCAGGGATGGGAGGGAACATTAAATTTAATCCTAGATGGGTCCTCAATTCTAAGGATGTGTTGTCGTCTTGGAGGTAGTAGAAACCCTGTCAAGATGACTGACAAATAACTTTGTGCTGTACTTTTCACTGTGGCCAAGACTTCCCATATTCTCCTAAAGGAAAATTTCTGGTTCCACAGCCTTCTTTGCTACTTCTAATTCTAACAACGATCTTTTCCATGCTATATCATCCCGAGTCTGATATGTGAGGTAGGGAGGACGGAGAAAGAAGGAAGGACCAGGCACTATGTCAGGCACTTTACAAATATTAAAAGTTGAGGAAACTGAACCAAACAGAAGTTAAGTGACTTGTCCGGTTTCACAGCTATTAAGTATCTGAGGCCATATTTGAACTCAGTCTTCCTGACTCTAGGCCCAGTACTCCCCTGCATTACCTAGCAGCCTCACAAGTTCTGATTTCTGCTGCATTTGTTTTGGTGCTAAACCTCTTACCAGCAAGATGATTGGGTCACTTCACAATGTAATGTTTTGTTGTTAAAAAAAAAAATAGTCCACTCATACCCTCAATAAATCCTTTTATTTGAACTGATTTTTAAAAACTTTTTATTTACCTTACACACCACAGTTTTTGTAATAAATGCCTATGTGTGTGTGTGGGAGGTATTTTAATAACCATATTTCAATATAATTGTTTCAATATGTTACCTTTAAATCCTGTATTTTCTGCATATAAAAATACTATTATGAAGATGGGGAATAATTAGAAAGGGAGTATAAGGATCTCAGAGACAAACTTTGAGAGATTCAGCAACTGAGGAGAAAGTTATTTTATTCCATCTTCCTCTCTAGGCTTCATCAGACTGCCAACTGGGTCCATGACACAAAAGTGGTTTAAAAGCACCCACGCTATTTAATGCCAGTGCCGCCTCAAAGAGTGGTTGTGAAAGACAAATGAGATTTGATTTTCTACATGCGTGTGTGTATGTGTGTATTATATCACTTTATAAGGTGCTATCTAAATATTGGCTATTATCAGTATTATAATTACATTGCTTATAAACATTCTAAGTAGAGATTTATTTAACTTGACAAGAATCTCCTTTCAAAAATGCAAATACAGCTGGGAGGGCTAAGCTGTCTCGCTGAAACCTCAGTACAAATTAGTCTAATTAAAGGGGTTTCCTCTTAATCCCCAGCTCAGATCATCTGTGTGGCAGGACACTGAGTTTTGGTTGGAATGTGAGGTTGCGTATATAATTTTGGATCATGGGACTGTTTGTGGTGTCTAGGGCAGCATGAGGATATGGAGGAGTCCCAAGTGAGGGGATAACCTTGAAGCAGGCCAAAGGGGTGTGTGTGTGTGTGTGTGTGTGTGTGTGTGTAAGTAGAAGTATGAGGATCCCAGAGAAAAATTTCATCTGTTTGGAAGTATTCAACAGAAGGGGAGAAAAGTAACTTATTCCACTTTTCTCTATCCATCATGACATGTTTTCCTCTTTCCAGTAGTCAAAACATTACATTGGTACTCAGGGTTATGAGTTTGCTGCCTATCAGAGGGCCAGTCTTTCAAGTTGAAGATTTAGGGATGAGTTTGGCTGCTATGATCTTATAGACAGCTTTCATCATCTTCATGTTCTCCTCTCCATGTGATTTATGTTGTTTGTGGGATGCAGAACAGGATAAGCCACAACTCCACAGGAGAAACATAGAAATATGCAAGCACCCCAATCCCCACAGGGAAGACAGGCAGGCGAGGAGAGATGCAGCAGTCAGCCTTTATGTGAGCACTGGACTTGTTTTGCTTTTTGCAGATTCAGCTAGTTTCCCTCTTGAATACCAGTTCATTCTCACTCTTGTCCTCACTACCACCTACAGACCTGTACAGTCCGAAGTACGCCATTTCACTTCTCACTATTTGGCTTCCCTAAGTACCGTCTTTTCAGGATTTGCAGTGATTTGAGCTACCACCCAAGTCGGCTTCTCATAGGGTATCCCGGGAGAATGGCTCAAGCACAATGCAAAGTGTTGCTTATTCTTTAGAAGCTATGTGCCCCTCTTTTTCCTACATAGTTAAAAAGCAAACAAACAAGGTTTTAGAAGACTTTCTTGGGTTAAACTTGGTACCTAACCATGATTTATAGCATTATTTCCTTGAGAAAATAAATTCTAAGTTCTATAAACTATTTTTTTTCTTTAAAGAATTTTTGGAGCCCCAAATCATTTGCAAATTTGGGCCTGGCTTTTGTAAACAACTTAGCCCAAGTGACAATATGCAAACACACACAATGAAAAATAGCTCAGCAAAGATAAACACAGGAATTGGGCGTTCAGTGGGGGATACTAGTGTGATTTGGAAATAGTCTTCCTGTCAATTAAAAGATGCATATTAAGGTACCCACAGGATGCATGTCTTAGCAATAAAGAATAGATAGATGCTGACTGGGGGCCATCAGTCATTCGTTAGGAGCAGGTGTTTGGCAGACTCCCAGGAGTAATGACTTGTAGGCTTTTCCCTCTTGTATAGCTGTTCTGCCTTGACATTTTATTTCAGTATACATATATATAAGAGTATATATGTATGTATGTATGTTTAAAGACTAATTCATGTGACAGTTGCCAATGATTTCTCTTTCTAAATGTTAAAAAGAAAACTACTCCAGTGTCAATTTAAAAAGCGTCAGCAGAAATTAGTGTTTGTTAAGTCAATCAGTATTTAATTGAGTATCTATTATGTGTATAGCAATTTATAAGTGTTTCTAATTATATTGTATCTATTTCTGTGGTTATTACACAGTCATCTAAAATGAACTTCTCAACTTATTTGACTTTATCATTTATGTTTAAATATCACCTGTGTAGCAATTCTGGCTAAACAAAGCCAAATTGTATCTGCCAGTTTCCTCATACTCAAGAACCTTTTCATGAATCTGGTGTGAATCTAGTCTTTTATCTCTTGATTCCCTCAAGGCCCTTCTCTCTCTTTCACCTCAGCTCAAGAGCTGGCTATCTCCTCCAATATTCCTTCCTCAGTCTCCTCCAGCAAGAAGTAATTGGTAACTCTATCTTTGAATCTCCCAGGGTGCTCTATTTGACCTTTCTTATTCACTGAATCATTTTCTACCTTGTATTACAGTAATTTATCTGTATATCTTTCACCCTTTTCTAGGATTACAAATTCCTTGAATCCAGAGGCTATCTTTTTTTCTTGTTGTAATTTTTGTACCCCTAGCACCTATTAATAGCTTATGCATAGTATATTTTTAAGTCCTTGCTATTTTGAACAGAATAGACACTAACATATATCAGGAATGATTTAAAGCCAAGAATTGGGTTCAAGTTTACAAAATGTCTTTGTGTTCATTCTGATTCCAGGTGACTTTCTTCGAAATATCAGTTTAAAAACAAGTAATAGTCTATAAGCTTTTCTAATTCTAGAATATTTAGGTGTTAGCGAAGTGCATTGAACTTCTGGAGTCTTTAAGGCATGATAAAGAAATTCAGTCTGAGGTATTTCAAGCTCTTCTCTTCCTTAGGGACACCAGAGTTAAAATCCAATTAAATATTAAGTACTCAGCAAGATATTGGGGAAAGTGAACAAGAAGGATGTAAATAGAAAGAGTGCCAAACACAGAGTTACTGTGAAGGCGCTTGTAATATACGAGAGAAGATTTAAAATACATGAAAAGTTAAATAACAACATGAGGGCTGGTTTCCTAGCTAAACTTTGTGCTATGCCCACAAGCTAGCAGACTTCTTTTCAGACGTGGCAATGAACACTATACTTTCAAATTTCAGTGGGTCTCCTACCATCTTCAATCCAGAGGTCTCAAACTGCTTAACCAGATTAAAGTGTAATTGGGAAAAATTTAACAAATAAATTAAAAAACCGTAGAACATAGATAATGTTTTTTTTT
>CM053580.1:352684533-352733012 GCA_028627135.1 Pseudochirops cupreus | reverse complement strand
TATACTTCTGGCTGACTGGATAGCGAGGACTCCAAGACCGAGGCCCAAGACGGCTATCCCTCCAGGCCGCTCAACGCGAGAGCTCTGGCCTGAGAAGAATCGCTCAGTCCCCCTGCTGCCTGCAGGCCGCGGGCGGGAAGCTGCAATGCTGAGGCGGGTGCAAAACCTCTGCCTTAAGCTTTTCCGCTCTGGAGGCCTTCCAGCTGGACTGCTTATCTCCCCCTTTCCCAAATCCCACTAGCAGCTGCTGCTAATCCGCTCACCTGAAGCTCCTCAGCTCCAGCTCCTCCCATCCAGCCACCACCCGGGGCACAGCCGCAGCTTCAGGCCAGGCTGGTTTCGGTTCGCAGTGCTGATATGGTTCCTTGTAGCTGAGCTGACTTTAGTGGGAAGTATCTTTGTGTGCATTTTGGAGTTCTAGGATTGGTTTAGAGTCCTATTTTATGGGTATTTTGGGGTGGCTATGTGAGAGCTGCGATATGTTGCTGCTGCTATGCTGCCATCTTGGCTCCGCCCCCATAGATAATGTTAATATGTGTTTATCTAAGTCAGTATTCTGCCACAAGGATCCTTAGGTAAAGGAAACCTTATGTACAGTTTAATGGCCCCTTTTCTATTTGGGTTTGCCGCCACTGCTGCAAACTATCCATTAACTTTCTTCCATGTCCTCTCATAAATCATTTTTTGAGTGGGGGTGGGGGGTGGAATTGGGGGAGAGGAATTTCAACAAATATATTAGAGACCTTTCCTCTGGGCCTTTGAACTTGGTGACTTACATAACGCTTGAACTATTTCTGCTTCAACTTGACCCTCTTGTCAGCATATTCCATTTTTTTTTCTACATCACATATCCTAGAAGGTATCTTTTATGTCACTTTATGCATGCAGATCATATTGGTAATGAATGCTCTGCAGTTTACTAATGTTGATCAAAGATCTCTCATCTACCCATAAATATTTGTTGAATTGCATTGAATTCTGGTTGGTCCTCTTCTGCAGTTCTTAAAGTATAATACATAGAACTGAAGACAGTGTGTTTGGTTTTGCCTGGCCAGCTTGGAATGTAGTGAGACTATTACCTCTATTACTGGAACATTCTTGCTTCTCTTAAAACAGGTGGAAATTATGTTACCTTTTTCAGATGTCCCCAGAGATAAAACTTCTAGTAGGCAAGAACTATGTGCCAGGTAGGCATCATGCTAAGCACCAGGAACCAAGTGAAACAAAAAGAAAAACGGTTTCTTACATCCTAATGGGGGAAGATAATAGATAAAAGGGAGCTGAAAAGGGGGAGAGGCACCTACCTAAATTGGTAAAGTATTCTGGAGAGCCTTGGGCTGAGCTGGGTTTGAAGCGAGCATGGCTGGCATAGGTACTGGCCCAAATGGAGGATCTGAGGAGGCCCACTAAATTTTTTACTCATACTGAGTTTAGAATTTACTAAAATAAAGCTAGATCACCTTCCCTGGTTTGGGGTACCTGACATTTTGACCCAACTGCAAATCTTTACACTTCTCTCAGTTAAATTCATCCTCCTTGGCCCATCATTCCTGATTATTAAGATTTCTAAAAATTTGGATTCTATCATCTCTTTAGTATATTTACTATGGCTTCCAGTTTTGTGTCTTCTAGAGATCTTTTAGAGAAGTGTGCCATCTTGTGTTTTCAAGTTGTTGATGAGAATGCAGGTCACATTGAATTCTATGTTGAAGATGCTGGATGTGAGAGTCCTTAGGGACATCTGGTTTGAAATGGCCGACAGATAGTTGTTGTTTATGGTTTGGTACTTGGGAGAGAAACAGGGGTCTGGCTATTTTGATCTGGGAGTGATCTGACTAGAGATAATAATTAAACCTATGGCAGATGATAAGGTCTGCAAGGGGGGGTGGTGAGAAAGAAGAGAGAGGACCCAAGACAGAGCCCTGGGACACACTCACATTTACAGTCATAATATTGATGAAAAACCACCAAAGAAACCTGAGAAGGAGTGGTAAGATGTAGACAAAAATCCAGAGAGGAGAGAGTATCTAGGCGGCTCACAGTGACAGATATTGCAGAGAGAGCAAGAAGGATGAAGACTGAGAGAAGACCATTGGGATTTGGCAGTTGAGATCATTTGTAACTTTGGAGAGAGCATTTTCACTTGAGTGATGATTGGAAGCCAGATTGCAAACAGTTTATAGAAAAGGGTAAGAAGATAGGCAATGAGAGTAGAAAGCTTTTCTAGGATTTTGGCTATGCAAGAGAGTAAAGAAAGATCTAACATGATATTTTGAAGGGATGGTACATGAATTGAGGGGCTTTTCCCCATTTTGTTTTATTGTGTTTTTAAAGGATAGAGGAAACTTGGCAGCAAGAAATGCACTCTGGTAGAGAGGGGAGAGAACAGAAGATAAAAGTGGAGGAGTAATCTACTAGAGGAGATGGGAGATGAGAGGATCATGGGTATAAGTAGAAGGGTTAGCTTTGGTGAGGAGAAGGAATAATTTTTCACTAGAGACTGGAGTAAAAGAGGAGAGAAAGGAGAATTTTGTCAAGGGATATTGAAATATAGATTAAGAGGAAAATGAAGCTTGTGGTGAATGGCCTCTTGTTTTCTGAAATTATGGGATGAGATCCTCCATATATGAGGGGGTGGTATAAGAAGGCTTAAGCAGAGAAGGTTGGAGCATCTGTTTTTAGGGAGTAAGACAAAGAAATAACTAAGGAGGAGGAAAAGGATTGCCTTGAAACATTGAAGGCCTTATTAAGATTAAAAGATCTAGCCAAAGGGGTTTCATGTCTTTGTCTAACACCTAGAAGGAGAGCAATATGAGCATAGGAAGCAAATGGTCAAAGTAATTCAGGGATTGGCTTTGACAAAGCATGAGTGGCAATAAGATAGGTGGGTTAGGGGATTTGACAGTGGAGGACATTGTAAAGTCAAGGTTGAGAAGAGAGAAAAGTGAGTTAGGGCAAGGGTTGATGGGTTTGGAGAATACTGAGAGACTAAAGGCACGGTGACAATTAGGAGTAGATTTAGGAGAAATGAGGCATATAGAATAGATGGAATGGAGGTTAAGGTAAAATAAAGGAATTTTGGAATCCCTGATTGTTGGGAGTACAACATGTGGGCGGCAATAGAGATGGTCAAGGATGTGTGATTGAGGTGGAGTAAAAAGTCATTGGAGTTGAGATTGAGGAATCAAGAGACCAGGAGGCTTGGGGGAACATCAAAGTATAAAGTTAAGTCTCCTGGTGTAAAGACAGGGGGAATGGTTGAGATGAATAGAAATAAGGGAACAGAAAATTACAGCTGATAATATATTAGTATCAGCAAGGGCAAGGAGTAGGGGAGGTAGAAGCAAGAGAGACGGGAGCAGGGTGGGTATGAGGCTTCAGATGGAAATGGTTGGGGTCAGGGAGTCATGTGCTTAATAAACCATACTCAGGTTTTCTTTTGTAGGGTATTCTAGTCCTGGCACTTTATATCTTGAAATTGCCTACTAAGTTAAAAGGTATTCCAGTACTGCTTCTGAAGGCTGATTCTGCCGTTTACTTCCAGCCAGAAATGTTAACGGTAAATAGAAATTCTGTTTATACAACAGACGAATATTGGGCTGGCCTAGTCTAAGGTAAGATCGCCAAGAAAAGCAAAGAGATTACTGTTATTTACCCTAAAGAGGAAGACTCTTTATTTTGCAAAGTATGTAAATATTTTGGCCCTGTGGCTCATATGGACACATTGAGAGATGGGCATGAAGCACACAAGTGAGATTTTGAGCATCATTATTCTCCTCTTTCAGCCCTGACCCTCTTATTCCTCTTGGGAATTCTCTTTGATTCTCCCATTTCCTTCATCTCAAATGTCCAATAAGTTGCCCGGTTCTGTTGCTTCAACCTTTGCATTGTCTCTAACATCTATCCCCTTTTCTCACCACACTGTTGCAATGGTTTAGGAAAAAACAAGAGAGGAATGGATTTGAGTCAGAGAACCACGGCTTGATTTCCAGATAGCTTCATCTTTCTGGGCCTCAAGTTTCGCCACCTATAAATCAGACCTACATTTTCTCACTTATAAATTCTAAGATCCCTTTCCATTCCAAACTCCTTCTGACCCCTGAGTAATAATAATAACTAACATTTATGTATCACTTATGTGCCAGGTGCTATGCTTAGCATTTTACAGTCATTTTCTCATTTGATCCTGAAAACAACTCTGGGAGGTAGGTGCTATTATTATTCCCATTTTACAGATGAGGAAAATGAGGCAAACAAGTTACCTTTGTTCAGGCACTCACTTCTTCTCAATCAGGCTTTTGTAAAATGGTCTCTCAAATAAACTTCAATGACTCCCCATTGCTTACTGAATGACATATATTCGTAATACTGACATTCAAGGCCTTATACAATCTCACCTGAATTTACCTTTCCAGAGTCAGTGTGTCATTTTGTGCTAGATTTAAGTCTAGAAAACCCACTTTCAAATCCCACCTGTGACTTGCTAGCTCTGTGTCCATGGACACCATTCAGTCTCTGAACCTCAGTATGCTGATTCGTGATTGGAAATAATAATACTTGTAGTGTCTGCCTCAGAGGTGTTGTGAAACTCAAATGAGATAATGCTTATTAAAATGCTTCACAAACGTTGAACTTCTGTCTAAGCTTGTTATCTCATACTTTCCCCCTTCACATCATGTACATTGTACATTCTGGTCAAGCTGGATTACTCCTTGAAACTCATGTTCTCTCCATGCCTAGAATGGACTCCCATTATCTTCCCCTTCTGTTGAAGCCTCTTCCTTAGAAACCTGACATTTCCCATCTCCTCCCTGAGTGGTAGGTGATGATGACCACATATTTCTCTTTATACTTTGCCAGGACCTCTCCTGTGTGTTTCCAGTCTTCTCCCTTATATCACAGTTCTTGATGACACATCCTCCTCCTCCTCCTCAATAGCAGTGACTGTCCTGGTTCTTCATCCCCACATATATATTATGTTTGCTTCTTAATTGCTTGTTGAATGAATTGTAATGGCTACCATTTTGATATCCAGACAAATGATGACCAGAGGGAGTGGGGTTATTTTCCTTTATTAGCACTGTTCTTTATTAATTGTCATTCACTATAGAAAAACCCCAAAATCTGTGATCCAGGCAACCCCAGCAAGCTCAGGTAACTCAGATTTTCAGATTCTGAGTCAGACGTGCAGAAAACTGGCCAGTCATCACACTAGATCCCTGTTCAGCTGCCTTCTCCTCCCTGGTGTCTTTCCATGCTGCTATCAAAGCCCCAGAGTTCAAACAGGTGCCTTTTAAAAAACAGGTTAAAAAGTGCTATATAGAAGGATCTGTTTGCATCTACTTGAGGATTGAGGCTTTCCCAAGATGGTAATCAAAAGAAATGAGAGAGAGGTAATGTGGTATGTGGTATAGGGAAGGATGACCTTGGTCCAAGTAAGAAAAACCTGAGTTCAACTTTTGCCTCTGGAAAGTCACTTTTAACTTCACAGTGCTCTAGGCAAGAGATAACAAACACAGTGGGTTGTATGAGACCCACAACACTCCCAAATATAGTATAAAGCAGATAAAAATATAATTGGGAAATATTTTTTCTTTTTTTATAAAAATATTATTTTCTTTCCCCCCAATTACATATAAAAAACAATTTTAACATTCTTTTTAAAAATTTTGAGTTTCACATTCTCTTTCCTTCCCCTCCTCCGTCACTGGGAAGGCAAGCAATTTCATATAACTTATACATGTGCAGTCATGCAAAACACATTTTCCTATTAGTTGTAAAAGAAAGCATAGACAAAAAAACGCGACTGAGAAATATTTAAAAAATAAATTAATAAAAAAAGAAATATATGAACATGGTTTTCTAAGTCAGTATAAAGCCTTCAGGGATCCTTATTACGGTTTAGTGGCCCACAGTTTCTATTTGAGTTTGATACCACTGCTTTAGGCAACGTTAAGAGAATTGTAGGTACTTGTCTGCTTTGTAGAGGGAGATATTCCACCTGTGAGTACTATCGTCATTGAAATTGCAGGTTTTCAAGTTTAATAATGTCCAACTCCAAGAGAAATGGAGCCGTGCAGGGTGCGTATTGACTTAGAGAAAACCACAAATTAGCATTGTCTGCATTTTGTTGTATTTTTATTTTGTTAAATAATATACTTCTGGTCTTGTGAGTTTCTGGACAGCCTCAGGCCTGTGGGTTGCAGGTCTGACACCTCTGTTCTAGCTGCTCTCTCTTGGGCATACTTACACCCCAGATGAACACTGGTGATTCTCTTAACAATAGCACTATGCCCTTCATACATGCAAATAATGCTGTGAAGCTCTTATTTTTCCAATAGCCAGAAGAGATTTGTGATAATCCATTCAAATTCTCTTGATCTTTTCCCCTTCTAATAAATACCATGGATTTGCAAAGGAGGTCTCTGAATTTAGGTGTAGCTCTGTAGTCATGAAAATGAGGAAAGGTTAACTACCCTGCTATGGAGCAACTGTAGAGAAGTTATAAGAAATAAGTGACTATATTGTGGGTTTAAAAAAAATAATGATAATGAAATATACACCCATCATTTTTTCCCTATTTTCATAAGGAAGGTTTCCCACTGTGTAGCTGTAGCTACAGAACATGTCCTTTTCTTGATGGCAAGCTAAGGACATTTGGCACATGGTAGCTGTATGTTAGCATCATGTTTAATTTGTTTGCATTCCTAGTTCTACCTGTGATATGTTACCAGGGGAAGACAAAACTAGTAGGCATACTATGTAATATGATTGTGATAACTAATGGATTACAAAAATGAACATCACCAAAAGAGGTAAATTGGGGTGACTCATCCTCACTCCCTTTCTAGAATGAGGGCTAGAAAGGAAAAGCTCTTCCAGTAGTTGGCATGATATTTCTATCCCTTTATCTTCTTATCATAATCCCGTTTCTGGGAGAGATGACATTTTTTTAAAAAACCGCATAGTTCCTTGGTCTTTACGCATTCTTGTTCTCGTTCTCATCAGGTGAAGAAAACAAATAGACAAGATAGTTGTTCAGCACTGTTTGGTTAGTGCCGTTGTTCCTACTATCATTTCCTCAGGAAATCATGTTTTAAATCATGTTTCGGTATATGTCTTCAGTGCTGAGGTTTCATGACGCTGGAAATCAGAGCATGGTTGCCTCAATTAAAGCTGTCATTGGAAGGACATTGTTTCCTGATGTGAGTTTGGAATTGCATTTGCAGCTCTAACAGGCATGTACTTAAAATCAGTTCATATTTGAAGCTGTTTTATGCTGTTACTATTCTTACTCCCTCCCTTGAAGCAAGTTAGATTTGATCCTGTTTTGTGAGGTTAATAAGTAACCTGAAAATATTATTTACTGTAGCAGACTGGCTGTCTTACTAAACAAATTTAAATTGATATAAAGTCATTCACTGACCTCTGTATCAGGGATGAGTTTTAGTTAGGTTTATAATTTGGGGCTTACTAATAAGTAATATTTATAAGGCACATGAAGGTTTACAAAAGTACTTTGTATTAGTTTATTTAATCCCTGTAATAACTCTGTAAAGAATTATTATTATTATCCCCATTTTACAGATCAGGAATTTGAGACCAAAAGGTTACTTTGTCAGGAAAGTAAATTTTTTAGATAGGATCTGAACCCTGGGCTATCTGACTCCAAGTCCAATACTCCTTTCCATTACTGTCATAGTTACCTTTGTAGGTAAAATAGTTGCACATACCAAAATCAGGGCGTTGACTTATTTTTTCTGTTGGGAGAGCTGTGAGTTTTGATAGCAGCACTAGAATTTGAGTAGGAGAGAGAATTCTTCCATTAGTTTACTGGCATGCTGCCTTAGGACTCAGGAAGGAATACATTGACTTCATTTATGCACTTGTCTTATTATTAAATTGTGAGAAATATTGAACTAACCTGGTACAGATTTGTTAAAGGTAGCATACAAGGACAGAGAGGACTGACAAAAAAGAAAAAAAGAGTGTTTGGAGACAAAGATTAACATGCACAAAATGTCATTTAAATCCCACAAATAATATTTTCTGACTCAAACCACAGTTGTGGTTTGTTGTTTTTTTTTTCCCCCTGGCAATATAATCTTCCATGTTATAACATGGAATGAAGCTAAGGTGCCTTTGATTTAAATCAAGATAGGAAGCTTCGAAGTTATTTTTTCAATAAAAAAAGAAGCATTAAATTCTTATTTTTAATGACCTTAATACAAGACTATAAACTCCATGAGGCCAGAGGCTATGTCTAACAAAAATACTGTATATCTCCCAAGATTTAGCAACGACTTCTTCACACAAAAATTCTTAATAAACATTTGATAATTTTTTAAACCTTTAATACAAATGTTCACATTTAAAGATATGTTTCCCATCCCCTTTGTATATAAGGTACGTACTTTTAAAGTGGTGGTTTATTCCTGTTTTTTAAAAAAATACTTCTGTAGATAGGGCAGAAAACAATAATGTTTTGATTGTCTTACCTCTAAGACTAAACAGAAATGTGTGAAGTCATTGAGAAGTAAACCAGTTTCAAGTAAAAAAGGCAATTCAAAGATATTTGGGAGAATTTTTTTGGTCATACTGTATTGAGAAAGGGTCATTGAAACAAGATGTGGTGATTTTTTTATGTTACCTTTTTCTGTTTGTTCATAAATTGGAAAAGAAACATTTCCCCATTTCTTCAGTTCCCAAATGGTTTCTGTATTCCCACAGAGAGAGAAAGTAATTCTATACCTATAGAATAAGCTACTACTGGTAGATTTTAATACTTTTTGGTGCATTTAGGTGTTTAAATGACACCTTCCATTTAGTCAGTCAGCAGACATTTGCCAAGTGCTGTGCTATACCCTGGGAATACAAATTCAAGGGAAAAGAAAGGCATCCCCAGTCCTCAAAGAAGAACAATATGTCAAAGGAAACTGAAAAAAGAGAGAGAGAGAGTAGATACCTGGTCAAGGGAGCATATTGTAGAAATCCAGAGGAAGGAAGCTGGTGGGAAATGAAGAGCTGGCTGGACTGGGCTCCCTCCTACAATGGAGCAGAGGATGCTTCCAAGGTGTGAGTTCCCCAGCTGCAGTGATCTTCCAGGGTAAAGTGGTTCCTGAGGCCTGATGGAGAGACCCAGAGGAGGGAGATGAAGATTTATTGATGAAATTTTATTTAAACTTTATCAGCAGACATGTCTTTAATGATTTGCCTTGTATTTGGAATTTAATGTGCTGTTATAGTTGGTGTTATTGAGGGATACCATGCAAGGTTAGTAGCACAGTCAGTATTTCTCAGCAGTAGTTGATTGACCCTTGAAACTCAGGGTTTTGTTTTTTTTTTTTTTTTACTTTTATTGATGAAATTGACTTGAGATTGTACCATGATCTGTTATGACCCATTTCTTAGAATCACAGCACTGAATTGGGATCCACAGGGATCATTTAGTCCACAGGTTCATGACACCAAAAGGTTAGGCACTACTAGAATTCTGGTGAAGCCCCATGGATTCCTTAGGATAATGTCATTAAATGAACAAAGTAAAATTCATAGGATCCCAAAAGAAACCAATTACATTGAAATACAGTTATCAGAATATTTCCAAAAATAACTCCAGGATGTTTTTAACCCAGAATAAGAACCTCTGGTTCAGTCTCATCACCAGGTCCCACCCACACATTTTACAAATGAGGAAACCAACTCAGGTGGGTGAAGCATCTTTCAAGCTCTCAGAGGGGTAGCTGGGATTCCAACAGAAGTGACTTTTTCATGAGGCAGTATGGTGCTGTGGGCAGAGCAATGTAATTGGAGTTAGGAAGACCTGACACTTAATAGTTTTGTGAGATCTCTCTTAATTACTTTCCTTATCTTTAAAATAGGAATGAGTATTTACCTCACAGGGTTGTTGTAAGTGTCAAATGAGATGGCGTAAGTAAAGTGTTTTATAGACCTTAAAGTGCTATGTTAAGTGATGACAGTTTCAGTTTATTACTACTTTTTTTTTTCTTTTTGGAGGAGGGAAGGTAAGGCAGTTGGGATTAAATGACTTGCCCAAGGTCACACGGCCAGTAAGTGTTAAGTGTCTGAGGCCAAATTTGAACTCAGGTCCTCTTGACTCCAGGGCTGGTGCTCTCTATTCACTGTGCCACCTAGCTGCTCCAATAGTTTCAGTTTAAAACAAAATGAATGGTGCCGTGCTAGAACTTAAAATTCCTATATAATGATATCTTTGAGCTTAAAAGGCAGTAATCACAACCAGCATTTATATTATTACCGCATTTTATCCTCAAAACAATATTGGGAGATTGCCACTATTATACAGATGATAAGTCTAAAGGCAAATAGAGGTAAGTGACTTGCTCAGGTCACATACCTATTGAGTATTTGAGGCAGCATTTGAACTCAGAGCTTCCTAATTCCACCCAGCTGCCTAGGTTTTTGGTAATAAAATTGTTTGTAATTTTTTATAAAAATGATCCCTTTTGGTGATGGTAGGACAGTGAATATGGTTAATAAAAAGGGGAAAGAACTATGTGTCCTTAGCATATTTCTTCTTCCATGTAAGCAGTCTAATCAATTTAGTTCCAAAAATTTAAAAACAAGAGCTTTATACATAGTAGTTTTTAGATTTTTTAGTGTACCGAATTTTTCCTATTATTACATAACTATTAAAATAAAACAAAAGGCAAGCTTTGAAGGTGTGCTTGTGGACTGGGAGTGGGAGGGGAAGTGACTAGAATAGTTTATAAACAGAGAAGGATGACTAAAACATAGGATTTCCTTGTTTTGATTTTGTAGCTGGTTTTCAACATTCGGATACAGAAGCAGGTAATACCACCTCTCCTATGTTAATGAACTCCTATATTAATGAACAGGTAGCTGGCATTCTGAGAACTATAGCTGTAGAACTGCTTACAAGTATTTTTCCTTTAAATTTTGTTTCAGTGACCCCTTTACTTTCTTATGTGCGCAATTGAGCATTGTTCATGGTGTGTATAGTGTGTGTCTTTTTAATAACCTTCAAAATTTGTGACTAGCTAGAGATATATTTTTTTCTCCAAGCTCTATTAACGGAAACATCTGGCCCTCCCAAGCTTAAGAACTGTTGTTTCATTGAGCTTTAATATCCCCTTGCTGAAAGCTACCTCGGTATAAATCAAATTACAGAGCAATGACAAAGGAATGTTCCAACATTTATCTAAATAAGATTAAAATCAAAAGTCAGAGAATAATCTCTAAGACCAACTCTTTACCTAATTTCATCATAACAGCAAACATTGACACTGTTATTACTAATGGGTACTTGAGTGTTGTTTCCTTAAAGCTCTGATTGAGAGTGGTTAAATAATTTTAATATGATGTACCTAGACCCAGGCAGTGAGTAGATTCCAAAACTTCATTTCATTCTATAGTGCCCAATATATAGTTGGAGTCAGGGGGACTTGAGTTCAAATCCAGCCAGAAACATCAGATTCTTATTAATTAGCTGCTGATTCTAGGTAAATCATTTAACTTTGCTCAGCCTCAGTTTGTATCATTCAAATGAGGATAATAATAGCACCTACTTCACAGTATTATTTTGAGAATCAAATGAGATAATATCTTCAAAGCATTTTTCAAACCTTAAAATACAGTGTAAAAGTTATTATCATATATTCATATCTCCAAACGATTGCCCTCCCTATCAGCTTTCTCCAAAAGCTAAAAAAAATTTTTTTTCTTGATATTTTATTACAATTTCCTACCTCATAATTTATACCTGACATGGGAAATCTATACAGTAAGATATAAGTAAAAGGAAATATTAGAAAGGTACCCTTAATAACTATAGTATTTGTAATGTGTGGCTTTAGAAAGTCTATCAGATCTAAAGGTCAATCAGGTCTTTGCTAATCAGAATTATAATTTTATATTTTTATGACAATTTATGGTTACAGTACTTTTCCACATACTTTATTTCACTTGATTTTCAAAATACATCTCTGAAGTAGTTAGAGGATTGTCCTAATTTTAGAGACATGGAAGCTGAGGCTTAGGGAAGTGACATGAGTTCCCCAAGGACATATAGAATTGAATTTTCTTTCAGATATTTTGTTCTTTCTGTTCCATTGGAATAATTTATATTTTTGGTACTTTTACAATATTGGTATTTTGCTATGATGGGAAACTTCCTAGTGGTTGATGATCACAGAAATTTTTATGAGGGTTTTTTTTGTTTGTTTTAAGTTTGGTTTTCCGTAGAATAAGGAATCTGGAAAAGTATCTTGCAAAGTAAAGAAAAAAAAACTTTCTAACTTCTCTTTCATTCCAGATGAACAATTTCAAAATAATAACCTCCTAGATATGAAGTTGTTAAGAAAAGTTCATAAATTATGATTGATTTTCTGTTTTTAACAACATAAAAAAATCTACTTATTTGGGCTCCTCTTTCTCTCCTGTATAATAATATGTCCAAATGGAAAAACCAAGACTGGTTGAATTACTACAGTAGAGAAAGAGTAAAGTGATAACCAGATTGACAGCTGACCTAAAATGATAGTCATTTTTAGTGCCAGTGCCTTTAGGAATCTCTTTGAAATGTTCTTAAGGAGACCTAGCTTTTTAGATGATTCATCTGGAGTCCACAGAGGGTAGGCTGAGTCAAGCAACAGATACTGCATGATCAAAGGAAATAGGACATTGAAGTGACCTTTACATAAACTAATTTGAAAGATATCAGAAAACTCCACCAAATTCTTTATTTGTTGCAATAATTACTGAGTTTATAATAGCTTAAGTGTGTATTATGTGTCATACCCTGTTGCTCAGTACTGGATATACAAAAATAAGGAAGCAAGATGGCCCCTACCCTTGAGAAGGATGCGTTTTAATAGAGAAAAACAGCACAGAAAAGGGGAGCTGGAAAAGGGTAAGGATGAGGGCTCCCACATAAGAGGAAGGTGGCTGGTGTGGAGGCAGAGCAATAACAATTTTTCTGTAGTTAATTTGAAGACATTTCAAAAGATGTTTGTTTCCTCTTGTTTTGCTTGTAATGAGTTTTGTTTTTCTTGATTTCTCAGTGGGGAGAGATTGGAGGGAGACAATTCAGACCTGAAAATTAAATTAAATTAACGTTTTTTAAAAAGCCATTAGTTTCCTATTGAAGAAAGTCTTTCCCTCTCCATAACTCCTTTCTAGCCTTAGGATACTTTAAATTAATTCAAGGTTCTCCATCACTGATTCTAAAGCTTCTTTGGAGCTTTCAAAGAATGCTTAATATATTTGAGAAGTTTATACAATATACCCTCCTTAATAAAGGAGAAACCTTATAAAATTTTGCTCCATTACCTAGCATGCTTTATAGTCAAAATATACAGTTGAATTGAATCAATGTCATCATTCAAGGATCTGTGACTTTATCAGTGTGATCCCCAACAGATATCACAATCATAGTTCGTGAGTTACTATAACTGAAGAAATTCATCACATGGGAGCTGGTCTTATGACGATGAGCCCTTTGTAACTTAACTAGGCCAGTCCTCAAAAGACAAATATGTCATTCATTAGCAGGGTCATATTATAAAACAGAAGTCCACAAACTCTAGCACAGTGGTTGACATTTGGAATGGTAGGGGAGCTCATAGGTAATAGAACCAAATCCCAGAAGAAGGAGAGAGGGAGAAGAGGGACGGAGGAAGGGAAGGAGAAAGAGAGAGAGAAAGAGAATGAGCATGCGCCTTCTGTAGACAGCATTCTACAATGAGAAGTGACATATGAGAGCAGCTCCTGGGCAGCTTTGGTGAGAACAGATTGGAGAAGTCACATCCCTTAGATGGACCCTCAGTCATACTTTTGTCTTGTCTTTTGGATTATGCACAGAAGCATGGTGCTTACTTGACTTCCATTTTTGAAATACAGTACTTTGTTACCATCTTGAGGGTCATTTTGTCATGAGAGCATTTCTAACTGGGAGGTTTTCTACTTGTGGCATATGAGCTGGAAAAGGGACATTTCTCATCTTATTCTTCCTCATACTCATTTTCCCTTTGTTAGATTTACAAACGTGTCCTGAAACTATTCAGAAATGTCTTTCTAATCTGAAGAATGTCATCCACATATCATTAGGATAGGCTTTCCTGCTGTTCTCATTGAAACTTTTCCTGTGTTCTTGGGGGTTTCTCCATGACATTGAGGTGTGGCAGAAGTAGGTACTGGGCAGGAAATCTAATGATCTGGGTTCTAGTTCTCTTCTTGTTGCTAACTAGTCATGTGACTTTGAACAGATACTTTTTTTTAGCTTTTTTTTTTTTCTTTTTGGAGGGCAATTGGGGTTAAGTGACTTGCCCAAAGTCACACAGCTAGTAAGCGTGTCAAGTGTCTGAGGCCAGATTTGAACTCAGGTCCTCTTTACTCCAGGGCCAGTGCTGTATTCACTGTGCCACCTAGCTGCCCCTTTGAACAGATACTTAACCTCTTTGATCCTGTACTAATAGGAAAATGAGCTTGTTTGATTACATAATGTCTAAGACTCTGACATTCCGTAATGATGTGTATATTGTTTATTCCCGACTGAAGAGGGCATTCCTTCTGTGTTGTTTTTCCATTGAGTTGTTCTCTTGTCACTTCACATCCCATTTAATCTTTGGGGTTCTTTAATTTGCCCTGGCAGATGCTCATAGTCTGATAAGGGTTTTGGGTCTTTTTTTAATTTATTGCTTTACCTGTGTTAGTTTTAGCTTCTTCAGTGCCTTCAGCTTTACTCAAAGTTCTGCCAGTCTAGGAAATTAATCAATGTTTCAGTGGCACTTGTCTGTCCACCTGATTGAATCTTTCATTACCTCCTTTCCCCAGAGAAACTCTGGGATCCCCTGGCAGTCTTTTATAGCTAGCTACTCCCCGGCTTTTCTGACTGTCACCAACTTTTTTTTTTGACTGTCACTGGGTAATCAGAACAAACTAAAAATAAAACAATGTCCCTGATTAATGTCAAAGTCAACATTGCCCTCCTGTCAGAAGCAGACAGCTTTTTTGGCCTCGTAGACCTTCATTCTTTAAGACGATCTGGAGTACTTTTAGCTTATAACCGGTTATAATCTTTGAATTTTGGTAGTAGGGATTGATTTGGGAAGGATATTGACTGAAAACACCCCAAACAACGTCTTTTTCTTTCTTTTTTTTTTTTAAAAGTAGAATTTAAATATAACATGAAAACTGTAAGGGGCTTAAAAATCTCCTCGTCTAACCATCCCCTTTTATAGATGAGGAAAGGGAAGCCTAGATGAGCTTGTTGACTTATAATTTTTCAAGGTCACAGAGGAAAGAGGTGGAATTTCCAAAGAGAAAGATCCCTTTATGAAAGAAAACGCTTCTTAACAATTAAAGCTTTTCTCTAAGTGGAAAAGATTGCCTTGGGAAGTAGTACATTCCCTCTCTTGGACTTCTTTAAGCAAAAGCCAGGATATTACGTGTTGGATAAGTGGTTGGATATTGTGAGGTCCCTTCTAGCATTTTAGATTCAGAGATTTAGTGAGACAGCAAAGCCAGATTTGAACCCACATCCTCTGACACTTAAGTTCCATACTCTTTTGGCTACAGCTACTTTATCTGTTAATTCTTGCTTGACACATTTATTAAACCAGAAACAGTTATGCAGAAAGATTTCTACCTTAATGACCCACTGGCTTTCAGGCTTACCGTCTGTAAGTGAACTCATCTTTTCCCAAAAATATTCCTCTTCCCCAATTTTTCAATTTTTGTTGAGGGTAATTAGCATCCTTCCCTCATCCACTGTTTAAAGCTCTTCTCTCCCCAGTTACCTCCATTCACTTACCAAATGTCCTATCCTAATTCCATAATATCTCTGAAATCTCTCCTTTCCAATCCATATGTGTACCACACTAATTCAAGACCTTTATCACCTCTTAGCTAGCCTCCCAGATTCCAGTCTGAGATTCCTAATCCATTATTTGTACACCTGCCACAGGAGCCTCCCAAAGACACAAGTCAGATCCTCTTTCTTTGATGCTCGAAAACCTTCAGTGTGTCTCCATTGCTATCAATATAAAATAATAGCATCTGTTTCTTGGCATTTAAGACCCCCCAGAATCTTGCATCTAAATTACCATTTATTTCACATTACTCTCCATCATGAGCTCTGTGTTCTAGCTAAGTGAACTTTTAGTTGTTTCTTAAGCTCTACAAGCTGTCCTCTATTTGTAAAAATTTGCAACTTCCCTGTTTCTGAGGATGTATTCCTTCTCCAATTCTGCATTTTGGAAGTCTTATATTTTAAGAGTTTAAGTGCCATACCGGTTAAACCTACCTGTGAAAGCATGCATTCCTCCTTTCAGATGTTCCTAGGACACTCTGTCTACATCTCTGCTCTTTTGCTTCCATGTTTCCCTAGGATGTCTTCTACTTGCATGCGTGTATGTTGCATTTCATCCATTCATTCCTGCTCCAGAATGTAACCCCATTCAAGTGGGGCTTGCAATTCTTCTTTGTTTTCCCAACACCTAATGTAGCACCAGTATTTCACACTCTGTTTTGCTGTCTCTCAGACTGTTTCATGTGAACAAGCATTTATAGAATCTGAGAGAAGAGATTCAGAAGCCATTTAGTACAATCAATACCTAACAGGGCCTCTTTGCCCAGCTTCTCCCCTGCCCCCATGTCCCTAACAAGTAGGCATTCAGTTTCTACTTCAAGAGAGGGAACATAAAAGCTCTAAAGGTAACCAGCCCATTCCACTTTTGGGACTTCCCTTTTGGGGAAATTCTTCCTTCCTTCAATCTGAAATTCGTTATTTCTATCTAGTTTTGCTCCTAGTTATACTCTCTGAGACTAAACCAGAACAAGTTTCATCCCTCTTCCATGTGACAGTCCTTTAAATACCTGAAGACAGCCTAATCTCTCCTAGAGTCTTCTCTTTAGGCTAAGGTATAATATTAGGAAGTAGCATTTATTAAACACCTGTGTTATTAAACACCTGTGCAGGAGGCCTGGAGTCAGGAAGACCTAAGTTCAAATATGGCCTTAGACATGTACTAGCTGTGTGATGCAAGTCATTTAATCTTATTTGCCTCAGTTTCCTCATCTGTAAAATGAGCTGGAGAAGGAAATGACAAAACACTCTTTATCTTTACCAGAAAGTCCCAAATAGAAGTCCCAAACAGTTGGACATGACTAAAATGACTGAACGTCTGTCTGTCTGTCTGTCTGTCTATCTATCTATCTATCTATCTAATAAAACATGCCCAGAAGAAAGAAGATAAGTTTTGCAGCTGGGTGGAGGATGTATTAGAGAGGAGAAAAATTCCAAACTTGACCTGTTTTAACAGTCCAAGCAAGATTGATGATGAGGGCTTGAAGTAGCATCTTTGCCAGGGGACAGATGTGAAAGATGGATTTTCACAACCTCAGAATTGTCTTTGACTCCTCACTCTGCTACCCTATATCCAATCAGTTACCAAGGGAGGAAAGAGCAGCAATCGTTTAGAAATCGTATGAAGAAATACCCATGAGGAATTCTCAGTGGGGTTTTAGCTTTATTGGTCATGAAAACCTCTATTTTCCAGTGAGACAAATCTAAAGTAATATTGGACTATAAAATAAGTCAACATAAACTGTCAGAGATTGAGTTTAGAAATAGGTTTTCACAGATTTAAATACTTATATGGACAAGATGACAGAACAGTCATTAGGAGTTATGTCTATTGGTATTCCTAATTGGGATATAGTATGTTTACTAAAATGTAACATAACTAAATAGTTTTTATTTACTAAAATACTACAGTAAATGTAATTATAATTACTTTATACAATTACACTTAAGTATTTGTAATACTTTCTTATAGTATTATTTAATATGATCAGTGTTCTAAAGATAAATCATAAAATTCAAGAGAAAAAGAGAAGTAGCATAGTTTGTTCCCTGGCTTTCTCTAGAGATAGGATTAGCTAGAATCAACACAGCAATTAAAGGGCATCATACAGAACCTTAATTAAAATAGTTAATGATTATTAAGTTGTAATCAATATGAAATCACAAATTGGTTCTTCAAGATGAATCATTATTATTAACAAAATTGTCATCACTGCAAATCAGAATATATGAAGTTTCCTGAGAATCTAAGCATGGAATCATAAAATCAGAAAATTTAGAGCTACAAGTGGTCATCTAGGCTAACTCCCTCATTTTGGGGGGTTACTTATTCTATCTCTTTCTAGTCAGATGTTCCTAAGACTGGACTTCAAAAATTGTGAATTATAAGCTTAAAGCAGGGTATGTTTATACTATCACTATTGACAAGTTTCATGGAAAGTGTTAAACAATATTTCTTTCTGAATGGCTTTAAAATTATGTTATTTATAAAGATACTCAGAAAAAAATTTTCTGCAATGGAAAAATAAAATAAAAACATTGAAATGTTCCCTAGAAGGCCCACAAAACTTTTTTTTAAAAATCCCTGGCCAGTCTTTTTTGTCTGGCAATTTTTTTCAACCCACAGACAAACAAGCTCTCCTTTTTATACAAGTAAGGTCAGATTTAAATAGTATTTATTGTTCAGGAGGTAGATAAAGCCAATATAATTTTTAAAAAAACCAACAGTTTTACCTAACTAATCTATTTATTCAAAGCTGTAACAGATTAATAAAAATGTATCTTACTGATTTAGAAAAAATTATAATAAAGTTCATTAGGACAAATAAAAGGTTAGGAATTTCAAAGAAACTATGGTGAAAAAATGTAAAGGAAGGAGATTCAGTAGTATCAGACATTAAAGTATATTATAAGGTGAGAGCAGTGTTGAAATTAAAATGGATAATTTTGATTATTTTAAATTAAAATTTTTCTTATATAAATAAAACCAATGTAGCCAAGAATAGAAGGAATGCCAAAAATTGGGTAAACACTTTCATGGACAGTCTCTCAGATAGGATGTGATGGAATATTGCTGTGATGTAGGAAATGATGAGCTGGTTGATTTAGAAAAACATGGAAGGACTTGGACCAATGAAGGAAGATGCTATCCTCCTCCAGAGAAAGAGATGACAAGTGGAAACATGCTATAGTCTTACATATATGTGTATGAGTGTACATGTGTATATTTATACATATCTTTATGTATGTATGTATAAATATACTTTTACATCTATCTGTCTATCTATCTATCTGCATTTAATTGTAGCTGCCTTTGGGGGAGAGTGGAGGGAAAAAATAAGTTAAAAACTGAACAGCAGAGAACAAAAGAAAATCTACAAGGAAGAAAAGAAAAGTTAGGTAGCTTTGTAAACAGCATGCAATATTTATTATTTAGTTTTTCTCAAAATGGAAATGTGTTGTTTTATGTTGAATCCTCTCTTATGTTCTGCTGTGTACATGGAAATGTTCTTTTTTTTCTTTTCTTGTTTTGTATTTAAGTTTAAAATGAATTTTAAAAACCTACCCCCCAAAAAAAATCTCAATCACAAAATCAAGGTATACATTTGCTCTGATAATTCAAGTTTTGACACTGTCTCAAGCTTTTATAGATTGTAACAATCAATATAATAGCTATAATTTATATAATGCTATGGATATATGTACCTACACAAATTTATGTAATAAAGATGAAATCTCATTGTATGAGAATGATATTTAGTACTATGAGAACGAATACTATCTCTAAAAATACTCATTTATATTTATTCAAGATTTGAATGCCATTTCTTCTTACATATTAGTAAAAACAAAGCCAGAATAGATTTCTCAAAGCAATTCGCAACTCACAAAAATTTCCTTTCTTGTGCCACAATTGAAATTATATGTGAGTATCTTCTAATCTATACAGACACTTTTCCTTTCTACTAAGTTCACTCAGGACTTTTTAGTTTATAATGAAAGGGGGAAAGAATGATTGATCATTAGACTCGGTCTATAGCCTCATAAATTCCTTTCTCTTTACCTAACTAATCATCATCATCGCTAATTAGGCCCAGAAAATAAACTAGAATGCAGTGCAGCATGGTTTAATATAGAATGAAATGATTTATAAATTGGAGATACTGCTGTCAAAATACTTTAAGTGGTTAAGCCCTAAAAATATTAACTGCACTAACTTTCCTCTGGTCTTAAAAGAGGACATTGAATACTGTTCATTATGTTAGCATTGGGCTAAATGGATGGATGTAGAAGTAATAAAATTAAATTTTAAATTTGGAACATAAAGAGATTATGGACTAAGTGAAGTTTCCTTTGTGGAAAAATAGCAGTGGTGGAAAGAAGTTTTAAGGTTGCTCAAATGTTTTTTTGACTCTTTGTGATCCCATTTGGGGTTTTCTTGGCAAAGATACTGGAGTAGTTTCTCCTACTCATTTTACAAATGGGGCAACTGAGGCCAACAGGGTTAAGTGACTTGCCCAGAGTCACACAGCTAGTAAGTGTCAGAGGCTAATGTCTAAGGCTGGATTTGAGCCCAGGTCTTTCTGATTCCATTACCAGGGCTCTTTCCTCTGTACCATCTAACTGCCTCATGGTACAATAGTATTCCATTATATTCGTATGCCATAATTTATGTAGGTATTCCCCAATTGATGTCCCTCCCTTTAGTTTCCAGTTCTTTGTCACTACAAAAAGATCTCAAAAGATCTATTATAAATCTTTTTTGTACACATAGGTCATTTACCACTCGCATGCCAAATCCTTCTTTAAAATGTGGTATCTAGGTCAGTTGCTGAAATAAAGTAATTTCTGCTGTTAAAAAAAAGTCCTTCCCAAATTCATAAAATATGTAACTACCATCTTGCCCCTGCTGCTTCATCTAATTGGATCTCCCGCTACTGAATTATGTATTTTGACGTTGCCTGACAATTTATTTTTGTAGCCAATGAAATTCCACAGATACTATATTGACCTGATGATAGTTCCTAATAAACTGAACATCTAATCACTTCAACAATTTAGAAAATACTATTAAGTGCCTGCTAGGTACTGTGCCTGTGATTTCATTGGTATGGGGTAATTCCTATGTGAGGAAACTGCCTTTAAGCCTGAGGCTCAGAGTCTTAGTGCTGTATTCACAGTCACCATAGCTAAAAAATGTTGGATCCTAGATTCAAATCCAGGCTTCAGCACACTTTTAACTATATTACTACACCCTTGGGCCAAAGTGCTTTTCAAGACAACTCGCCTTTAATTTTTCCATAGATGTCATACAGAATATGGGATTCACTTAAATAGAAATTATGTTAGAGTTGCAGGATGTTTTGTCAATGAGCCTATAGCCAGGTTTTTATTTTATGACAGTTGATAATGATTAGTGAGTTAATGATAACTGCCAGAAGTTTTCCTCTTTCACCTAGGGAAGACATGAACAAGGATACAGAGGTTACCAAAGCCTAAGCTTATAAAAAGGCAAATAGCATTTTAAGATTGTTTCTATCTTCTTTCCCTGTACCAGCGTTTGATTATCAAAAACTGTATTTGGTCAGGTGTGTCTTTGGTTCAAAAAGGACGTGAACTCAGGCAGAGTAATGGCATAGAAGGGAAATTTTAAAACCAGATTTTGCTTTTTTTCAGTCAATGAAAATCCACCTTCTCACCCTCCTGCCTTATTCTCCCATTGAGAAGAGAGAAAAACAAAATCTCTGTCACAAACCTGTATAGTTAAGCAAAAACAATTCTGTGTTGAGCATATCAAAGCAAAACAAAACATGTCTCAGTCCTTCACTCTGGTCAGTTGCCTCCGTCAGGAAGTAGATAGCATGTTTCATCATGAGTCTTCAAGAATCACAGTCATTATAAGGAACTTTTAAGCTACTTGTGTAAGAAATATTCTATACATGTGCTGTATGTGTAAAATTAGAAAGTTACTGAAAGTGATCAGAATCTGTGAGAGGCATTTATGAGATAAAATCACCAACATTTGGTGTCCTACAGACATCTCAGACTCAACCTACCCAACCAACATGTCACTCTCTTCCTCTCTACCACTTTTCCTAATTTTCCTTATTTTTGTGAGAAGTGCCCCCATACTTCTAGTCAATTAAGTTTGTAACCTCAGTGTCTTCCAGTCATCTTGGTTTGCAGTCTTGGAGTTATACTTGTTTCCTCACTTTACCTTACCCTTCACATTCAGCCAGTTGCAAAGTCCCGTTGCCTCGACCTCTACAACATATGGAACATCCATTCCCTTTTCTCCAGTCAGTCATGTAGTTGAGGCCCCCATTTGGCTTCCCTGCCTCAAATCTCTTCCTCCTGCAATTAATTTTCCACATAGCAGTGAAAGTGCTGTTCCTAGAGCATAGGCCTGCCTGCCTATGTTATTCTGCAAAGTCATTGCATTAAAAACTAGTGACTTTAGGTCAAATTAAGGCTCCTTCCTCTGTTTGGCATTTTAAGTCTTTCACAGTCTGGCCCCAGACTATCTTTCTAGGCATATAACATATCATTCCCCTTCATGCAGTCAAACTCAGTCATGGCTTAGATCAGAGATCCAGAGGTAGAAGGGAACCTTAGAAAACGTCTAATGTAACCTCCTTATCCTGTAGAGGAGGAAATGGAGACTCGCTCAGGATCCCATGGCTAAGAAGCAACAGAGTCAGGATTTGACCCCAGATCCTCTTGACTCAAAAGCCAGCACTCTCACTGTTCTGGCTCATAAACACTTAAGAAATGTTAATTGTTTGCTTGCTGGATTATATACCATGTTACCTGTTCCTTTTCGTTCCTCACCATTCGCCTCCACTCTCTTGCCCTTTACACGCATGATTTCCTATCCTATCCGTGAGTGCAATTCCCCTTCACCACTTACTTCTGCAAAGCTCAGTTTAATATCACATCTGTTTAACTGCCTCCCCCGCCCCAGCTACTAGTCCCTTCCTCCACCCCCAAATTTTCTTTGTGTTTACATATATGTATGCGAATACACATGCGCATAAACACACAAAATTTATTTATATGTACATGTTGTTTTGATAAGAGTATAAGCTCTTTGAAGGTAGAGCTATTTTAATTTTGTCTCTGTAATCCGGGCTTAACAAACACTTACTGGTTTATTGATAGGATGAAAGCAATGTTGGTGTGACAAGGTCACAGAGGTCAGAGGAAAAAAATGGTCTCTTTGGAGTCTTTGCATACCCACCATCTCTGACACTCTGACATGTAATGAGGGGGCACAAAAAAGTCACTTAGCCTTTTTTCAGCATCAGTTTTCCTCATCTATAAAATGGGGATAATGATGAAAATAGTAACTTTTTCAAGATTGTTATGAGGTTTAAGTAAGATATATGTAAAGTGCTTTACAACCTTCAAAGTGCTAAATGAATATGTTATTATTGGAGTTGAGAGAGGCAAGGAAAACAAAAAAGATAAAAAATATAAGTGAGTTTATACAGTGAAGGAATTAAGGAAAAGTTTTCAGTTATTTGATGTCTCTAGCAGGAAAGGGAACTCACTTCCTCTAAAAATGTAGAAATGTCCCCGGGAAAAAAAAGTTCATTCACTGAGGAAGCTAAAGGAGCTTACCGAAGTGTTTGTTTCTTTTTTAGAAAGAGTCTCTTTCTCCTTGGGAACCTATTTGAAGCATAGGATTGCCTTGGTGTATACATGTAGCTTTCATCAACTTTACCTTCCATACGTCCTGGGCAGTCCACAGTCTTATGGGTAGAAACACTTTTAGAATCCTTACTCATTGTCAAGACTTAATTTAGATTTTTGCTCTTGAAGGTTTTGTGGGGGTAAGGTTAAGATTGAAAACAGCTAGTGATTTTCTGAGTGTGGAAAGTGGAGAAAAGCGTCTGACTGCTATAAATCTATTGTTTTCTATTTCTAGATAAAAAGCAGTTCTCAGGTGGCTTGAAACAGTGTGTGTATAAACATGTGCAGGCACCCATTCTTTTCTTGAGTTAGGGTGGACTTCTTCAATAAACTTATTTGTGTTCTGTATTTCCTTCAGGCATGACCAAGTGTGCTGGATGCCTATGAATTTCCTGGTCACTTTCCTGCATTGGAAGGACACCAAGAAAAAGAGTGTATCCTGAGCAGAGTCCCGTCCTGCTTTAGACTGTCCGGAACCTGCCCCGCCCTGCTCTGAGGTGATGATGGAGACCCTTTCTCAAGATTCTTTGCTGGAATGCCAGATTTGTTTCAATTATTACAGTCCGAGAAGGAGGCCCAAGTTGTTAGACTGCAAACATACCTGCTGTTCAGTTTGCCTCCAGCAAATGAGGACAAGCCAGAAGGACCTGAGGTGCCCCTGGTGCCGAGGTATCACCAAGCTTCCCCCGGGGTTCTCCATCTCCCAACTCCCTGATGATCCTGAGGTGCTAGCAGTGATTGCAATCCCTCATGCTTCGGAGCACACGCCTGTCTTCATCAAACTTCCTAGCAATGGGTGTTACATGCTACCTTTACCCATCTCCAAGGAGCGAGCATTATTGCCAGGAGACATTGGCTGCCGCTTGTTGCCAGGTAGCCAGCAAAAGTCTGTCACCGTGGTGACGATCCCGACAGAACAGCAGCCCCTGCAGGGGGGGATTCCCCAAGATGCGGTGGTGGAGGAGGAGCAAGACAGGAGGGGCGTGGTGAAAAGCTCCACCTGGTCAGGGGTTTGCACTGTGATCTTGGTGGCCTGCGTCCTGGTCTTCCTGCTCGGCATTGTTCTGCACAACATGTCTTGCATTTCTAAGCGCTTCACTGTGATCTCCTGTGGCTGAGGAAGCCACAGATTGAAATTCCACGTGTGTGCCAACTTAGGGGTTGAGAAGGTATTGGTGATGGGATCACAGTGAGGTGTATACGGCAACACTGACCAATTGGTGCAGGGCACTGGGCACTGGGTAAGCCACTTAATTATCTGAAGATAAACCTGAAAGGCAGAATGCAGGACCTCTCAACAAGATACAGGGGAAACTGTACTGAGTGATGGTCACAGCTTGGAAGGAGATTGCATGCATCACCATAATAATTTATTAAATGAACTGTAATTTATGATTTTATCATGTTAAAACATATTCTACCTAGATGTTATACTGTATAAGTATATATGATGTGATCTCTAAATGCAGTAGATTAAAATCAAAATGCTATGTATAGAAGTAGAATTAAACATGAGAATCAGTGTAACAGGTATGCAATGCTGGTTTCCTTTTCTGTTTTTTAAACAAGATGGAAACTGTTTAAAACAAGAACTCAGTCTTGATTTAGTTGATAAGGCATTTTTATACCTTTGGAATTGCACCTAAATGAAAATAAGTTAAATGGACTGTAGTTTTTCAGAGCAAATATTTGGGTGGGGGGGAGTGTTTCGTTTGTGATGTGTTTGTCATGCACTATCCTTTTGTCTTTACCTGTAGTTAAAGTTATATGTTTGTCAAAGTGCAGAGCCCTACAGAGAAGCAATAAAACAAAATAGCAAGGAAGGAAAGATTTATTACTGCAGAAAATTTGCATATCTTTTTTTTGTCTCCTGCCAAGCCATTTTGCAAAATAAGAATCAGAAGTGTTAATATGTGTGTGTGCATGTGCACGCACCCGTGTGTTTTATTTACCTCAGGTTTTAAAATCTTTTCAGGAAGTATTTGGGATGCTAGACCTTTATGGACAGGAGGGGAATTTGTCAAGAAGTTACATCATGGGAAAACAGAATCCTTTCTGTGGAGAAGTGCGCACGTGTCACCTTGATCCTCTTCTCCTGTGTTTGAGTTTAGGCTTGGCGGTATGGCAAAAACTAGATATTTTCTTTTTTTCTCAGAATGTTACATGGTGATGGGTGTGTTCAGCGGATGACAGATCTGGGTTTATGGATGAATACATACTATGGGATGGTTCTTTGGAAGATGTCGTTGACAAGGTGACAAAGCTACTTGGAATCATATTTTTTTTCATTGTTGGTACAAAAATAGAGGAGTGTCAATGCAGAAGAAGGCATCTCCATGTTGAGAAAGTAGCAAGCTAATTTACCTTCATACATTCCTGTTTGAAATGGAAAAATTCACTGTATTTTATCTCACATGGCCCTATGAAGTAGGATTTAATATTAAATGATGAATTTCTGTCCATTGCTGTTTTTTTTTCCTCACACACACAAAAAAAACAACCTGTAGACTTGCCAATATAATGTAAGTGAGTTTGGTAAATAAAATAGCATATGAGTAGAATTTAACTTGTGAATATCTCTCTTCCAGTTCCATGGAACCAAGGAAAATGAGGAGAAATAGAAACTGACAGGCAAGGTCCCTAATAACTATATTTGAAATGTAGTTTGTAAAATTATGGAACAAATTCATTTTTTGTATTTAGTTATTTAAGTATTATCTCTCCGCACATTAAAACTATGTAAAACAATGCAGTGGAGTTGATCTGAGAGAAGACGTAGAAATAACCCAAAAAGGATAATATTAGGGGAAATTAGTGTGACTATTTCAGTATCAATGTCTCCTTAACAATCTGTCCAATTCTTTTTCTTGATATGTAGGAAATTCATTTGCAAAGACAAGAAATTAGGTTAAAATGCTATATTGTATAACTCATTGGGCATTATGCAGCAGTTAATCTGAGAATTATGTGGTATTAATAATTTAGGTATCATATTAGCTGTTATCTCTATCCTCTTATTATGTAACACAATATACTATTGAGTTAGTGTCAATGTCTCATACTTTCCCAGGATGTTGTAATGCATGTCTGACCTAAATTTCTAGCCTAGCCATTTGCTAGTTTCTATTGCATAAGCAAATTGGAAAATGCATTTTTTCTTTTTTAAAAAAATGTTACATTTCAAAAGATCTTTACGCACTTATTTTAAGCTGTGCCATATTTTTGTAAATGTTAGAGACTAAATGTGTTTGTGTACAGTAGGTAGAAATGAGCCACCTTGTAGTATAGCGTGTGATCTAGTACTCCCCTTGTGTGAAGTAGGCTACCTTAGACTTCAATCTGCCCTTTAACCTCGGATGTTCTATGTTTTTTAATATGAGACCCAGCAATCAAAATTATTCAAGAAAGTTATACTTAACAATCTAATTCTGACTTTGCACTTAAAACAGTGTGAAACTAATTCAGTCTGTGATCGATTGTTGGTCTTGCTACTTTATTCAGCTTTGAAAAATTGAGATTAAGAAAATTCTTATTACTCATGAATTTTTTTAAAGTGGATTCTGCTTAAGGTTATTAGTGTACCTGTGTATTGTTAGTTTTCATTTCTGAAGTGAGGCATTTAAAAAAAAGATAAGGGGCCTGCAGAAATACATTTTAACCTCCTGTATTTGAATTAACTTATGCTGTGATATTTACCATTGATATATCCCGTACAGCTACACCTTCTACTCCCCACATCAGCTGACTAAAAGACAAGATTTTCATACACAGAGATCTTCACACCAATACAAATTCGAATGGACTGAAAAGAATTGAATGTTAGGGCTAGTAGGAATCAATCATAATCATTTATTCCCAACTCCTTATTTTACAACTGAGAAAACAGAGACCCAGAGAGGTGTGAAATCATTTCACACAGAGGCAGAAAGAGAACTCAGGTCTGATTCTGGTTTTTTTTCACTCCTTTCATTGCAGGACGAAAAAGAAGTAGAGAGTGTTTATTTTCATATTCACCTGCCTATTTTTCCATAGGTGGACTCTCCTGGATTTCTGATGGCACCATCTTGACTTCGGTGGTAATACATATCACTTACTCACCAGCTGTTCTCTGTTTGGTTTAGGTAGATTTATGTGTTCACTTTTAGCTTTTTCCTCTCTGGGAGACAGAAGAGGGTTTATTTGGTGATATATAAATGAATTGAAAGAAAACCGTCAAATGATGTGATTCTGAAATATAAGGTTTTAAATTGCTTACTAGTCATTTTTATAATGTTTAAATGATATGTAAAGGATTTTAGGTGTTTTGTAAATATTCAGCAATCAAAAGCATGAAGTTTGCTCTTTTATCAGTGAACCTCACTCGATATGAATACAGTATTAGCAAAAGAAGACTCAATTCAAGAGTAAAATTTTCAACCAAAAAGCCCGCAGCATATTTTTTTAATAATGGTAGATATGGCCAATTGTAGAAGGCATGAGTTGTGATGATAGAGTTCTCTGTGTCAAAACACTAATGCCAGGTGACTAGAAAATTGTAAGATGTTTATTTAGGTTTCTATAAACAAAATGAAAAACTACAAAATTAAACTTGAGGTTGATTTAAATCATGGGTTACAGCAGGAGCTGTAATCATGTACTGATTAATCATTTTGGCATTATTTATGCAGTTGCACTTTTGAGACTGAGCTATGAGGCATTAGTCCTTGTTAAAGACTGGGTAATACATAGTTGAAAATCCCACTTATTTTCCTCTTGGGGCTGTCAATGGATTTAAAATCAAATATTTAAAGGATTTAAGGGTGAAGGTTCACTGATGTCTCTTCTGTGGTTATTAATTAGTTTGCATCAACAAGTGATAAAAGAAGCTTTTAATGTCTATCACGCCTCTATATGTGGGATTTTTGAACCACAGTGTGATAAAAGGCTTATTAGACAAATGTGTGATATCTCTCTTTGCTAAATCTATTGTTACTAAGCAATAGCTCTAAAATGTTTTGGCTTACAAGCTGTGCATGGTGTATGATGTGAAATTGTTTCAGAGTTTTGTGGCCCCCAGATTAATATCTAATGGATGAGTAAGGCAACCTACTCATCTCACTTTTCTCCTTTCTCCCCACTTCTAGGTGCATTGATGTGTTAATAAGATGCATTTAACTCTAGTCTGTATGAGAATTCAAGAATTAACATTTCCTGTAGTGTTTTAATAGAAAAGATCTTTAGTTGTGTTGATTACCCTTTAAAACCTACCAACTATGGGGCGGCTGGCTAGGTGGTGCAGTGAATAGAGCACCAGCCCTGAAGTCGGGAGGACCTGAGTTCAAATTCAGCCTCAGACATTTAACACTTACTAGCCGTGTGACCTTGGACAAGTCACTTAACCCCAATTGCCCTGCCCTTCCCCCTTCAAAAAGAGCAAAAACAACACAAAACAAAAGCTACTAGCTAGATGTGGTTGTGCTGGGGTTGCCTGTGTATATTTGTATGTAGATGTGTATGTATACATAAATTTTCAGATGCCAAACTGAAATACTATTTTGCATTTTAAAGAGAGGACTAAGTAGGGGACTTTATTCAGGTTTATATTTCATTTCTCTCTGAAAGAATTTAGGATTTGCAACCTCCCTTTGGTTTACTAATAAATTCCTTTCTTTACTACGTTCTCATAATCTGTTTGATTCTTCCTAAGGAAGTCATCTGATTTCCAAAAAAACCCCAAAACTTAACTATAGAAATACTTAGGTGACTAACAAAGGACAAAATCAAATAGTCTAGGGATGATGGTAATTAAATCAGAAGACAAGGATTCATATGTCATTTTATTCATCCGTATATGAAGACCAGCCTCTTCCCTCAAAGGCTATCCAGTGTGGTAATTCTAGGTCTCATGTATGTCTAAAGGATATTTTCCTTACACCACTTTACACTCTATTTCAGAGTAATAATATTTATGTAAAAATTGGCTAATATTTTTATTACCTGAAATAGAATGAAAATTCTAAGCATTTGGTTTTTTCCCTTTTGAATTGAGTCTTTTTTCTTCTATGACTTATTTTTCAAAAGAGAAGAGCAAGACTCTTGTCTGTGTCCTCTAGTAGGAATTGACTCCCTCTCTTGGTTTCCTTTTGAATTGTACAGAACAGATACCGATTTTGTTGATATTTAAGTGGGACATTAGCTTCACAAAGGTATATAAACAGTGATGTATAAATAATAATTTTGGGATTTTGTAGCTTTAAGACCTTAAGGGATATCCACTCCAGTCTCAACCAAGTCAATTTACGGAAGTCAAATAATTTTCTTTAAACTCATATAGCTAGTTAGTGTCAGGAACTCGGTGTCTTATTTGTTGTTTCACCTGAACAGCTTATTTGAACAAAGACTTGATACTTCTAATGAACAATGATATTTAGAAGTACATCTCTGAAAATAACGGATAAATGCCACCTCCCCACTTCATTAAATATTTGTTTTGTTTTTGTTCCTGAGTGTTTGGTTTATTTTCCTTTGGGGTACTTTATGCCATCTTTTATTATTAACAAACAAGAACAGAGTTAATTATCACTCACTAGTTAAGAAATCACCACTCCTTTCCCATTCCCTTTATCCATGTCTTCTCCAACTCCACCTTGTGTTTCTTACCAAATCCTTACTTCCCGGTGGTAAATTTCACTTAGACTGAAGCTTGAACTGCTTTGAATAGTGAAATTTAAAAATGGCTTTTGTTAAACATCTACTGTGTTCAAGTCACCTATGTTAGGTGCCAAGGATATAGACACAAGAACAAAATAGTCACTGTCCTCTAGAAGCTTCTAGTCTAATAGGGAGACAAAATATGTAAATAGTTGAACCGGGTGAAATGTGTAAATAGATGAAACAAACCAGCTGACCTTTGATTCTTGAACAAAGAGGACCAATATTTGATGGGTTACCTGTTTGTAATAGTAGTGGCTACTGGTCGCCCTATTCATCAGTGCCCTTAATCTAACCAGGATTTTACATTTGAATGACAAAAGTAAAACATGGCTTATTATTTAGTTTAAGAAGTAATGAGGATGTGTATTTTTAAGGATATACATCGGCAGTCATGCTCTTACACTTTTTTAAAAAAATCTCAAAACATTTTTGGCAATTATATTAGTGAAAATTAAATTGATTTTTTTTACATAGCTAAGCATCAGAATACACGTTTGTTATTTAGTTCCATGTACTGTAAAAGCTATAAATTACACCTACATAAAAGTTTTTAGTTGTTTTTAGTCATGTGCTGCTAGTTATGTGTTAAATCCTGATGGAAATGTGGTACTTACCAGGTTGTGATTATATGTACTTCAATGAGTTTGGGTGTATAGATAATCTATTAGCTAATTATCATGTGCTATATCATTGACTCACCAACTGCAGGGAGTGGGTATGTAATAAAAACACATCTATTACATGTTTGTGGAGATTTTGGTCATATTGTACACATTTTCGGGGATAGCAGCCATTGATCAATGCAGACAGAGTATAACTACTTTGGGGATTTAATCCATTGCCTCCTAAGTGGCTTGTTATTTTTTGGACTTTTCAATGAAGATGGCAGTACATGACTTTTGGACTTCTAAAGTATGACTGATCTTTTAAAGTTTACCTCACATAGAGAGGCGATTGTTTTATAAAAGTGCATTTCAGAGTTTGCCCTGCTATGTTGTGTTTTTATGTCAAAGACATCACGATGGTAAAGTGGGTCCTGAGCTCTCTGGAAAATACTGCATTCTTGAAATCAAAGGTATTGTTAGTGTTACTATTTATTATATTTTATGGGCAGTCACTTTGCAATATACCAGGCAAAATATTCAAGAACTCTTAAAGTTTGCCACAGTGTGACATTTTTCTTCATATTCTCAAGGATGTTATGTACTTGGGCCCTTTTTGCCACATCCCTCTCCAGTAGGTCGTTACCCTGAAATGCATTATGATAAGCTACAGAAATAGTGGTCCAAGGAAGAAATAAAATGTATTCATATTGTAGCACATCCCCAGGGATATGGGCTATTGTGGTGTCCTGGACTGTTTCCAAAGGGGCTCTCAGTTTTTGGTTTGAAATTTAGAGTCAAACAATCCACAAGTATCAGCAGTAGATAATACTAGTGCGAAAAAGAGGAGTGGAAGGTAAAACAAATCGGAGAGACAGGTGCCTCTTCAGTGAGATCAGTTTGGTGCTATCTGTGCTATATTTTTTATTAGCAACAATTAGCAAGATGGAACTACCCTTATGTTGTGCTTTCAGTATTTTTTTGAGTGATTTTTCAGAAATTTGCCCTATGGCATATAGTTTACCAAATGCCAGTGTGTGGGGAGATACCCTTGGAGAAGGAAAGCCAATTCTTCAAAATAGTAAAGTCTAGTAATGATAGCTAAAACAAAAATTGTAGTTGTGTGAGATTCCAAGATGACTAGTAAAACTCATTTGTGGAAAACAGAAAAACCAGTAATGAACTAGACAGGACATAAGCTTCTTTTCAACAACTGTCTTGTTTCAACAGGGTCTTAAATGGCTTGAAAATGAACAGCATGTTCAGAATGTGCTAGCTATGGCAAGATTGAGAGGATTTGAGTTATTCTAGCAATCAAAAAGGGAGTCAAATTCAAATCGGGCCCCTTTTGTAGAGATTTTCTATCTTTAGGTTGCTAATACCCTGGCAATTTCAGACATATGACCAAGGCAAATTGTACTGAAAAATACAGACAAACCCCAGCATCCTTTGGACTGCTTATTACATGTTCCTTTGGATACATAAGTTGACTTAAAGAGATAATTGCAATTGGATTTGAGGAAACATTTACTTTTTAACTTCTGGAGGTTCAGTTTTCTTTTTTCTCTTGTTTCACATATTGACTACTACTTGTATATGTTTTGCTCATTTGTCATATGCAGGTGTGAAATTGGTTCCAGTTCAAGGCCACACAAACTTCCACCCTAAGTCTCAAAGAGTCACTGTTCCATTTCTAGGTTCGTTCCCTAGTCCTCTCTAGCTTTCTCCAGTTGATGATATTCCAGTCAAATAACTTAGATTAATATTGCTCAGAGGCTGTTAACTCAAGTCTGTGACATGTTTCATTTGCAATAATGTGGATAATTTATTTTAGAAGCTTTTTTTTAAAGGGCTAAGTAGTCCTACAGATATATGAGCTGCCGGGCTGTGTAGAAGTATTGTCCAAATGTTGCCAAATATTGACTTTGTAAAGGGGATATGAAGCTGCTGTTTATAAATCTGAATGTCTTAAAAGCATTCTTTGCTTGCTTTATCTGTCATAGATGGTGTCTTAGAAAGTCCTGTGTTTTTTTCTTCCACTGACCCCTATTTTAATATATGGTATTTTTGTATGCCAGACTGATGTCTTGTCCTTTGTATATGTGGTAATGTTGATTTTATGACAACTGTTAAAACATTTGTTATGATTAAAATTCTTAAAATGATTTCAAATAGACTGGTAGTTTTTATTTTTTTTTCCAAAAGAAGAAAAATTGGCTAGAATTTTTTATCCATCAGTCAATAGGCTTGGGTAGGAATAAAGCAAAATGTAATTTCTGAGCCAAGGTTTTTGAGAGTGAATCTGACTTTCAAGTGGCCCCCAGAAAGGCCAAAGAAAGCATTCTTTATGGGTTTTGTAAAGTCCCAGATGCAAAACATGTTGCTGAGACTTGAATTTTGACAGTATGCCATGCCCTGACTGATGTTTTTACAAATGATGCAAAAGGTCTTCTGCTCTGGTCCCCTATGGGAGCCCTATGGAGGGCATCTCCACCTTGTTTCATTCAGCCACAGCATGAGCTGGCCATGGTAAAGTGCTAAGTTCATAAGACAAATGTTTTAAGGAAAAGAACCTCTGGCAATATGGACTCTTTCAAAAAACTTGGGTCACTTGGGAAGAAGATGAGGATTCAGAGATCATCCAGCCTCCTCATTATACACATGAGGAACATGTGACCCCAAGAATTTAAAGGACTGACCCGAGCTGGCAGAACCAGGAGCAGATTCAAACCCAGCCCCCTTGTGAAGAATGTGATAGGCATGTGGTTAAGGGAGTAAATATTGACTTTTTCTGGTAAATAAAAAATTCCCACAGATTCAGCAGTTGAGGATAAGACTGAAGGGAGCCTCAAGTCATTCATTCCATAACATTAAACAGGCCCTGATTCATGTTACTTTTCTGGAAAAGTCAAATGATTATTTTGCACATACCTAAAAGTCTCCAGTGTGAGATAATCTAGCCTTAAAATGGGAAAGAAAAAAAAGGTATCCCCAGCTATTACTGGGCATATTGGACCATACTTGACAGCTTCCATCAGCACAAAGACAGTTAAGTAGAAAGTTCAAAATAATGGGATGAATTGGGGTGAAGAGGGCATAGAATGTGATAGATAAGCTTTTAGGCAAGATTCTTCCACCAGCTTGGGCAAAGAGACTATGGGCTTTGTAATGCAGGGTGTCTTAACCCTTTAAATCATGAACTATTGGGTAAAATAGACCCATTCTTAGAATAACGTTCTTAAATGTGTAACATAAAATATGTAAGATTACAAAGGAAATCAATCATATTGAAATAGTTAAATGTTTACACTTTTAAAAGTTCATAACCTCAGGTAAGAACAACTCTTGGGAAAAGAAATATGGTAGAATCAGAGGGGATGAGACATTTATGATACTGAAATAAAGATCTAAGTTTATAGAATTAAAATTGGAAAAAAAAAACTTGGAGTCTAGTTCAATCCCTTATTTTTTAGATGAGGAAACAGACCTAAAGAAGCTGTGACTTAATGGGGCTTGTATTTGAACTCAGGTTATCTGATTACAAGGGCAATACTTTCTGCTACATTCCCTGTTGCCCACTTTAGTAATTGCTGCATGAGGCGGCTAAGTGGTGCAGTGAGTAGAGCACCGGCCCTGGAGTTCAAATCCAGCCTCAGACACTTGACACACTTACTAGCTGTGTGACCTTCGGCAAGTCACTTAACCCCAATTGCCCTCCAAAAAGAAATAAAAAATAAAATAAAATAAAAAAGTAATTGGTGCAGCACTCCAAAGGCACAGTTTTGCCTGCCTCAAGAGTAAAGAGGTAGAAAGAGGAGAGTAGTGTTTTTGCCTCCATCCTGGTCCAGCCTTGCTAATAATGTGGCCCTACTAGGAGAGTGGAGGTATCTATGGTAGAAGGTGGGAAGTGATGGTAGTTGATGAATGGAAGGGAAGCATTGTGGATGTTTCCCTATCTGGTCCTTTTATTTCCGTTAGACTTATTAATATGTCTTCCCTGCCACCCTCTGCCACTAGTTAACCTCTTCCCCTTACATACTTATTTTCAATAACTTGGCCAAATTTTGGGAGCAGGAGCCTGTCTAGATGCCAGTAAACTATTTTCTTAATACAATTCCCTACAGTGGTTAAAAAAAAAATTCTTGGAAGCTAAATGCTCCGATGTAAAGAACACAGCTCCAGAGTACCTACAGCTGGAGATGGAGTAAAGGTAGATGATCCAGAGTAAAATATGGACCTGTCCCTTTTGTTTAGAGAATCATAGAGCTGAAAGTAATCATAGACATCAACTGGTTCAAATCTTTCATTTTAGAGATGAGGAAACCAAGTCCCAAAGAGGATAAATGACGCAGGTGCCCAAATGACACCTTATTGACAGAAGTAGGATTTGAATCCAGATTCTCTCATTCCACACTATACAGTCCTACCTTTTAGTGATAAAGAATGGGGGAGAAAGAAGTTCATGTGTTATTGTAAGACTGACAATCTACTAGAATCCATAACTGGAATTAATCTCTAAAAAGGAAGAGTGATTGAAATAGAGCCGATCTAGTGTGGTAAGATGTTAAACTTGTGGTAAGAGTGTTAAACCTGAGAGACAGGATTGTTGTTTGTCCTTCATTCTCAAAGAGGACCATGACATCAGAGAGGTGATGCCGTGACATACAAGTGAATTGAATTTAAATGAGGTAGAGCTGGGCAAAGGCACCAGCCTCACTTTCTCCTCCTGAGCCATCTGCCCAGTGGCAAGATAAAGATCAGGATGACTGGAGATGGTCCAGGATGCAATGGAGGATCTTGGCCTTTTCAAGCTAAGGTCTTTAACAGATCTCAGTTTGACTGTGCCCATTCAGTGATTAATGCTTAATAAGAAAGAAGGCAGAGAATGTCTTCTTTAAAGATCCTCAGGATTTCTGGTCAAAATAGAAACAATTGTTAGTTACATTCATTCTGAGCCAATCAGAGTCCAAACAATGACCTAGGAGGGCTTGACCTGAGACTTGTTAGCCAGTGATGATAGCCTGGGTGATTTGGAGTTAAGGTTAGTATTTAAGAAGAAAAAAAGACAAAGAGTAGGGGAAGGAATGAAGGAGAGAGGGAAGGAGGAGGGAGGAAGGAGGGAGGGAGGAAGGGAATGAAGGAAGGGAGGGAGGAAAAGAAGAAGGGAGGAAAGGAAGGGAGGGAGAGAAGGAAAGGAAGGAAGGAAGGAAGGAAGAGGATTCTGTATAAGCAACCTAAACCATTCTGAGCTTCAGTTTTCTCATCTGTAAAAATAGGAATAATAATACCTATAGTACTGATCTCAAGCTCATTTCAAGGTTTAAAGATTTGAATCTGTCCCAGTAAAGAAACTTTCTACAATGCAAACCAGCAATTACTTTTCAATTTATAATCTTAGTGTTTTGCCTGGGACTCTGAGAAGTTGTGATTTTTCCAGGACACAAAAACCAGTATCTGTCAGTTACGTTCTGAACCTATGTCTTCCTAACTTGGAATCCATCTACTGCACGAGCTCTTTTATAATGTACCTGAAACAATTTGCGAATTTTAAAAGCAATATAAATATTATTGTGATTCAATGCCCTTCCAGGCCTCCTCATTTTTTATACCTACTTTTCCTTAAATTGTTCAGTCATTCAGTTGTATCTGACTCTTCATGACCCTGTGGACCGTAGCATGCTAATATTGTTTGTCGGGTTTTCTGGCAAAGACACTGGAATGGTTTGCCATTTACTTGCCCAGTGGATATAGGCAAACAGAGGTTAAGTGACTTGCCGAAGACTACAGAGCTAGTAAGCGTCTGAGGTCAGATTTGAATTCAGGCTTTTTTTACTCTATCCACTGAGACACCTAGCTGCTTCCTTAGGTATCTACTTTTTGTTTTTATTTCCCCCTTCCATTATTGCTTGGTTAACTAAAGACTCATACAGTACAATCCCATCTGGACCACAAATCTCCCCATGTTGCAATTAAACTCTCCCTTATATATTTTCAGAGAACTGCAGAATAAGAAGAAACTTTAGAGATTACCAAAAATATCATTTTATAGATTAAAAGAAAAAACCTAGAGAAGTTAGGTGATTTGTCTAAGTTCATTCACCAAGTTGGTGGCCGAGCTAGACTAGAACCCTGAATCTGTCCAGAGATTATTTCCCATAATACTGAAGCAAAGGTGATATTTTCCTTGGGTGATTATAGGTTAATCAGATAAACTAGCTCCTGTTAATATATCGCTAACTAATTTGTCCTCTCTCCCAGAAAACATCAGAGCTGGGAATTTCAGGCATGAAGAGCAGGCTGTTTGGGGACATTTCTTTGGTCAGGAAATAGATAACCTTTTAGGTAGGTGTCCCTCAAATCACACCAAATTTTTCTGAACTTGAGACAGAAAGGTGAGCTGAACCAGGTCTCCTGGTGCCTCATCTAGTCTTTTTCCACTTGATCATCCTGTTTCCCTCCACCCTATATGCCATATGGTTAGAAAAGTTCAGCCATTTGAGCCCCACAGATGTCTCATTTGAGACCTTCCTATGGAAAATAATAGGAGACAACCAGTCATCAGATTTTGCTTTTCTCACATGTTTGAAGTACAGAGGTAGATTGAGAAAGATGTCAGAGTAGCGTCATGAAGTCTGAATTGAACTGAAGAATAGGAAAGGGTTATTTTGGCAGAAAAATGGGTAGAGATATGCTGAAATTCAACCTAAAGGGATTTGGGGAGTGGAATGTGCTGAAATAAATGAAAGGATAAATGGTTTGGATCATAGACATAGGATCATAGAGTTGAAAGGAGCCTTAGAGGTCAACTGTTCCAACTCTCATTTTACAGATGAGGAAACTGAGGCTTGAAAAACTCGTGACTTATACAAGGTCACACACACAGCAAGTAGCAGAGATATCATTAGAATCCAGGTCCTAAATCTCTAAAACCTTTCTCATACACAAGGAGCATTTTTAATCCTAGACAGCTTCTCATTTGTACATCCTTTTTCTTTTCCACTAGATGACATTCATTGCTATGTGTGACCATGTTGCATCAAGTAACATTATTCTATTATTTATTCATCATCACTTGTTTCTATTTTGTCTTGGTGACCCCCAGGATATGCCCAAAATGAAAAATGAAACATTTTGAAAAGATAGCTTTTAGTTTAATTTCCAGAAGTGGATACTTCCATAATATGTCAGTGTTTGTATGTGAAAGGAAAAATTGGGTTCTGTTGATATGCAAAGTGACAGCATTATTATTACATAGGCATCTAGGTATTTCCTTTTTCCTGTGTCATATGTAAGAAAATAAAAAGTATAATCATAGGATCTTAGGGTAGTAAGGAAGCTCAGTGAGAGGGACCTTACTGCCTCCCAAGGGAGCCCACTGCACTTTGGAATAACTTTAATCATTAGAAAGCTTTTCTTGACATCCAACAAATCTAATTCTCTATAACTTTACCCATTGCTCATAGTTCTGTCCCCAAGGGTCAAGCAGAATTAAAGATAATAAAAATAATAATAATTTTACATTCCTATAGAACCTCAAGTTTTACCAACTGCTTTACAGACATTTCCTCACTTCATCCTCAGAATAACGCTGTGGTAGACTTTGTTATTATTACCCACTTTTTACAGATGAGGAACCTGAGGCAAATGGAGGTTAAGTGATTTCACCAGGGTCACCCAGGTAATAAGTGTCTGAGGCTAGATTTGAACTCAGGTCTTCCTGTTTCCATATCAGGACTCTATCCACTATGCGACCTAGCTGCCTACCAAGTGTAATTCTTCTTTTGCATCACAGTCCTTTAAATATTCACACACAATCATTGTGTCGTGTTTTACTCTTTTTTTTTTCAGCCTATCCATCCTTAGTTCTTTCAGCCAACCCTCAAATAATCTTGAGATTATCCACTTGCCTGGTTAATATCCTAGGTAGTCACTTGCTTATCAGTGTCCTGAAAATGTGGCACCAAACTGTTCAGAGGTAGTCTGACCAGAGCACAGTACAACAAAGTGAGCACCTTCGTAGTTCTGGAAATCAAGCCTTTTTAAATGTAGCCTAAGGGACAGCTAGGTGGCACAGTGAATAGAGCTCCTCCTGGAGTCAGGAGGACCTGAGTTCAAATCCAGCCTCAGACACTTAACACTTACTAACCGTGTGCCCTTGGGCAAGTCATTTAACCCCAATTGTCCTGCCTTCGCCTTTCCAAAAAGCAAAAAACAAACAAACAAATAAATGTAGCCTAAGATTGCATTCACTTTTCTGGCTCGGAAGTTCTAAGGGAATGAATATGAGGTGAGACTGTGGCCTCATAGCTAGCTTGTGGCAGATCTCAGCATAGACCCCAGGCAGGATTGTAAAACAAGACTGGACATCAGAGGTGACATAAAGAGCAAAGAATCTGGAACCACAAGACACAAGGCCTGAGTTGGAGTCCCACTACTTCCAGTAACCATTAACATACCTTTCTGAGTCTCAATTTCTTGATCCATAAAGAAGGAATGATACACAGCCTACTTTACAAAATTATTATAAGAAAAACATGCTTTATAAATGATAGAAAAAATGACCTCATCATCTAGTGCAGCCTACTTATTTTATAGATAAACAAACAGATTCAGAGGTGAGCTGATGTGGCAAAGTTAATAGTAGAATCGAATCTGAACTATCCTGACTCACAGTCTGGTGCTTGTTGCACCACACCCCATTGCCTTCCCAGGGCTCTCCCTGATCATTTTTCATCAGTTGAAATGCATTGCAAAGACACAAGTTTCACTGGGCATTAGTCAGGCTTCTTGATGCACCAGCTACTTACAGCTATAGAGACTCTTGCCCACATGTGACCTGCACTGGGTATCTTTCTTGACTGTTTTGTTATAAAGCCAGCCTTGTCTTGACAACAAGCACCCTTCACTCTCTTGTCCTCCTCTCCCTTCTGGAGAAAGACATTCTGAGTTCACATCCTGGCTCTTATCATTTAGTAACAGCAAACAGGCCGTCTGGGGGCCTCAGTTTCGTGATCTGTAAAATAACAATAGTAACAACAAAAAAGCCTTTATATAACACTTGGCAGATGTTATCTCATTTGAACCTCACAACAATCCTGGGAGGCAGGTGCTATTATAATGTCTATTATACAGCTGAGGAAACTAAGACAAAGGTTAACTCACTTTCCAAGGATTACCCAGCTAGTAAGTGTCTGAGATAGCATTTGAACTCAGATCTTTTTGACCTATAAAATGAGGGGATCAGAATAGCTGGTCTTCCGAGACTCCTTCCAGCTGCAAATCCTATTGACGATACCATGCCCTGTGTAAAAATGTTTGTTGTGCCATGGTACAGAAATAAAAAACAAACCATAAACTCTGGAAAAACAAAATTAGAAGTCCTGGGAGATACTTCCCAGAAGAGGTCAATTTTGAGACTTGTCTTGGGGGATAGAATTACTGTTTATAGTTGCTTTTTGAGTGGCTTCTCCCTGACAATATGATTTGATTGTAGTTGTATTTTTTCAATGTTGGGGAGGGCGAAAAGTCAGCTTTCATTTTTCCATCTTCTCATTTTCTGTATTCAAGTTCTTGCTAAGAGTATGAAGAGCAACGTTGTTTTGTTTCCTGCCCATCAGGCTCCTTTTAATGAGCTACTCCCAAATGACTCTTTTCCTGCTTCCTTCTGAATCTGCCTCCAAGATTATTCTCATAAGGCTATTTACTATTAACTCCCTCTGTTCCCTTAATCCACATCTCCAAGCCCCTTTACATTCACTATCCTCTCTTCATTGGCTCCATTATTTAGAGAAGAGGTAACCCTTTTCTTTGCCAAAGATAACCCCTACTTCTGTGCCCTTGTTCTCCTCTACTTTCTACTTCAGATCTTGCCCCATTGACCATTCACTCTTTCTCTCATCTAGCAGTCTCTCTTAATATCCTTCTTTACTGCCTCTAGACAAACCTGGGCCTCCACCATTCTTTAAACACTCCCCACACTCCCCAAAAATAATCCAAAACAACAAAACACCTTCACTTGACCGTGCCATCCACTCAAGCTCTCCTTTATCTTTCCTACTTTTTACTATTAGACTTCTACAAGAACTCTATCAATTCCCACTGACTTCTTGGCTCCTTCCTATTTTGACCTTCTATTGAAAGCTGCACTCTCAGAAAGTGATATATATCTTAACTGTTGAATTTAAAGACATTTTTTTCAGTCTTCATCTTCCTTTCTGAAGCTTTAGACCTTGCTGACTATATCCTTTGTTCTGGAAACTCTCTCCTCCTTTGAATTCCATGACATTGCTCTCTCCTGGTTCACTCCATCTCTAGCCCACTCTCAAACTCTTTTCCTGGATCATCATCATTCCTCTTAAACTTAGTCTCCTTGGCCTCAGAGGCCAGAACCAGGGGCATTGGAGACTTAATGTCAAATTAAAAGAACCGCTAATAATCCAGACTGGATGGAGTATGTGAAGGGGAATGATATTAATGTCCCCCTAAAATAGGTTGGACAAAAGGAAGGCCATAAATTCCAGGCTAAAGTTGCACCCTGTTAGTGACAGGTGTATACTTTTCAAAAAATTTTTAGCATCTGATTGACATTATCAGACCTTATGAAGATTGTTTTGACAAATATGGGGAGGAAAAATTGAAGAGAGTAGACTATGCAAAGAGGCCAACTACTGTTGGCTATTATCACAGTCTAGGCAAGAGGTGATGAAAGTTTGAACTAACATGGTGGCCTTAGAATGTAGAGAAGGGGACAGCTGTGTGAAATGTTATAGAGACAGAATCGAAAGGACTTGTCAATTAAGCAGATTTGGAGAAACCAAAGAATCAAAGGTGACTCTAATTTAGAAAGCTGGGTGAATGAGAGGATGTGAGTGCACAAAGAGAAACAGGGTGGTCGTTAAGTTCAATTTGGGACATGTTAAGTTTGAGGTAATGACTGGATAACAGGCAGCAACAAATGTGGAACTGGAGTTCAGGAGAAATAATGGAACTTGATATCGTGATCAAGGAGTCATCCACACAGAGATGGAAATTTAACCCATGGGAGCAAATTATATTTCCAAAGGAATTGTGGTGTGCAGGAGGGAGATAGAATCATGGAATCATAGAATAACAGATTTTGAAAGTTGGAAGGGATATCAATGGCCATATAATTCAACCTGGGACAACTAGATGGTTTAATAGATGGAGCACTGGGCTTCAAATCAGGAAGACGCATCCTCCTGAGTTCAAATCTGACTTCAGACGCTTATTAGCTGTGTGACCCTAGGCAAGTCACTTAACCCTGTTTGCCTCAGTTCCTCATCTGTAAAATGGCAATGGCAAACCATTCCAGTATCTTTACCAGAAAATCCCAAATGGGGTCACAAAGAGTCAGACATGACTAAGAAAACAACTGAACTGAATAGTTAGACCTGCTATACACTATCCCCACTCTATTACACCTGACAAGTAGTCAGACCTTCAATGAAGGGAACCCGCCACCTCTTCCTTGCACACAACATTTCATCTGCCATCTCTCTGGACTGGTCATCCTACATGCCTAGAATGCTCTTCTTCCCATCCTCTGACTAAGGATCCCTGGCTTCCTTTATGATTAATCTCAAGTGCTAACTCCCGCAAGCAGGTGTTTTTGGTCCTCACAGCTTCAGAGGTCTTTTCCTCTACTTTCTATCTACCATGTATATATCTCTCTGATTAGTTTGTAAACTTCTTGAGAGGAAGAGACTGTTTTTGCTTTTTTTTTCACCCATAATGCTTATTAGTATAGTTCCTAGGACAAAAAAAATATTTAATAAGTGCTTATTGATTGACTGATTAAGGCTTGTTGTAAATTTGGCACCTCTCCTGAGATAATATTTACGCAATGACTTCTCTTTTTGCCATTTTCATTTGGTGAGCTAGGACTGCTGTCGACCACGACTTTGAAATTTGAACTACATTAACTACAGTCCACTCTAACAAAGTCTGTACCCAGAGTTAGGGGGCGGGAGGAGCAGCTGTTGGGCATGCTGGAGTTATACATGACAGAATCTAGAATATGAAGATTCAGATCTTAACTGGAGAAATATGGCCTTCATCCTTTATAAACATGGTCTCATTTACCCATTGCTTTTCACACAATTTTCCTTTCCCTTTTCAGTGAGTGCTTTCTTTTTAGTCCAGATAGAAAGTCTGGTTCTCATTTTACTGGATCCTCCATTTTGTTCTTTGCTTTTCAGATTGGAGTAACTTTAGATATATGTAATTCAGCTGAATTTACACCAGGAGCTCTGGAACGAATTTATTTATTCCATTTCTTTTCATAACATGACAATTATCCAAGGATATCTGGACACAGATAAAAGATTGGAACAGCACAAGAATACTGGCAGAAGACAGCAAGAACTCCTCAAAACTTGGGGCCAACAGGACTCTTTCCATCGGGAAATGCCAGACCAAACAGGTTGGTCTTGCCTTTTTCTTTAATCTAAATATTATAGGCTCATGTTACTTCCCTTAAGTATTTGATATGTATGAGAGATTGAGAGGGAATATGACCATAGTGGGAAGGGAAAACCTTGAATTGAGGTGCTGAGCAAAACAGCCAAGCAAAAGGAGCAAATATGGCCGTATTCTGGGAAGATGGTTCATGTAAGACTGGAGTCTCTGCTTCCAGTGATCACTGACTATTTAGAATTATAGAACTTCAGAGTGAAAAAAGGCCTCAAAGGTTATCTGGTCAAACCTCCTCTTCTCTTGCCATTTTATAGATGAGGAACTGAGCCCTAGAAAGAGGTGGATTGTCAAAGGTCATACAGTGAGTTAGAGGTAGATCAAAGACTACAGAGTGTCCTTGAAGTCTGGACACATAGGAAATCTCATTAACTATATATATTTTCAAGAAATGAAATTTTCAACATTTTATTTAATGAACATAAATGAGATTTCATAGGAAGACATAGGAGACACGTAGGATATCTCATTAATTAATTAAATTAAATTAATCTCATTAATATGGAAAATAGTCCCCAATAGCTAATGAAAGCTTTTATTCCATATGAAATTGTCAGGGCTAAAATTAATGCCAATTAAATAAAGTGCTATTGAAAATTTCATTCATTTCATTTCTAGAAAATATTCTAGGTCTTTCCATTCTCAGTCAAGTGCTCTGTCCAGCTCACCAGGGCTTACTTTGTGGTTAGGAATGAGAAGAAAGGGGTCTCCTGATGCTGAGGTTGCTTTAGTGTAATAATAATCTCTAATGGGGCTGTAGGAGGGGGGATTGGGAACATGAGCCACAGTCTGATTGGCTTATGCTATCCCTTCATGGAAGAGGTCGGCCTGCCTGCTTCCAGCAAGACCAGAAGACATAGAATGGAAGGGCCTCATGCAGATGTTCTGAACTGACTCTAGTCAGCTAACCTCAGGATGAAGAGCCTTTTAGCTGGAACTGAGGCGAGAGTATAATTTAAAACAAAGACAGTGCCAGCGAGTCTGTTTGATATATGCTTCTGGAAAGCAGAGATGATTCCTTTCCTTCTTTTTTGTCATCGTTTCTCCAGTGGCAACCAGGGATCTCTTATAGGTAGTAGGTGCTTAATTAGTATATGTTGAATTGAATTGGACCCCATCCAAAATGCATCATTCATTCATTCATTCATTCATTCATTTATGACTGTTTAAAATATATTGTGCTAGCACGAGAAAAGACACAAAGACGTATAACACAGGACTCGTGTCCTCAAGGAATTTATAATCTAGTTACATAGGTTCCCAAAGTGGGCGATACCACTCTTGGGGTGAGGGGGGGTGCAGGAACAATCCAAGGAGAGGGTAGTAGTAGCCTTGGGTGCCAACAGGTTTAATCATGTGTTGGCATTGTCAGGAAGTCTAGCATGTATCAGCAGGAATATATGCCTGTAATGGCTTTTTTATAATACCATACTATATGGTTACATGATGCAATATTGCATCATCAAAATTTCAAAGCACAAAAAAACCCCACAAATTTACAATAAATTATTAAATTTAAGACACATCATTTAAAAAAAATTGAAATGATGCAAAGTTTAAAAAAAGCCATTAAAAGGTTAAAGAAGGGAGATTTCCAAGGGAATACTGAATAATTGTTTTATTAATTAATTTATTTACTTTTAGTTTGCAACATTCAGTTCCACAATCCCTTGAGTTTCAGACTTTCTTCCCCTCCCTCTCTTCCCTCTTTCCCTGTGGCAGCATGAAATCAAATCTAGGATCTACAAATACCTTCACATTAAACATTAGTCAGGTTGTAAAGAAGGATTGTAACCTATAGAATGTACAGTGGGAAAGAATCATGAGTCTTTTGCAGTTGTCTTATAACTTTACATTGCTGAGAGGAGCCCAGTCTATCAAAGTTAGTCCATATGTTGTGTCTGTAATTGTGTACAAATTTTTCTTGGTTTTGCTCTTCTCACTCAACATCAGTTTATATAAGTCTCTCAGGGTTTTTATGAAGTCCATCTGCTTCTCATTTCTTATAGCACAATAGTATTCCATTATATTCATATGCCACACCTTGTTTAGCCATTCTCCAATTGATGGGCATCCCCTTGATTTCCTGTTCTTTGCCACCACAAAAAGAGCTGCTATAAATATTTTTGTATGTATGGGTCCTCTTCCCACTTCTATGACCTCTTTGGGATACAACAATAGAAGTGGTATTGCTGGATTAAAGGGTATGTATGCACTTATTTATAGCCCTTTGGGCATAGTTCCAGATTGCTCTCCAGAATGGTTGTATCAGTTCACAATTCCACCAACGATGTATTAGTGTTCCAATTTTTCCACATTCTTTCCAGCATTTATCATTTTCCTGTTTTGTCATCTTAGCCAATCTGACCAGTGAAGTGGTACCTCAGAGTTGTTTTGATTTGCATTTCTCTAACCAATAGTGATTTAGAGCATTTTTTCATATGCTTATAGATATCTTTAATATCTTCCTCTGAAAACTGCCTGTTCATATCCTTTGACCATTTCTCATTTGGGGAATGACTTGTATTCTTATAGATTTGACTCAATTCTCTGTATATTTTAGAAATGAGACCTTTATCAAAGACACTGGTTATAATAATTGTTTCCCAATTTTCTACTTCCTTCTTAATCTTGGTTACATTGGCTTTATTTGTACAGAAACTTCTCAATTTAATGTAATCAAAATTATCCATTTTGCGTTTTATAATGCTTTCTACCTCTTGTTTTGTCATAAAATCTTCCCTTCTCCATAAATCTGACAGGTAAACTATTCCTTGCTCTCCCAGATTTGCTTACAGTATAAGCCTTTATACCTAGATTGTGCACCCATTTAGACTTGATTTTGGTATATGGTGTTAGATATTGGTCTATGTCCAGTGTCTGCCATGCTATATTCCAGTTTTCCCAGCAGTTTTTGTCAAACAGTGAGCTCTTATCCCAAAACTGGGGTCTTTGGGTTTATCAAACAGTAGAGTACACTAGTCATTGACTGCTGAGTCTTGTGTACTCTATTTTATCGATCCACTATTCTATTCCTCAGCCAAAACCAAGTAGTTTTGATGACTGCTGCTTTTTAATACAGATTAAAATCTGGTATGGCTAGGCTACCATCCCTAGCATTTCTTTTGGTTAATTCCCTTGATATTCTGGACCTTTTGTTCTTCCAAATGAATTTTGTTACTATTTTTTCTTGCTCTAAAAAGTAATTTTTTGGTAGATTGGTATGACACTAAATATGTAATTGAATTTAGGTAGGATTGTCATTTTTATTATATTAGCGCAACCCACTCATGCACAACTGATGTTTTTTCTAATTAGTTAGATCTGACTTTATTTGTGTGAAAAGTGTTTTGTAATTGTGTTCGTATAGGTCCTGGGTTTGTTTTGGCAGGTGGATTCCCAAGTATTTTATAATGTCTACAGTAACTTTAACAGGAATTTCTCTTTCTATCTCTTGCTGTTGGAATTCATTAGAAATATATAGGAATGCCAAAGATTTACATGGGTTTAATTTATATCCTGCAACTTTGCCAAATTTATTTATTATCTCAAATAGTTTTTTACTTGATTCTCTAGGATTCTCTAAGTATGTCATCATATCATCTGCAAAGAGTGATAGTTTAGTCTCTTCTTTGCCCAATTTGATTCCTTCAATTTCTTTTTCTTCTCTTATTGCTACTGCTAACATTTCTAGTATCAAATTGAATAAGAGGGGTGATAGTGGTGAATAATTTTTTAAAAAGGATGTGGTAGGCCAAATAATTTTGGGAACCTCTGATCTAGTAGATACACCCAACCACTGTTATAGAATTAAAATAGTTTTACCAATGAAATATTTTTTTCTGGCATGAATCCAGAAATGATGACAATGAGGATGATAATCATAGACTTTCCTATAGAAAGCAATATTGCTAGAATAAGGGTCAATTCTAAAGGGTTGTTGATTTAAAATAAATCCCATCAAGACAATGTAGCTTTAAATGGGTTTCCCTGAATCAAGGGCTTTCTTAAATGGAAATCTTCATTACCAGAGGGCTAGTTTCTTTCCATAGCAATAACATGCAGATACAGACAAATATATATTAGGAGAATCTGCCTCCTTGGAGTCTGAATAGAAAATGATTTTATGGATACCTCGGTTGGAGAACAGCTGATAAATTATATGCTCAATAGGGTGGTTGGGGTAAGGCCTCGCCTTATTTAAGTAGATAATGTGCATGCATTTGTGAGCAGGAGGGAACAAGGTTGGGATGTAGGTAATGGAGACAGTAAACAATATTAGTGCATATTCATGAGCTGACCTGCAGCTAACCTCCCAGAGCCCACAGATGGTGGATAAGCCTAAAAGCAAAATAAGCCTAAATGTGTCACCAAATGCTATTTGGCTCTCTTTAGTGATTGAGACAAATCTTCCTAGACTATTGAGCCATTCTCGCCAGCTAAGAGATTGTCCATGAGCTGCAGGATTGAGGCAGGGCTGCCCTGTCAGACAGCACCCATTCTCCTTTCCCAGGATTGCAGAGATATGTGTGGCTCCAAGTAGACTCATGTACAACTTAAAAAATGAAGCAAAAACATTATTGCATTCTTTTTCCTCGTTATCAGCCATTTCTGTGGAGATAAATGACATGGAGAAGAGGCTAAGCATTTTGGAGTTAAGTTTTTTTAGTTATAGGACTAACAGTTCTGTGGGCATAGGATTTTAGAGTTGAAAGCAGCCGTTTCATCCAACCCCCTTATTTACACCAGAAGAAACTGAGACCAAGAGATGTGGAATTACTTGACTGAGGTCATTCAGGTAGTGAGTGGAGGAGACTGGATTTGAATCCAGTTTTCTCTTTCTCTTTTTTTTTTTTTGGAGGGAGAAGGCAATTGAGGTTAAGTGACTTGACCAAGGTCACACACCTAGTTAAGTGCCAGGTGTCTGAGGCGGAATTTGAACTCAGGTCCTTCTGACTTCAGGGCCAGTGCTCTATCCACTGCGCCAGTTTTTCTAAGGAGGCAAAAAACGACTGGATTGTAATTCAGAGGATCTATCTTTGAATCTCAGCTCTGTGAATACTGTCTGTGTGGCAATTACTTAACCTCTCAGAATCTCAACTGTAATATTTGTAAAATGAGGGTTTGGATGA